>CM039672.1:277005923-277735710 GCA_022496015.1 Hordeum marinum | reverse complement strand
ACCCGACCATGACTTGGCGACTCACTGGAGACCCGGTCGAGACTGGACGATTTATTGGTAACCCGAAGGGCGGGTCAGATGGGCAGCAAGGCCCAAGACCCAACGTGTAAGCCGGCGCCAGGCAGCTCATAGGAGAAGGCCCAAAGGAGAGAGGATTCCTTTACAAGAGAAACAAGACCTGGAGTAGGATTCGTGAAAGACTAGTCATAATCCTACTCCTAGTAGGACTCTATCTGTAAACCTACCCTCTCCACCTATATAAGGAGGGGTAGGGCACCCCTAGAGGGACAAGTTTTTAGACATTTCAATAGACAAGCCACAAGTTTTAGAGGCTAGACAACACCCTTGTAACCGAGATCATCATCATCATGATCAATACAAGACAAGCAGGACATAGGCTTTTACCTCATCTAGAGGGGCCGAACCTGGGTAAACTCACGCTTCTCGATTCCGACCAACCCCTCTCAAGCCGCCACATAGTTGCGACCACCCCGAAGCTAAGTCCGTTCACCTGGACATCTGTTGTGACAAATCCATGATAGTTGGCGCCCACCGTGGGGCGCTGCACGGTGGTATTGATTTCTTGGAGGGAGCTCTTCAGGGATTGAGAAGCTCATGATTGACCTGATAAAGAAGAACCTGCACGAAACAGTCATGCACGATGACCCGTCATGGACAACCATGGGATTTGGGTGCGTCGATTCGGATTTTGATGGATCCAATTTTTCACCATCTTGGTCGGCCAGATTGCATCTGGCGGCTCATCCGCCTAGTCGTGATCAAATTTCATCATTGACGATAGAAGCAACCATCGCCCCATTAAATCGGGCGAAGTGGGTTCAAAATTTCTCGCGAACACGGAGAAAAAATTATCGTCGATGTAGAAGCTGGCCACGTCTGAACGCTATTCATTTTCTGAACGGATCCAGGCTACAGGAACTCGTTGGGTTTTCTAGTTGGAGCAGCTCCATCGTCTGGTCCAAGTTGGACAAATCCGTTTCCTGATCTCAATTCATCCGACGCCACGTAATCAAGTGCCTAGGAACAGGAGCAACTCAAGTCCCAAAAGGAATCAACGTGTGTTAAGTTGGAAGATCTACATGCGTGGCTGATTGCAAAAAAAGCATTAATTAGTTGGATTAGTTTTCGAAGAGAAAAGTCCCTGGATCCATGTTTACTACTCCGTGTTGAGTCAAAAATATATTACAGCCTTGGAGAAGCCACAGATCGAATCGACTACGGAGTGAACCCCGTCATGGTAGCCCTCCAGTGCTTCGCCTCGCCCACTTCCGAGCACCCTGCATGCTGGATCACCTGTGCTCATCCATATCCATGCCACTAGCTGCCTCGACGCACGTCCAAGCCGCCATGGCCTTAACTCGCCTTGAGATGGACCGTCCGCGTCGCCGAGCCCGCCCCCGCGTGACGGCTCCGTTTGCTCTGAGCTGGCTTTGCTCCGCCGGCATGCGTCCGAGCCGCGTCGCCTCTACGGCTCTACCTCTGACTCGAGCAGTCTCTCGCACGAGCCACCGCCATGGCCTGTTTCACCTCACCACTCTGCACTCGTCTTGGCCACGCTCTACCTCCGCCGGCGCCTCTCCGAGTCGTGCTCAGGGTCGACTTCGTCCCGGGGTCGCCCTCGCCGTGCCCCTTGGTCGTGTGTGCGCCGCTCCGCCCCTATCACGGCCGGCTCTACACCTCGACTCGTCGTGCACGCCTCTGCCTTGGCTCGAGCCGCTGCTACGACCACTCCGATCCGGCTCTGCTTCGCTGGTTGCCTCCAAGATGGCCGCTCTCACTGCGTTCGCCACGTTGTGCCCCCGCCGGCTTGGCCACTGCTTCGTCTCGAGCCGTGGTGCTTGCCGCACTACACGCTGGTCAGCTTGACCGCCACCTGGCCTGCTCCATCCGCTTGCGACCTTGCCAGTCCTACCGCCTCCCCCGCACCCTGCTGGCTCACGGCACCGCGTCGGCCGATTCCCCCACGCCGGCTTGCCCCGCTCCACCCCACTCATTTTCTTCGCCACTACCCCGCTCCACATCGCCTCCCCTGCTCCATATCGCTGTTGTGGTGGTCTAAGACGGTTGACCCTGCCCCTTGCCTCATCCACACTGGTGGACTGAGGATAAAGAAGAGAAGTAGAGGCTGGTGGGGCTGAAATCAATCAGATGTACATCTGTTCTCGTCTATCCCGCAACAGCGTTTGCGTTCATTCAACAAAAATATCAGGTGATACGTATTTTTATCTGTTTTTCAATATATATTATTTTATGTGAAGAACAGTTACTTTGGCCTGTAATATTTTCCGTAGGACAATCATTCATGTGGCATCATACCGCGGAGATAGAGCGCATGCCATCATCGTTATGTACCGGTGTTCGTCTGAGGCGCATTGATCAATAGGCACATGCAAGTCGCCGCTGCTGTGGCCTGGTTTACATCAACATGTCGGTATCGCGCATGCTCACCCGCCAGTATGAGCCGCCTAATGAGTGCAGCAAGCCGCCGTAGCCGCGGTATGGTTTTCACCAACAACGCCACGACCGACTCGTCGTCTGAAATGGCTTACAACGCCATGGTCTTCTCTCGAGACCGCACCGGTTTACAACACCGCGGTCTTCTCTCGAGACCGCACCGACTTACAACATCGCGACCGTCTCTCGCGAACACACCGACTTACAATGCCATGGCCGTCTTGCAGCCGCGCTGTCTTCAAAAACGCGACTGATTTCTACGTCTACATCAACGTATCGGTGCATTGCTCACCTATACGAGCCGCCCAACGAACGCGCGCAAGTCACCGCTCGTGGTCTGATATACATCAACATATTAGTGCGGTGCTCGTCAATACGAGCCGCCCAACGGACAGGCGCACAAGTCACGGCCACTACAGTTTGGTTCACTTGAACAACCAGCGGGGACGAACCGTCGACCGGATCATCGAAACAACTCATACTGGATCATCTATAACCCGCCATGGCCAACCTCAACTTTCATTGGAGATTCTCAAGCCGCCTCTTCGAGTCAACTTAAGACTTGGGGACTAAAGACATGGCGAGACACATTTGGTCGTTTTTAACGAAAGCCCCGGGTCATTGCAAGAAAAGTTAACCCGATCCTAGGTGCCTCGCCTCATTGGCGGAAGAATTAAAAGTTTCCCAAGAGGATGAGTCACCATGATGCACCGTTCAAACATGGCTATCCTGATTTATTTGGTCATCATAAAGTAACTTGGAGTTTCTGCTACTTATGCATTTCAGGTTGTGCAAAGGATGGCGGCTTACAAATCGGTGGCCCACGCAATGGTGGCATGCAAGATGGTGCGAGGCTTAAGGTCACCCAAGAGGACGAGCCGCCACATTGCGAGCCGTTCAAACATGGGTGCCAAGATCACTCAAGAGGGCGAGCCGCCATGATGTGAGCTGTTGAAACATGGGTGTTAAGTCACTCAAGAGGACAAGCCGCCACGATACGAGCTGTTCAAACATGGGTGCCATGGGAGCCAAAGAGGATGAGCCGCCAGGATGCGAGCCGTTCAAATATAGGTCCCATGATGCAAGACGGGTCGTGGACTAGAGAAAGGCGCCAGAGTGGGTGAATGCTGCCCCCACTCTGGTAGAGTCGATACCTGCCTGTATTGTAGCTGCCGCTCATGCAGGGGTGCCTGCGAGCTGTCAACTCACCTCCGAGAGCCTCATACAACGGAGAGGGAAAACTCTGTCTCATATGCTACGTGCTCTCCGCCAAGTGGCCTGTCGTACTCTTAATAGGTGATGCTGTTTAAGGTTCAAACGACGAATTTATGTCACGTGAGAAGTAGCTTATGGGCCCCGGGGCACTCACTTCGTTATAAATTCTAGTTCGTAAGGGCCAGAATATGAGTTTTTGAAAAACAAAAAACAAGGGGAAAGCAAGATCACCATGCATTACATCACATATTGCATCATACATATTGCATCATTCATTGCATCATATTGCATCATACATTGCATTCATGTTATAAGTCGGGCCAGAGCAAGATTGTGAAAGATGAAGCAAGGTTATGTTAAGATCTCCGGGTTATGCTTTTTCAAGCCGCCCTTACAACAATGTAGGATATATTCTGTCTTGTTTATTTTTGAGGTCTTATCTCTTAAGATGAGTCGCCGTTAATTATGATGAATGAATTTCTGCAGGAACAAATAGATCTTTGATAGCCAAAATAGCTGGATCTTCATCATGGTTTGTCATAATGAGTATTAAGTGATTGGGGTTTTATCAAGCCATATTGGAAAGTTGATTATTCTTGAAGAGCCGCCCTATCAGATATAATGCCGTGTCATCTAATTGACCAGTTCTCGGATTTCTTCAATTGTGCTGTGTAGTAATCTACAACACTCATGGATTTATCAAATATATATTTGCCGGGTTGCACCGCAATCACGAGCAGGGACTTCATGTCAAGGATAAAGGTATTCTTCCAGGATATTCATACTGGGTTACAACTACAGTCAAGGATTCATTTAACAAATTATGAGGAATCATATTATTCTCACATAGTCCCGAGTCACCGCAGGCAGACGACCCGACACTTGGCGTCTACACTATTCAAGTCTAGTTTATATCAAATATGCAAGTCCCATGTCGCTGCAAGCACGCACCACGACACTTGGGGGCTATTGCAAGCCGGTTTTCAAATCATTACATTGTCAGCAAGACCCTATTATCTCAAGGAGATGAGCCAGACTTTCTATATTTTTCTAAGTCCCAGCCCAGTAATTCTTCCTGACCCGACACTTGGGGGCTACAGTACTCAACTGTTTGACATATTTAGAGGTTCAAATTGAAGACCCGGCGGATTACATTCTGATGAGCCGGCCCTTGGGGGCTACACCCGCTGAAGCTTTATAAGTGTCACATCCCTAGTTAGCTTTGCTCAGGTCAACATGTGTGTGCATCATGTTTTCATTTTGCATCAATTTGAAATAGGGATTAACAGAAACCCTATCACCTCACCTAAATCAAACCAATTCAAAAGATGTGAAAAATCAACAAATCCAAAATGCCCATCAAAAATGCCCCCTAAGTCTGATAAATGTTGACATTAATATATCAGGGGATATGTTAATTATTTGAACATATATAGCATTTCAAAGATAAATATTAAAGCTGCTGAAAATGCCAAATAATGCATTATAATTATTTTAGCCATTCAAAATATTCTGAAACTTTTTGTAGAGGTTTGAAATATTCAAACTAAGATCTATAAAATATTGGAGTATTTTGTGCCTAGAATTTGTGTCTAAGACAAAATAAAACAAATGTCAGAAAAAGAAAAATAGAGAGAAATAAGAAAAAAGGAAAAGGGAGTCCCACCTTAGGCCCAGGCCAGGCCGGCCCATCTGGCCAAGCACCGCCTTCGTCCTCTTGGCGTCCAGGAGGACGAGCGCGTGGTCGCTGTGCACTCGTGCCAGAGCTGCCACGCGGCTCCCTGCATGCCTGCCTCCCCATCGCACTGGTGAGTGGATGAGGATGCCGCTACTGTCCCCATCGCTCTCTCCCTCTCGCATTCGCCCCTCTGCCTCTCCCCTTACCTCTGCCTCGACATGGCCGCCGCCTTCTCGCCGCCATAGCCTCCGCTCCAGCCGCTCCCCTCCGTCCTTGAGCCGCCCAATCGCTCCGCCTCGACACGCTGATCCTCCCTGCTGAAGGAATCGAGCCCGGAGGCCCCCCAACATCGACCCTCTCTTCTTCTTCCTTCTCGGTCATCGGAGACACCGTCGTCCGTCCGCCACAAGCAAAGCTTCCCTGAGCCGCTCTCGACGCCGTTGCAACCGTCGTGAGACCCTGGTCCTTCTCCCCCTCTTTCCCCTATCGCTAGCACCCTCTAGCGCCATTTCACCTCGGTCCCAAGATCTCCTCGCCGCCGGCAAGGACATGGCCATCACTGGAGTGGCCCAAGCTCACCCCTGAGCACGTAGGCATGCTCAGGAGGGCCCCAGGTAGCCCTAGGAGCCATCAGCTGGCCAGTTCGAGCTTCGGCTAGATGAGCCCGTGCTCGCCCGAGCTCTAGCAGGCGACGCGCTCAACGCCAGTGTCGCGGGTTCGACGACGCGAGCACACAGGGCCGATAAGTGCCCCCCGCTGTCCATTTGGTCGCCGAAGGAGGTTTCCGTTCCCCTCTGCCGTCCCTGACGTCGCCGGCGGCTCAACGCCGGTGAGTCAACCTATTTGACCATGGGGGTTTGACCCTGGGTCAACTGACAGGTGAGGCCCCGACCCTTTTTAGTTAAGAAATAACTAATTAAATTAATTAACCTAATCACCCACTGACAGGTGGGGCCAACCTAGCTAACTACTAATTAGGAGTTTAATTAAATCTAATTAGTGTCTGGGTCACTGACCAGTGGACCCCTCTGGTCAGGTTTGAGCTATCAACAAGCTGTTGACCAACTGATGTCATGCTGATGCATTAAAGGAATTTCTGGATTTCAATTAATTCCAGAAAATAGTTAAAACTTAGAAAAATCAAAGAAATTAATCTGTAACTCCGATTGGAATAATTTATATATAAAAATTTATCAAAAAATCCAATGAATCCAATGGTGTTCTTATCATGCTTGTTAGAGAAACCTATGTTGATGAACATTGACGTTTAGCAATAGGACAATATGTGGAATATGAAATGGAGAACGACTTTGAACCTATATTCAAATCCACTCCATCCAACCTGAATAATAGTTGGATTAGCTCATCCATTCATGTTGTCGTGTCATGATTATGCATCATATTGCCGCACTTGCCGTGTATTGATTGTTACTTATCTCCATTGTGGTAGGCCCTGCTTCCGAGGATACCCCCGAGTATCCTAACGAAGGAGAGTTACTTATCCCCGGCAAGGCAAGCAACCCCATTGATCATTCCGATATCATCCCATTCTCTCGCTCTTGATATTGTTTGTTGCATTAGGACATAAGTTCAATTGTCTATCACATGCGGTAGATGAACCCATTCCTTTGCATGACCTTTCATTGCCACAGTAAATAGCTAAACCTTGCAACCTAGCATACCTGGTAGATGCTTGAGACATGATGTGATTTACCTACTTTTCTTGATATGCTTGCTATGCTTAGAGTTGTGTCAGGTTGTAGCGACCCGACTCAAGACGAGTAAAGCCTCTGTGTGTTTTGTGCCATCCCTGGATCAGTATGCTGGCACACACAGTACATCAATGTATATATCATAGTGCAATCACATGTAATTAACGTGAAAACTGATATATACCTTAAATCTCAGCGGAAGCAGTCAACAGGAGTGGAGTCCCAATAACACCAACGGCAAGTTGAGTGTAGACCGTAACCCTGAATCATACTCTTACTCGTCGAAGAAGAGTATCTGCAACATGAGACGTTGCAGCCGTGTAGGTCATGTTGGGGAACATTGCATGGGAAACAAAAAATTTCCTACGCACACGCAAACCTATCGATAGTGATGAGCATCTACGAGAGGGAGAGTTGATCT
Organism: Hordeum marinum; assembly: GCA_022496015.1. Taxonomy (NCBI): domain Eukaryota; kingdom Viridiplantae; phylum Streptophyta; class Magnoliopsida; order Poales; family Poaceae; genus Hordeum; species Hordeum marinum. The sequence continues at coordinate 277,728,209 of CM039672.1, read as the reverse complement.
ACATACCCTTGTAGATCGCTAAGCGGGAAGCGTTAAGAAACTTGGTTGGTGTAGTCGAACATCTTCGTGATCCAAATCGCCGAGCGTCCCGCGATCTCATCACGATCCGTCCCGCGAGCTCATCACGATCTGTCCCGTGATCTCATCACAATCCGTCCCGTGATTTCATCACGATCCGTCCCGTGAACTCACCACGGTCGTCTCGTGGCCTTGATCACGGTTCTTCCGATCTAGTACCAAACGAACGACACCTCTAGGTTCAGCACACGTGTAGCTTGATGATGATCTCCATCGTCTTGATCCAGCAAGAGGAAGTGGAGAGGAGTAAGAGTTCACTGGCAGCATGACGGCTCTCCGATGATGGTGGTGGAGCAATTCTGGCAGGGCTTCGCCTAAGCACCGCAGAAATCCGATCTAGAGGAGCACCGGTGGAACGGGTAGCACGTGGCCGTAAAATCTAGTGCAAAAACCCTCTATTCCACCAATATATATAGGAGGAGAGGAGAGGCTGGCCGCAAGGGCTGGCCCTCTTTGGATAAGGCCAAGACAAGGAGGGAGAGGAGGACTCTCCTCCTCCAATCCTAGTAGGACTAGGATTGCTCCTTTTTGGCCTTTTCCCACCTTTTTCCTTTGGGTCTCTTTCTTCCAGCTACATGGGCCTTATGTGGAGGTTACACCAGTCCATTACGGGCTGGTTAATACTTTCCCACAGCCCATGAAGCCCCTTGGGTCGAAATACCCCTCCCGGAGGTATCCCGGTACACTACCGGCACTCCCGGTACACTACCGATGAGCCCCAAACTTTTCCGGCGACCAAACTGGGATATCCTATATATAAATATTTACCTCCGGACCATTCCGGAGCTCCTCGTGACGTCCGGGATCTCATCCGGGACTCCAAACAACCTTCGGTCACCACCATACATAACTCTATACTACCGAAATGTCACCAAACCTTAAGTGTGCAGACCCTGCGGGTTCAAGAACTATGTAGACATGACCGAGACACCTCTACGGTCAATAACCAATGGCGGGACCTGGACGTCCACATTGGTTCCTACATATTCTACGAAGATATTTATCGGTCGAACCTTCATGTCAAGGATTCAGTTAATCTCGTATAACGTTCCCTTTGTTCTTCGGTATGTTACTTGCCCGAGATTCGATCGTCGGTATCTCCATACCTAGTTCAACCTCATTACCGGCAAGTCTGTTTACTCCTTACGTAATACAAGATCCCGTGGCTAACACTTAGTCACATTGCTTGCAAGGCTTGTTGTGATATTCCATTATCGAGTGGGCCCTGAGATACCTCTCCGTCACACGGAGTAACAAATCCCAGTCTTGATCCATGCCAACCCAACAGACACCCTCGGAGATACCTGTAGAGCACCTTTATAGTCACCCAGTTACGTTGCGACGTTTGATACACACAAAGCATTCCTCCGGTGTCAATGAGTTGCATGATCTCATGGTCATAGAAACATATTCTTGACATGCAAAAAACAGTAGCAATAAACTGACACGATCATATGCTACGTTTGTAGTTTGGGTCTCGTCCATCACATCATTCTACTAATGATGTGATCACGTTATCAAATGACATCTCATGTCCATGACTAGGAAATCTTAACCATATTTGATCAACGAGCTAGTTCACTAGAGGCATTCTAGGGACGTGGTGTTGTCTATGTATCCACACATGTATCTGAGTTTCCGATCAATACAATTATAGCATGGACAATAAACGATTATCATGAACAAGGAAATATGATAATAACTAATTTATTATTGCCTCTAGGGCATATTTCCAGCAGTCTCCCACTTGCACTAGAGTTAATAATATAGTTCACATCACCATGTGATTCGCATTGTTATGAATCTAACACCCAATGAGTTCTGGGGCTCGATCATGCTTTGCATGTGAGAGAGGTCTTATAGTCAACGGGTCTGTGACATTTAGATCCGTGTGTTCTTTGCAAATCTCTACGTCAAACTGTAAACACTGCTACCACACTCCACTTGGTACTATTCCAAATGGCTGCTCCACTATATGTATCCAGATTGCTACTACGAGTCATCTGGATCGATGTTAAAGCTTGCATCAACATAACTCTTTACGACGAACTCTTTACCACCTCCTTGATCGAGAAACACCTCCTTAGTATTTTAGTTACTAAGGATATTCTTGACCGCTGTCCAGTGATCCATTTCTGGATCACTCTTGTACCCCTTGAAGGACTCATGGCAAGGCACACACAGGTGCGGTACATAGCATGGCATACTATAGAGAGCCTATGGCTAAGGCATAGGGGACGACGTTCGTCCTCTCTCTTTCTTCTGCCGTTGTCGAGCTTTGAGTCTCACTCAGCTTCACACCTTACAAATCAGGCAAGAACTCTTTCTCTGACTGATCCATTTTGAACTCTTTCAAAATCTTGTCAAGGTATGTACTCATTGAAAGTCTCATCAAGCACCTTGATCTGTCTTTATAGTCTTGATGCTCAACAATTAGGTAGTTTTATCCAGGTCTTACTTTGAAAATCACTTCTCAAACAACCTTTCATGCTTTTCAGAAATTCTACATCATTTCCAATCAACAATATGTCAACCACATATGCATATCAGAAACTCTATAGTGCTCCCACTCACTTTATTGTAAATACAAGTTTCTCTTAAACTTTGTATAAACTACAAAACTTTGATCACTTCATCAAAGCATATATTCCAACTCCGAGATGCTTGCTCCAGACCATAGAAGGATTGCTGGAGCTCGCACACCTTTTAGCATCCTTAGGACTGAGAAAACCTTCTGGTTGTATCACATACAACCTTTCCTCAAGTAAACTGTTAAGGAAACGCTGTTTTTCTCGTCCATCTGCCCGATTTCATAATTGAAAAATGGAGCAACTGCTAACATAATTCCCACAGACTTTAGCATCGCTACGATTGAGAATGTTTCATCGCAGTCAACTCCTTGAACTTGTCGAAAACTTCTTTGCAACAGGTCGAGCTTTATAAATGGTGACATTCACCATCAGCGTCTATCTTCATCAAAAAATCCATTCGTACTCGACGACCTCTCGTCCAACGAGCAAGTCTACCAAAGTCTATACTTGGTTTTCATACATGGATCCTTTCTCGGATTTCATGGCCTCTAACCATTTGTCGGAATTCGGGCCCATCATTGCTTCCCCATAGCTCGTAGGTTCATCGTTGTTCAACAACATGACCTCTAAGACAGGGTTGTCGTACCACTCAAGAGTAGTACACATCCTTTGTCGACCTATGAGGTTCTATAGTAACTTGATCCGAAGCTTCATGATCATCATCATCAACTTCCTCTTCAACTAACGTAGGCTTCATAGAAACAACTTCCTGTGCTGCGCTACTCTCTCATTGAAACAAAGGTTGAATAACCTCATCAAGTTCTATCTTCCTCCCACTCAATTCTTTCAAGAGAAATCTTTTCTCTAGAAAGGACCCATTTTAGCAACAAACACTTTGCACTCGGATCTGAGATAGAAGGTATACCCAACTGTTCTTGGGGTATTCTATGAAGATGCATTTGTCCGCTTTGGTTTCGAGCTCATTAGGTGAAAACATTTTTCCACACAAGCTTCGTGGCCCCAAACATCAAGAAATGACAGCTTAGGTTTCTATCAAACCATAATTCACACGGTGTCATCTCAATGGATTTAGATGGTGCCCTATTTAAAGTGAATGTGGTTGTCTCTAATGCATAACCCCAAAACGATAGTGGCAAAACGATAAGAGACATCATAGTATGTGCTATATCAAACAAGGCACGACTACGACGTTCGGACACACCATTACACTATGGTGCTCCAGGTGGCGCGAGTTGTGAAACAACTTTCACATTGTCTAAAGTTGTATGCCAAACTCGTAACTCAGATATTCAACTCCATGATCATATCACAAAAATCTTTTATCTTCTTGCGACGATGATCTTAAACTTCACTCTGAATTTGCTTGAACCTTTCAAACGATTCAGACTTGTGTTTCATTAAGTAAATATACACTATATCCACTCAAATCATCAGTGAAGGTAAGAAAATAACGATATCCACCGCAAGCTACAAACACTCATTAGACCGTATACATCAACATGTATTGTTTCCAGTAAGTCACTAGCCCGTTCTACCAAGCTGGAAAACGTGGTTTAGTCATCTTGCCCAAAAGGCATGGTTCGCATGTCTCAACCGATTCGAAATTGAATGAGTCCAAAGATCCATCAGCATGGAGTTTCTTCATGCGCTTTACACCAATATGACATTTTAGCTGCAGTGCCACAAATATGTGGTACTATCATTATTAACTTTGTATCTTTTGGCATCTATGTTATGAACATGTGTACTACTACACTCAAGATTCAACAAACCATTCTCACTGGGTGTATGACCATTGAAGGTATTATTCATGTAAACAGAATAACCATTATTCTCTAACTTAAATGAATAACCGTGTTGTAATAAACACGATCCAATCATGTTCATGCTTAACGCAAACACCAAATAACATTTATTTAGGTTTGTCACTAATCCCGAAGGTAGAGAGAGCGTGCGATGTTGATCACATCAACCTTGGAAACATTTCCAACACACATCGTCACCTCACACTTAGCTAGTTCTCCGTTTATTCCGTAGCTTTTATTTCGTGTTACTAACATTTAGCAACCGAACCGGTATCCAATACCCAGGAGCTATTAGGAGTACTAGCAAGGTACACATCGATAACACGCATATCAAATATACTTCTGTCGACGTTGCCAGCCTTCTTATCTACCAAGTATCTAGGGTTGTTCCGCTTCAGCGACCGTTCTCCTCATAATCGAAGCACTTAGTCTCGGGTTTGGGTTCAACTTTGGGTTGCTTCACTGGAGCAGCAAATGGCTTGCCATCCATGAAGTTTCCTTCCATGCCCTTGCCCTTCTCGAAACTAGTGGTTTTACTAACCATCAACACTTGATGCTCCTTCTTGATTTCTACCTTTCTGGTGTCAAACATCGCGAACAGCTCAGGAATCATTATTTCTATCCCTGGCAATTTATAGTTCATCACCAAGTTCTAGTAGCTTAGTGATAGTGACTTGGAGAACTATGTCAATCACTATCTTATCTGGAAGATCAACTCCCACTCGATTCAAGCGATTGTAGCACCCAGACAATCTAGGCACATGCTCAACGATTGAGCTATTCTCTTACATCTTGCAAGCAAAGAATCTTGTTGGAGATCTCACATCTCGCAACACGGGCACGAGCCTGAGATCACAATCTCAGCTCTTAGAACATCTCATATGTATCCGTGACGTTCAAAACGTTTCGAAGCCTTAACTCTAAGCCGTAATGCATGACGCACTAAACCATCAAATAGTCATCGGAACATGCATGTCAGATGTTCACAACATCTATAGACGACGCTAGAGGGGGTGGCACACCGAGCGGTGCATTAAGGACATAAGCCTTTCTATGTAGCAACAAGGACAATCCTCAGATCACGGACCCAGTCCGCAATATTGCTACCATCATCTTTCAACTCTATTTCTCTAGGAACATAAAAATACAAGGGAGCTACAACGTGAGCTAGTAATCTACGACATAATTTGCAAAGACACTATTGACTATGTTCATCATAATGAGTTTAGTTAATCAAATTACTAAAGCTCCCACTCAAATTGACATCCCTCAGGTCATCTGAGTGTCACATGATCCAAATTCACCAACTCAAGTCTGATCATCACGTGAGTTAAGGTGGTTTCAATGGTGTACATCATTATGTTGATCATATCTACTATATGAATCATGTTCGACCTTTAGGTCTCTTGTGTTCCGAGGCCATGTCTGTACATGCTAGGCTCGTCAAGTTTAACCCAAGTGTTCTGCATGTGCAACACTGGCTTGCACCCGTTGTATGTGAACGTAGAGTCTATCACACCCGATCATCACGTGGTGTCTCAACACGATGAACTTTCGCAACGGTGCACACTCCGGGAGAACACAATTTATCTTGAAATTAAGAGAGGGATCACCTTATAATGCTACCGTCGTACTAAGCAAAACAAGGTGCATAAAAGGATTAACATCACATGCAATTCATAAGTGACATGATATGGCCATGAACATGTGCTTAAGATCTCCATCTTCAAAGCACCGGCATGATCTCCATCGTCACCGGAACGACACCATGATCTCCATCATCTTGATCTCCATCAATGTGCTGCCATAGAGGTTGTGGTGCCAGCCCTGCTTCTACTTCTATTGCTACCGTTTAGCGATAAAGTAAAGCATTACATAGCGCTTAATGATTGACACGCAGGTCATACAATAATTAAAGACAACCCTATGGCTCTTGCCGGTTGCCGTACTCATCGACGTGCAAGTCGTGAAATTCTATACATCACATGATCATCTCATACATCACATATATCACATCATGCAATTGGACATATCACATCACAACATACCTTGCAAAAACAAGTTTATGTGGCTGCTACAGGTATCTAGCAAGAACAATTCTCACCTACGCATAAACCACAATGTTGATACATAATTTGCTTTTCAACCTTCTCAAGGACCGCCTTTGTCGGATCCGATCCAACTAAAGTGAGAGAAACTGTCACCCACAAGCCATCTAAGCAATAAGTTGCATCGAGGGAACCGGTCTCTCGTAACCATACGAGTAATGTTGGTCCAGGCGCTTCATCTCACAATAGTGCTGAACCAAAATACGACCAAGGGAGGAAGCAATCTAAGCATCAACGCCCACAAACCTTTTGCATTCTACTCAAGATCTCATCGAACCATCAACCTATCTCTAATACCACTGTTGAGGAACGTTGCATGGGAAACAAAAAATTTCCTACGCACACGCAAACCTATACATAGTGATGAGCATCTATGAGAGGGAGAGTTGATCTACATACCCTTGTAGATCGCTAAGCGGGAAGCTTTAAGAAACGCAGTTGGTGTAGTCGAACATCTTCGCGATCCAAATCGCCGAGCGTCCCGCGATCTCATCACGATCCGTCCCGTGAACTCATCACGATCCGTCCCGCGATCTCATCACGATACGTCCCGTGAACTCATCACGGTCGTCTCGTGGCCTTGATCATGGTTCTTCCGATCTAGTACCGAACGGACGGCACCTCCGCGTTCAGCACACGTGCAGCTTGATAACGATCTCCACCGTCTTGATCCATCAAGAGGAAGTGGAGAGGAGGAAGAGTTCACCGGCAGCATGACAATGCTCCGGTGATGGTGGTGGAGCAATTCCGGTAGGGCTTCGCCTAAGCACCGTAGAAATCTGATCTAGAGGAGCACCGGTGGAACGGGTAGCACGTGGCCGTAAAATCTAGTGCAAAAACCCTCTATTCCACCAATATATGTAGGAGGAGAGGAGAGGCTGGCCGCAAGGGCTGGCCCTCTTTGGATTCAGCCAAGACAAGGAGGGAGAGGAGGACTCTCCTCCTCCAATCCTAGTAGGACTAGGATTGCTCCTTTTTGGCCTTTTTCCACCTTTTTCCTTTGGGTCTCTTTCTTCCAGCCGCATGGGCCTTATGTGGAGGTTCCACCATCCCACTAAGGGCTGGTTAATACTTTACCACAGCCCATGAAGCCTCTTGGGTCGAAGTACCCCTCCCGGAGGTCTCCCGGTACACTACCGACACTCCCGGTACACTACCGATGAGCCCGAAACTTTTCCGGCGACCAAACTGGGATATCCTATATATAAATATTTGCCTCTGGACCATTCCGGAGCTCCTCATGACATCCGGGATCTCATCCGGGACTCCGAACAACCTTCGGTCACCACCATACATAACTCTATACTACCGAAACGTCACCAAACCTTAAGTGTGCAGACCCTGTGGGTTCGAGAACTATGTAGACATGACCGAGACACCTCTATGGTCAATAACCAATGGCGGTACCTGGACGTCCACATTGGTTCCTACATATTCTACGAATATATTTATCGGTCGAACCTTGATGTCAAGGATTCAGTTAATCTCGTATAATGTTCCCTTTGTTCTTCGGTATGTTACTTGCCCGAGATTCGATCATCGGTATCTCCATACCTAGTTCAACCTCATTACCAGCAAGTCTCTTTAGTCGTTCCGTAATACAAGATCCCTTGGCTAACACTTAGTCACATTGCTTGCAAGGCTTGTTGTGATATTGCATTACCGAGTGGGCCCTGAGATACCTCTCCGTCACACAGAGTAACAAATCCCAGTCTTAATCCATGCCAACCCAACAGACACCCTCAGAGATACTTGTAGAGCACCTTTATAGTCACCCTGTTACGTTGCGATGTTTGATACACACAAAGCGTTCCTCCGGTGTCAGTGAGTTGCATGATCTCATGGTCATAGGAACATATACTTGACATGCGAAAAACAGTAGCAATAATCTGACACGATCATATGCTACGTTTGTAGTTTGGGTCTCGTCCATCACATCATTCTACTAATGATGTGATCCTGTTATCAAATGACATCTCATGTCCATGGCTAGGAAATCTTAACCATCTTTGATCAACGAGCTAGTTCACTAGAGGCATTCTAGGGACATGGTGTTGTCTATGTATCCACACATGTATCTGAGTTTCTGATCAATACAATTATAGCATGGATAATAAACGATTATCATGAACAAGGAAATATGATAATAACTAATTTATTATTGCCTCTAGGGCATATTTCCAACAGGTCAGTACATTGAATGTACCGGAAAGATCACCATAGCAGAAACAAGAGATAAAGACTAGTCTATATGCAGTAGGGCTTTATGGCTCTGTGTCTAAGTTTTTGCATAAAATCTGATTTTATTTTATTTTCCTACAACAAAGGAATATCAGGAGTTTTCACTACAGAGTTATCTATCATGACATGGTTCCGCCAATCGATGTTAAATGCCCACAAGTAACATAAGTTGCCCACAATTAATTATCAGTCCAGTGTTGAGAGTTCAGAGATAGATCCAAGTCCAGAGGCTCAAATTGTTCGTAACTGGGGACACGGCTAATCGATTAGGTTTAACTCTGTAGAGTGTTGTGTACTTGACCCACAAGTTTCATTCCCTCCTTGTAAGTCCTCGCACTGCCGGGTGTTTGAGAACAGGATGAACGAAACATGGTCTTTCAGAATGTTTCCCTGACTACTGTCAGTGCCCATCCAATCCTAACGTCGACTACATCTCGTAGCACTGCCAAGCCAGAGTCACAACAAAGATCAACCAAGCCAGAGCCCATAATGACTTGTGGCTACACAGGTAAGCTTCCGAGCATGAAGTATTCATCCGTCTCTTTGAGTCTGGGTGAAGCTTTCCGCAAGATGTCATGTCGCTTCTCCATGCATCCCGGCCATCCACTAGTTACTCCAGGGTGCCCATCAATTCCATCCTTCACCCAGTAGTGTGTATTGAAAAACTTGTTTCTCGAGTCTCGAAGTCTTGAGGTCTTGAAGATGCCTTCATGAAGTTGTCGTTTTGACGAGGAGTCCTCCTTCTCACACCACTCACGAACACTCATACCAGACCCCGTCTACTTTAGCATAGCATTATAACAACTAGCGTTCCCGGGGCTTTAGTAACAAGTGGTGGGTTCCTACCTCATGCATACTACTCAACTACAAGCATTTCAATAACATTACTGGAGGGATTTGTTGAATGATGTCACTACATGTAATAAAAACATAGGTATGAAAAGAGATGGTCAAAGTGAACTTGCCTGTACTGTTGATGAAGAAATAATATCGCTCTCAGAAATAACTTGATAGAACTATTCGTCACTCTCCAATGAAATATATATAATCAAACATAACATTCATATAAGCAATCATTCTAACAATCAATACTAACAATCAACAATAACACAAGAGTAAACACCAAAAGTTTGTGATGAAGGAAATACTTAAGACAAAAATTAAAATCAACAAAAACTTCATCAACACAACTAAGATTAGTTTTTCCTACAAACAACTATTTTGTAATGTAACAAAACAAACACGAAGTAAAATATAACCAAAAATGTTTTAGTAAATATTTTACTTAGCAAAAAGAATTACTTTTGAAGAACAACTAGTAATCATGAAAACAACACCCTAAGCAACATAGGTTTTTGCACAATAAACTTAACAACAAGAAAACAAATAAAACAAAACAAATAACAAAATACATAACAACTAAGTTAATAGAAAATAAAACTTTTTAAACCAATTATTTTAAATATTTTCAAATAAGAACTCAACTAGCAATACTAGAGCAACTCAAAAAAACAAAGCAAAGCAATGGACTCTAAGTTTTATTGGCTAAACTACTACTAAAACAAAACTATTTTTTGTAACCAAACTAATAGTTAACAGAAAAGAACTAATAAAAATCTTTATTATAAAACAAAATTAAATCATCTAAAACTTTTGTGAAAAGAATTTCTATTAAAACTAAATTGTTTTATAAAACATTACCTAATGAAGAAGAATATAGTTTCCTACAACAATAGAGTAAAACTAAACTATTTTTATTAACAAACATTTGTTAACAGGAAAAACATTATTTGAGAACATAATCTAATTACTTAAAACTTTTGTTAAAAGAAATATTACTAACTAATTTTTTTTAATAAACTATTCCTTATTGAAAAAGGGTAGAGGTTCCTATAACACTAAAGTAATAAACTAAACAAATTATTTTTGTTAATAGCAAGTAAATTCCTAAAGTTGAGAACTACAAAACTAATGAAATCTAAAACATAAGTTAAATCAAATTCAGATTTCAAAATAAACCAAAAGAAAATCAAACTAACTAAACTATTAGGAAAATAAACAGATTCTGTTTTAGTTAAGAACCCTAACCAAATTTATCCTAAATTCTCAAACTGAGTGAAATGATAAACCTAACTAATACAAACCAGTGGCAAAAAGATTCACTCAAAAGTATATTTGAAAACTCAAGTTATTCAGAAAACAAGGTTTGAATCAAATCTGTTTAAATTCAAATTTAAATATTCAAACATAGTCAAACTTTGTATCTACAGAAACTAGATGAAATTGGTGACACAATGCAAAAAGAATCAAATTAAAACAACAAAAACATAAAATTTATAAGGAAAATAAAAACAGAACACAATCTGTTTTAAAATAGAAAACAAAAAAATAAAAAGTCCTAACTAACGGACAGGGGTGCTACGTGGCGCTTTCTTATTGGCTAGGGGGTGTCCTGCGGTGACTAATGAGCGGACGGTCGAAACATAAAGAAAACGGTTCGGGGATTTGAACCTTCTAATCTGGATTCGTTGGATCCAAATCTGAAGGGTGAGGAGGGGTGGCGCCATCCTCGACCACCTCCGACGACCGGCCACCGTCGACATCGCCGGACCTCCGGCGTCGGTTGGTGGCGTCGGTTGGTGCTGGGGATGACAGGGGTGAGCAACACGAGATCGTGGAAGCTTCGGGTGGAGAGGATACTCCGGTGAGGGGGTGGCACGACATTCCAGAGGGTCTCCGACGAGGGTGAGGGAACCAGGCGAGGGTGGGGAGTCTCCGTTGTCGATTTGTGACGACGGAGGGGTGTGGGGGTGACGGGGGCGATGGCCACGAGCTCGGTGAGCTTCGGTAGAGTGCCGAACTCCGGCGAGGTTGGGAGCGGCGCTCTGGTGAGGGAGAGAGAGGGGTTTCGGGCAGAATGGAGTGCGGAGGGTGTCCGGCTTTATATAGGGTGCTCGGGTGGTCGGGGAAGGAAGGGAGAGAGAGATCCGCTCACGAGGGATCTCCGGCAAGGGAAGGAAAGAGGGGGGGGAAGGAAGGAGGAGACTGCGGTGTGATTCGATTGGGCAGTGGGTCCCACGTGACAGAGAGAGAGAGGAGTGGGCGCGTGTCGGTGGCCGGTCAGAAAGGAAAGTTGGGAGGGGGATAAGGTAAGTGGGCCGGCGGTTTTTATTAAATCATTAAATACGTTTCATTTTCTATTTCTAGCGTAATAAAAACTATTAAATGGCCATAAATACATTTCCTACAATAAAAAGTTTTAAACCAAAATTATCAAGAGATTTAATGCCATTTAATGAACATTTTCCCCCGGCCAAAATAAATACTTTAAAAAATATATTTTTCATAAAATGCCCAAATTGATTTTAATTCATTTTGCAAATAATTTTCAAATAACCCCCTGGGTTTTATGGTTCAAATATTTCACAAAAATAACCCTGGGGTGGAGTGTCATATTACTCCTCTCAAATTTTGTCAAGGGGTTTGAATTTTTTTCAAACTTCAAATAGGAAATTCAAATATGAAAGAACTCCATTTCAGAAATTTTCAAATAGTTTTCAAATTCACTTTCCATATCTTTTTATATTGAAGAAGTCATGTCATCTTCTCTCACCGATTTGAAAAGTATTAATTTGAATTCCAAAAGCAGATGGGAAAGTCATGTCATTCCCTCTCATTCAAAAGTTTTCAAAAAGTTTCAAATTTTTCACTCAATTCAATCACTCAGGCAAACAAACACTCATTCAAATGGTTATTATAACATTCCAAAATTTGGGATGTTACACAGTTCTAATTTATCTGGGTGATGAACTAGAGTGAAACAGTATTGTTCTGATGTCATAAGCTTAATGATGAACCTGATTTGGTAAAGGTAGCGATGAGAGGCTATGTAGGAGTACATAGCGGGTTGTCTCATTGGGACCGTTCTTAGGAACTGAGTTCCCTGTATGTGATCCAAGGCTACTTACTACCACACATTGGGTTCCGGTAACTCGACCCCTCTCGACTTTTCAATCGCTTAGTCCTTGTTCCAGGAGTTGCAATTAGTTTCTGGTGATTATAGTATGCTGGAGGCCGTGCGTAACGCTGACCCTAGGGGTGGGTTACGACGCGGTAGGCAGTGGCATGGTGTACCAAGGGTCACCCAAATGGTGGGCTTGGGAACCCTGCACACATCGTTTGGGGCCATAGCAGAAACTTCGGCCGGACTTCCGCGCGGGTTCAGTCTCAAATAGGCGATAGCCTGGACTAGAGGTCTTGTGTGATTGACGGTCGTGGTCGACTCCCTCGTTGGGCTTCCGCTTGAAGGTTGCCAAGGTGCATGGTTTCATGAGCGCACAATGATAATTGGCGAAAGCGTGTGTGAAGGAGTACACCCCTGCAGGGTATGAATCTGTTCGAATAGCCGCATCCTCAGATATGGACTACTTGGAGAACTTATGCCGTTCATAGATAACTTAATGGACACTCATAAAAATCTCAAGACAAGTGTGAGTATCGTGGATGGCACTCTCGTAGAAGACGGAAGTGAATCCATGGTGGTGTATTGATGTGGAGTTAGTGGACTCGTGTGCGATATCTAAAATTTGAACAAATAATTAATATGTGTACTATAGATTATCCAAGAGTCAAAGCTGGCATTGCTACATAAACTCGACCACTCCCCTTGTTGATACATGAGCATGAATAGACTAGTTCTGCTTTTGACTTGCTGAGTATGCTTGTACGCATGTTTGCTTAATAAATGTTGCAGATGAGACTCAGGACCCATCAGGTGGGTTCTACCTAGATGTCGACGACACCGAATAGCTGGTGTCCCACCTACAACCTTATGCCCTGTGGCACGCTCTAGATAGTCAGGCCATGTGCCTCTTTACCCTTTCATCTGTCTGTACCTAGACAACTTTATGCTTCCGCTTGGTTTATATGAACTTGCTTGTATGACTTGAGTGTCGGGTCAGGTGACCCCTACCTATAAGAACATATTATGCAAGGCTCCTCTGAGCCTCTTAAATAAAAGTTGTGTTGTTGTATGGTTATGTTATGATGCCATAGTTGTATCTATGCATACCGGGCATATCATGTGTATGTGTGATGTGCAATGGTATGTATGGAATCCGACACCTAGTCATGTGCCTTTAGTAGTACTCTTTACGGGAAACTGCATGTTTGTGCTTCCACCGAGCCTTGGTAGCTTGCTACTGCTCCGGACACATTGATTGATCGGCATGTATCCTTCTTTGCTGGTGTGTTTGTCCCTTTGGGGAAATGTCTCGCAGTGTAATGGAGTCCCTGTAGCCTGCTACGAATCGTCTATGTGCATGTCACACCCTGTGATTTGCCTCATGAGTAAGTTATCATGACTCAAAAATCAGGGCCAATTAAAACTTTTGTGTGCTTGTTATGCTTGTTATGCTTGACTTGATTGCTGATTGTTTGATTGCTTGCTAGTGTTCTGTATTCATAAAATTCTCTCCTACTCCCAAACTCTTTTCCTTGACCTAAAACTCTTGTCCAATGATCATGCCATGAGTATAGGACTTAAAACTATTTTTATCAAAATTTATTTTGACCAAACAGAATTTATTCAAATTAGGTTTTCAAAAAACCCCTGAGTTGACGTTTGTACTACAAGTCCTCAAATTGGGTGGATACTTTTTCCCCAAAGACTTTATTTGGAACCTACTATATATATGACTTCCCAAAACAATCAAATATTAATTTTAAAGATTGTTTTACTATTTTGTTTAAAGGCTATTTCTTAGGGCCACAAATGGTCTTTCATAGGGGAAAAATTATTTAAATGCTTTAAAAATATTTGGGAAAAAATTAGGAAAGCTCAGTGGACATATATTGTCCATATGTAAGAGTTTCAAGGCATGGTCATGTTCAAGTATTGGACAAAACCCTTCGAAACCATTTCTGCCTATTTCAAGCATTTGAAATATTTTTATAAGAAATATTCTCAAATAAATCCAGGAAAATTCTAGCATGTCACATATGATATATGTGGTCATCTTGCCAAGTTTTATCTCAATCCCAATTGTTTTGGTTCACCAAAATATCCTAAAGCCATTCCTGTCCAGAGCCAAATTTGATCAACTTTACATTGTGAAGTATCTCCTATTGATCCCAAACTTTGTGGGAATTCTCTATTACCCAAATGATGATGCTACATCAAGTGGTGCATCAAGGGGAATAGAATTGCATTATCATATCTATAGAAATCCATTTCTGTCCATTTCTAGGGTTTACCAAGTTTACATTATCAACTTTCTTCAAATCTTCTCAAAACTTGTGATCCAGACCAAATGGACCTACCTTTACCCTTGGTAAATCTCAAGGTCATATGATTCCCCTGCCTAGCCCAATCACAGCACAAACACCTTCAGCCATAAACTTGTGGACAAGCAAAGTGGGCCCAAAAAGATTCCCCTTGCCCCCAACTTTTTACCACAGCATATTATAACCCTCTTCTACCTCGAGTAACTTTGCCATGGCCTCTGGTCAATTATTTGGGGGGGGGGGTAACTCTCTCTTATTCCCTCTCTTTTTACCATGGCATCACCTCTCCTTCCCTTCTGATCATGCCAAAGTTTTATCAATAGTGCCCTAGAGTAAAAACCCACTAGATCAGGCCCAAGTGTGCTGCTACAAACTTCCCAGCAGTAAAAACCCATTCCAACCAGCTCCTTTCCCTTGCAAATTTACCAGTGACCTATGTCATGCATGCCAGACATGTTTGTCCAACCAAAAGGTCTCCCTGGACATGCGTTAACGTGGTGACCACTCTATTGAAATGCAGCAACGACGCTCTGCCGACACACGTTGTCCTGTAGCTCGCAACAAGCTTCAGTAGGGCATCCCCACGCGCCAATAGCCTCCTCTCGACCTCTCACGCCTATCCCCGATGCCAGGATGCAGCCAAGGGAGCTCAGGCACGTGCGAGCTCGTCGCTCAAGGGCATCCGAGGCGCACCCGAGCTCCCCCTGGCCGCCCCCGGCTATTAGCTCGTTCCCGAGCCTCCCTCTCGCTCCCTCCCCCCCCCTCGTGGACCGCTCTGACCTCCCCATTCTCCTCCCGAACTCTTCACCCACCTCAATGGCCTACGTGGCCACCACCATGGCCACGAGTCCGTCCGTGCCTCCTCTGTCTCCTGGTCTCCGCAAGAGGACCTGAGCCGACCCTATACCTATGGAGGTATCCCTCCTCCCCCTAGATATACCTATCCGGATGACTAGTAGTAGCAATCTGGATACGTATAGTGGAGTAGCCATTTGGAAATAGTACCAAGTGGAGTATGGTAGCAGTGTTTACGGTTTGACATAGAGATTTGCAAAGTACACACGGATTTGAATATCGCAGACCCGTTGACTATAAGACCTCTCTCACATGCAAAGCATGATCGAGCCCCAGAACTCATTGGGTGTTAGATTCATAACAATGCGAATTACATGGTGATGTGAACTAGATTATTGACTCTAGTGCAAGTGGGAGACTGTTGGAAATATGCCCTAGAGACAATAATAAATTAGTTATTATCATATTTCCTTGTTCATGATAATCGTTTATTATCCATGCTATAATTGTATTGATCGGAGACTTAAATGCATGTGTGGATACATAGACAAAACCATGTCCCTAGTATGCCTCTAATGGACTAGCTCGTTGATCAAAGGATGGTTAAGGTTTCCTAGCCATGGACATGAGATGTCATTTGATAACGGGATCACCTCATTAGGAGAATGATGTGATGGATAAGACCCAAACTACAAACATAGCATATGATCGTGTCAGTTTATTGCTACTGTTTTCTACATGTCAAGTATATGTTCCTATGACCATGAGATCATGCAACTCACGGATATCGGAGGAGTGCCTTGTGTGTATCAAACGTCGCAACGTAACTGGGTGACTATAAAGGTGCTTTACAGGTATCTCCGATGGTGTCTGTTGAGTTGGCATGGATTGAGACTGGGATTTGTTACTCCGTGTGACGGAGAGGTATCTCAGGGCCCACTCGGTAATACAACATCACAACAAGCCTTGCAAGAAATGTGGCTAAGTGTTAGTCACAGGATCTTGTATTACAAAACGAGTAAAGAGACTTGCCAGTAACGAGGTTGAACTAGGTATGGAGATACCGACAATCGAATCTTGGGCAAGTAACATACCGAAGAACAAAGGGAACGTTATACGTGATTAACTGAATCCTTGACATAGAGGTTCGACCGATAAAGATCTTCGTAGAATATGTAGGAACCAATGTGGACGTCCAAGTCCCGCCATTGGTTATTGACCGTAGAGGTGTCTCGGTCATGTCTACATAGTTCTCGAACCCGCAGGGTCTGCACACTTAAGGTTCGGTGACGTTTCGATAGTGTAGAGTTATGTATGGTGGTGATCGAAGGTTGTTCGGAGTCCCAGATGAGATCCCAGATGTCACGAGGAGCTCCGGAATGGTCTGTAGGTAAAGATTCATATATAGGATGTCCCAGTTTGGTCGCCGGAAAAGTTTCGGGCTCATCGGTAGTGTACCGGGAGTATCGGTAGTGTACCGGGAGTGCCAGTAGTGTACCGGGGGACCTCCGGGAGGGGTATTTCGACCCCAAGAGGTCCATGGGCTGTGGGAGAATAATAACCAGCCCTTAGTGGGCTGGGAAAACAGCCACAAAGGCCCATGGCGCAGGAGAGAAAATCCTAAAGCAAAAAGTGGAAAATCAGCCAATAGGAGGCAATCCTACTCCAACTTGGATTGGAGGTGAAGTAGGATTGCTCCCACCTCCTATTTCGGCCGACCCAAAGGCCTTGGCTGCCTATACTCTCCTCTAATCCTATATATACTAGTGGATTGGGTGGTTTTTGGACAGAATTTCCGGCCACGTGCTACCCGTTCCACCGGTGCATAGTTTCTCCTCTAGATCATAGTTCCGCAGTGCTTAGGCGAAGCCCTGCCGGAATTGCTCCACCACCATCACCGGAGTGCCGTCATGCTGCCGGTGAACTCTCTCTCCTCTCCACCTCCTCTTGCTGGATCGAGACGGTGGAGATCGTCATCAAGTTGCACGTGTGCTGAACGCGGAGGTGCCGTCCGTTCGGCGCTAGATCGGAAGAGCCGTGATCGAGATCATGAGATGGTTCGTGATGAGATCGCGGGACGGATCATGATGAGTTCGCGGGACAGATCGTGATCAAGATCGTGAGACGGATCATGATGAGATCGCGAGACGGATCGTGATGGGATCGCAGGACGGATCGTGATGAGATCGCGAGACGCTCGGCGATTTGGATCGCGAAGATGTTCGACTACACCAACCGCGTTTCTTAACGCTTCCCGCTTAGCGATCTACAAGGGTACGTAGATCCACTCTCCCTCTCGTAGATGCTCATCAACATGGATAGGTTTGCGTGTGCGTAGGAAATTTTTTGTTTCCCATGCGACGTTCCCCAATAGAGGCGCACCCTCCGCTTTCCGCCTCCATGTCGCGGGAGGCGCACTCCTCGAGTGCGCCTTTGACGTGGCCTCTTACCCGCCAGGTCGAGCCACCGGGCCGGCCTAGAGGCTATCCTGCGCCCAAGTGCGCTTTTTAGCCCATTTCTTTTTGGTAATCCTTTAGCCTTTTCTCTTTCCCAGAATTTGTAAACTAGATATTAAATTCATTTTAACTCAAAATCTGGTGATTCAAAATCCTAGAGGTTCCTAAAATCTTCCTCAATCCAAAAATTTATCCTACATATTTTTCCCACAAACTTATCTCTACTATTCAAATTTAAATTTAAATTTGAACTATTGGAGAGCCACCTTGTAAAATTCCCAGAGCATCCATATAATCTCCAAATGGACTAAATCCAATTTATAGGTACTCTATGTGTAATACCCTATTTTTCTAGCCATGGTTAACATTTTTACTATGCACTTATTCTGTTGGATTCACTAAATAACCCACTTTTCCATTTATCACATCTTTGCAAATCCCTAGCAAATTCATACCAACTCCAAATCCGGTGAAACCACTTCCCACATGTTTCGAAAATCATGCCCTATTTTATGAGTGCCTCCACTCATTTTTATGAAAATATTTTCTTGTAACATCTTGAAGGATCATCATTTCCATCATTCCCACCATTCAAAACTCCCCCTTGACCCACATCCACCAAAAACCCCTTGGTTATTTTTCTCATCACCAGAGGAGTCCTAGAAAAATAAAACTCCTATTTATAGAGCACTTTTATTTCTCTGCTTGTTGTATTGCTTATTGCGGTTGTTTCCATCGATAGTTGACGAAGTAGAACGGAGTGGACGAGAAGCGGGTGAAGATCTCGAAGACATTGCTAAGCCAGGCAAGCATCCCTTTGACCATGTTAAGAACCCTTTTTATTGCATGTCATATAGCACTTTACCTTTGTTAATCTTGATCATGTGGAGTAGTGATCACTCCGGTGGGTTGCTTCTGATACTTTTGCCGTTGACACTTGCATCATGCATGACCCTACCACCTTATGAGCGTTATGCAGGTGGGTGTAGATAGGATGCTAGAAGATGCTACACAACTGGGTTTGGGATTATGCATGGTGAGGGAAACAAAGAAATGATTTCAAATACTTTTCAAAAAACCCGTCGGGTGCCACTAATGCCCGAGGGAGATGATGATGAGTTGGGTGACCACTTGAGAAAGAAGTGGTGCGCCGGAGCAAGTGAGCATCTGTGGTTTTCGAAAATGGATTGGTGTAAGTTGCGACCGTTATTCCAACCTTACTTGCGCAACCACGATAACCCTTATGGGACGGGGCTTTGTTGATTACCTTGGTGGGTACTGGCAAGGAGCCCGCTTTACTAGTGGCAGGAGTGGCATGGTCACTCTCTATACGTGGTCATACCAGTATGTATGATCATGCCCTGTCTTCACAGGCACCGGGCACACCGTTGGTCCCCTCATGGATGATACAATTAGAGTAAGGCTCGTGTGATGTACATCGTGAGGGCTGGGTACCAATCAAGTGGATTCTTTGTCTAGTATCACTAGGGGAAAGGCATTGTTCGGGTGCTTACCTCCGGTATGTTATATACCGCGAGTCGTGGATGACTCGGAAGCTCCCCGAGTCTTGTGGGTAAAGTGTGCAACATCTTTAGAGTGTAAAACTATTCAAATAGCCGGGTCCACGGTCGAGGACAGTTGGATGACCGCTCTTGTGCTACGTCCAAATGTTTTCACAAACCGGTGTGTGAGTGTTGGAGACAAAGATGGTACTTGAGCTAAGTCTGATGACTTAGCAAGACAAGTTGAACTAAGTCCGATGACTTAGCCTGATGAATGAACACGAGATGTTCAACACCTGATTATGATGATATCTGTAACTTGTTCATATGGATATCTGCCAACTGTTGACGCATGTTTACCCAGTTATTTGATCATGTCATTGCACTTAAAAATTGTCTTTCTGTACTTTACCTACTTAGTGTTATATCATGCATCATTATTACCTTGTTCCACAACTTGGGTTGCTTGCGAGTACATTCAAAGTACTCATTGGCTTATCACTGGTTATTTTATTGGCTAGGCATGAAAGATCAGGTTATGATGAAGACTACTTTGGTGACGGATGTGCGAGCTGGGACGCTTCCCAGTCAGAATGCATGTAGGATTAAGGCAGATGGCATGGGTTCACGCTATCATTGAAGATTCCCGCTGCAAGTTTATGAAGACTAGGCCTTAAGGGCCATATTCGAGTAAAACGGTATGTAATGGATGTAAGACTCTTGTTATTCAGTTTCTGTGTGTTCAATGAGCATTGATCTCTAGGGTCACTGTGCACGTACATTCGGTGATCTCGACTTATGAGTCGGGGTCCCCACAGAGCTGGTATCAGAGCCATCCTAACTATAGGAAGCCCTTAGGTAGCATGGTAGTTAGTTAGGATGAAACTATTTTTCCAGGCCCTTCAAAATCACTTACAGAGCCTCTATATTTCTTGCCTCTCCTAAAATTTCCAAGGGAAGCACATTTTTTTGCCTCAGCACTTCCACCACTTTCTCTTAGCTATCCTCGTCTGCTTTTCCAAAAGTTTGCAAATGGTCACTACTACCCTTGTGCCTCTGACCACGGGATTCCTTGTAATCCTCGTGGGTAACCTGGAAGGAATCCACCTTGACAGACGATTGCCGACATATCTTGGACCCAAGTTGGCGACACTAGACAAGGAGATACCAACAGAAGATACCTTCTCGAAGGATGAGGATGTCAAGACTTAGATGATAGTGACACCCTCGACGCATCCCGAGGATGACGCCACCTTGGCCTTCGAAGACCAGGGCACAAGGAATGCAATGTCATGATAATGCATTGCTAATAGAGCAACCCTGTCCTTTTCGTTGTTATATCGGTAACCACTGGTGGATGAGAACCTTGCCATTTGGCCCGCCTCACTATAGTGAGCAGGAAAATGGCTCTCATCATCCCCCTCTCTTGGTGCTGATAACATTGTCAACATGACCGAGAGGATACAACTCTACCATGCCTTGTTAATGTCATTGCATAAGATATTGCCTACCTGGAACCCTCGACGTCTCAGAAGACAAGGAGGCATTGCCACGATTACGAAGACACCAGAAGACCGTGTCAACAGCAGTTGTGAAGAATCACCTTTGTCGTCAACTCAACAGACCCGAAGTCATCAAGGACTCTTCAGGCGCAACCAGGATCATTTTGATGAACACAACCAAAGACATAGCGACACCTGCAAGAAGACCCAGAAGTCTAAGCGGACTCCTCTCCAAGACAAGAAGCAAGCACAACTAATGAGTCCGAGGAACCCTAGGGTAGGATAGGTCGTGTGCCCCCTATGCGAAGTCGAGTACGTATTATGGTTCGAGTGGAACCATGATGTGTGTTGCTTGTTTTTCCTGTTTGTGCTTTGTTGTGAGTCACACTTTTTCCCTAGGCAACAAGTGCGCGGCTCTATCACCTACCTTACCTTGATGTATGTGTTTGGCCTTTTCGGCGCTTGCTTGATTGCACTCCCACTATACCACCCCCTTAGGTGCCGTCCTCTATGCTACTTTCCCTCTTCCCCCTCTCGTCAACTGAAGACCAGAAAGACAAGTGCACCAAGGATTCACCTCGACAAGCAACCGACATGAAAGACTTCGACTACAACGTACTCAACCAAACGCAACCCCGTAGGGTTAGGCTCTTACATCAAGATTGGGAACCCCCTCTCTTGCCCAACCTACACCTCACAAGCTCCCCAGCACAAGTCTCCGATCACGTGTTTAATACACAGATTTGCTAGAGCACTTACTGAGCTTCGATAACCCCTGCTTCGCACTGGGTCCATTATGGAGCTAGTGATCATAGTGAACAAACGTCCTTCATTCTTACTCCAGCACTAAAACCTTGATGCCGTAGGAAGGATCATCCTGAGGATATACTATTCGGGGTTAGTGATTTGATTTAGGCATAATAGATGTCTTGAGAAAGCAGTTCAGACCCTTTGGTGGATTACGAGGCTTAATGTTGGTGGACGAACTTGGTGGATCAAGATTGATAGTGTAGCATAACTTACTTGTACCTTGAGCAAATTGGATTTTGTAGGACCATTGTGATCACAAGCTGAAATCATTGGTGGGTAAATGACTTGACTTTGGCATGTAATGTAGATAGTGGATTGATGGTGACTCACATAACTAGTAGGAAGTGCTTACTAGGTGTAAAACTTGGATTTAAATAGGTGATCCTACTAGGTGCTCGAGACCAATTAAACCACATGGTTCGGAGTAACTTGGATTTAGTCCAATGATCTTGGTCATGATACCATGTTTCTCGATGGATGATAGTAGAAGCAATCGGATGATGTTAGGGATAAATTAGGGATCTATATAAGCTCGACCTTGGAGTTTAGTTGGCCATGAGATTGAAAGTTCAAGGATATATTGTGATAATAGTCCTTGCAATGATATGTGGGTTATATGAACTCGAGGAGATTATGTTGGACACCATCGATGCTGGATTTGTAGCAGCAATGGATCACGTAATAGTGGATGATATTCGTGGATCAATTGGATTCGTAGGAAGGAAACAAGATCTTGGAGCGGTTTATTACGCGTCTCCTGAGCATAGTAATGCAGTACCTTAGACCTTGGATAGGTCAGAATGACAATTTGATTTGTAGTGTCATGATCAAGCTTAACGGCTTGAAAATTATACCGAGGATTTTTATATAGGGATATATGTGAGTTAGCTATAGTATGCATATGAGATTTTCAGCATAGTCCTTTCTCTCAAAGCCTTGGAGATATGAGTAGTGTGTGTAATATTGGAGATGACTTATATGAGATGATACCTTAGAGGATATAGGGTGATTTTGTTTGGAGTAATATGCAGTACTATTGGCATCTAAGAATTGTGCTCGAGGATAAGATGGTAGACGTTCACTCACATCCTAAGCTCTTTGAAACCCGAAGCTTTACCGGACCATGACGCGGTCGGATTATGACCATAGGCCTTGGACTATAAGTCCTTAGACTATGGTCGGTACTCCACCTCAACCACCACCAATCCTGTTCAAAAGGAAGGTGGCCACGAAGACCTTTATTAGGCTGGACCACAAACCCTTGATACTAGTGACCACCCGGAACAAAAGACCGCCTATCTCACACATCCCATGAGCAATGTGTTTATGTGATACTTCGGGAATAGGTTGTTGTCCTCAGGGATGACATACTTATTTACCCAACAAGAGGAAGGAACACCTTAGTCCTGTTTGGACCAGCCCCAGGAACACTAACTACCATGCCTCTCAAGATCAAGGTCTCACCTTGAAGGAGTTGGACTCTGCGAAGCACCCTCCCTACAGAAGAAGACCTTCTTGCCCAAGCAATATGAAGTACCACTGCGATTGTGAAGCCACGACAATGACAAAGAAGAAGCAAACAAAGTCAACCTCCACTACTCTGTCGGATACCTCAACTATACTATATCTAGAAGCATCTACGTTCAATCCCGATGAAGCCCTTGGACATCAAGAGGATTAGAGATCGCCTCGCTTTAAATGGTCATCTATCATATCCTGGCCAGGATGGAACTAAGAAGTTGATGGCACCCCCTTACCCCACCACCTTGATGGTGTACATTGAGCATGACGTCCTTGCTCCCTTCAGATGCCTGGAATGGAGTAGAACGACTGTCATGACCTCATTGCTAGCCCCTTTTTGGTTCAATCTGGCGCGTAAACCATGATTCGACCATGGTAAGCCACCTGTCCAAGGTAGTTCACCCCGCTTGCCAAGCCCTAGACCTTGAGGATTGGATGGATGGTATATACTTTTGGGTAGCCAACTCATGTAGGACCCCCCCCCTCAGAACTTTCCCAGATGGTAGAACCCGTTTTGGCACCAAGTCTCTAAGCTCAGTCTTAGGGACGAGGCTCGGCGCAGACCTTGCCACGGAGAGACGGGTAGACCAACACTCAAAGACCCCCCAGAAATGTGCGTCCATGACTATGAAGACAAACAACTAGAGAAAAATGAAGAATCTACCTGAGCAACTTACTCAAGCAGAAGATCTCGACGAGAAGCCCATGATGACGCACCTCAGCACTCTCAAGGATGAAGACCACCTACGACTGAAGACATCCTGCTTTAAGGAAGATAAGGACTTCACCATCAACGAGAAGCTACACCCAGACTCAACCCTCCTATTATGATGCAAAACATCTAGATGTCACCAACCAACGTGAGCAGTCCTACGACCAGCACATAGACACACCACTTGGCCAGGTATTCTGACTTTGGGATACACACACAAGCCAGGCACCGCGAGAACCTCGTCCTCCAAACCCTTAACCATTAGGCAAGCCTAGCATATTACGAGAACCTCGTTCACCCTTAGACGAAGTCAACAATGAAATCGAAGGCATATCATCAAGCACTTCAAGATCCAATAGGACAACCACGCAGGAGCAAAAGCCACATGGGAACGTGAAGACCACCTCACCTCTGAATTTCCGCATCTCTTCTACGCCTAGCCTAGGAATCTCGGGGATGAGATTCTTGTAAGGGGGGTAGGTCTGTCACATCGTGTGATTTGCCTCATGACTAAGTTATCATGACTCAAAAATCAGGGCCAATTAAAACTTTTGTGTGCTTGTTATGCTTGACTTGGTTGCTGATTGTCTGATTGCTTGCTAGTGCTCTATATTCATAAAATTCTCTCCTACTCTCAAAACTCTTTTCCTTGACCTAGAACTCTTGTACAATGATCATGCCATGAGTAAAGGACTTAAAACTATTTTTATCAAAATTTATTTTGACCAAAAAGAATTTATTCAAATTAGGTTTTCAAAAAAACCCTGAGTTGAGGTTTGTACTGCAAGTTCTGAAATTGGGTGGATACTTTTTCCCCAAAGACTTTATTTGGAACCTACTATATATATGACTTCCCAAAACCATCAAATATTAATTTTAAAGATTATTTTACTATTTTCTTTAAAGGCTATTTCTTAGGGCCATAAATGGTCTTTCATAGGGGAAATTTATTTAAATGCTTTAAAAATATTTGGGAAAAAAATTAGGATAACTCAATGGACATATATTGTCCATATATAAGAGTTTCAAGGCATGGTCATGTTCAAGTATTGGACAAAACCCTTCGAAACCATTTCTGCCTATTTCAAGCATTTGAAATATTTCTATAAGAAATATTCTCAAAGAAATCCAGGAAAATTCTAGCATGTCACATATGATATAGGTGGTCACCTTGCCAAGTTTCATCTCAATCCTAATTGTTTTGGTCACCAAAATATCCTGAAGCCATTCTTGTCCAGAGCCAAATTTGATCAACTTTACATTGTGAAGTATCTCCTATTGACCCCAAACTTTGTGGGAATTCTCTATTACACAAATGATGATACTACATCAAGTGGTGCATCAAGGGGAATAGAATTCCATGATCATATCTATAGAAATCCATTTATGTCCGTTTCTAGGGTTTAGCAAGTTTACATTATCAACTTTCTTCAAATCATCTCAAAACTTGTGATCAAGACCAATTGGACTTACCATTTACCCTCGATAAATATCAAGGTCATAGGATTCCCCTGCCTAGCCCAAGCACAGCACAAACGCCTTTATCCATAACTTGTGGACAAGCAAAGTGGGCCCAAAAAGATTCCCCTTGCCCCCAACTTTTTACCACAACATATTATAACCCTCTTCTACCTCCAGTAACTTTGCCATGGCCTATAGTCAATTATATGGGGTGGTAACTCTCTCTTATTCCCTCTCTTTTTTTCCATGGCAGCACCTCTCCTTCCCTTCTGATCATGCCAATGACCCCAAACTTTTCCACAACCTCACTTGCATACCTATGCATCAAGCAAAACCCAAATATGGCAGGCTCATGTGGAAAATATGAGCAGTTCATCGAAGCCTACATTATGGCAGCAATAGTGCCTTTGTACTACAAGTACTCTATAGAGACATCTTCCTGAGCTAAAAATTGGTGGGGGTATAATATTTCAAATGGTGGAAATAGGCAGAAAAGGTTATGAAGGCTTTTTTCCAATATTTTGAACATGACCATGTGTTTACACTCTTATATATGGACAATATATGTCCACTCAGTTTTCCTAAATTTTCAAAAATATTTTTA
Organism: Hordeum marinum; assembly: GCA_022496015.1. Lineage (NCBI taxonomy): Eukaryota > Viridiplantae > Streptophyta > Magnoliopsida > Poales > Poaceae > Hordeum > Hordeum marinum. The sequence continues at coordinate 277,701,777 of CM039672.1, read as the reverse complement.
AAGCATTTAAATAATTTTTCCCTATACAAGACCATTTCTGGCCTTAAGAAAAAGCCTTTCAATAAAATATGAAAATAATATTTAAAAAAAATATTTTGTGGTTTTGGGAAGTTATATATATAGTAGGTTCCAAATAAAGCATTTGGGGAAAATTATCCACCCAATTTGGGGACTTATAGTGCAAATCTCAAATCAGGGGGTTTTGAAAGCCTAATTTAAATAAATGCTTTTTGCCCAAATAATATTTTGTAAAAATATATTTAAGTCCTATTCACATGGTATGATCATTGTACAATAGTTTGGATCAAGGAAAATAGTTCTTGAGGGTAGGAGGATGTTTTATGAATTATAGAGCACTAGCAAGCAATCAAACAAGCAAGCAAATAACACACAAGTCAAGCATTCAAATGCACTCCAAAAGTTATAATTGGCCCTAATTTTTGAGTCATGTTAACTTAGTTATGAGGCAAAATACAGGGTGCGACAGACCTACCCCCCTTACAAGAATCTCGTCCCCGAGATTCCTAGGCTAGGTGCTGATGCGGGCATTCGGAGGTGAGGTAATCTTCACGTTCCATGTTGTTTCTGCTCCGGCGTGTTTGTTCTTCTGGATCTTGAAGTGCCCGATGATATGTCTTCGAGTGTACTGTTGACTTTGTCTAAGGGTGAACGGGGTTCTTGCAATATGCTAGGCTTGCCTAATGATTAAGGGTTTGGCAGACGAGATTCTAGCAAGGCCTTGGCTTGCGTGTGTATCCCAAAGTAGGAATACCTGGCCAAGTAGTGTGTCTGTGTGCTGGTCCTGGGACTGCTCACGTTGGTTAGTGACATCTAGATGTCTCGCATTAGAATAGAAGGGTCAAGTCTTGGTGTAGCTTCTTGTTGATGGGGAAGTCCTTATCTTCCTTGAAGCAGGGGGTCTTCAGTCGTAGGCGGTCTCCATCCTTGAGAGTGCTCAGGTGTGTCATGATGGGCTTCTCATAAAGATCTTCTGCTTCAGTAAGTTTCCCAGGTAGATTCTTCATTCTTCTTTGGTCGTTTATCTTCATCGCCATGGACGCATGTTTCTGGCAGGTCCTCGAGTGTTTGATCTACTCGTCTCTCCATGGCAAGGTCTACGCTGAGTCTCGTCCCTAAGACTGGGCTTAGATACTTGGTGTAAAACGGGTTCTACCATCTGGGAAGGTTTTAGCGGGGTTCTAGATAAGCTGACTATTCAGAGTATAGATCAGCCATCTTATCCCCATGGTCTAAGGCTTGGCAAGCGAGGTGAACTACCTTTGACAGGTGGTTTCCCATGATTGAGTCAGGATTTACGTCCTAAATTGGGCCAAAAGGGGATGGTAATGAAGTCATGATAGTAGTCTACTCCACTCCAGGCATCTTAAGGGAGTAGGGACGTCATGCCCATCGTACACCATCAAAGCGGTGAGTGAGGGTGCTATCAACTTCCTAGTTCCTTCCTAGTCAGGAACTAATAGATGACTAGTTAAAACATGTGCTCTATAATCCTTTTGGTGTGAAAGCGCTTCATCATGCTTGGATATCGATGCTTCGAGATGTAGTCTAGTTGATGTAGCCGGCAAAGGTGTGGTGGTTGCCTTCTATTTGCTTCTTCTTCGTCGTTGTCATGGCTTCGCAATCGCAATGGTTCTTCCTCTTTCTTGGGCAAGAAAGTCTTCTTTTGTAGGGAGGGTGCTCGTGGAGTCCAACTCCTTCTAGGTGAGACCTTATACTCGAGAGGCATGGTAATTGGCGTTACTGGGTGGTCCAAACAGGACTAAGGTGTTCCTCCTCTCATTCGGTAAATAAGTACGTCGTCCCGGAGGACAACATACTATTTCCTGAAGTATCACATAAACACATTGCTCATGGGATATGTGAGAGGAGCGGGCATCCGTCTCGGATGGTTACTAGTATCAAGGGTTTCTGGTCCAACCGAATAGAGGTCTTCGTGGCCACCTTCCATATGAACATGTTTGGTGGAGGTCGGGGTGGAGTATCGGCCATAATCAAATGACTTAGAACCAAGACATATGTTCATAACCTGATCACATTGTGGCTCAGTAAGGCTTAGAGGTTTCAAGGAGCTTAGGATGTGAGTGAACGTCTACCATCTCATCGTCGAGCACAAATATTATATGCCAATAGTCCTACCTATTACTTCAGACAAAACCTCCCTATATCTCTGAGAGTATCATCTCTTATAGGTCAAATCCAATGTCACTCATGCTACTCATATCTCCAAGGTTTTGAGAGAAGTATTATACCAAAAATCTCATATGTATACTATAGCTAACTCACATATATCCCTATATAGAAATCCACGGGATAATTTACAAGCCACTAAGGTTGATCATGACATTACCAATCCTAGTGTCCTTGTGACCTATCCAAGGTCTAAGGTATTGCATTACTATGCTAAGGAAACATGTAATAAACCACTCCAAGATCTTGTTTCCCTCCTACGAATCCAACTTAATCGATCCACAAATATCATCCACTATTACATGATCCATTACTGCTACACATCCAGCATCGATAGTGTCGAACATAATCTCCTTGAGTTCATATAATCCACATATTATTGCAAGGACTATTATTAGAGTATATCCATGAACTTCCAATCTCATGACCAGCTAAACTTCCAAGGTCGAGCTCAAATAGATCCCTAAATTATCCCTAACATCATCTGGTTGCTTCTACCCTCATACACCGAGAAACATGGTATCATTATCAAGATCATTGGACTAAATCCAAATTACTCTGAACCATGTGGTTTAATTGATCTCGAGCACCTAGTAGGATCGCCTATTTAAATCCAAGTTTTACATCTAGCAAGAGCTTCCTACTAGTACTCCAATCACCATCATAACACCATTAATCCACTATCTACATTACCTTCCAAAGTCAAGTCATTAATCCACCAAGAATTTCATCCTGTGATCATATTTTTTCTACTAATCCAATTTTCTCAAGGTACAAGTAAGTTATGCTACTCTATCAATCTTGATCCGCCAAGTTTGTCTACCAACATTAAGCCTCGCAATCCACCAAAGGGTCTCAACTGCTTCCTCAAGACATCTATTATGGGTAAATCAAATCATTATCCACAGATCATATACCCTTAGAATGATCCTTCCTATGGCATCTAGGTTCTAATGCCAGCGTAAGAATGAATGATGTTTGCTCACTATGATCACTAGCTCCGTAATGAACCCAGTGCTAAGCAGGGGTTATTGAAGCTCAATAAGTGCTCTGGAAATCCGTGTATTAAACACGTGATCAGAGGTTTGTGATGGGGGAGCTTGTGAGTTCTAAGTTGGTCTGGGGAGGGGGTTTCCAATCTTGAGGGAAGAGCCTAACCCTACGGGGTTGCGTTTGGTTCAGTATGTTTCGTTCATAGTATTCAACGCTAGCTGTCCGTTGAGGTGGATCCTTGGTGCATCTTGTCTTGTCGGTCTTCAGTTGATAAGAGGGGGAAGAAGGAAAGTAGCATACAAGAGAGTGCCTAAGGGGGTGGTATAGTGCAAGTGCAATCAAGCAAGTGCCGAAAAGGCCAAACACGAACATCATGGTAAGGTAGGTGATATAGTCGCGCGCTTGTTGCCTAGGGCAAAAGTGTGACTTACACCAAAGCACAAAAAAGAAAAACAAGCAGCACACATCATGGTTCCATTTTAACCATCATACAGACTCGACTTCACATGGGGGATACACGATTCATCCTACCCTAGGGGTCCTCAGACTTAGTAGTCGTGCTTGCTTCGCGTCTTAGAGAGGAGTCCGTTTAGTATTCTGGGTCTTCTTCAGGTGTCGCTATGTCTCTGGTTGTTGTTCATCATAACGGTCTTGGTCGTGCCTGAAGAGTCCTTGATGACTTCGGGTCTGTTGAGTTGACAATGAAGGTGATTCTTCAAGGCTGTTGTTGACAGGCTCTTCTGGTGTCTTCGTAATTGTGACAACGCCCCCTTGTCTTCCTAAAATGTCAAGGGTTCTAGATAGGCAATCTTTTATGCAATGAAATTAACAAGGCATGGTAGAGTTGTATCCTGCCGGTCACATTGGCGATATCATCGGCACCAAGAGCGAGGGATGATGAGAACCGTTTTTCTGCTCACTATAGTGAGGTGGGCCGATTGGCGAGGTTCTCATCCACTGATGGTTACTGATATAACAACGAAAAGGACAGGGTTTCTCTATTAGCGATGCATATCATGACATTGCATTTCTTGTGCCCTGGTCATCGAAGGCCAGGGTGGCATCATCCTGGGGCTGTGCCGAGGGTGTCACTATCATCTAAGTCTTTACATCCTCATCCTTAGAGAAGGTATATTTTGTTGGTAGCTCCTTGTTTAGTGTCGCCAATTTTGGGTCCAAGATATGTCAGCAATCGTCTGGCAAGGTGGCTTCCTTCCAGGTTACCCACGAGGATCACAAGGAATCCCATGGTCAGGGGCACAAGGGTAGTAGCGACTATTTGCAAAGTTTTTGAAAAACAAACGGTGAGAGCTTAAGAGAAAAGTGGTGGAAGTGCTAAGGCAAAAACCTTTGCTTCCCTTGGAATTTTAGCAGAGGCGGGAAATATAGAGGCTTTGTAGGTGATTTTGAAGGGTTTGAACAAAATAGTTTGTCCTAACTAACGTCCATGCTAACTAAGGGCTTCCTACAGTCAGGATGGCTCTGATACCAGCTGTGTGGGGACCCCAACTCATAAGTCGTGATCACCGAATGTACGTGCACAGTGATCCTAGAGATTAATGCTCATTGAACACACAGAAACCGAATAACAAGAGTCTTACGCCCATTACATACTGGTTTACTGAAATATGGCCTTTATGGCTAAGTCTTCATATGATTGCAGCGGAAATCTTCAACGATAGCGTGAACCCATGCCATCTGCCTTAACCCTACAGGTATTCTGACCGGGAAGCATCCTAGCTCACATGTCCGTCACCAAGGTAATCTTCATCATAATCTTGATCTTTCATGCCTGGCCAATAAAATAACCAGTGGCAAGCCAATGAGTACTTTGAATATACTCGCAAGCAACCCATGTTTCGAACAAGGCAATAACGATGCATGATATAGCACTAATAGGTAATTTTGCATAAAGCTAATTTTTAATGCAGTGACATGATCAAATAACTTGTGTAGGCATGCATCAACAGTTGGAAGATGTCCAAAAGAACGAGTTACAGATATCATCATAAGCAAGGGTTGAACATATCATGTTCACCATCAGGCCAAGTCATCAGACTTAGCTCAAGTATCACCTTTGTGTCATCCACACACACACACTATGTGTTGGGAGACGTAGTAGTAAATCAAAAAAATTCCTACGTGTTCACCAAGATCCATCTATGGAGAAAACAGAAACAAGTAAGGGGAGAGTGGATCTTCATACCTTTGAAGATCGCTAAGGGGAAGCGTTACAAGAACGCGGTTGGTGGAGTCGTACTCGTAGCGATTCAGATCGCGGTGGACTCCGATCTTAGCACCGAACAACGGTGCCTCTGCGTTCAACACACGTGTAGCCCGGTGATGTCTCCAAAACCTTGATCCACCAAGGAGGAAGGAGAGGTTGAGGGAGAGCTCCAACGGCAGCACGACGGCGTGGTGGTGGTGGAGTAGCAAGGTATTCCGGCGGGGCTTCGCCTAAGCGCTGCGGAGGAGGAAGAAGAGAGGTAGGGCTTTGCCGTGAGAGAGAGAGTTCAGATCTGTCCCAAAAGGCCAAAACCTCAAGTATATATAGGAGGAGGGAGAGGGAGGGCTGCCTTGGACCCTCCTCCAAGGAGGAGGGCTTCGGCCGAAGTGGGGAAGGAATCCACCTCCCACAAGGAAGGTGGATCTCCTTCCTTTCAAACTCCTTTTGCCTTATCTCTTTATCCCTATGCTCATGGGCCTTTAGCAAAAGTCTTTCCTGGCCCAATAAGGACTAGCACACTTTATCTAACAGCCCATGAGGTCCTCTGGTCGTCACACCCCTCCCGGGGGGCCTCCGGCACACTCCCGGCACTCCCGGTACACTACCGATGAGCCCGTAAACTTTCCGATGACCAAAACTGGACTTCCTATATATCAATCTTTACCTTCGGACCATTCCGGAGCTCCTAGTGACGTCTAGGATCTCATCCGGGACTCCGAACAACCTTCGGTAATCACGTATACCATTTCCCTATAACCCTAGCGTCATCAAACCTTAAGTGTGTAGACCCTATGGGTTCGGGAGACACGTAGACATCACCGAGACAACTCTCCGGCCAATAACCAACAGCGGGATCTGGATACCCATGTTGTCTCCCATGTACTCCACGATGATCTCATCGAATGAACTACGATGTCGGGGATTCAATCAATCCCGTATGCAATTCCCTTTGTCTACCGATATGATACTTCCCCAAGATTCGATCGTCGGTATCCCTATACCTTGTTCAATCTCGTTACCGGCAAGTCTCTTTACTCATTCCATAACACATCATCCCATGGCTAACTCCTTAGTCACCTAGAGCTCATTATGATGATGTCTTACCGAGTGGGCCCAGAGATACCTCTCCGTCGCACGGAGTGACAAATTCCAGTCTCGGTTCGTGCCAACCCAATAGACACTTTCGGAGATACCCGTAGTGCACCTTTATAGCCACCCAGTTACGTTGTGACGTTTGGCACACCCAAAGCATTCCTACGGTATCCGGGAGTTGCACAACCTCATGGTCTAAGGAGACGAACTACACGATCTTGTGCTATGCTTAGGATTGGGTCCTGTCCATCACATCATTCTCCCAATGATGTGATCCCGTTATCAACGACATCCAATGTCCATGGTAATGAAACCGTGACCCATCTATTGATCAACGAGCTAGCCAACTAGAGGCTCACTAGGGACATGTTGTGGTCTATGTATTCACACATGTATTACGGTTTCCAGTTAACCCAATTATAGCATGAACAAGGAAATACAATAATAACCATTTTATTATTGCCTCTAGGGCATATTTCCAACAGTCTCCCAGTTGCACTAGAGTCAATAATCTAGTTCACATCACCATGTGATTAGCACTTACATCACCATGTGATCATATCATCATGTGATTAAAACCCAATTAGTTCTGGGGTTTGATCATGTTTTGCTTGTGCAAGAGGTTTTAGTCAACCGGTCTGCGACACTCAGATCCATGTGTACCTTGCAAACTTTTATGTCATACTGCAGATACTGCTCCCACGCTCCACTTGGAGCTATTCCAAATGGCTACACCAATATACGTATCCGGATTTCTACTAAGAGTCATCCGAATTGGTGTTAAAGCTTGAATCGACGTAACCCTTTACGATGAACTCTTTATCACCTCCATAATCGAGAAATATTTCCTTAGTCCTCTAGTTGCCAAGGATAATTTCGACCACTGTCGAGTGATCCACTCCTGGATCTCTCTTGTACCCCTTGACAAACTCATGGTAGGGCACACACAGGTGCGGTACACAGCATGGCATACTATGTACAGCCTACGGCTCAAGCATAGGGGATGACACTCATCTTTTGTCTATTTTCTGTCGTGGTCGTGCATTGAGCTGTGCTCAATCTCATACCTTCTAACATAGGCAAGAACCCTTTCTTGGACTGATCCATATTGAACTTCTTCAACATCTCATCAAGGTGTGTACTCATTGAAATTATTATCAAGCATCTTGATCTATCTCTATAAATCTTGATGCCCAACAATTAGGTAGCTTTATTCAGGTCTTCCTTTTAAAAAACCCTTTTCCAAACAACCATTTATGCTTTCCAGAAATTCTACATTATTTCCAACCAATAATATGTCAACTACATATTCTTATCAGAAATTCCATAGTGCTCCCACTCACTTTCTTGTAAATACAAGTTTCCCATAAACTTTGTATAAACTCAAAACTTTGATCACTTCATCAAAGCTCATATTCCAACTCCGAGTTGCTTACTCCAGTCCATAGAAGGATCGCTGGAGTTTGCATACCTTTCAGCATCCTTAGGATCGACAAAACCTTCTAGTTGTATCACATAACACTCTTCCTCACGGTAATCGTTAAGGAAGCCTTGTTTTGACATCCATCTGCCAGATTTCATAATCGAAAAATGCAGCAACTGCTAACATAATTTCAACAAACTTTTAGCATTGCTACGAATGAGAAAATCTCACTGCAGTCAACTCCTTGAACTTGGCGGAAACTTCTTTGCGACAAGTCAAGGTTTATAGACGGTGACATTTCACCATTAGCGTTCGTGTTCATATCAAAGGTCCATTCGTACTCAACGACCTGCCAATCAACGGGGTAGTCTACCAAAGTGCATACTTGGTTTTCATACATGAATCCTTTCTTGGATTTCATGGCTCCTAGCCATTCGTTGGAATCTGGGCCCACCATCGCTTCTCCATAGTTTGTAGTTTCATCGTTGTCCAACAACATGACTTCCAAGACAGGGTTGCCGTACTACTCTCGAGCAGTACGTGTCCTTGTCGATCTAGAAGGTTTGATAGTAACTTGATCCGAAGCTTCATGATCATCATCATTAACTTCCTTTTGCAACTGACGTAGGCTCTACAGAAACATCTTTCTGTACTGCTCTACTCTCTGGTTGAAACAAAGGTTCAACAACCTTATCAAGTTCTATATTCCTCCCACTCAATTCTTTCGAGAGAAACTCTTTCTCGAGAAAGGACCCGTTCTTAGCAACAAACATCTTTTGAGCTTGGATTTGAGATAGAAGGTATACCCAATGTCTCATTAGGGTATTCTATGAAGATGCATTCGTCTGCTTTGGGTTCGAGCTCACTAGGTGAAAAACCCATTTTCACATAAGCGTCGCAGCCTCAAACATTAAGAAATGACAGCTGAGGCTTCTCTCAAACCATAATTCACACGGTGTCATCTTAACACACTTAGATGGTGCCCTATTTAAAGTGAATGGATTTGTCTTTAATGCATAACCCCATAATGATAATAGCAAAACGATAAGAGACATCATAGTACTCACTATATCCAATAGAGCACGACTACGATGTTCGAGCACACCATCACACTATGGTGTTCCAGGAGGCGTGAGCTGTGAAACAATTTCCACATTGTCTGAAATTGCATACCAAACTCGTAACTTAGATATTCACCTCCACGATCATATCGTAGACACTTTATCTTCTTGTCATGATCATCTTTCACTCTGAAACTCCTTGAACCTTTCAACATTTCATACTCGTGTTTAATTGAGTAAATATCCCCATATTCACTCAAATCATCAGTGAAGGTAAAGAAAAATAACGATATCCATTGTGTGTTTCAACACTCATTGAACCACATACATCAACATGTATTAATTCCAATAAGCCACTAGCCCGTTCCATCATACCGGAAGACAAGGTCTTAGTCATGTTGCCCAAAAGGCATGTCTCGCATGTCTCAACCGATTCAAAATCAAGTGAGTCAAAAATCCATCAGCATAGAGTTTCTTTCATGCGATTTATACCAATATGACATTTAGCGGCAGTGCCACAAGTATGTGGTACTATCATTATTAACTTTGTATCTTTTGGTACCAATGTTATGAACATGTGTACTACTATGATCAAGATTCAATAAACCATTCCCAATGGGTGCATGACCATTAAAGGCATTATTCATGTAAATAGAATAACCATTATTCTCTAACTTATATGAATAACCGTATTGCACTAATCATGATCTAATCACGTTCATGCTCAACGCAAACACCAAATAACATTTATTTAGGTTTATCACAAATCCCGAAGGTAGAGAGAGCGTGCGATGGTGATCACATCAACCTTGGAAACACTTCCAACACACATCGTCACCTTTCACCTAGCTAGTCTCCGTTTATTCCGTAGCTTTTATTTTGATTTGCTAACACTTAGCAACCGAACCGGTATACAATACCCAGGTGCTACTAGGAGTACCAGCAAGGTACACATCACTAACACGTATATCAAATATACTTCTATCGACATTACCGGCCTTCTTATCTACCAAGCATCTAGGGTTGTTCCGCTTCAGTGAACATTCTCCTCATAACAGAACCACTTAGTCTCGGGTTCGGGCTCAACCTTGGGTTTCTTCACTAGAGCAACAACTGGCTTGCCATTCCTGAAGTTTTTCCCTTCTTGCCCTTGCCCTTCTTGAAACTAGTGGTTTTCACTTAACCATCAACACTTGATGCTCCTTCTTGATTTCTACCTTCGTGGTGTCAAACATCAGAACAACTCAAGGATCATCTTATCCGCCCCTGGCATGTTATAGTTCATCACGAAGCTCTAGTAGCTTGGTGGCAGTGACTTGGAGAACTTTATTTGTCACTATCTTATCTGGAAGATTAAGTCCCACTCGATTCAAGTGATTGTAGTACCCAGACAATCTGAGCACATGCTCACCGATTGAGCTATTCTCCTTTATCTTGCAGGTAAAGAATTTTGTTGGAGGTCTCATACCTCTCAACATAGGCACGAGCCTGAGATCACAATCTCAGCTCTTAGAACATCTCATATGTTCCGTGACGTTCAAAACGTTTTGGAGCCTCAATTCTAAACCGTAATGCATGACGCACTGAACTATCATGTAGTCATCAAAAGTGCCTGTCATATTCACAACATCTACAGACAACGCTTGAGGGAGTGGTGCACTTAGCGGTGCATCAAAGACATAAGCTTTCTTTGCAGCAATGAGGACAATACTCAGATCACGGACCTAGTCTGCATTATTGCTACCATCAACTTTCAATCTTACTTTTCTCTAGGACCGTATCAATAAAACAGGGGAGCTACAGCGCGAGCTATCTACGACATAATTTGCAAGGACGCTTTTAGACTAAGTTCATGACAATTAAGTTCACATAATCAAATTATTTAATGAACTCCCACTTAGATAGACATCTATCTAGTCATCCAAGTGACACATGATCCACGTCAACTAGCCCGTGTCCGATCATCACGTGAGACGGACTAGTCATCAATGGTGAACATCTCTATGTTGATCGTATCATCTATACGACTCATGTTCGACCTTTCGGTCTTCCGTGTTTCGAGGCCATGTTTGTACATGCTAGGCTTGTCAAGTCAACCTAAGTGTTTCGCATGTGTAAATATGGCTTACACCCGTTGTATGCGAACGTTAGAACCTATCACACCCGATCATCACGTGGTGCTTCGGAACAACGATCCTTAGCAACGGTGCACAGTTAGGGTGAACGCTTCTCTTGAAATTTTATTGAGAGATCATCTTATTTACTACTGTCGTTCTAAGCAAATAAGATGTAAACATGATAAACATCACATGCAATCAATATAGTGACATGATATGGCCAATATCATCTTGCTCCTTTGATCTTCATCTTCAGGGCACCATGATCATCACTGTCACCGGCACGACACCATGATCTCCATCATCATGATCTCCATCATCGTGTCTTCATGAAGTTGTCTCGCCAACTATTACTTCTACTACTATAGCTAACGTTTAGCAATAAAGTAAAGTAATTACATGGCGATCTTGATTGACATTCGGGTCATACAATAAATTAAGACAACTCATATGGCTCCTGCCGGTTGTCATACTCATCGACATGCAAGTCGTGAATCCTATTACAAGAACATGATCAATCTCATACATCACAATGCATCACATCACATCCTTTGGCCATATCACATCACAAGGCACATGCTGCAAAAACAAGTTAGACGTCCTCTAATTTGTAGTTGCAAGTTTTACGTCGCTGCTATAGGTTTATAGCAAAAACGTTTCTTATCTATGCCAAAACCACAAAATGATATGCCAATTGCTATTTACCCTTCATAAGGACCCTTTTCATCGAATCTAATCCGACTAAGGTAGGAGAGACAGTCACCCGCTAGCCACCTTATACAGCAAGTGCATGTCAGGCGGTGGAACCGGTCTCACCTAAGCGTACGTGTAAGGTTGTCCGGGCCGCTTCATCCCACAATACTGCCGAATCAAGATAAGACTAGTAGTGGTAAGAAAATTAACAAGATCGATGCCGACAACTGCTTTGTGTTCTACTCGTGCATAGATTCTACGCATAGACCTAGCTCATGATGCCACTGTTGGGAGACGTAGTAGTAAATCAAAAAAATTCCTACGTGTTCACCAAGATCCATCTATGGATAAAACAGCAACGAGTAAGGGGAGAGTGGATCTTCATACCTTTGAAGATCGCTAAGCGGAAGCGTTACAAGAATGCGGTTGGTGGAGTCGTACTCGTAGCGATTCAGATCACGGTGGACTCCGATCTTAGCACCGAACAACGGTGCCTCCGCGTTCAACACACGTGTAGCCCGGTGACGTCTCCAACACCTTCACCCAGCAAGGAGGAAGGAGAGGTTGATGGAGAGCTCCAACAGCAGCACAACGGCGTGGTGGTGGTGGAGTAGCAAGGTATTCCGGGAGGGCTTCCGGGAGGGCTTCGCCTAAGCGCTGCGGAGGAGGAAGAAGAGAGGTAGGGCTCGCCGTGAGAGAGAGAGTTCAGATCTGTCCCAAAAGTCCAAAACCTCAAGTGTATATAGGAGGAGGGAGAGGGAGGGCTGCCTTGGCCCCTCCTCCAAGGAGGAGGGCTTCGGCCGAAGTGGGGAAGGAATCCACCTCCCACAAGGAAGGTGGATCTCCTTCCTTTCAAACTCCTTTTGTCTTATCTCTTTATCCCTATGCTCATGGGCCTTTAGAAAAAGTATTTCCTAGACCAATAAGGGATGGCACACTTTATCTAACAGCTCATGAGGTCCTCTGGTCGTCACACCCCTCCCGGGGTCCTCCGGCACCCTCCCGGCACTCCCGGTACACTACCGATGAGCCCGAAAACTTTTCGGTGACCAAAACTGGACTTCCTATATATCAATCTTTACCTCCGGACCATTACGGAGCTCCTCGTGAGTCCAGGATCTCATCTGGGACTCTGAAGAACCTTCGGTAATCACGTATACCATTTCCCTATAACCCTAGCTTCATCGAACCTTAAGTGTGTAGACCCTACGGGTTCGGGAGACACGTAGACATGACCGAGACAACTCTCCGGCCAATAACCAACAGCAGGATCTCATCGGATGAACCACGATGTCGGGGATTCAATCAATCCCGTATGCAATTCCCTTTGTCTACCAGTATGATACTTGCTCGAGATTCGATCGTCGGTATCCCTATACCTTGTTCAATCTCGTTACCGGCAAGTCTCTTTACTCGTTCCGTAACACATCATCCCATGGCTAACTCCTTAGTCACCTTGAGCTCATTATGATGATGTCTTACCGAGGGGGCACAGAGATACCTCTCCGTCACACGGAGTGACAAATTCCAGTCTCGGTTCGTGCCAACCCAACAAACAGTTTCGGAGATACCCGTAGTGCACCTTTATAGCCACCCAGTTACGTTGTGACGTTTGGAACACCCAAAGCATTCCTACGGTATCCGGGAGTTGCACAACCTCATGGTCTAAGGAAACAATACTTGACATTGAAAAGCTTTAGCAGACGAACTACATGATCTTGTGCTATGCTTAGGATTGGGTCTTGTCCATCACATCATTCTCCCAATGATGTGATCCCGTTATCAATGAGATCCAATGTCCATGGTCATGAAACCATGACCATCTATTGATCAACGAGCTAGCCAACTAGAGGCTCACTAGGGACATTTTGTGGTCTATGTATTCACACATGTATTACGGTTTCCGGTTAACACAATTATAGCCTGAACAATAGACAATTATCATGAACAAGGAAATACAATTATAACCATTTTATTATTGCCTCTAGGGCATATTTCCAACACCATGTTTGCGAAAAACATCTAGGCATAGTCTAAGCAGCACCAACCAACTGTCCTCGACCATGGACACGGCTATTCGAATAGTTTTACACTCTGCAGAGGTTGCACACTTTGGCCACTAGACTCGGGGAACTTCCGTGTCATACACGACTCACGGTATATTACATACCCGAGGTAAGAACCCTAGCAATGCCTTTTCCATGGTGATAAAAAACAAAGAGTCCACTCGTTGGTGCCATCCCTCATGATATACATCACACATATCATCCATGAGGGCACGCAACGGTGTGCCCAGTGCCTGTAAAGACAATGCATGGCCTTCCACTCTGGGACGACCCCGTCACGAGTGACCACTTCACTCTCGCCACTAGTAATGTGGGCTCCCTACTAGCACCAACCATAGTAATAAACAAATCCCCTTCCCATATAGGGGTAGAGTGGTCACACATGTAAGGTTAGGACGGTCGACAAATCTTAAATCTAATCCGTTTTCGAAAACACACACACTCACTTGCTCTGGTACACCACTTCTTTCTCAAGTGGTTACCTAACTCAACACCATCACCCTCGAGCATTAGTGGCACCCGATGGGGTTTTCGAAAAGTCTTTGAAATCATTTCTTTATTTCCATCACCATGCATATCCCATCCCACTTGAATAGCAACTACTAGCAACCTAGCTACTCGCACCCGCACAACCCTCATAAAGAGGTAGGGTCATGCACGATGCAAGTATCAATGGTAAAATCATTGGAGGCATCCCACCGAAGGGAAAACACCACATCATGATCAAATCATTTAAATAACAAGTGTTATATGTCTTGCATGAAAAAGTTTCTTATCATGGTTAAAGGGCTGCTTGCCTGGCTTAGCAACGTCTTCGAGGTATTCACATGCTTCTCGTGCACTCCGAGCACTCCATTTATCTCGTCAACTACCATTGGTAAAAAACCCACAATAAGCAACACAACAAGCAGAAAATAAAATTGCTCTATAAATAGGAGTTTCGTTTCTCTTGGACACCTCTGGCCATGAGAAAAATAACCAAGGAGGTTTTGGTGGATGTGGGTCAAAGGGGGGTTTTGAATGGTGGTAATGAAGGAAATGATGATCCTATAATATGTCCACAGGAAATATTTTTTTAAAGAGTAATGGATGGTACCAACAAATAGGGTATGCTTTTAGAAACATGCAAGAAGTGGTTTTACTGGGTTTGGAGTTGGGATGAAATTCCTATGATTTTCCAAAGATGAAATAAATGGAAACTGGGTCATTTATTAGATCCAAAAGAATAGGTGCATGGCAAAAATGTTAAACATGGCTATAAAATTAGGGAATGACATTAAGAGCTTCTGGAAATTTGAATCACTCCATTTGGAGTTGATTTGAGTCCTCTATGGATTTTACAAGGTGGCTCCCAATAGTTCAAATTTGAACTCAAATTTAAAATGGGCAGAAACTTGTGATGAAAATTTTTGGAGGTTGTGCCAAGTGATAGCTAGAATTATTAGAAGGCTATAGGAATTTGAATCATCAAATTTCTAGTTATTATGATTTTACTAGAGATTTTACAAGCTTCTAAAAATAGAAAATGGGAAAGATATTACCAAGTGGGCTAAAACGCGCTCAGCGTGTTAGATAGCGACTGGGCCGACCCAGCCGCGGGGAGGCTGCGGCGACGCCGATGGCATACTCTTGGGAGTACGCCTCCTATGCAGGGAGGTGGGAAGCAGCAGGGCGCTTCCACTTAAATCGGGGGGCCCGGCCGGTGTGCCGCTTATAGGAGGGCCCCGCCTGGCAGGCCTTCCTTCCACCTCCCGCCCGAACAGGGGAGGGGCAGGGGGCCTGTCCGAGCGTGTGTCGGCGCCCGCCCCGATGGCTTCGGCCACCTCCAGTGGTATCAGGGAGCTCCAGGCAGCCTGCCGCACCCACCTGGGCAGTCTACTATCCCTAAGGACGCCGTGCCTGAGCGCAGCGTCGCCCCGAGCAGAGGAGGCCGACGGCGATGGGGGGCGCGGCACTATGGCCCTGGAAATGGGGGAATGGGGCGCGGGGAGGAGCGCGGAGGCTATGGAGTGGTCCTGGCGAGGCTAAGGGGAGAGGAGAGAGTCGATGTGGCACGAATTTTCCCAAGGCCGACATAGTGCCATTACGGACATGGGCGATCAACCAGAGCCCGAGTGCTCAAATGGCTTCGCTTGGGGCCCTATGAAAGTGAGAGGGGGCTAAGGGGGCTGAGAGGGGGGCTCTCAACCGAGATTTAAGGCGGGGCACGAGCTCACCGTGGACAGCGTCCACGGTCGCGTCGCGTACGAGGCTAGGGGCCATGGGGAGCTTCGCGGTATGTCTATGGCCTTCGTGGACGTGGACTTCATCGAGGGAAGAGGAGAGCGGGAGCAGGGAGCGCTGGGTCCTCGCGCGGGTGAGCGCGCTCACTGGACGAGCCGGGCGGCTCCAGGCACGTGCGGGAGGAGAGAGAGGAGGGGGTCGACCAGCTTCTGTGTTGCGGACATCGAGGGGAACACGAGGACATGCTAGGGAGGCCCAAGGCTGACAGTGTTGGGGCGCATTGTAGCGTGCTCCAAAGCACGCATATGGCTGCCATGGCGTGCTCCAGGATGCTTTTGACGCGCCCACCTTGTCCACTAGCTGTGGGGGTTTACTAGAGATTCCCTCGAGTGCAACGAAGCTAGGTTATAAGAGGGGGAAAGAAAATAGAGGTGGGGGAGGCCAATGCAAGGGTTGTCCATAGTCTTGGAGTTTTACCCTCCTGAATGATTGATCCATGGCTAGGGAATCTTAGTGGAGGTGAAAGGTATCTACAAGAGGTTGTGGCAAAAAATTGAGGTTAAGAAGATCAATGGAAGAGGTGAAAACCTCAGTTTTGGTTTTCTGCTAGAAGGTGTTTGATGGAGTTTTGGGCCAGCTAAGATGTTGTGATTGACATGAGAGTTAATAGGATTGAGAAATAGGTATAAATGAGCCTGATCACAAGTTTTTACCACATTTAGAGAAAGTGGCCAATGTAAAAGTTTCAAACCCTAGAAATGGGCATAGATGGAGATGCTTAGATCTAGCTAAGAAAATCTATCCTCCTTGATGCACCACTTGATGTTGTGGCATATTTAGGGACTATAACATGCACAAAATGTTTGGGGGCCAATGGGGAAACTTGGCAATGCAATATTACCAAATTTTTGGAATCAACAGAAATGGGTTTGAGGGGAGTTGGACATGTGTATGTGCTCCCCTTGTTGCACCACATGGTGTAACATCATTATTTGGGGATTAGAACATGTCCACAAATTTTGAGATCAAAAGGAGAAACTTCACAATGTAGAGTTGCTCAAATTTGGTTTTGGACATAAGGGCTTTTGGAATATTTTTGTGAAGCAAAACTATTGGGGTTGAAATGAAACTTGGCTAGGTCATCACATAGGACATATGTGACCTGCTGGAATTTTCTAGGATTTAATTGAGAATATTTCTTATAGAAATATTTCAAATGCTGGAAATAGGCAGAAAAGGTTTTGAAGGGTTTTGTCCAATATTTTGAACATGACCATGTGTTGAAACTCTTATATATGTATGTCCACTGAGTTTTCCTAAATTTTCTCAAATATTTTTAAAGCATTTAAATAATTTTCCCTATAAAAGACCATTTTTGGCCTTAAGAAAAAGCCTTTCAATAAAATATGAAAATAATCTTTAAAAATAATATTTTGTGGTTTTGGTAAGTTATATATATAGTAGGTTACAAATAAAACATTTGGGAAAAAAATATCCACCCAATTTGGGGACTTGTAGCGCAAATCTCAAATCAGGAGGTTTTGAAAGCCTAATTTAAATAAATGCTTTTTGGCCAAAATACTATTTTGTAAAAATATTTTAAGTCCTATTCACATGGTATGATCATTGGACAAGAGTTTGGATCAAGGAAAAGAGTTGTTGAGGGTAGGAGGATGTTTTATGAATTATAGAGCACTAGCAAGCAATCAAGCAGGCAAGCAAATAACACACAAGTCAAGCATTCTAATGCACTCAAAAAGTTCTAATTGGCCCTAATTTTTTATTCATGTTAACTTAGTCATGAGGCAAAACACAAGGTGTGACACTCGCCTGGGGCTGTTTTGCTCTGGGCCGGCCCAGTTGTGTCCAGTTCTGGCCCAAGGCATAGTGCCCATTCTCTTTTTCTTTTTCTGTTGTGATTTCCAAAAATTCCTGAGAGCCCATTTTTTCTCCAAAACCATTATTTTCTCCACCATAAACCTTAGAATAGTATGTATAATTTAATAGTGCCATTTTTGAAAAAAAATGAAAACTTTGTATGCACTTTTTTATTTTAAAACCTGTTTTAGGCATCTTTTTGCCTCTGTTCACATGAGTACCCATTAACAATTGATGCATGCTTACTCGGGTTACTTTATCATATCATTGCACCTAAAATCAGCTTTCCGCCAAACTTACCTACTTAGTGCTATATCATGCATTATTATACCTTGTTCCACAACTGGGGTTGCTTGTGAGTACATTCAAAGTACTCATTGGCTTGCCAGTAGTTATTCAATTGGCCAGGCATGGAAGAACAGGAGTATGGTGAAGAGTTCGTTGGTGACGAACATGCGAACTAGAACGCTTCCCAGTCAGAATGTCTATAGGTTTAAGACAGATGGCATGGGTTCACGCTTTCAACCAAGTTTTCCACTACTTGTTATGTCTAAGTGTTTGGCCCTTGTGGCCCTATCTATGTAAGACTTGACCTCCATGGTCTTTATTTGTGTAAGATAGTATGTAAGGATGTAAGACTCCTGTTATTTAGCTTCTGTGTGTTCAGTGAGCATTGACCTTTGGGATCACTGTACACGTGCATTCAGTGATCACGACTTATGAGTCGGGGTCCCCACAGAGCTGGTATCAGAGCCATCCTGACTGTAGGAAGCCTTTAGTTAGCATGGACATTAGTTAGGATAAAACCATTTTCAAAACTACACCTAGCACCTATACTTAGGAGATTTGCAGTATTTACCTCTTGTATTCTTCACACAACACTCTGCTGACTCTCATCCCTTCAAACCTTTGTAGATGTCCGTCATACCCGAAGCCCTCCTAGCATCCGGCTTTCCCATACTCCTTGGGGATAGCCCAGAGAAGTGCCAGTTTCGCTGACCACCCGTTTTCCTCTATCATGAGCACTAGGTCGATGCCGTCACGGAGGAGTAGCACGTTGATGTGGTCGTGAAGGCAAACGACTCCCAGACCAGTTGGTTCTTTGAAGGACCACAGATGGAGACCCTCACACTCCCAGAGATGGCTGACGAACCAACTACTCGCTATCTACCCTTCAGGAGGGATGATATTAGCGAGAGTTGGACGTTGGCTCCATCTAAGGAGGATGGGACACCACTCAGATTCCAGACCCACTTCAGCCGCTCCACCAATAGTTTGGCTCACCACTTGAATAAGGAGTCTGTGAAGCTCTGCAAGGAACTTCACCACACCCGGGAGCTACTTCGACAAGCCAAGATAAAGCCAGACAGAATCAAGAAGGATGGAGCCCCCAAGGGACGACCAGCTGTCGCTTACAGAGGAGGAGAACCCACATCTAGAGATGCACCCACATGTCGTCACCGCAAGAGTGCGAAGGAGTACCGTGAGCTCTTCATAGACCCGCCGACGAAGCGTCGTCGGGTTGGACGTCCTTTTTCCCTGACCCCCTTCGACCGGAAACGATGCTCGTTCGGATGATGAACAGGCGGAAGACCCAGAGGAGCGTGACTACGAGACCGAACACTCCACCACCTGAGTCTGAGAACCCTTAGGGTAGGATCAGTCATGTACCTTCATGCCAAGTCGAGTCCATGTGATGGTTCATATGAAACCATGTGTGCTTGTTGACTGTTTTGTTGTTTGTGTTCCGATGCAAGTCGCGCTTTTGCCTTAGGCAACATGTAAGCGACTCCATCGTTTATCTTATCTTATTATATATGTTGGTCCTTCGACCTTCGTTTTACCACACTTGCACTCGACCAACCCCCTTAGGCGCACTTTTCCATTGTTGCTTTTCCTCTCGTCTATCCTAGTTGTTTGACTTGGCTACTCCAAACAGGATGGTGACTGCTACCCGCAACAGCTCCTTCACCAACCCTGAAGACAGCAACTCAAGCCAACAACAGGGAGCTGGTGGGACTGCTCACGCTGGAGGACACCAGGAGCATCCACAAGGCGACATTCCCCCGCCACCACCTCCACCGGAGAACATGACCATAGCTCAGTTTCTCCAAGTTCTCTCGGAGGAATGTCAAGCCAACAATGTTGCTATTCTGTAACATCCCAAATTTTGGAATGTTATAATAAATATATGATTGATTGTTTGTTTGATTGACTGATTAAAATTGAGTGAAATTTGAAACTTTTAAAAACTTTTGAATGAGTGGGAATGACATGACTTTCCCATGTGCTTTTGAATTCAAATTCCATTCCATTTCAAATCAATGAGAGAAGATGACATGACTTCTTCAAATATAGGATCTGAAGTTTGAATTGAAAACCACTAGAGATTTTCTAATTTTGTAATTTCACTTCATATGTTGGTTCCATTTTTAAAATTTGAGTGAATTCAAATTCACTTGCCCAAATTCAAACAATTTGAGAGGAGGCACATGACCCTCCAAGACCAGGGGCACTTTTGTGAAATTTTGAACAATAAATACCCAGGGGATTATTTGAAAAATATTTGCAAAAAGAAATAAAACCAATTTAGGTTTTCTTCTGAAAAATGATTTTTAAAAATTATTTATTTTGGCCATGGAAAAATGTCCATCTTATGGAATTTATTTTTCTAGTATTTTTAGTATATAGAACTATCATGTTTAGATTTGATTCTCGAAATCAAGTTTTGATTTCCTGTTTTAATAAAAAGGAAAATATTTTCTTTTCTTAGGAAAATGTTTTAAAAAACAGAATCGTATCCGAGGCCCAATAGGAATAGTGGCGGCCCGATCCACTCCGGATCAGATCCGAAGATCTTTTGGATCGGCCACCGATCCTGTCGCCCCTCCCTCTCCCTCGCTGACACGCCTGGCCCACTGGCCAATCCCCCTCGCTCGACGCTCTTCTCCTTCCTTCCTCTCGCTCCCTTTCTTTCCATCGCCGGAGCCGGCCAGATTCCGTCGTGGATCTCCTCGATGCCCTTCCTTATGAGCACCCCGAGCCCCTGGCTATTTAAGCCACCACCCTGCACTCCGTTTTCGCCTGAAGCCCCAACCCAGAGCCCCTCTCGCCGCCACAATTGCTCATTGGAGTCAGAGCATCGCCGTCGGCGCCATTGCATCGCCCTGCTCGCCCTGGTCAACCCCCTCGTCACCTGAACCCACCAACAGAACCCCCTCACTCATGCGCATCTCCGCGTGCACTCGCCCGAGCTCTAGAGCCGCCATAACAACCTCATCGACGACCACCCAAAGACCCCCTCCGCTCACGAGCTCGCCGCCGTCGACACCATCATCACTGAGCTCACATTCGACCATATCTGGATGTGCCTTTCACCGCTGCATCGACCGGAGCCCTCCCCGACGCTGGAGAGCCCCTGGAGCCGTCGCCCTCTTCGTTCCCGAGCGGTCGCCGCCGTCAGACATCATCGGAGAACGCCTCCACCGCGGTAAGTCATCGGAGTTTTCCCCCATCGTTAGATCTATGGTGAACGGACAGGATTAGATCGCGTGTTTTATTTTAATAGGCGAACCGTTTTCTTTGAGTTACCGGTTGTTCGCTTTTTTGCATCTAGCACGCACCCCCCATAGCCAATGAGAAATTGCCACGTAGCGCCCTGTCCGCTAGATTAGCTTTTCCTTTTTCTGTTTTCTGTTTTAAAAACAAAATAGTTATATTTTTGTTTTCTTTATAGTTTTTATGTTTTCAAATTTTTCAAATTGATTCTTTTTGCATTGTGTCTCAAATTTTATCTAGTTTCTGTAGATATAAAGTTTGACCATATTTGAATAATTTAAATTTGAGTTCAAACAGATATAATTCAAATCTTATTTTCTGAATATCTTGAGTTTAAAAATAGATTCTTAGTTGATTCTTTTTGCTACTTGTCACTAGTGACTTTATTTAACAGTAGGTAGAAATTGAGAATGTTTGGAATATTTCAAAATATTTTTTTAACAAAACAGATTCTGCTTTAGTTCTTTTAGGTTTATTATTCCTATTTCTTTTGTTTTAAATTGTTTTAATTTATTTTCTTTTATATTATTTGACAAGTTTTACTTTGTTTTACGTTATTTAGAAGTAGTATTTCAACCAAGTTTATTTTTATGTCATTTATTATTTTATAGCATGAAATCAATTCTAGTTTCATAATAACTTGCAAATTGATTTCATTGCTAGTTTCATTTCCTATTTGAAAATATTTTTATAAATTGTTTTATAAGTTTTACTTTCTGTTAACTAAATTGTTTTATATTTTGTTTTCTCTTATTTTATTATTTTTTGGTTTTTCTAGTTGTTAAGTTTATTAGGCAAGAACTTATGTTGTTTAGTGTGTTGTTTTCATAGTTCTTACTTGTTCTTGAAAAGTAATTCTTTTTGCTAGTAAAATATTAACTAAAATACTTTTCTTATATTTTACTTTGTTTTTGTTTTGTTACTTTTGAAAATAGGTTATTTGTAGGGAAAAGTACACACGATTGATTTGATGAAGTTTTGTTATTTTAACTTTGGTCTTAAGGATTTCCTTCATCACAACCCTTTTGTGATTTGGTTTTGTGTTACTTTTTGATTGTTAGTATTGATTGCTAGTATGATTGCTTATATGAATGCAATGTTTTATTATATAGATTTTCATCGGAGAGTGACAAATAGTTCTACCAAGTTATTACTGAGAGCGACATTATTCTTCATCAACAGTACAGGCAAGTTCACTTTCATCATCTTACATTACCTATGTTTTATTTGCATTAGAATAAATCTTTCCATCTACATCTAGTAGGATATTGAGCTTGAACTTGTAGTAGTATCATGAGATAGGAGAAACCCAACATCATGTTACCACCCGCCCGGGAAGGGACGTTACTTACAATTGCTATGCTTTAGTAGACAGGATTGGTTGTGAGATTTAGGAGTGTTGTGAGGTTAATTAATTATTTCAAGACCTGCTTGATGATCAAGACTTCAAGACTTCAAGGACTCAATATACCTCTGGGTGGATTGGACATGCATTTTTGGTAGCCTGATATCTATCATGGTTATGCCCGGGAATCCTGGTATCTACCTATGATCATCCCAACGGAATGCCACCCAGGCTCAAAGAGATGGATGGATACTTCAAGGACGGATAGCTTACGTGAGCAATCGCAAGGCAATATGGGCTCTGGCTTGGTTGACCCTAGTGGTGACTCCGGTAGGTTCAGGTTCTACGAGATGTAGAAGAACGGTAGGATTTGGATGGGCACTGACTTTCTATTGGAGGATCACTATGGAAGACCATGTTTCGATCGTCCCGTTCTCAAACACCAGGCAGTGCGAGCACATAATGAGAGGGATTGATTCTTGCGGGTAAAGTGTACAAACCTCTGCAGAGTGTCAAACTAATCGATTAGCTGTGTCCCCAGTTACGAACAACATGAGCACCGGAGATGATACTATCAGCCATTCTCAACAAAAATTAATTAATTTTATGATGAGTGGGTCTATTAATAATTTTTCGGACATGAGAATTGGTTGGTAGAACCATCTCATTAACAACCAATTGTTAGTAGTGATTTCCGTTTCTCTCCTTCGTTGTAGGGAAAATAAAACCAGCTTTTCTGCAAAAACTCAGACATAGAGCCACAAAGCCTTTTGCATACAGAATAGTATTTATCATTCTTTCTATGGTGACCTTGCCGGTACATTCAACCTGTCGTTGGTGTTTATTGGGACTCCACTCTCGTTGACTGTTTCCGCTGTGATTTAAGAGGTATATATCAGTTTTACGTTATTTACATGTGATTGCACTTTGATATATACATTGATGTACTGTGTGTGCCAGCATACTGATCCAGGGATGGCACTAACACATAGAGGCTTGATTCGTTTTGAGTCGGGTCGCTACAGAGATGGTATCAGAGCACATGTTGACTGTAGGACGTGACCCTAGACAACTGGAAACCCCATAGAGCATTTTTTTGACAGCCACAAATAAAACATTTTTAAACTATTGTTTGTATTGTGTGTATCTCCTTCTATTTCCCCAGTATCTCATCCTAAAACCCTTGGACCCAATAGATGGCATATGAAGCTGGACTTGTATTCTCTGGACCAATAACCCAGCTGGAGGCAGAGATATGGATTCACAACATGGAGAATCACTTAAGGAGGTATGAGGTTCAAAACGCTCTTCAACACTTTACCCAAAGTACCGCAACTTGGTGGAAAATGCATCAAGCCATACAAGGATGTAATGGAGCAAAAACTTGGGAAGAATTCAAGAAGACCCTATTAAGATCCCGTCTCATTCAGAAGCATTGTGTTAACCTGATGAAGAAGGCTCGTGCATGCAAGATCTATGGAGAGATAGGACACACCCAGGAAGAACACACGGATGGATGCCGTCACTGTGAAGAAAATCACCTAGCTGAGGAGTGCCCAACTAGTCAGGTGACTTGTTTCTTGTGTGAAGGAACCACCCACTACCGAGCTGAGTGCCACATATATCCTAAGGTACGATAGGTTGTCAAGCAGAAGAAAGATGCCCTCAGGGAAAGCCTTGAGGAACCTCTGAGGAGTATGCCCGTGCCAAGGACGACAAAAGATGTACCATTGGGAGATACCTCAATAGAGAACTGCACCAAGTCATGTTACTCATGTGGAGAAGAAGGACATGTCTCACAAGATCGTCCAAAGGAATATCTGGAAGAATTCCCGATAGAAATGTTTGGGTATGATCCTTACGAAATAGAAGCTATGATCTGTACGCAAGGGTCTAGGAAGAAGAGAAAGCATATCAGGAAGAAACAAGCCCCTGAACAGAAGGACCTGAGTCATATTAGATGTTTCAAGTGTAAGGATATGGGTCACTACGCCAATATATGCCCAGGAAAGGAACCAGAAATCCAAGGAGCAAACACCAACATCAAGAAGCCTCGAGACCTGTCAGAAGTCATCTGTTTTCATTGCAAGAAAGCAGGACATTATGCTAGTGGATGTCCAAAGGAGAAGAAAGCTAGAATGGAGTAGTTAAGTTTTGAAGATGGCAATAAGTGTAACATGAAACACTATTGTTTTTCATGAGATTGTGGAGTTAAACTTTGTAACGGAAGTCTCTGAGATTGTAATACCTTCATGAATCAATGAAATTTATTGTGTCATGATTGTTCTTATGTTGGTATATATGATTTTTTAACCCATGAATAAAGATCTACGACCATTTTCGAGGATATGAGAAAATATGGTCTATCAAGGCATATGTACATTTCATTTTGAGTATGGAAGTAACCAGTAAAACAATAGGATCCATGGAATAAGAAAGTGCCATATTGCCAAGGAGTCTGTATCAAATGAAAACAATTAAAAGGTAATGTTGTACCATATCAAACTATGTGGATGACAACAATTGTAACAAAATACTTTTGAAGTTGTAATCTTGAGAAAAGGAATGATTTTGATGAAACAATACCTAAGGGTAAACAAACCAATGGAAAGGAAAATGAATTCCACAGAGTGAAATCCAGACAAGAATAAGTCTACGATTTATTGCCTCGAGGGTATGATGGAGTGAATTGAAGATAATGATGGAATATGAAACATTAGTAACCTCAAGGGTGAGTTAAAGCTGTGAGCCCATAGAACCACATACCTCGGGATTGATAAGGATCAAGCCCTACCCTTATGAAGGAAGAAACTTGGAAGAAGCTACGACTGATTTGCAAATGTTTTCCTTAGGAGTATCCGAAAGCCTAAGAGATGTGAAGAAACGATAGATGTTTTTGCTCAGCTTGCAGAATCAATGGATTTATCCAAACTTCGTTCGTTGACAAGAGAAATTTCTGCAACACTTGTGAGGAAGCCCAAGTGTTAGAATACGAGATTCACTAAACCTTATACAAAGTAATGATTTCAATGCGACATGGCTTGGCCACCATGACGACTTACTCTTATGATTTCTCTTGCTATTCAGAATGGTAAATCTGAGTGACTTACCCATAGTAAAGAGATGACGTTCTTTGAAGCTTTTTGTTCAAGACTTAGAATGGTACGATGAAAACCCATGTACATGGCAGTTGTTGCCACACGTAGGAATTTTTTCGGTGGGGAATGAAGCCAAGACCCATTTCACTACAGGATAACCACAAATGGTAGACCACCATGAGACCATCGACAAGTTACGTAGAATGAACGTGAGACTTGTCAGTTAAGAAGACCCAGTAATGGAAGAAACTTTTTATTGACCCAGAAAACACTAGATTTTGAAGGAAACGTTATGAAAATAATGAACAAGCATCAACAAAGGAGTTACTTTGGAGGATGTGACGAGATAGATATTGGAAAGGACCCAAGACGATTGTCATGATTTTTGAGGGACCAGTAATTCTCATTTTAAGTGTGGTAGCCCCCACACTTTCGGGACAATGGATTTGTTAGAAGACCCCCAAACCCTAACCTTTTCTTTCTAGCCTTTTCGAATCTCGAGGACGAGATTCATTTTAAGTGTGGTAGGTTTGTAACATCCCAAATTTTGGACTGTTATAATAAATATATGATTGATTGTTTGTTTGATTGAGTGATTGAAATTGAGTGAAATTTGAAACTTTTAAAAACTTTTGAATGAGTGGAAATGACATGACTTTCCCATGTGCTTTTGAATTCAAATTCAATTCCATTTCAAATCAATGAGAGAAGATGACATGACTTCTTCAAATATAGGATCTGAAGTTTGAATTGAAAACCACTGGAGATTTTCTAATTTTGGAATTTCACTTCATATGTTGTTTCCATTTTTTAAATTTGAGTCAATTCAAATTCATTTCCCAAATTAAAACAATTTGAGAGGAGGCACATGACCCTCCAAGACCAGGGGCACTTTTGTGAAATTTTGAACCATAAATACTCAGGGGGTTATTTGAAAAATATTTGCAAAAAGAAATAAAACCAATTTAGGTTTTCTTCTGAAAAATGATTTTTAAAAATTATTAATTTCGGCCGTGGAAAAATGTCCATCTTATGAAATTTATTTTCTTATATTTTTAGTATATAGAACTTCCATGTTTAGATTTGATTTGATTCTCGAAATCAAGTTTTGATTTCCTTTTTAAAAAAAAGGAAAAGATTTTCTTTTATTAGGAAAATGTTCTAGAAAAACATAATCGTATCCGAGGCCCAATTGGAATAGTGGCGGCCTGATCCACTCCTGATCAGATCCGAAGATCTATCAGATCGGCCACCGATCCTGTCACCCCTCTCACTCCCTCACTAACACGCGTGGCCCACCAGCCGATCCCCCTCGCCTGACGCTCTTCTCTTTCCTTCCTCTCGCTCCCTTTCTTTCCATCGCTGGAGCCGGCCAGATTCCGCCATGGATCTCCTCGATGCCCTTCCTCATGAGCACCCCGAGCCCCTGGCTATTTAAGCCACCACCTCGCACTCCATTTTTGCTGGAAGCCCCAACCCAGAGCCCCTCTCGCCGCCGCAATTGCTAAGTGGAGTCAGAGCATCGCCACCGGCGCCATTGCATCACCCTGCTCACCCTAGTCAACCCCCTCGCCACCTGAACCCACCAACAGAACCCCCTCGCTCATACCCATCTCCCAGTGCACTCGCCCGAGCTCCAGAGCCGCCATAGCAACCTCGTCGACGACCACCCGAAGACCCCCTTCGCTCATGAGCTCGCCGCCGTCGATACCGTCGTCCCCGAGCTCGCCTTCGACCACGTCTGGACGCACCTTTCACCACTGCATCGATCGGAGCCCTTCCCGATGCCAGAGAGCCCCTGGAGCCGTCGCCCGCTTCATTCCCGAGCTGTCGACGCCGTCAGACATCGTCGGAGAACGCCTCCACCGCGGTAAGTCACCGGAGTCCCCCCCCCCTCGTTAGATCTATGGTGAACAGATAGGATTAGATCGCGTGTTTTATTTTAATAGGCGAACCATTTTCTTTGAGTTACCGGTTGTTCGCTCCATTGCATCTAGCACGCACCCCCGTAGCCAATGAGAAATTGCCACGTAGCACCATGTCCGCTACATTAGCTTTTCCGTTTTCTGTTTTCTGTTTTAGAAACAGAATAGTTATGTATTTGTTTTCTTTATATTTTTTATGTTTTTATTTTTTAATTGATTCTTTTTTGCATTGTGTCTCAAATTTTGTCTAGTTTCTGTAGATATAAAGTTTGACCATATTTGAATAATTTGAATTTGAGTTCAAACAGTTATGATTCAAATCTTATTTTCTGAATATCTTGAGTTTAAAAATAGTTTTTTAGTTGATTCTTTTTGATACTTGTCACTAGTGAATTTATTTAACAGTAGGTAGAAATTGAGAATTTTTGGAATATTTTAAATAATTGTTTTTAACAAAACAATTTCTGCTTTAGTTCTTTTAGGTTTATTAATCCTATTTCTTTTGTTTTAAATTGTTTTAATTTATTTTATTTTATATTATTTGACAAGTTTTAATTTGTTTTATGTTACTTATAAGTAGTATTTCAACCAAGTTTATTTTTATGTCATTTATTATTTTATAGCATGAAATCAATTGTAGTTTCATAATAACTTGCACATTGATTTCATTGCTAGTTTCATTTCCTATTTGAAAATATTTTTACAAATTGTTTTATAGGTTTTACTTTCTGTTAACTAAGTTGTTTTATATATTTTTTTCTCTTATTTTATTGTTTTATTATTTTTCTTGTTGTTAAGTTTATTAGGCAAAAACTTATGTTGTTTGGTGTGTTGTTTTCATAGTTCTTACTTGTTCTTCAAAAGTAATTCTTTTTGCTATTAAAATATTTACTAAAATACTTTTGTTATATTTACTTTTTTTTGTTACTTTTGAAAATAGGTTATTTGTAGAGCAAACTACACATGGTTGATTTGATGAAGTTTTGCTATTTTAACTTTGGTCTTAAGTATTTCCTTCATCACAACCCTTTTATGTTTTGGTTTTGTGTTACTTTTTGATTGTTAGTATCGATTGCTAGTATGATTGCTTATATGAATGCAATGTTTGATTATATAGATTTTCATTGGAGAGTGACGAATAGTTCTATCAAGTTATTACTGAGAGCGATATTATTCTTCATCAATAGTACATGCAAGTTCACTTTTATCATCTTACATTACCTATGTTTTATTTGAATTAGAATAAACCTTTCCATCTACATCTAGTAGGATATTGAGCTTGAACTTGTAGTAGTATCATGAGGTAGGAGAAACCCAACATCATGTTACCACCAGCCCGGGAAGGGACGTTACTTACAATTGCTATGCTTTAGTAGGCGGGGTTGGTTGTGAGATTCAGGAATGTTGTGAGGTTAATTAATTATTTCAAGACCTGCATGATGATCAAGACTTCAAGACGTCAAGGACTCAATATACCTCTGGGTGGATTGGACATGCATTTTTGGCAGCCTGATATCTATCATGGTTATGCTCGGGAATCCTGGTATCTACTTGTGATCATCCAAATGGAATGCCACCCAGGCTCAAAGAGATGGATGGATACTTCAAGGCCGGAAAGCTTATGTGTGCAACCGCAAGTCAATATGGGCTCTGGCTTGGTTGACCCTAGTGGTGACTCCAGTAGGTCAGTTGCTACGAGATGTAGAAGAACGGTAGGATTTGGATGGGCACTGACTTTCTATCGGAGGATCACTATGGAAGACCATGTTTCAATCGTCCTGTTCTCAAACACCGGGCAGAGCGAGGACATAACAGGAGGGATCGATTCTTGCGGGTAAAGTGTACAAACCTCTAAAGAGTATCAAACTAATTGATTATCCGTGTCCCCGGTTACGAACAACATGAGCACCGGAGATGATACTATCAGCCATTCTCAACACAATTAATAATTTTTATGATGAGTGGCTCTATTAATAATTTTTGGGACATGAGAATTGGTTGGTGGAACCATCTCATTAACAACCAGTTGTTAGTAGTGATTTCCGTTTCACTACTTTGTTGTAGGGAAAATAAAACCAGCTTTTTTGCAAAAACTCAGACACAGAGCCACAAAGCCTTTTGCATATAGAATAGTCTTTATCATTCTTTATATGGTGATCTTGCCGGTACATTCAATGTACTGACCTACACGGTTGCAACGTCTTATGTGGCTGATACTCTTCTACAACGAGTAAGAGTACAATTCAGGGTTACGGTCTACACTCAACCTGCCGTTGGTGTTTATTGGGACTCCACTCCCATTGACTGTTTCCGCTGCAATTTAAGAGGTATATATCAGTTTTACGTTATTTACATGTGATTGCACTTTGATAGATACAATTATGTACTGTGTGTGCCAGCATACTGATCCAGGGATGGCACTAATACACAGAGGCTTGACTCGTTTTGAGTCGGGTCGCTACATATTCAGCAGATGGCTCAAGTCCTTGTGAACAACCAGCAGCAAGGCATGAACGACAATGGCCCCTCCACTCTATTTGAGTTCACGAGGAATTCGCCCCCAACCTTCACCGAGACTGTTGAACCCTTGAATGGTGACGACTGGGTCCGCACCATCAAGGACCTCCTTGCGCTGGTCAATTGCAATGAGGATTGTAAGAATGTGTTTTATGCCTCTCACTGCCTCGGAGGTACCGCCACAACATGGTGGGATGGATTCAAGGTCATGCAAGGCGATCGTGTGGTCACTTGGGATGACTTCAAGGAAGGATTCTGCACCGCCCACATTCCTTCTGGGATCATGGCTATCAAGAAGAGAGAATTCCGAGCGCTGAAGCAAGAAAGTGGCTCTGTCAAGGAGTACCTGCAGAAGTTCAACCGGCTGTCAAGGTATGCACCTGAAGATGTCAACACAGAGGCTGCCAAGAAGGAATGCTTCATGGAAGGACTTCAATAGACCCTGTAGTATCAGCTCATTGTCTGTGACTGTCATACCTTCTTTGACCTGGTGAACAAGGCCCTCATGCTGGAATACAAGCATCGTGCCATAGACGACACTCGCAAGCGCAAGATGATTAGCAAGGGTAACTCCAGCAACCAGAAGGCTTGCCCATGGCTGCCAACACCATCCGAGCCAACCTATCAGTCGCAACAAGCTAGACCTCCTGCGCCTCGTCCGAGCAACCAACCTCAGCAGTATGCCAATCTGAAAGTGCGTTATATCGACTAGAGGGGGTGAATAGGCGATTTTTACAAATTCATCACTTGAGGAATTCCAACTTGATGAATTTGAAATGTGATGAATAACTAACAGCAGAATAAGTACTCAAGTGCATGAGGAACATAGCGACAGCATAGTCATCATGATGAAATGAAATATGCACAGATTACAAGTAGCGTGATATAGGATAGACAGGTGAGGAACAAGGTAACTTGAAGAATTTGAAGTGAGGAAATTGTGAAAGTCTTCAGTCAAATTCTTCAAACAGTAACTATCACTTTCATCAACATGTATACAAGGAATAGAGGGGTTGAGGAAATAGAACCATGTAGCTCGATGAAGATAATGGTTTGATGACCCAGTTCCAACTGCTGTGACAGTCGTACGTCTGGTTTGGAGCGGCCTGGTATTTAAACCAGAGGACACACAGTCCTAGGACACACAGTCCTTACCGTATTCTCCTTGAGCTAAGGTCACACAGTCCCTTCCCAACACTCGTGGTAAGTCTTCAGGGTAGACTTCCAAAACCCTCACAAACTGCTCACCCGGCGATCCACAATTTACTACTGGATGCTCTAGACCAAGGTCACTTCGTGATCCCCAATTGATTGCAGGAGCACTAGACCATGACGCCTACCCATCTGGAGGATACACAGTCCTCAAAGGTAACAAGTGTCAGTTCCACACAGGAATTTCTTCAATGATTCTCAATCACTATGGGTTTGGTGGTTTGGTTGTGGGTTTTTCCTCACTGATGATTTTCTCTCAAAGTCCTCGAAGGATGTGTAGCTCTCAAATGTCAAGTGCCAGTTCTCTCTCGGAGCAGCTAACCAGCTAGTGGTTGTGGGGGCTGGCTAGTTATAGCCAGGGTGCAACCTGACATGATATGACATAAATGCCCCCAATGATATGACCGTTATGTGGATATTTGTGATTGGGGACAACTGGCGCTAAGCACAACAACGGTCGGATTTTCAAACTATGAAAGTCCTCAGACATATCATGTTCCTCACTTGTAGGCAATTCGAACTGGTGAAATCCTAGCTCCTCAGTTAGTTCGATTTCATCAGAGGCCATAAGAACTTCTTCTCTGACACTGAAGAATTTGACTGAGATGTATGAGATTTCCAAAGGCTTCACTTGAAGGATTGAATAGGTTGAGGATTTTGGAGTTGAGCATTAGTTGGAAATTTTCCTTAGTATTTCCTCGGCCCCCTTTAACAATACGGTGTTTCCTATAACTCATAATAAAGGAAATGAAACTACGAAAACAAAAGTCTTCACGCTTCATAGTCCTCGTTCATATCTTCAAGGTCACACCAACTTCTTCTTTCTCAAAGTATTCAGGGAATACAAAAGTCTTCAGCAAAGTCTTCACCAAAGTCTTCAGATGAAGACATACATTTTTAGGGGTCGATAATCTCCGAATATATCAAACTCCTCATCAACTTATAAAGCATGTGTACACTCACAAACACATTAGTACCTTAACCTATAAGTCTTCAATACACCAAACTTACTAAGGGGCACTAGATGCACTAACAATCTCCCCCTTTTTGGTGATTGATGACAAATAATTTAAGTTTTCAACAGGGATAATAATATGAAGTGTAATTACTGAGTTTGAGGAATTTGATTGCAAGATATAGAAGAACTCCCCCTAAAAATGTGCATATTTGAGGAATTTGCTTTGGACTGCAAATGCACATGACAGGTTAAAACATGGAGAACTCCCCCTATATCTTGTAATTCATACACGCATTTGAACATATAATATGAAGAATTTGAAATGCATGATGAAAATGGTGTCTGACAAAATTCAGCATGCATGCATTAAGGTGCTTGAGGAAATAAGCATGTGAGGAAATAGTTCAAAGAGTCAGACCACCATAGGACTTAAGTTTACAACTCGATCAATAAAAGCTTCAGAAGAGCGAGAGTTGTAACTTAAACAAAAATAGCCCATATATATAGACGCGCTTGAAGACTAAGTCAAGTTTTCTCCCCCTTTGTCATCGAAGACCAAAAGGGACGGAAAAATGAGGACTAACGCCCCTTGAAGAATTTTATCTTGTTGGTGAGGAAGGAGCGCCAGCGATGTCGGGGTCGTTTGTCAATGCAGGGCCTGCCGCAGTGTCGTCAATGTCTTCATCTTCATCGCGCTCACGTGATGAAGAATATGAACTTATGACCATCAGAGGAACTTGAACCTTCTTGAATTTCTTCTGTGGTTGACGAGCCCAGTCAGGATGTTCCTCAAGGTCTAGCTCCTTCAGTTCTTCAGGAGTCCTGAGGTGAGACAATATAGCCCAAGTGTGCTTGAGGCTTTCATGTGCATAGTAGTGATTCCTCTTCATAGAGTTCTGTTGGAAATATGCCCTAGAGGCAATAATAAAATGGTTATTATTGTATTTCCTAGTTCATGATAATTGTCTATTATTCATGCTACAATTGTGTTAACCAGAAACCGTAATACATGTGTGAATACATAGACCATCACATGTCCCTAGTGAGCCTCTAGTTGGCTAGCTCGTTGATCAATAGATGGTCACGGTTTCATGACCATGGACATTGGATGTCGTTGATAACGGGATCACATCATTAGGAGAATGATGTGATGGACAAGACCCAATCCTAAGCATAGCACAAGATCGTGTAGTTCGTTTGCTAAAGCTTTTCAATGTCAAGTATCATTTCCTTAGACCATGAGATTGTGTAACTCCCGGATACCGTAGGAATGCTTTGGGTGTGCCAAACGTCACAACGTAACTGGGTGGCTATAAAGGTACGCTACGGGTATCTCCGAAAGTGTCTGTTGGGTTGACACGAATCAAGACTGGGATTTGTCACTCCGTGTGACGGAGAGGTATCTCTGGGCCCACTCGGTAAGACATCATCATAATGAGCTCAATATGACTAAGGAGTTAGCCACGGGATGATGTGTTACGGAACGAGTAAAGGGACTTGCCAGTAACGAGATTGAACAAGGTATGGCGATACCGACGATCGAATCTCGGGCAAGTACCATACCGATAGACAAAGGGAATTGTATACGGGATTGATTGAATCCCTGACATCGTGGTTCATCCGATGAGATCATCGTGGAGTACGTGGGAGCCAACATGGGTATCCAGATCCCGCTGTTGGTTATTGGCCGGAGAGGTGTCTCGGTCATGTCTACGTGTCTCCCGAACCCGTAGGGTCTACACACTTAAGGTTCGATGACGCTAGGGTTATAGGGAAAAGGTATACGTGATTACCGAAGGTTGTTCGGAGTCCCGGATGAGATCCCGGACGTCACGAGGAGCTCCGGAATGGTCCGGAGGTAAAGATTGATATATAGGAAGTCCAGTTTTGGTCACCGGAAAGTTTTCGGGCTCATCGGTAGTGTACCGGGAGTGCCGGGAGGGTGCCGGAGGACCCCCGGGAGGGGTGTGACGACCAAAGGACCACATGGGCTGTTAGATAAAGTGTGCCAGCCCTTATTGGGCTGGGCAAGACTTTTGCTAAAGGCCCATGCGGCTGGAGATAAGGAGATAAGGAAAAAAGGATTTAAAAGGAGGAGATCCACCTCCCTTGTGGGAGGTGGACTCTCCCTTTAATTCAGCCGGCCATCTCCTCTTTGGAGTAGAGGCCAAGCCAGCCCTCCACGTCCCTCCTCCTATATATACTTGAGGTTTTGGATGTTTTGAGAAAGGATTTGATCTCTCTCTCTCACGGCGAAGCCCTACCTCTCTTCTTCCTCCTCCGCAGCGCTTAGGCGAAGCCCTGTCGGAATACCTTGCTACTCCACCACCACCACGCCGTCGTGCTGCTGTTGGAGCCCTTCCCCAACCTCTCCTTCCTCCTTGCTGGATCAAGGTGTTGGAGACGTCACCGGGCTGCACGTGTGTTGAACGCGGAGGTGCCGTCCGTTCGGCACTTGATCGGATCTACCGCGATCTGAATCGCTGCGAGTACGACTCCATCAACCGCGTTCTTGTAACGCTTCCGCTTAGCGATCTTCAAAGGTATGAAGATGCAATCTCTCCCCTCTCGTTGCTGGTTTCTCCATAGATAGATCTTGGTGAACGTAGGAAAATTTTGATTTACTACTACGTCTCCCAACAGTGGCATCATGAGCTAGGTCTATGCGTAGAATCTATGCACGAGTAGAACACAAAGCAGTTGTGGGCGTCGAGTTTGTCAATTTGCTTGCCGCTACTAGTCTTATCTTGATTCGGCGGTATTGTGGGATGAAGCGGCCCGGACCAACTTTACACGTACGCTTACGTGAGACCGGTTCCACCGCCTGACATGCACTAGATGCATAAGGTGGCTAGCGGGTGTCTGTCTCTCCTACCTTAGTCGGATCGGATTCGATGAAAAGGGTCCTTATGAAGGGTAAATAGCAATTGGCAAATCACGTTGTGGTGTTGACGTAGGTAAGAAACGTTCTTGCTAGTAACCTATAGCAGCCACGTAAAAACTTGCAACTACAAATTAGAGGACGTCTAACTTGTTTTTGCAGCATGTGCCTTGTGATGTGATATGGCCAAAGGATGTGATGTGATGCATTGTGATGTATGAATTGATCGTGTTCTTGTAATAGGATTCACGACTTGCATGTCGATGATTATGACAACCGGCAGGAGCCATAGGAGTTGTCTTATTTATTGTATGACCTGCGTGTCAATCATAAACGCCATGTAATTACTTTACTTTATTGCTAAGCGTTAGCCATAGTAGTAGAAGTAATAGTTGGCGAGACAACTTCATGAAGACACAATGATGGAGATCATGATGATGGAGATCATGGTGTCGTGCCGGTGACAGTGATGATCATGGTGCCCCGAAGATGGAGATCATAGGAGCAAAATGATATTGGCCATATCATGTCACTATATTGATTGCATGTGATGTTTATCATGTTTACATCTTATTTGCTTAGAACGACGGTAGTAAATAAGATGATCTCTCAATAAAATTTCAAGAGAAGTGTTCACCCTAACTGTGCACCATTGCTAAGGATCGTTGTTCCGAAGCACCACGTGATGATCGGGTGTGATAGGTTCTAACGTTCGCATACAACGGGTGTAAGCCAGATTTACACACGCGAAACACTTAGGTTGACTTGACGAGCCTAGCATGTACAGACATGGCCTCGGAACACGGAAGACCGAAAGGTCGAACATGAGTCGTATAGAAGATACGATCAACATGAAGATGTTCACCATGGATGACTAGTCCGTCTCATGTGATGATCGGACACGGGCTAGTTGACATGGATCATGTATCACTTGGAAGACTAGAGAGATGTCTGTCTAAGTGGGAGTTCATTAATTTGATTAAGTGAACTTAATTATCATGAACTTAGTCTAAAATTGTCTTTACAATCTATGATGTAGATCCAATGGCCAACGCGAACGTCACCCTCAATTTCAACGCGTTCCTAGAGAAAACCAAGCTGAAAGATGATGGAAGCAACTATGCGGACTGGGTCCGTAGCTTGAGGATCATCCTCATAGCTTCCAAGAGATTGTATGTCCTAGATGCACCGCTAGGTGACGCACCCGTTCTCCCAGCGGAACAAGATGTTATGAACACTTGGCAATCACGCTGCGATGATTACTCCCTTGTTCAATGCGGCATGCTTTACAGTCTAGAACCGGGGCTCCAAAAGCGTTTTGAGCAACACGGAGCATATGAGATGTTCCAGGAGCTGAAACTGGTTTTTCAAGCTCATGCCCAGGTCGAGAGATATGATGTCTCCGACAAGTTCTTCAGCTGTAAGATGGAGGAGCATAGTTCTGTCAGTGAGCACATCCTCAAGATGTCTGGGCTACACAGCCGCTTGACTCAGCTGGGGGTTAATATCCCGGATGACTCGGTCATTGACAGAATCCTCCAGTCGCTTCCACCTAGCTTCAAGAGCTTTGTGATGAACTACAACATGCAAGGTATGGAGAAGTCCATTCCTGAGTTGTACTCGATGCTGAAATCAGCGAAGGTTGAGATCAAAAAGGAGCATCAAGTGTTGATGGTGAATAAGACCACTAGTTTCAAGAAAGGCAAGGGTAAGAAGAACTTCAAGAAGGACGGCAAAGCTGTTGCCGCGCCCGGTAAGCAAGTTGCCGGGAAGAAGAAGAAAAATGGACCCAAGCCTGAGACTGAGTGCTTTTATTGCAAGGGTACCGGTCACTGGAAGCGGAACTGCCCCAAGTATTTAGCGGATAAGAAGGACGGCAACATTAAAGGTATATGTGATATACTTGTTATTGATGTGTACTTGACCAGCGCTCGTAGTAGCTCCTGGGTATTTGATACCGGTGCAGTTGCTCACATTTGTAACTCCAAGCAGGAGCTGCGGAATCAGCGGAGGCTGGCCAAGGATGAGGTGACGATGCGCGTCGGGAATGGTTCCAAGGTCGATGTGATCGCCGTCGGCACGTTACCTCTACATCTACCTTCGGGATTAGTTTTAAACCTTAATAATTGTTATTTAGTACCAACTTTGAGCATGAACATTGTATCTGGATCTCGCTTGATGCGAGATGGCTACTCATTTAAATCCGAGAATAATGGTTGTTCTATTTATATGAGAGAAATGTTTTATGCTCATGCCCCGCTGGTCAATGGTTTATTTTTGATGAATCTCGAACGTGATGTTACACATGTCCATAGTGTGAGTACCAAAAAGTGTAAAGTTGATAACGATAGTCCCACTTACATGTGGCACTGCCGTCTTGGCCATATTGGTGTCAAACGCATGAAGAAGCTCCATGCTGATGGAATTTTGGAGTCACTTGATTTCGAATCATTTGACACATGCGAACCATGCCTCATGGGCAAGATGACCAAGACTCCGTTCTCCGGAACAATGGAGCGAGCAACTGACTTGTTGGAAATAATACATACCGATGTATGCGGTCCAATGAGCGTCGAGGCTCGCGGTGGCTACCGTTATGTTCTCACCCTCACTGATGACTTGAGTAGATATGGTTATGTCTACTTAATGAAACACAAGTCTGAAACTTTTGAAAGGTTCAAGGAATTTCAGAGTGAGGTCGAGAATCAACGTGACAGGAAAATAAAATGCCTACGATCTGATCATGGCGGAGAATATTTAAGTCACGAGTTTGGCACGCACCTTAGGAAATGTGGAATTGTTTCACAACTCACGCCGCCCGGCACACCCCAGCGAAATGGTGTGTCTGAACGTCATAATCGCACTCTATTGGATATGGTGCGATCTATGATGTCTCTTACCGACTTACCGCTATCATTTTGGGGATATGCATTAGAGACTGCCGCATTCACTTTAAATAGGGCACCGTCTAAATCCGTTGAGACGACACCGTATGAATTGTGGTTTGGAAAGAAACCTAAGCTGTCGTTTCTAAAAGTTTGGGGATGCGATGCTTATGTGAAGAAACTTCAACCTGAGAAGCTCGAACCCAAAGCGGAAAAGTGCGTCTTCATAGGATATCCCAAGGAGACTATTGGGTATACCTTCTACCTACGATCCGAAGGCAAAGTCTTTGTTGCCAAGAATGGATCCTTTCTCGAGAAAGAGTTTCTCTCGAAAGAAGTAAGTGGGAGGAAAATAGAACTTGATGAGGAAATTGTACCTCCACTCGAACCGGAGAGTAGCTCAGCACAGGAAGTTGTTTCTGTGGAGCCTACACCGGCTAGAGAGGAAGTTAATGATGATGATCATGAAACTTCAGATCAAGTTGCTATTCGAAGGTCCACCAGGACACGTTCCGCACCAGAGTGGTACGGCAATCCTGTCCTAGAGATCATGTTGTTGGACAACGGTGAACCTTCGAACTATGAAGAAGCGATGGCGGGCCCGGATTCCAACAAATGGCTTGAGGCCATGAAATCCGAGATAGGATCCATGTATGAGAACAAAGTATGGACTTTGGTGGACTTGCCTAATGATAAGCGAGCCATTGAAAACAAATGGATCTTTAAGAAGAAGACTGACGCGGACGGTAATGTCACCGCCTATAAAGCTCGGCTTGTCGCTAAGGGTTATCGACAAGTTCAAGGAGTTGACTACGATGAGACTTTCTCACCCGTAGCGATGCTAAAGTCAGTCCGAATCATGTTAGCAGTTGCCGCATTTTATGATTATGAGATCTGGCAAATGGACGTCAAAACGGCATTCCTTAATGGCTTCCTCAAGGAAGAACTGTATATGATGCAGCCGGAAGGTTTTGTCGATCCTAAAGATGCTAACAAGGTATGCAAGCTCCAGCGCTCCATCTATGGGCTGGTGCAAGCATCTCGGAGTTGGAACATTCGCTTTAATGAGGTGATTAAAGCGTTTGGGTTTGTACAGGTTTATGGAGAACCTTGTATTTACAAGAAAGTGAGTGGGAGCTCTATAGCATTTCTTATACTGTATGTGGATGACATGCTGATAATGGGAAATAATATAGAACTCTTGGAAAGTATCAAGGCCTACTTGAATAAGTGTTTTTCAATGAAGGACCTTGGAGAAGCTGCTTACATATTAGGTATTAAGATCTATAGAGATAGATCGAAACGCCTCATTGGTCTTTCACAAAGCACATACCTTGAAAAGATATTGAAGAAGTTCAATATGCATCAGTCCAAGAAGGGGTTCTTGCCTGTGTTGCAAGGTGTGAGATTGAGTACGACTCAATGCCCGACCACGGCAAAGGATAGAGAAGAGATGAGTGTCATCCCCTATGCTTCAGCCATAGGCTCTATCATGTATGCCATGCTGTGTACCAGACCTGATGTGAACCTTGCCATAAGTTTGGTAGGGAGGTACCAAAGTGATCCCGGAGCGGAACACTGGACAGCGGTCAAGAATATCCTGAAGTACCTGAAAAGGACAAAGGACATGTTTCTCATATATGG
This sequence comes from Hordeum marinum, assembly GCA_022496015.1. Taxonomy (NCBI): domain Eukaryota; kingdom Viridiplantae; phylum Streptophyta; class Magnoliopsida; order Poales; family Poaceae; genus Hordeum; species Hordeum marinum. Next base: position 277,661,773 of record CM039672.1, on the reverse strand, counting down.
AGGTGCCGAAGAGCTCGTCGTAAAGGGTTACGTCGACGCTAGCTTCGACACAGATCCGGACGACTCTAAGTCGCAAACCGGATACGTGTATATTTTGAATGGAGGGGCAGTCAGCTGGAGTAGCAGCAAGCAAAGCGTCGTGGCGGCATCTACATGTGAAGCGGAGTACATAGCTGCTTCGGAAGCAGCAAAGGAGGGAGTCTGGATGAAGGAGTTCATCACCGACCTAGGAGTGATTCCAAATGCGTCGGGCCCGATGACTCTACTCTGTGACAACACTGGAGCTATTGCCCTTGCGAAGGAGCCCAGGTTTCACAAGAAGACAAGACACATCAAGCGCCGCTTCAACTCCATCCGTGATTACATTCAGGAGGGAGACATAGATATTTGTAAAGTGCATACGGATCTGAATGTCGCAGATCCGTTGACTAAACCTCTCTCACGAGCAAAACATGATCAACACCAGAACGCTATGGGTGTTCGATTCATCACAATGTAACTAGATTATTGACTCTAGTGCAAGTGGGAGACTGTTGGAAATATGCCCTAGAGGCAATAATAAAATGGTTATTATTGTATTTCCTAGTTCATGATAATTGTCTATTATTCATGCTACAATTGTGTTAACCAGAAACCGTAATACATGTGTGAATACATAGACCATCACATGTCCCTAGTGAGCCTCTAGTTGGCTAGCTCGTTGATCAATAGATGGTCACGGTTTCATGACCATGGACATTGGATGTCGTTGATAACGGGATCACATCATTAGGAGAATGATGTGATGGACAAGACCCAATCCTAAGCATAGCACAAGATCGTGTAGTTCGTTTGCTAAAGCTTTTCAATGTCAAGTATCATTTCCTTAGACCATGAGATTGTGTAACTCCCGGATACCGTAGGAATGCTTTGGGTGTGCCAAACGTCACAACGTAACTGGGTGGCTATAAAGGTACGCTACGGGTATCTCCGAAAGTGTCTGTTGGGTTGACACGAATCAAGACTGGGATTTGTCACTCCGTGTGACGGAGAGGTATCTCTGGGCCCACTCGGTAAGACATCATCATAATGAGCTCAATGTGACTAAGGAGTTAGCCACGGGATGATGTGTTACGGAACGAGTAAAGAGACTTGCCGGTAACGAGATTGAACAAGGTATGGCGATACCGACGATCGAATCTCGGGCAAGTACCATACCGATAGACAAAGGGAATTGTATACGGGATTGATTGAATCCCTGACATCGTGGTTCATCCGATGAGATCATCGTGGAGTACGTGGGAGCCAACATGGGTATCCAGATCCCGCTGTTGGTTATTGGCCGGAGAGGTGTCTCGGTCATGTCTACGTGTCTCCCGAACCCGTAGGGTCTACACACTTAAGGTTCGATGACGCTAGGGTTATAGGGAAAAGGTATACGTGATTACCGAAGGTTGTTCGGAGTCCCGGATGAGATCCCGGACGTCACGAGGAGCTCCGGAATGGTCCGGAGGTAAAGATTGATATATAGGAAGTCCAGTTTTGGTCACCGGAAAGTTTTCGGGCTCATCGGTAGTGTACCGGGAGTGCCGGGAGGGTGCCGGAGGACCCCCGGGAGGGGTGTGACGACCAAAGGACCACATGGGCTGTTAGATAAAGTGTGCCAGACCTTATTGGGCTGGGCAAGACTTTTGCTAAAGGCCCATGCGGCTGGAGATAAGGAGATAAGGCAAAAAGGATTTAAAAGGAGGAGATCCACCTCCCTTGTGGGAGGTGGACTCTCCCTTTAATTCAGCCGGCCATCTCCTCTTTGGAGTAGAGGCCAAGACAGCCCTCCACGTCCCTCCTCCTATATATACTTGAGGTTTTGGATGTTTTGAGAAAGGATTTTATCTCTCTCTCTCACGGCGAAGCCCTACCTCTCTTCTTCCTCCTCCGCAGCGCTTAGGCGAAGCCCTGTCGGAATACCTTGCTACTCCACCACCACCACGCCGTCGTGCTGCTGTTGGAGCCCTTCCCCAACCTCTCCTTCCTCCTTGCTGGATCAAGGTGTTGGAGACGTCACCGGGCTGCACGTGTGTTGAACGTGGAGGTGCCGTCCGTTCGGCACTTGATCGGATCTACCGCGATCTGAATCGCTGCGAGTACGACTCCATCAACCGCGTTCTTGTAACGCTTCCGCTTAGCGATCTTCAAAGGTATGAAGATGCAATCTCTCCCCTCTCGTTGCTGGTTTCTCCATAGATAGATCTTGGTGAACGTAGGAAAATTTTGATTTACTACTAGGTCTCCCAACAAGTTCTGCGTCACAGTCATGTTTTGCACAATGTAACCAAGTTGACGCTTTACCCACTTGTGATTGTGATCGACTTTCTGATGAAGACTTATTAGAAGTTCACGATCAGTCATCACAAGTGGGGCAGACTCTTGAGGCTTTTGAGCTGAGGCCTTTGCTTCTGAGTCCTGAGTGGCAGTGTCATCATTGGTGGAGAAGGAAGCAACTTTGCGAAACTGTCCATCCAATGGACGAGTGCCTTCATCAATGATAGCCTTTCCTTTTCCTTCCACTGAGTCAACTGTGCTCTTGATGACTTTGATTGGAGGCAGGAAGCCAAAGTGGTTTTGGAAATCAGCCTTAAGGGAACTAGGGACTTTGCCCTGATGAATTTCATGATCCAAGGTGCATAAGGCTTCTGTTCGAATGGAGCTAGAGCAGCATTGGCCAATGTCCACATGAAGAAATCGTGGAAGTTGATGGGAATTCCATGAATGATGTTGAAGAGCATATTCTTCATGACTCCCTCCACTTCTTCTTCCTCTGAATCATGGCCTTCTGAGGACATAGAGTATTTGTGAGTATGCGGTAGACTGTTCTGGGCACATATAGCAAGTCCTTCACAAGAAAGGTTTTCCGTTGAGGCTTTCCAGGGGCCAATGGCTTCATTAGTACTTGCATTAGCTGATTCGAAAGTGCAGCTTCATCAAACAATCTACGAGCTTCATCTGGGGGAATTGGAACTGGTACACACTGAAGCAATTCAGATGCTTGAGCAGTGAAGTGAGTTGATCCTGTCATCCAGTCCAAAAACTAGGAGTTGATGTCTAAAGCATTTCCACTGATATGTAGTGTGGCATAGAACTGAAGGATGAGTTCTTCATTCCAGTCGCAGATGTCGACGCAGAAAGGAAGAATGCCTACATCGTGAAGAACTTGGAGCACCGGTGTGAACGATGGAAGTGTTTCCATGTCAGCATGAGGAATCTGGTGGTGCTCGAAGACTGTCTTCTTCTCGAACAAGACTAATGCGTAGTAGTTCAGCTGTGTGGCAGTCCAGAATCTGCTATGACCAGCCCTTGCTAAGTCATAAGGATTTGGACCTGTGAAGAACATGCGCTCATTGAAGAAATTGCTCTTGAGGAATTTGGGGCGTGCTGAGCCTTTGAATGGCATTCTGGGCTTCGGTTGAAGGTATGGCTTCAAGCGGCCTTTGATTTCCTTTGTCATAGGAGGAACTTCTTCAGACTGAACAATTTGTAGAGGTGGTTCCTTAGTTGCTGGTGGAGCAGCAAAGTCATCAGCTGTTGCAGCTGGAATTTCTTCAGTGATTTGGGCGGTCAGGTCAGCAGATTCTTCATGAATTTCCTCAGTCTGGGCAGGCGACTGAGGAATCTGTGTCATAGGAGTAGTCATTGGTGAATTTGGGTGTGATGTTTCCCAATATTCATCATTGCTGACAGGAGTTGTATTGCCAATGTCTACATCCTCATCAATTTCTTCTGCAGCAACCTATTCAACAGTGAACTGAGGCTGGGTCGATGATACCTTTGGAGTTGAAGCAATGTCTTCAACTTCAATTTCTTCATCAATCTGCTCTGTCGAACTAGCAGAATGATCTTCATCTTCTTCCTTTGGGATGCCATAGTCAATCCCAAATGGTACAAGTTCATAGGCAGGTGCAGGGGAGATTGGTGTAGCATCAATGGGTCCAGTTGAAGAACTTTTCATAGTCTTCAACTTCTTCACAGCTGAGGATTTTGAATCTGATGCTTTTCTCTTTAGAGTATTTTCCTCTGCAGCTGGAATTTCTTCAAGCACGACTGATGCAGTCGCCCTGGTGGGTTCAGGTTCTTCAGGCGCAGTAAAAGCTTCAGCTGGCCTTTCAGTTTCTTCAGGCACAACCGTGGAGGTTGTCCTGGCATGTTCATCAGTGGTCTGAATTACTTCAACAGTGCTGGCTGTTGCTTCTGGTGCAGAAGCATTTTCATCAGCAGTCACATTAGGCTCAACAGTTTCATCAAGCTGAGCAGTTTCATGAGCAGCCTAAGGAATTTCATCAGCCTAAGGAATCTCATCAACCTAATGTTTTTGTGGTTGTGATCGAGCCACAACCCTTGTGTTGTGGTCCTTCAGAGCAGCTTGAGCAGCCCTGACGAATCTCACCTTGGTGCCTTTCCATTCAGCATCATACCTATCTTGATCTTCAGAGAGTGTGCGAATTTTAGACTCAACTGTGACGAGTTGAGTTGGGGTCAAGGTCATCACGTTATCCCTCAAATTTTTTTGTTTATGAGCCCTGTTTCTCTTAGCTCTCTGAGCTTGTTCTCTTTTCCATTTTTCTTCAGGGATGAAGTGGGTGAGAACATGATCCACAACAAGAGACAGGTTCAGTGAAGAAAGTGGGGTGTTTGGATCTTCATGCCATATATCAATGAAGTTGAGCATCATCTTGGGATCCAGCAAGAGAGGAACAGAGCTGCATTTGGCTGTTGCATCCTTGTTTTGACTTTGTCTGATGATTTCTTCCAATTCTTCAACATCAGCTTCATCATCATCATTATCAGACCCTGAGGGTATGGTTACCACAGCCTTGCTTGTGTGAGGACTTGGACTTTGACCTCGTCCTGGTGTTTCCGTACCATCCCAAGATCATGCTGGTACACACACGGTACATCAATGTATATATCAAAGGGAAATCACACATGCAATATATTAATCGAAATCTCATTTCGAGTCCTTTATTACAATAAAAATTACAATAAAGTGGCCAAAAAGCCAACTCATGAGAATATCTAAATCTTGCGGAAGCGTCGAAGGTAGATGAGTCCATCTGACTCCAAGGGCATCTCACTGAGCATAGAACGTGTCCTCACTCCTGGTCAGAAAAGTACTCTGCAACATGATACGTTGCAGCCATGTAGGTCAGCATATGGAATATGCCGGCAAAGTCACAAGAGAAGGGTGAAAAGGTAAACATCTAGTCTATATGCATATAGGGCAAGTGGGGTGATAAGTTTTTGCGTAAAGCCAAGTTTTTCCTACATCAAAAGAAGGGTTAACCAAAATATTACTAAGTTTGTTAATTAATGAGATGGTTCCACCAACCAATTCTCATACCCAAAATTATTAAATACCCACATCATCATATTATTTGTGTTGAGGTTTCTGGAAAGTCCCAATTCCTTTGGCGCAAGTCGTCCATGACCGTGGACACGGCTAATCGATTAGGTTTAGTACACTCTGCAGAGTTTTGCACACGTTCCCCACAAGATTTGGTCGCCTCCGTTTGATTTCTCGCACTTCAGGGTGTTTGAGAAACGGATGACCAAAACATGGTCTTCCAAAGGGTTTCCCTGCGACTCTGACGGTGCCCATCCTTTCCTACCGTTCTTCTACCTCTCGTAGCACCGCCTGTCCAGGGTCACCACGATATCCAACCAAGCCAGAGCCCATAATGACTTGTGGCTGTGCAGGTAAGCCTTGGGTTTTGAAGCATCCATCCATCTCTTTGTGCCTGGGTGGACCTTTCCGCGTGAATACTGGCCATCTCCAGCATCACCTAGGCTAACCACTGGTTTCTCCAGGGCGCCGTTCAACCATCATCCACCCAGAGGTATGTTGAAAACTTGGAGTCTTGAAATCTTGATCATTATGCAGGTCTTGAAATTATTAACTCTCTCAACTCTCATGAATCACACAACCAACCCCGTCTACTAATAGCTTAGCCAAAGTAAAACAACGTTTCCCGGGGGCCAATGTTGTCAAAGAGGGTTGAGGAGGGGTACCTACCACATGATACTACTACAATATAACCAAGTTTCCAATTAACCTATATTGCATGCAATTTGGGGAGATGGTAGAACTAATGCATATAAAACATGGGTAAAACATGATCAAGGTGACTTGCCTGATTGATGATCTTCGTACGTGAGTGACTATAAGTAACAAGCTTCGCACTCCGGATAATCTAACGAAGCAAACAAGCACTCAATAAGCATACAACAAAACATTGTAACTCACAAACATCAACCAAGAACTAGTAAACAATTGAAACAAACAATGCACAAGTCATAAGTAAGAAAACACATAAAGTTTTGTTTTCCAAAGGAGATGGTGAAAACACTATTACATAATAAAACTATTTTGAAATAACAAGACAATTGTTGACAGCAAGGCAACAATAGAATATTTTATTAATAAACAGAATAAAATCAGTTTAAGTTTGTTGGGAAAACTTTAGTAAAGTTTATAAAAGTTTTGATAAACACTATATGAATCAACTATAGTTATTCTAACAAAAAGAATGAAAAACTAACTTATAATTTGTTAACAAAACATGTTCTTAACAGGAAATAATTTACAATTAAATCTGTCTTAGAAAACAGAAACAAAATATACAAAACTTTGTTTGAAAGCAAACTATTACTAGTTAGTTGTTTTAACCAAATTATGCCTATTTGAAAAAGAAGTTGTGATTCCTATGTTAAATGAAATTAAACTAGGCAAATTTATATTTTTATTAATAGTGAGTGAAAACACTAAATGTTTACTAACGGAACCTGATAAACAAATAAAACCAAATTCTAAATCAAATTAATTAAAATTAAGTTTATAAAACTATATTGTAATAATAAGCAGATTCTGTTTTTGGTTAAAACAGTAATCAAATAGATCGTGAAAATCCTCAAACTATACATGAAGATAGTCCTAACTAATACCAATCAGTAGCAAAAAGAATCATATCAAAATCTATTTTTAAACTCTAGTTATTCAGATTTGAAGATTTTGAGCAAATTTGATTAAATTCAAATTTTATAGTTCAAATTTGAAATCTAAAAGTACAGGGTGAAACTACATGAAAAATGTGAGCTATTGCAAAAAGAATCAACTCAAAACACTAAATAGATTAAAAGATATAAGCAAAACAAAATTTGAGAACTTTCTGTTAATTAAAACAAAACAGAAAATAAAAAAAATTGCGTCGGTCAGGGGGCTACGTGGCATGATCCGATTGGCTAGCGAGTGTGTGCGGTAGGTGAATTAGAGCGGGCGACCGATCAGAAGAAGATACCGGTTCGGACTTAAGTCCGTTCTAATCTCGGACGTCGGATTTGGATCGGATGGTCGAGGGAGCTTACGGGGTAAAAGTTGCCGGCGTCGGTGTACTCCGGCGAGTCCGGTAGCAGCGATTGCGATGGCGAGGTGTTCCGGTGGTCGGGGAGGACGGGGAAGTGGTCCGGGCGACGGCGACGGTTCTCCGGAGTCGATTGGTGGCGACGGCGAGGCGAATGGTGGTCTGAGGTGGTGGCTACGGTCGACGGCGACGTTCGGTGGGGGAGTAGCTCCGGCGAGCAATTGACAGCGCCTCGGCGAGAGAGAGAAGGGGCTCGGGGGGGGGGATGGATGCGGGGAGTAGTCCGGTTCTTATAGGGCGCTCGAGGGGTGAGGGGGGGTAAAGGAGAGAGAGATCCGGCGAGGGGGAGTAACGGCCGGCGTCGGGTCCAGCGAACGCGGGGGGGGGGGAGAAGACGATGACCGTTTCGGGCAACGGTCGGTCGGGGTGGGGCCCCGGTGTCAGCGAGTGGGCGCGTGACCGTTACGCGCGGTCGGCCGACCGGTAATGAATGCGCGTTTTAACTGCCGTGGGCTGGCCCAGTTTAAATGCAAAACCGTTACCGATTCTGTTTAATATTTTTACAGAGACATTCAAAAGCTTTTAAAGCTTTCAAATCGTCTCCAAAAATAGGGGTATTATATATCAAAATTAACAGAATAATAAATGATATTTAATGAACATTTTTACTCTGTCATTTGAAGACTTTGACAAAATATTATTTTCAGAAATTGCCTAATTGTTTTTAAACCCTTTTTGCAAATATTTTCAAAATAACCCCTGGTTATTATTGTTCAAATAATTCACCAATTTGACCCTGGTGTGGAGTGTCATGTTCCTCCTCTCTTATTTTAACTTTTAACCAAAATTTCCAATAGGTAAAAGCAACATAGGAAAAGGTAGAAGGGGACTTTCTGAAAATCAGAAAAGGCATTTCAACTATTTCATACAATCAAGAAATGATGATAATGGATGCATAGCTATATCATAACATTCCAAAAATGGAATTTTGGGATGTTACAAACCTACCCACCTTAAGATGAATCTCGCCCTCGAGATTCGGGTTGGCTAGAAAATAGGTGCGGATGGTCTCTACGAAGATCTTCTTCGCGTTCCCAGGTGGCTTCTTCCTCAGTGTGGTGACTCCATAGAACTTTACAGAACTTGATAATCTTGCTGCGGGTAACTCTGTTGGCAGTCTCGAGGATCTTGACAGGCTTCTCCTCGTAAGTCAGATCATAGTCAAGCTGTATGGCCTCTAGGGGCACTGTATCTCTCAAAGGGATATCAACCATCTCTGTATGACATTTCTTCAGCTGGGAAACATGAAACACATCATGAACTCCGGACAGTCCTTCCGGCAATTCCAGCTTGTATGCAACTTCGCCTCTACGTTCAAGGATTTTGTAGGGGGCTATGAATCTGGGTGCTAATTTTCCTTTAACACCAAATCTCTTGATTCCTCGAAGCGGGGACACACGAAGATATGCTCTGTCTCCCAATTCATATGTCACTTCCTTGCGATTGCTGTCAGCATAACTCTTTTGTCGAGATTGAGCTATCTTGAGTCTGTCACGAATCAACCTGACTTTCTCTTCAGAATCTCGGATAAGGTCGGGACCAAAAAGTTGTCGGTCTCCAACACTATCCCATGTCAGTGGTGTTCTGCACCTCCTTCCGTATAGAGCTTCGAAAGGGGCCATCTTTAGACTGGTCTGATAACTGTTGTTGTACGAGAATTCTGCGTAAGGCAAGTTATCGTCCCAACTAGATCCATAGTCTAGTGCACAAGCTCTCAACATGTCCTCCAGAATCTGATTGACTCTCTCAGTCTGTCCATCTGTCTGCGGGTGAAAGGCTGTACTGAACTCTAGCCTTGTACCCAAAGTTTCATGTAACTGATGCCAAAATTTTGAGGTAAATTGTGTTCCTCTATCTGACACGATACTCCTCGGAACTCCATGCAGACATACGATCCTGGTCATATATATCTTGGCTAGCTTAGCACTGGTATAGGTGGTCTTTACTGGAATGAAGTGAGCTACCTTAGTCAAGCGATCTACCACTACCCAGATGGAATCATAACCTGAACTGGTCCTGGGTAATCCTGTGATGAAATCCATACCAAGCTTTTCCCATTTCCACTCGGGTATCGGCAAAGGTTGTAGTAACCCTGCTGGTTTCTGATGTTCCGCTTTTACTCGCTGGCAAACATCACATATTGCAACGTGTTCCGCAATATCTTTCTTCATACCTGTCCACCAGTAACTTTCTTTCAAGTCCAAATACATCTTGGTATTTCCTGGGTGTATTGAGTAAGGTGAATCGTGGGCTTCCTGAAGTATCAACTTCCTGAGCTCTGGGTCATTGGGCACATAGATGCGGTTCTCAAACCACAGAGTTCCTTGCTCATCCTCACGAAAACCTTTAGCTTTACCATCTTTCATTCTCTGTTTAATCCCAGCTATCTCCTTGTCCGATTTCTGGGCTTCACGAATTCTTTCGGTCAAGGTGGACTGAATTTCCAGTGTAGCAACATATCCTCTTGGGACTATCTCTAGCTTGAGCTCTTTGAGATCATCGACTAATTCTTGAGGTAATCCTCCAGCTGTGAGTGTGTTCACATAAGTTTTCCGATTCAAGGCATCGGCTACAACATTAGCCTTACCTGGATGGTAGTGTAATCTCATGTCATAGTCCTTGATTAACTCTAACCATCTCCTCTGTCTGAGGTTCAACTCTTTCTGCATGAAGATATACTTCAGGCTCTTGTGGTCGGTGTAAACATCACAACTATTTCCGATAAGGAAATGTCTCCAAATCTTGAGTGCGTGCACTACAGCTGCTAACTCCAAGTCATGAGTGGCATAATTCAACTCATGAGGTCGTAGCTGTCTGGAAGCATAGGCTACAACTTTTCCATCCTGCATAAGTACTCCTCCGAGTCCTTGACGTGAGGCATCACAATAAACCTGGAAATCCTTCCGAATATCGGGCAAGATCAATACTGGAGCTGTGACCAAACGTTCCTTCAACTCCTGGAAACTGGCTTCACATTCCTCAGTCCAAATATACTTGGATTCTTTCTTCAACAACTCTGTCATGGGCTTGGCAATCTTTGAGAAGTTCTCAATAAACCTCCGGTAATAACCGGCAAGTCCGACGAAACTGCGGATCTCCTTAATAGAGGTGGGTGACTTCCACTCGGTGACGGCTTCAACCTTAGCGGGGTCTACGGCTATTCCTTCTCCGGAAATAACGTGTCCAAGGAATCCGACTTCCGTCAACCAAAATTCACATTTGCTGAATTTGGCATACAACTGATGCTCTCTTACCTTCTCCAGAACTAGACGCAAATGTTCCTTATGCTCTTCCTCGTTCTTGGAGAATATCAGAATGTCATCGATGAACACCACAACAAACTTGTCTAGGTATTCCATGAATACTTTGTTCATCAAATTCATGAAGTAAGCAGGAGCATTAGTCAATCCAAAAGACATGACCGTATACTCATACAAGCCATACCTCGTGGTGAAAGCTGTTTTGGGTATATCCTGTTCACGAATCTTAAGTTGATGATACCCTGATCAAAGATCGATCTTGGAGAATACTTTGGCTCCTACGAGCTGATCAAACAAATCATTAATCATCGGTAGAGGATACTTGTTCTTGATAGTCACCTCGTTCAAGGCACGATAATCAACTACCATTCTCAAAGATTTATCCTTCTTCTCTACCAAAAGTACTGGGGCTCCCCAAGGTGAAGAACTTGGGCGAATATACCCCTTGTCTAATAACTCCTTGATTTGCTTCTTGATTTCCAACAGATCATTTGCGGGCATCCGATAGGGTCCCTTGGAAATTGGGGCTGTTCCTGGTTGTAACTCTATTAAGAACTCAATCTCCCTCTCTGGTGGCATGCCTGGTAATTCTTCCGGGAATACATCCGGAAAGTCTTTTACCACAGGTACTTCCTCCTGAACAACTCCCGTGAGAGAATTTAATCGAGCACTCATCCGTGTGCGTTGGGATACATACTTAATCCTCTTGTTCTCCGGGGTGGTGAGGGTAACAGACCTACTAGGGCAATCAAGATTTCCTTCATACTTGGTCATCCAATCCATACCTAGGATTACATCCAATCCTTGTGACTCTAAAACGATGAGATCGGTGGGAAAACATGGTTTCCTATATTGACTTTCAAGGCATGGCATCCTATCCCTGCCATCATCATACCTCCTGGGGAACTGACCTTAATGGGCTGACTAAGGGTTTTGGTGGGCAAACCATAATTATCCACAACTACCCTTGATATGAATGAATGAGTTGCACCGGAATCAAAAAGTACTGTAACTGGACGTGAATGCAATAAAAACTTACCAACCACAGTCTCGGGTTGATCATAAACTTCTTCCACGTCGATATGATTCACTTGAGCACGGGGAAACGGATTGGGCTTCTTAACTGCTGCATTGCCGTTGTTGTTGTCGTTTCCATTGCCTTGCTTGCTCTAGGGACACTCAGTAGCATAGTGCCCTGTCTTCTGACACTTGAAACAGGTAATGTGACTCAGATCCTTCTGAACAGGAGCGTGACGGTGCTGGTTGTTGTTCCCATTCCCATTGTCCGTCTTGAAGTTACCATGGTTGGGATGTTTGTTCCCATTTCCTCCATGATGGTGGCCTCCATGGTTGTGCACAGCATGAGTGTGCTTTCAAAACTTACTGTTTCCTGATCCGGTATTCCCGGAGTACGGGGAGTAGCGAGGCTTCTGATGAGTTCCAGAGTTGAACTTCCCCTGATTGTACTTCCGCTTGCGGTTTTCAATCTGCTGTTGTTTACCTTCCAAAATGAGGGCCTTGTCCACCAACTCTTGGTAGTTGTTGAAAGTAGCCACTACCAGCTGTATGCTCAACTCATCGTTGAGTCCTTCGAGAAACTTTTCTTGCTTGGCCGCATCATCGGCCACGTCTCCTGGTGCATAACGTGCCAATGTGTTGAAGTCGTCCACATATTGGGCCACAGAGCGATTACCCTGGCGCAAGTTGCGAAACTCGCGCTTCTTTAGACTCATGGCTCCAGCTGAAACATGAGCGGTGCGGAAAGCAAGCTTGAATTGCTCCCAAGTCACATCCGCAACTGGATAAGTGGTGGTGTAGTTCTCCCACCATGAAGCTGCTGGTCCTTCCAGTTGATGCGCGGCAAATCGCACTTTCTCAGCGTCAGTGCATCCGGCGGTGATGAGTTCTCTCTCCATCTTGCGGAGCCAATCATCTGCCACAATGGGCTCAGTGCTGCTGCTGAAAGTTGGAGGGTTCAACCTCAGAAAACGGGTGAGATTGTCAGTCTGGGGTGGATGGTGATGGTTATTGTTATGGTTGTTGGTCTGATTCTGAATCAACAATTGCATCAGTGCATTCTGCTGCTGGAGTAGTTGTGTGAGTTCCGGCGGGAAAGTGAAGTCGGTCTCACGTCGTGGAGGCATCTTGCTGTTTTCAGAGGGATGAGAATTAGAATAGAACAAGGGTCTAGAAGAAATTCACTACCCAAATGCAATGCACAAACATATCACACCAAACACTCAATCATTTATTCAATCAATGACAAACATCGAGATACAAATCTCAAACAAACTAAACATCGACCTACGCTTTAACGACTAAAATAAAAGATACATGGAGGGCATAACTAATGTTCTCCTCAGAAGTGCATAGTCGTGGGTCCTCCGGTAGTGCTTTCCTCATAGTCTTCATCGTCGCTGATGAAGGGTGCCATGTCTCCTTCGGGGTGAAGGTTTTCCCCCATGTCTAGCTGCTCCTCCAGAGTTGCAATGCGTGCATTCTGCTCATCAATCCTCTCTAGGAAGTCCTTCACTTCATGCTCGTGTTCATAGTTGGCCTCTCGCAGATCAGCTTCAAGGTCCAGCTCGGGATTCATCAGATTTTTGATTGTCCTTGTATCAGCACGAACTCGAAGCTCCAGAGTCCTGATGTGAGTCTCCAGGGTCTGGATATAGGAGATAGTGGTGTCTGCAGTGAGAGGAGTTATGATGTTTCCATTGGCATCTCTGCGACAAACCACGCTGAGTCCTGGTGAAATGGTTCCACCTCTGTATTCCTCCTGAATACGTCCAAGGGCACGATGAATGGCCATGTCTCTTCCAAGTATCCAACTGGGTGCCGCGAACTTGAGGTCGATGGGTTCCTTCCGATTCCCAAAAGTCTTCCCTGGAATATGCACCTCGATCCTGTAGCGTCCATCTTGGGGAAATGACATGATAGGAATCCCGGTGATGCTCGGCAAAGCAATCCTTACGTCCTTGATGATCCTCATCAGCTCCTTACCAAAGGGCATCGTTGCGTCAGGCTGGCAAAACTCCGTGATCAACACTGGGATGAAGGTGGCCATCTATAAATTTTGAAATAATCGGAGAGGAGTCAGAAACGAATAGATGAGAGTATAAGAATTTTTAAAGACAAAGAGAAACAATCCTAAGGTTTTCCAATCCTAGAGGTTACGTCCTACGGTCAGCGTGTGCTCTCATACCATTTCTGTAACGACCCGACCTGAAAGGTCGAATCTCCGGTGTTTCCGTACCATCCCAAGATCATGCTGGTACACACACGGTACATCAATGTATATATCAAAGGGAAATCACACATGCAATATATTAATCGAAATCTCATTTCGAGTCCTTTATTACAATAAAAATTACAATAAAGTGGCCAAAAAGCCAACTCATGAGAATATCTAAATCTTGCGGAAGCGTCGAAGGTAGATGAGTCCATCTGACTCCAAGGGCATCTCACTGAGCATAGAACGTGTCCTCACTCCTGGTCGGAAAAGTACTTTGCAACATGATACGTTGCAGCCATGTAGGTCAGCATATGGAATATGCCGGCAAAGTCACAAGAGAAGGGTGAAAAGGTAAACATCTAGTCTATATGCATATAGGGCAAGTGGGGTGATAAGTTTTTGCGTAAAGCCAAGTTTTTCCTACATCAAAAGAAGGGTTAACCAAAATATTACTAAGTTTGTTAATTAATGAGATGGTTCCACCAACCAATTCTCATACCCAAAATTATTAAATACCCACATCATCATATTATTTGTGTTGAGGTTTCTGGAAAGTCCCAATTCCTTTGGCGCAAGTCGTCCATGACCGTGGACACGGCTAATCGATTAGGTTTAGTACACTCTGTAGAGTTTTGCACACGTTCCCCACAAGATTTGGTCGCCTCCGTTTGATTTCTCGCACTTCAGGGTGTTTGAGAAACGGATGACCAAAACATGGTCTTCCAAAGGGTTTCCCTGCGACTCTGACGGTGCCCATCCTTTCCTACCGTTCTTCTACCTCTCGTAGCACCGCCTGTCCAGGGTCACCACGATATCCAACCAAGCCAGAGCCCATAATGACTTGTGGCTGTGCAGGTAAGCCTTGGGTTTTGAAGCATCCATCCATCTCTTTGTGCCTGGGTGGACCTTTCCGCGTGAATACTGGCCATCTCCAGCATCACCTAGGCTAACCACTGGTTTCTCCAGGGCGCCGTTCAACCATCATCCACCCAGAGGTATGTTGAAAACTTGGAGTCTTGAAATCTTGATCATTATGCAGGTCTTGAAATTATTAACTCTCTCAACTCTCATGAATCACACAACCAACCCCGTCTACTAATAGCTTAGCCAAAGTAAAACAACGTTTCCCGGGGGCCAATGTTGTCAAAGAGGGTTGAGGAGGGGTACCTACCACATGATACTACTACAATATAACCAAGTTTCCAATTAACCTATATTGCATGCAATTTGGGGAGATGGTAGAACTAATGCATATAAAACATGGGTAAAACATGATCAAGGTGACTTGCCTGATTGATGATCTTCGTACGTGAGTGACTATAAGTAACAAGCTTCGCACTCCGGATAATCTAACGAAGCAAACAAGCACTCAATAAGCATACAACAAAACATTGTAACTCACAAACATCAACCAAGAACTAGTAAACAATTGAAACAAACAATGCACAAGTCATAAGTAAGAAAACACATAAAGTTTTGTTTTCCAAAGGAGATGGTGAAAACACTATTACATAATAAAACTATTTTGAAATAACAAGACAATTGTTGACAGCAAGGCAACAATAGAATATTTTATTAATAAACAGAATAAAATCAGTTTAAGTTTGTTGGGAAAACTTTAGTAAAGTTTATAAAAGTTTTGATAAACACTATATGAATCAACTATAGTTATTCTAACAAAAAGAATGAAAAACTAACTTATAATTTGTTAACAAAACATGTTCTTAACAGGAAATAATTTACAATTAAATCTGTCTTAGAAAACAGAAACAAAATATACAAAACTTTGTTTGAAAGCAAACTATTACTAGTTAGTTGTTTTAACCAAATTATGCCTATTTGAAAAAGAAGTTGTGATTCCTATGTTAAATGAAATTAAACTAGGCAAATTTATATTTTTATTAATAGTGAGTGAAAACACTAAATGTTTACTAACAGAACTTGATAAACAAATAAAACCAAATTCTAAATCAAATTAATTAAAATTAAGTTTATAAAACTATATTGTAATAATAAGCAGATTCTGTTTTTGGTTAAAACAGTAATCAAATAGATCATGAAAATCCTCAAACTATACATGAAGATAGTCCTAACTAATACCAATCAGTAGCAAAAAGAATCATATCAAAATCTATTTTTAAACTCTAGTTATTCAGATTTGAAGATTTTGAGCAAATTTGATTAAATTCAAATTTTATAGTTCAATTTTGAAATCTAAAAGCACAGGGTGAAACTACATGAAAAATGTGAGCTATTGCAAAAAGAATCAACTCAAAACACTAAATAGATTAAAAGATATAAGCAAAACAAAATTTGAGAACTTTCTGTTAATTAAAACAAAACAGAAAATAAAAAAAATTGCGTCGGTCAGGGGGCTACGTGGCGTGATCCGATTGGCTAGCGAGTGTGTGCGGTAGGTGAATTAGAGCGGGCGACCGATCGGAAGAAGATACCGGTTCGGACTTAAGTCCGTTCTAATCTCGGATGTCGGATTTGGATCGGATGGTCGAGGGAGCTTACGGGGTAAAAGTTGCCGGCGTCGGTGTACTCCGGCGAGTCCGGTAGCGGCGATTGCGATGGCGAGGTGTTCCGGTGGTCGGGGAGGACGGGGAAGTGGTCCGGGTGACGGCGACGGTTCTCCGGAGTCGATTGGTGGCGACGGCGAGGCGAACGGTGGTCTGAGGTGGTGGCTACGGTCGACGGCGACGTTCGGTGGGGGAGTAGCTCCGGCGAGCAATTGACAGCGCCTCGGCGAAAGAGAGAAGGGGCTCGGGGGGAAATGGATGCGGGGAGTAGTCTGGTTCTTATAGGGCGCTCGAGGGGTGGGGGGGGTAAAGGAGAGAGAGATCCGGCGAGGGGGAGTAACGGCCGGCGTCGGGTCCGGCGAACGCGGGGGGGGGGAGAAGACGATGACCGTTTCGGGCAACGGTCGGTCGGGGTGGGGCCCCGGTGTCAGTGAGTGGGCGCGTGACCGTTACGCGCGGTCGGCCGACCGGTAATGAATGCGCGTTTTAACTGCCGTGGGCCGGCCCGGTTTAAATGCAAAACCGTTACCGATTCTGTTTAATATTTTTACAGAGATATTCAAAAGCTTTTAAAGCTTTCAAATCGTCTCCAAAATAGGGGTATTATATATCAAAAATAAATGCTATTTAATGAACATTTTTACTCTGTCATTTGAAGACTTTGAAAAAATATTATTTTCAGAAATTGCCTAATTGTTTTTAAACCCTTTTTGCAAATATTTTCAAAATAACCCCTGGTTATTATTGTTCAAGTAATTCACCAATTTGACCCTGGTGTGGAGTGTCATGTTCCTCCTCTCTTATTTGAACTTTTAACCAAAATTTCCAATAGGTAAAAGCAACATAGGAAAAGGTAGAAGGGGACTTTCTGAAAATCAGAAAAGGCATTTCAACTATTTCATACAATCAAGAAATGATGATAATGGATGCATAGCTATATCATAACATTCCAAAAATGGAATTTTGGGATGTTACAGGAATCTACTGCGATGACTTTGAGGTTGAACAAGTTGACTTCACAACATATTTCTTCATCATTGATTTCTTTGGAGCACTTGCAGAGGCTCCGGTAGAGGCAGCAGCAGTAGAATCTTTATTGAATTTCTTCACTGTTTCTTTGGCTTTTCTCGCCAGCTTGGCTTGCTGTTTCTCCCGTATATGAGGAAAGTCCTCACCAATCTTGAGACTAGTGGGATCGAGAATTTGATTTTGAGTCAGGGGAGGCCTGCTGCAGGGAGGTTTCACAGTGAATTTCATCATGTATTTAGGAGTTACATAACGATATTCCTTCCATTCCCTTGCCCATCTCCTGTCAATTTTCTGTTGACAAATTTTTCTCTGCTTGGTCGTTTCTTTGCCATGAGTTTCTTCATCGGGTGTGCGGTATTCCTCATACAAGTCATATGGAATATCAAAAGCAGTGTGCACATATGGCTTCTTTCCACCTTTCTGAGGTTTCTTCCCATCAACCATTTTCTTCAGCTGAGGAATTTGACTCCTTGAGGATTCTGAAGAAGTGCACAGTTTTTGTTCAAGAAACGTTGCAAATGAGTTAAGTTGATGAGAACCTAGTGATTCATCGGCGGACATGTTTGTGCCTATGAACAGAGTATAGGTGCAAGGAAATTTGAAGAGGTCATATGTGTTCTCAGAAGTTTTTCAATAAATTTAAGAGTGAGGAATTTGACCATGGGTGTCTTGAGGAATTTCACCAAGTTGATCTTTGTCTTAGGTTCCAGAGTTGTGCAAATTTTGAGGATTCTCACAATTGAGGAATCTTGAAGAAAATCATTACTTAGGGAAAATCATCAAGTGTATGAAGTGTAAGGTACTTTAGAATGAGATTCATGAAGAATAAACACCTTTTGAGGAATATGAAGAACACTTGAAGATCAAACAAGGGTAGTAAAAATAAATTTTATTTACCCTGGTGAATAAAACGACGAGCTGTGAGATGAGATTGGCAAGTTTGTTAGTCCAGATCTCCCACGCCCTAGCTCGGCAGAGGGACACAGCTACAATGGCGGCGAGATGAGGTCTTCCGCGGCTGATGCGAGTACGGCGACGGAGAGGTCGAGACAGTAAAGCTCTTCCACACCGGTGGCGATGATTTCAGTGGTGGCGCTGGGTTGGAGCTTGGGCGAGAGAGGAAGAGAGTAACCGAGCACAGTGAAAGGGGAGAGGTATTTATAGTGGAAATGAAAACCAATCCGTCTGATGATTTTGGACAAGATTGCCCCTGACCCTTGCTCTCCACGCGACATGTGTCACCGACGTTCTGAGTAGTGGAGATTGTGGGGGTCGTGGGTTATCCAGTCGAGGGAATCGGAACCGTTTGAATGGGGAATGCTGAAATTTTGTTAGCAAAAATGTTAAATTTTTCGTTCGCAAATTCTCCAGCTGTCAAGGACACAGTGAAGACTTTGAACGAGTTTCAAAGTAGAATGCATATGAAGAATTTGTGAATAGACTTGGTTGAGTTTAGCATAGAGGGGGAAAGGGTCCGATCACATTCACTTAGATGAAAAATCAATTTGAAGAGTTAGCAATAAGTGAATGTTGTTGAGGACATTGAAAACTCAAATATATAAGTATATAGTCAATGAATAATATGAGTTTCATAGTTTGAAGAATTTGAAAAGTTGAGGAATTTGAAAATTTGAAGAATTTGCAAACTTGAGGAATTTTAAAATTTGAAGAATTTGCAAAATGACGAAAAACTCAACTTTGAAGAATATCAACTTTGGTTGGTGGCGTGTCCCACCATATAAGAATGATGACTTCAGACACCACGTACAATTGTCGTAGGGTTCTGAGAATCAAATTCTTCATTAATTTCTTCACACTTAGAGGGTTATTCTTCATTGATTTGTATAAAAACATTACTTCGTGTGTTACACATCTAAGTCATCAATTTTGCATAAGTGTTAGTATGTGTGTCCTTTTTCAAAGAACATTCGAAGATTCTAAGATATTTAGCTCACACCGCAACTTGCAAAATCTCTTTTCATCCAAGGGCTTTGTGAAGATATTGGCCAGTTATTCTCAAGTGGGGATGTGGTCGATGGAGATGTCGCCCTTGAGTACATGATCTCGAAGAAAGTGATGACGAATCTGGATGCGCTTGGTCTTGGAATGCTGAACTGGGTTGTAAGCAATCTTGATGGCACTATCATTGTCGCAGTAGAGAGGCACATTCGTCAACTTGATGCCATAGTCCATGAGGGTTTGCTTCATCCACAGTAGCTGAGCGCAACATGAACCGGCAGCAATGTACTTAGCTTCACCAGTAGATAGTGACACGCAGTTCTGCTTCTTTGAGAACCAACAGACTAAGGATCGTCCGAGGAAATGACATGTGCCTAAGGTTGAATTGCGATCCACACGATCTCCAGCATAGTCAGCATCAGAGTATCCGACGAGGTGAAGATTTGAGCCCTTGGGATACCATAATCCTAGCGTTGGTGTGTGAGCTAAGTATCGAAGAATATGTTTCACAGCCTTATGGTGTGATTCCTTCGGTGTTGCTTGGAATCGGGCACACATGCAAACACTCAGCATACTATCGGACCTAGGTGCACATAGATACAATAATGAGCCAATCATGGAGCGGTATACCTTCTGATCGAAATATTTACCATTTTCGTCAGTGCAGAGGTGGCCTTTTGAAGGCATTGGAGTTTTGACGCCTTTGCAATCTAGCATGTCGAATTTCCTCAGAACATCCTTGAGGTACTTCTATTGGGAGATGAAGATGCCATTATCTTGCTGACGAATTTGAAGACCTAAGAAGAATTTCAACTCTCCCATCATAGACATTTGATATTCTTCACTCATCATATAGGCAAATTCATCACTGTAACGTTTGTCAGTACAGCCAAAGATAATATCGTTGACATATATTTGGCATATGAACAGTTCTATGTCATAGGATTTTGTGAAAAGAGTAGGGTCGAGTGAACCGGGTTTGAAGCCTTTTTTCAGGAGGAATTCCTTCAGAGTGTCATACCACGCCCGAGGGGCCTGCTTGAGGCCATAGAGGGCCTTGTTGAGTCTGAAGACTTTGTCAGGATGCTTAGGGTCTTCAAACCTGGTGGCTGAGCAACATATACTTCTTCCTCAAGCTTACCATTGAGGAATGCACTTTTCACATCCATTTGATATAAGATGATATTATGATGGTTAGCATAAGCAAGCAATATGTGAATAGCTTCAAGTCTAGTAACAGGTGCAAAAGTTTCATCAAAGTCAATTCCTTCAACCTGTGTGTAGCCTTGAGCTACAAGACGAGCCTTATTCCTCACCACAAGGTCATTTTCATCTTGCTTGTTGTGGTAGATCCACTTGGTACCTATGATGCTATGCTTGCGAGGATCTGGCTGCTTGACAAGTTCCCATACGTTGTTGAGCTTGAATTGATGCAATTCCTCTTGCATAGCTTGAATCCACTCAGGCTCCTTGAATGCTTCATCAACTTTGGTGGGCTCTATGATAGAGACAAAGGCAAAGTGCCCACAAAAGTAGTCAAATGTGAAGCTTTTGAGCGAGTGAGAGGACCTAGTGCATTGATGTCATCGATGATTTTGTCAATCTGCACTTCATTTGCAACTCCTGGATGAGCAGGTTGAGGTTGCTGAGGATTTTCATCAGCACCATTTTCTTCAGGTGCATCAGAATGAAAGTCTTCATTCGTTGGAATGACTTCCTCAGTGGGTATGACACCTTCAGTTGCCTTCAGCTTGATGGATTCCTTAGGAGACTATTCATATAACATAGAAGGAAGGTGCTCTCTTTGCGAGCCATCAGTTTCATCGAACCACACATGTACAGTTTCAACAACCTTGTGGTGGTAGGTGTTGAAGACTCTATAGGTGTGCGAGTCCTTTCCATAACCGAGCATAAAACCTTCATGTGCTTTCGGTGCAAACTTAGAACTATGGCGAGGATCTCTAATCCAACATTTTGCACCGAAGACTTTGAGATAACTTACATTGGGCTTCTTGCCAGTCATAAGCTCATATGAGGTCTTCTTGAAGAATTTGTGAAGATATACCCTGTTGATGATGTGGCATGCAGTATCAATTGCCTCGGTCTAGAAGCAACGAGGAGTCTTGTATTCATCAAGCATGGTGTGAGCCATCTCAACAAGAGTAATGTTCTTGTGCTCCACGACGTCGTTCTGCTGAGGAGTATAAGGGGCAGATAACTCATGAGTAATACCAAGTTTATCAAGATATTCATCAAGATTTGTGTTCTTGAACTCAGTCTCATTATCACTCCTGATATGCTTGATCTTGACATCGAAGTTCGTGGAGGACTTTGAAGCAAATCGTCTGAAGACATCCCGCGCTTCAGTCTTGTATAGAATAATATGCACCCAAGTGTAATGAGAGTAATCATCAACGATGACAAATCCATACAAACTTGAAGAATTTGTTAGTGTGGAGTAATGAGTGGGACAAAGAGATCCATGTGAAGCAATTCAAAAGGTCGAGTTAGGTCATGATTGTCTTCGAGGGATGCTTGGATCTGGTCATCTTTCCAAACTCACATGCACCACAGAGGTGGTTCTTAAGGAATTTGATACCTTTGATGCCTATGACGTGCTTTTTCTTCACGAGCATGTGCAAGTTCCTCATACCAGCATGTCCAAGTCGTCGATGCCAAAGCCAGCCTTCTGAGGACTTTGCAAGTAGGCATATGGCAGGCTGAGGACCTATAGATAAATCAACAATATACAAGTCTCCTCTCCTAAAGCCTTCGAAGAGTTTGGAATTGTGAGATTCCATGATGACAACACAACGATATTTTCCAAATACTACTACCATATCAAGGTCACAAAGCATTGAGTCAGACATAAGGTTGAACCCGAGGGATTCAACTAACATCACCTTGTCCATGGTTCGGTCCTTGGAGATTGCAACCTTACCAAGTCCCAATACCTTGCTTTTTTCCTTTGTCTGCGTAGGTGATATGCTTCAGAGGAGATGGAGCAAGTGGCAAATTCATAAGTAGATTCTTGTCACCAGTCATGTGTTTTGTGCATCCACTATCGAGCACCCACTCAGTAGCCTTTGGAGTATCATCCTGCAGATGAAGTAGTACAACATACGAACTCATATGCTTCACAGTGAAGAATATGACATCAATTTCATCAGACAGAATTTCATCACACAAGATAGTAAGCAAGTAGTTTGAGGACGTGAGAAATGAGGAATTCATTTCTACATCGTTGGCTTGCGTCCTTTCAAGCATTTCCTCAGGTCTCCAGCAAATTCATCAGATGTTCAAATTCATCTGCAGACCTGACCCTGCATAAGAGATTAGTTCAATTTCTTTACCACCCACATCTGGAGGGGTGGCAAAGAATTCATCATTTTGCGAGCACCATATGAGAAGGGAGGCAGAAGCAAGTGCGCCTCGTTTCACAGGATGAGGGTTAGAGTACTCATATGAATAAGCAGAGAAATTCTTCAAGGACTTATGAACATAATGATTTGAAGAATAATGCACATATTTAGTACTCTTAGATTTTCCCTGCGAAACGGATGCATTAGCATGAGAATGATATTTTTGACCATTTGAGGAATTTGATCCAAGTGAAGACTTTGGTCCATTTCAGGAATTTGATCTAGGGTTCCTGTTCTTCATGGGTGATGTCGTGAGGACATTCACTTGAAGATTTTGTAGGTAGCTCTTGGGAACCCAGATTTTCTTCATAGGTGAACCGTTCTTGCAATTAGTTCCAACAAATCTAGCAAATACTTCACCTTTCTGAGTTTTGAAGAATTTGTAGTAGCAGTCAAGTGACTCATTAGAGGAATATGAAGCTTCACAAGTAAAACCAGATAAAGTGGATGGATCTACAGGAGGTCCTTTGGCAGCAACCCATGAGGTTTTGGGGTACTTCTCAGGTGTCCAGTAAGATCCATCAACATTGAGTTTCCTCACAAAGGTAATACCCTCTTTCCTACGGTTCCTATTCAGAATCTGCTTTTTGAGGACATCGCAAAGGGTTTGATGCCCTTAGAGACTTTTGTACATGCCTGTCACATACAATTCCTTCAACCCTGCATTGTCGTCAGTAATACTTGTGGTATCCTCAGATCAGGAATTTGAGACCACTGGAATAGTTGAAGAAATTGCAGCAATAGAAGCATTTGAACATTCAGGTGAAGAATTAGTAGTTTCACGTTTGATGCATTTCAAACAAGGTGGAACAAATTCTTCCTGAGCGGTAATTATCTGTTGAGCCAGTAAGGAATTGTTTTCCCTTTGGAGATTCTCATGTGACACCCTCAGTTTCTCAAGATCTTGCGTTCTTTGAAGAAATTCATAAGAAAGCTTCTCATGATCGGCTAAGAGGTCGTTATGATGACTCTGAAGGTTCTCATACTTTGTCTGAAGACTTTTGAGATTGTCAGACAGAGTTTGAGTCCGATCCACTTCATCATTCAACAGATCATCGCTTTTGTCTAGCATTTTCTGAAGCTTTTCAAGTGCACTTTGTTGCTTAGTGGCAAGTTTAACAAGTTTAGCATAGCTAGGTTTCACATATTCATCAGATTCACCTTCACTTGATTCGGATGAGGAATGATGTTTGTGTACCTTTGAGCCTTTTGCCATGAAGCAATAGGTGGGAGTATAATCATCATTGCTGATGTCAGATTTGTTGGAGTAGTCGTTTTCTTCATCGTTGAAGATGGACTTGCTGACGAAAGCAGTGGCGAGAGCAAGGCTTGCAACACCAGATTCCGAGTCCTCCTCAGATTCTTCTTCTACTTCATATTCTCCAGATTCTTCCTCAGAATCCATTTCCTTGCCAATGAATGCTCGAGCCTTTATGGAACCATTCTTCTTGTGCTTTGAGGACTTTGCAGATGAGGCCTTTGAGTCATCAGAACAGTCATCCTTGTACTTCTTCTTCTTCTTTGAATCTTTTCCCTAGAGAGGACAGTCAGAGATGAAGTGACCAGGTTTCTTTTCTTGTAGTCATCTCAGGAATCTGATTTCCTCAAACCATTCTTCGATGACCTTCCAAATCCACCTCTCCTTGAGAACTTCTGGAATTTCCTCACAAGAATTGCTAGCTCCTGACTTAGTTCTTCAGGATAAACAATGCTACTATCAGAATCTTCGTCTTCGGATGAGGAAATTGCTCTTTCCTTCAGAGCACGAGATCTTCCATAGCTTGTCCTGTAGAGGTCTCTCTTTTCAGCTTGTTAGAATTCATGAGTATTGAGTCTCTCAAGAATATCAGCAGGATCAAGTGCTTTGTAGTCTCCACGTTCTTGAATCATCAAAGCCAGAGTATCGAATGAGGAGTTTCTTCACCACTTCATGGTCGGTGATATCAGTGGCACCCAGTGCTTGAAGCTCATTGGAGATATCATTGAGGCGATCACAAGTTTGCTGAACATTTTTATTGTCAAGTCTCTTGAAGCAGTTGAAGAGATTGCGAAGAACATCAACACGAGAGTCACGTTGAGTGGAAACACCTTCGTTGACTTTGGACAGCCTATCCCAGATAAGCTTAGCAGTCTCCAAAGTACTCACTCTACCATACTGACCTTTGCTCAGATGGCCACAGATGGTATTCTTCACTTGAGAGTAGAGTTGCTTGAATCTCTTCACATCGGCAACGGTAACAGTGGGGGTGACAGAGGGAACACCATTTTCCACAACATACCTGAGATCGTTGTCAATAGCTTCAAGGTGCATACGCATCTTGTTCTTCTAGTAGGGGTAGTCCGTCCCATCGAAGGTAGGATAGCCTGCGGAAACCTTAATCATACCTGCAGTCGACATCACAAGAACTCCAGGTGGTTAAACCAAAATCACACAGAGCAAGGGAGTACCCGCTCTGATACCAATTGAAAGTGCGTTATATCGACTAGAGGGGGTGAATAGGCGATTTTTACAAATTCATCACTTGAGGAATTTGAAATGTGATGAATAACTAACAGCAGAATAAGTACTCAAGTGCATGAGGAACATAGCGACAGCATAGTCATCATGATGAAATGAAACATGCAGAGATTACAAGTAGCATGATACAGGATAAATAGGTGAGGAACAAGGTAACTTGAAGAATTTGAAGTGAGGAAATTGTGAAAGTCTTCAGTCAAATTCTTCAAACAGTAACTATCAATTTCATCAACATGTATACGAGGAATAGAGGGGTTGAGGAAATAGAACCAGGTAGCTCGATGAAGATAATGGTTTGATGACCCAGTTCCAACTGCTGTGACAGTCGTATGCCTGGTTTGGAGCGTCTTGGTATTGAAACCAGAGGACACACAGTCCCAGGACACACACTCCTTACCATATCCTCCTTGAGCTAAGGTCACACAGTCCTCGCCCAACACTCGTGGTAAGTCTTCAGGGTAGACTTCCAAAACCCTCACAAACTGGTCACCCAGCGATCCACAATTTACTACTGGATGCTCTAGACCAAGGTCACTTTGTGATCCCCAATTGACTGCAGGAGCACTAGACCATGACGCATAACCGTTTGGAGGATACACAATCCTCAAAGGTAACAAGCGTCAGTTCCACACAGGAATTTCTTCAGTGATGCTCAATCACTATGGGTTTGGTGGTTTGCTTGTGGGTTTTTCCTCACTTATGATTTTCTCTCAAAGTCCTTAGAGGATGAGTTGCTCTCAAATGACAAGTGTCAGTTATCTCTCGGAGCAGCCAACCAACCAGTGGTTGTGGGGGTGGATATTTATAGCCAGGGTGCAACCTGACATGATATGACATAAATGCCCCCAATGATATGACCATTATGTGGATATTTGTGATTGGGGACAGCTGGCACTAAGCACAGCAACGGTCAGATTTTCGAACTATGAAAGTCGTCAAACATATCATGTTCCTCACTTGTAGGCAATTCACACTGGCGAAATCCTAACTCCTCGGTCAGTTCAATTTCATCAGAGGCCTAAAGAACTTCGTCTCTGACACTGAAGAATTTGACTGAGTTGTATGAGATTTCCAAAGGCTTCACTCGAAGGATTGAATAGGTTGACGATTTTGGAGTTGAGCATCAGTTGGAAATTTTCCTTAGTATTTCCTCGGGTCCCTTTAACAGTACGGTGTTTCCTATGACTCAAAATAAAGGAAATGAAACTACGAAAACAAAATTCTTCACGCTTCATAGTCCTCGTTCATATCTTCAAGGTCACACCAACTTCTTCATTCTCAAAGTCTTCAAGGAATACCAAAGTCCTCAGCAAGGTCTTCACCAAAGTCTTCAGTTGAAGACATACATTTTTAGGGGTCGATAATCTCCGAATATATCAAACTCCTCATCGACTTATAGAGCCTGTGTACACTCACAAACATATTTGTACCTTAACCTATAAGTCTTCAATACGCAGAAATCACTAAGGGGCACTAGATGCACTAACACAATCCTAGGCCAGCTTACAACAACCCCAATAACAACAACATCGGTGGGAACTACAACAACAACCCTGGACAAGTCACTTGCTATGGATGTGGTCAGCCAGGACACATCTCTAGGTTGTGTCCCAACAAGAAGCCAGATGCACCACGCCCCAATGCGCCGAGCCAAGGTCAAGGCCATGGAGCACCACCAAGGAAGCCCTCTCCCGCAACCAACCCAACAATGGCAAGGGTCGTGTGAATCACGTCACCGTTGAGGAAGCCCAGGAAGACCCTGACGTCATACTGGGTACATTCCTCGTCAACTCAACCCCAGCAACAGTACTGTTTGATTGTGGAGTTTCGCATTATTTTGTCACCCAAAAGTTTTCTCTAGAGAGTGGCATGAAGCCTACACCCCTGGGTAGTCGTATGTTGATACAAACCCCGGGATCAGTTATGAAGTCTGGGATAGGTTGTAAGGGAGTTGAGATTAACATCAACGGGGTAGATTTTCTAGAAGACCTCATCATCTTGAAGTCAGAAGGCTTGGATGTGATCCTAGGCATGGACTGGTTAACCAAGCACCAAGGATTGTTAGACTGTGTCAAGAGGATTGTTACCATGACCAATAGCCAAGGAGTGGAAGTCAAGTATGTTCCCAACCGTGCCTCCACTCAATCCCCTTGGCTAACTGTCTATCGGGAATCGAGATGGTTCAGGTGCCAGTGGTATGTGAATACCCGGATGTATTTCTCGATGAGCTGCCCGGGATGCCTCCTGACTGTTACATTGAGTTCATCATTGAACTAATTTCCGGGTCAAGGCCCATCTATAAGAATCGCTATAGGGTGGGATTCGAAGAGTTGGCTGAATTAAAGAAGCAACTGGCATAGCATCTCAGAAAAGGATTCATTCACCCTAGTGCCTCTCCTTGGGGATCGCATGGTCTATTTGTGTCAAATAGGGACGAAACTATCAGACTCTGTGTCGATTACCGTTCTCTCAATGAAGTCACAATAAAGAACAAGTACCCACTCCCCAAGATTGAAGACCTGTTCGATCAGTTGAACGGAGCCAAGGTGTTCTCCAAGATCGACCTCAGGTCTGGGTAATACCAGCTGAAGATCAGACCTCAAGACATTCTAAAAGACGGTGTTCATAACCCGGTATGGCCTGTATGAGTATACGGTCATGTCGTTTGGATTGACCAATGCCCCTGCCTACTTCATGTACCTCATGAACAAATCTTCATGGAGTACTTGGACAAGTTTGTTGTCGTCTTCAACAATGACATACTCGTCTTGTCCAAGTCTGAAGAAGAGCATGAGCAACATTTGAAGGTCCTAGACAAGCTTCAGGAGCACCAGCTTTATGCCAAATTCAGCAAGTGTGAATTTTGGCTGCATGAAGTTGGATTCTTGGGTCATGTGTTGACTATAGAAGGATTGTCAGTGGATCCTGCCAAGATTGAAGCTATGACTGAATGGCAGTCCCCAACCACTGTGAAGGAAGTCAGGAGCTTCCTCGGACTCACAGGATATTACCGAAAGTTCATTGAAGGATTCTCGAGCATTGCCCGACCCATGACTCAGCTTTTGAAGAAGGACAAGAAGTTTGAATGGATGGCTAAGTGTGAAGAAAGCTTTAAGGAGCTCAAGAAGAGATTGAACACAACCCCAGTTTTGGAGTTTCTGATATATTGTGCTGCATCGAGAACCGGGCTTGTAGGTGTTCTGATGCAAGAAGGTACAGTCGTATCATATCTATCTAGACAGCTATGTCCTCATGAAGAGAACTACGCTACTCATGATCTTGAGTTGGCAGATGTAGTTCATGCCTTGAAGACATGGCGACATTACCTTCTGGGGAAGCGATGTGAGATATACACAGACCACAAGAGTTTGAAGTACATTTTCACTCAGAGGGAATTGAACATGAGGCAACAAAGATGGTTGGAGTTGATCAAGGACTATGACCTCAGTGTTCAATATCACAACGGAAAGGCTAAGGTGGTAGCAGACGCCTTAAGCAGAAAGGCTTGTTCCTTGAATTCTAAGATTAAGGAAAGGCTACCCGCCCTGTATGAAGAACTTGAGAGCTTCGTCTTGGAACTAGTTGCACCAAGATTCCTAGCTAGCCTCAAAGCAAAACCTACCTTGATGGGTGATATTAAGGAAGCTCAAAAGGGACACGAGAGAATTGAAGGCATCAAGAGGAAGATCAAGGTAGGAAAGGCACCAGGATTCTCAATGGATGAGCAAGGAGTTGTATGGTTTGGGAAGCGCATCTGCGTACCCAACAAGGAAGAGCTCAATAACTTAATCTTGCAAGAAGATCATGACACTCCGTATTCCATCCATCCCGGAGGAACCAAGATGTACCAAGACCTCAAGGCAAGATCCTGGTGGCATGGCATGAAACGGGAAATAGGCACCTTTGTTGCTAAGTGTGACATATGCCAGAGAGTCAAAGCAGAGCATCAGTGACCCGCTGGGCTATTGCAACCTCTCAAAGTGCCTGAATGGAAGTGGGACAAAGTTGGGATGGATTTCATCACTGGATTACCAAGGTCAAGCAAAGGACATGATTCTATTTGGGTCAATGTTGATCACCTGACCAAGGTAGCCCATTTCATGCCTGTTAGGACCACCTATGATGGAAGCCAGCTCGCAAACCTATACATCAACCGCATCGTAAGTCTTCACAGAGTTCCAAATGAGATTCTGTCGGATCAAGGAACCCAGTTCACCTCAAGGTTCTGGAAGAAGTTTCAAGAAGCTATGGGAACCAAGCTCTCCTTCAGCACTGCTTTTCACCCCCAGACCTGTGGGCAGACAGAATGAGTAAACTAGATACTCGAAGATATGCTCTGAGCATGTGTTTTATCATGGAGCCAAGGGAAGATTGCTTGCCATCTGCTAAGTTTTCCTACAACAACACCTAACAGTCAAGTCTTCAGATGGCGCCGTTTGAGGTGTTGTATGGACGCAAGTGTCGTACTCCCCTTAAGTGGTCAGAAACCTGAGAAGGATTAGTCTTTGGACCAGAAATTATCCGCGAAGCAGAGGTGCAAGTTCAACTTGTCCGAGAGCGCCTCGAGACTGCCAAGACAAGACAGAAGAGCTACGCCGACTCCCGCCACCAAGAAGTGAGCTTCGACAATGGAGATCATGTCTATCTTCGAGTCACACCTCTTAATGGAACCAAGCGTTTCCATGTCAAACGGGAGCTTGCACCCACATACATCAGCCCCTTCAACATCACCGCAAGACGAGGAGAAGTTGCCTATCAACTAGAGATACCTTCCGATCTATCAGATGTGCACAATGTCTTTCACATGTCATAACTCCGGAAGTGTCTTCAAGTTCCCAACCGCCCCGACCTCTACAAGGAGATCGACCATCGAGCCATCGACCTCCAACCAGACCTCATTTATCGTGAGAGGCTAGTTTGCCTTTTCGATGAAGCACAGCGTTGCACCCGTAGCCGCACCATCAAGTACTTCATGGTTCAATGGAGCAACCACACTGAAGCAGAAGCAACCTGGGAGCGTGAAGACTATCTTAGATCCGAGTTCAATTATTTCTTTAGCGCTTAGCCTAGGAATCTCAGGGACGAGATTCTTGTAAGGGGGATAGGTCTGTCACACCCTGTGTCTGTATCACTTTGTTATGCTTGGATTTACAAAATTTGGAACCAATTAAAACATTTTGGGTGCATGCTTGTTTGTATTATTGCTTGTTTGATTGTTTTGTTGAGTTTGTTTGGCACTCTTAGGTTCTACTCCTCTCCATATTCATCTTCCTTGAACCAAACTTCTTGCCCAATGATCATGCCATGTGAATAGTGCCCAAAACTATTTTATCACATATTATTTTGACCAAAAAGGATTTATTCAAATTAGGTTTTCAAAAACCCCTAAGTTGAGGTTTGCACTACAAGTCCTCAAATTGGGTGGATCCTTTTTCCCCAAAGGCTTTATTTCAAACCTAATATATATATGACTTTCCAAAACCACCAAATATTAATTTTAAATATTATTCTACTATTTATTTAAAAGGCTTTTTCTTAAGGCCAGAAATGGTTTTCCATAGGGAAAATTTATTTTAATGCTTTAATAATATTTGATAAAATTTAGGGAAACTCAGTGGAAATATATTTTCCATATATATGAGTTTCAACATATGGCCATGTTCAAAATCATAGGCAAGCCCCCTCAAAACCCTTTCTGTCCAAATCAAACTTTTGAAAAATTTCTATAAGAAATATTCTCAATAAATTCCAAGAAAATTTCAGTAAGTCAACATTGTCATATGTGATGATCTTGCAAAGTTTAAACTCAATACCAATTGTTTTGCTTCATAAACTTATTCCAAAACCATTCCTGTCCAGATTCAAATTGGAACGACTTTGCATTCTGAAGTTTATTCCCTTGACCCCAAGCTTTGTGGGCATGCTCTAATCACCAAATAATGATGCTACACTAAGTGCTGCATCAAGGAGATTATCTTAGCATGACTAGATCTACAGAAACCAGATTCTGTTGATTTCTAGAGTTTTACAAAATTACATTGTGAACTTTCTTCAAAATTCCTCAAACTTGGTGTTCCATACTGTTTTTACCTCCTATTTCACCCTGTTAAATTCCATGGCCAGCAAACCCCATTTGCTTGCCACAACCTCCATCAAATACCTTCTGCATGTTTGGTAAAAACATGTTTTGACCACCTTTTACTATTCCCCTTGACCTCAAACTTTTACCAATGTCTCTAGGGTTCCCCCTTCACCTCCAGTATGAATCTCAAGCCTCATATCCATGGGTAAGTGGGGTAAAACCCCATTTTTACCCTATGGACAGCAGTAAAACACCCCTCTCTCCCCTCCCCTCCTATTCTATTAACCTCCCAAGACATCCAATGCTAGAATTCCCTAGCCTAGATCCCCCTAGAATCCCTGGACACAAGTGGCCACGTCCAAAATGCCAAAGGCATGCCATTTGGGCGCTCTAAAGCGCGCTACAGTGTGCCGCCGCATTGTAGCAGGAGCATCTCGAGACTCCCGACCACATTGGGATGGGGGAGCTTGTCCCCCTAGTCGGCCTCGACGTCCGGAGCACGGCAGGCAGTCGGCCCCCTCTCCATTCTCTCTCCCTCTCCCTCCTCCGTGCGTGCCCGACGCCACCCACTTTGGCCACTCCCCGTCCTAGCTACGGGCCCCTTTTCGAGCTCGTCCCGCTCCCCCCTCTCGCTTCCCATCTCCCTGCTCCTCCCTCATGAACACCGCACAAAGGCCTCGGGCCCCTTCCGTGGCCACCAGAGCCCCTCCGACAGACGCCCATGGGCTCGGTCCAGGACGAGCGCCGACCTCCCTATAAGAGGCCTCCCCGAGCGACTCTCGCATCCTCCCTCTCTCTCCCTGGCTCCTACTCCTCCCCCTGCACCACCCATTCCATCCTCGGAGCACCCAGCTTGTAGACCGACCCAAAACTCCGTCGGTGTAGCTCGCCATCTATCTCTTGGTAGGAAGCCCCTCCGGTCGCATTTTCTTTCCCCATGGACCCCTCTCATCTCTCTGGCGTCGTTCCACCCCTTGCTCATGCAGATTGTGGCCGGAGACGACCGGACCAAACTCGCCTAAAAGTCTCCCCGCCGCGTCCGCTCGCCGCCGGTGACTCAAGCCACGTCGGAGACCCCTTCGATCTCCATCAAGACCACGACACCTCCCTGGACCCATTCCCGTCCTCTCCTCCTGCTTTTGTGCCCTCTGTTGACGCCGATGAGCACTGCCGTCTCCTGGACGGAGGTTGAAAATGGCCTTGGCAAGTGGGGTCTGCTCGTCAGCCTTTGTCTCGCTCGCCTCCCTCTCCCTCCCACTGGCACATGGGCCCCGCCCGACAGGTTTGAAACTGACGAGAGCTGGCGCACCAGCTCGCCTGGGGCTGTTTTGCTCTGGGCCGGCCTAGTTGTGGCATGTTCTGGCCCAGAGCACAGTGCCCATTCTCTTTTTCTTTTTCTGTTGTGATTTCCAAAAATTCCTGAGAACCCATTGTGTCTCCAAATCCATTAATTTCTCCACCATAAATCTTAGAATAATATGTAGAATTTAATGGTGCCATTTGTGAAAAAATTTGAAAACTTTTTATGCACTATTTTATTTTAAAACCTGTTTTAGGCATCTTTTTTCCTCTGTTTAAATAGTTTTTAAAAATGTTTTCATATCAAAAACTAACACAAATATTCTTAGAATAGTTTGTAGTATTTATCAAAATAGGGTAGCATTTTATTAGTAGATTTTTGTGCTTTGCTTTTGTGTGATGCTTATTATTCCCGTTATTTATCACGATGATAGATTGCGCTATTGATGAGGGAGTTGGACCCGAAGACTTTGAAGACCCCAAAGACTTTGTTGAGCCAAGCAAGCAGCCCTTTGACCATGTTGAGAAACCATTTTCATGCATGTCATATAGCACCTTATTACTTGTTCTTGATCATATGATGTGGTGACCACTTCGGTTGGATGCCTCCTTTACTTTTACCATTGATACTTGCATCATGCATGACCCTACCATCCTTATGAGGGCTGTGCGGGTGGGAGTAGATAGGATGCTAGTAGATGCTATGCAAGTGGGATCGGGATTATGCATGGTGATGGAAACAAAGAAATGATTTCAAGTCTTTTCGAAAACCCCGTCGGATGCCACTAATGCCCGAGGGAGATGATGATGAGTTGGGTAACCACTTGAGAAAGAAGTGGGGTACCAGCGCAAGCGAGTGTATGTGTTTTCAAAAATGGAATAGATTTAAGATTTCTCGACCCTCCCAACCTTACATGCACAACCACGATACCCCTTATGGGATGGGGCTTTGTTGATTACTTTGGTGGGTACTAGCTTGGAGTCTGCATTACTAGTGACGGGAGTGGCGTGGTCACTCTCGATACAGGGTCATGCTGGTATGGACGATCATGCGCAGTCTTCACAGGCACCGGGCACACCATTAGTCCCTTCATGGATGCTACGTGTAATGTACATCATGTGGGCTGTGTACCAATCGAGTGGACTCTTTGTTTAGTATCGCCAGGGGAAAGGCATTGTTCGGGTGCTTACCTCCGGTATGTTAAATACCGCGAGTCATGGATGAAACGGAATTCCCCGAGTCTTGTGGGTAAAGTGTGCAACCTCTTCAGAGTGAAAAAACTATTCTAATAGCCATGTCCACTGTCAAGGACAGTTGGATGGTGCTGCTCAAACTATGTCCTGGGTTTTCATAAACTCGGTGTGAGTATGTTCGTGATAAAGGTGATACTTGGCATGGTGGTGAACACGACATGTTCAACCCCCGCTTATTATGTGAACTAAGTTGTGTTCACATGAGTAACCTTTAACAATTTATGCATGCTTACTCAGGTTACTTGATCATATCATTGCATTTAAAATCAGCTTTCCGCAAAACTTACCTACTTAGTGTTATATCATGCATTGTTATACCTTGTTCCACAACTTGGGTTGCTTGCGAGTACATTCAAAGTACTCATTGACTTGCCACTAGTTATTTAATTGGCCAGGCATGGAACAACAGGAGTATGATGAAGAATTCTTTGGTGACGAACATGCAAACTAGGACGCTTCCCAGTCAGAATGTCTATAGGTTTAAGATAGATAGCATGGGTTCACGCTTTCGAGCTAGATTTCCGCTGCTTGTTATGTTTAGGTGTTTGGCCCTTGCGGCCCTATCTATGTAAGACTTGACCTCCATGGTATTTATTTGTGTAAGACGGTATGTAAGGATGTAAGACTCTTGTTATTCAGCTTTTGTGTGTTCAGTGAGCATTGATCTCTGGGATCACTGTACACGTTCATTCGGTGATCATGACTTATGAGTCGGGGTCCCCACAGAGCTCGTATTAGAGCCATCCTGACTATAGGAAGCCTTTAGTTAGCATGGGCGTTAGTTAGGATAAAACCGTCTTCGAAACTACACCTAGCACCTATACTTAGGAGATCTGCATTATTTACCTCTTCTATTCATCACACAACACTCTGCGGACTCTCATCCCTTCAAACCTTTGTAGATGGCCATCGTACCTGAAGCCCTCCTAGCATCCGGCTTTTCCTTACTCCTTAGGGATAGCTCAGAGAAGTGCCAGTTTTGTCTACCACCCGTTTTCCTCTATTAGCAACACTGGGTCGATGCCGTCACGGAAGAGTACCATATTGATGTGGTTGTGAAGGCAAACGACTCCCCGGCCAGTTGGTTCTTTGAAGGACCCCAGATGGAGACCCTGGCACTCGCAGTCGAGACAGTTGCACGGAAGGCACTCATCCACCTTCGAGGGATCATCCTAGAGATGGCTGACGAACCAGCTACTCGCTATCTACTCTTCAGGAGGGATGATATCGGCGAGAGTTGGACGTTGGCTCCATCTAAGGAGGATGGGACACCACTCAGATTCCATACCTACTTTAGCCTCTCCGCCAACAGGCGGGCTCACCACTTGATTAAGGAGTCCGTGAAGCTCCACAAGGAACTTCACCACACCCGGGAGCTACTTAGACAAGCCAAGATGAAGCAAGATAGAATCAAGCAGGATGGAGCCCCCGGGAGACGACCAGGTGTCGTTTACAAAGGAGGAGCACCCCTAGCTAGAGATGCACCCACACGTCGTCATTGCATGAGTGCGAAGGAGTGTCGTGGGCTCTTCACAGACCCACTGACGAAGCGTCGTCGGTATGGACCTCCTTGTTCCCCGACCCCCTTCGATCGGAAAGGATGCCCGTTCAGATGATGAACAGGAGGAAGACCCAGAGGAGCATGACTACGAGACCGAGCACTCCACCACCTGAGTCCGGGAACCCCTAGGGTAGGATCAGTCATGTACCCTCATGCGAAGTTGAGTCCGCGTAATGGTTCATATGAAACCGTGTGTGCTTGTTGATTGTTTTGCTATTTGTGTTCTGATGCAATTCGCGATTTTGCCTTAGGCAACATGTAAGCGACTCCATCGTCTATCTTACCTTATTATATCTGTTGGTCCTTCGACCTTTGTTTTACCACACTTGCACTCGACCAACCCCCTTAGGAGCGCTTTTCCATTGTTGTTTTTCCTCTCGTCTATCCCAGTTGTTTGACTTGGCTGCTCCAAACAGGATGGTGACTACTACCTGCAACAGCTCCTTCGCGAACCCTGAAGCCAGCAACTCAAGCCAGCAACAGGGAGCTGGTGTGACTGCTCAGGCTGGAGGACACCAGGAGCAGCCACAAGGCAACATTCCCCCGCCACAACGCCCACCAGAGAACATGACCATAGCTCAGTTTCTCCAAGTTCTCCGGAAGGAATGCCAAGCCAACAATGCTGCTATTCAGCAGATTACTCAAGTCCTTGTGAACAACCACCAGCAAGGAAGGAACGGCAATGGCTGCTCCACTCTGTCTGAGTTCATGAGGAATTCGCCCCCAACCTTCACCGAGACTGCTGACCCTTGGATGCTGACGACTGGGTCCGCACCATTGAGGACCTCCTTGCACTGGTCAATTGCAATGAGGATCGTGAGAAGGTGCTTTATGCCTCTCACTGCCTCGAAGGTACCGCTAGAGCATGGTGGGATGGATTCAAGGTCATGCAAGGCGATCATGTGATCACCTGGGATGACTTCAAGGAAGGATTCCGCACCACCCACATTCCTTCTAGGATCATGGCTATCAAGAAGAGAGAATTCCGAGTGTTGAAGCAAGGAAATGGCTCTGTCAAGGAGTACCTGCAGAAGTTCAACCTGTTGTCAAGGTATGCACCTGAAGATGTCAACATGGAGTCTCACAAGAAGGAACGCTTCATGGAAGGACTTCAATAGACCTGCAGTATCAGCTCATCGTCTGCGACTGTCGTGCCTTCTTTGACCTGGTGAACAAGGCCCTCATGCTGGAATACAAGAGTCATGCCATAGATGACACTCGCAAGTGCAAAATGATCAGCAATGGTAGCTCCAGCAACCAGAAGGCTCGCCCCTGGCAGCCAGCCCCATCCAAGCGAACCTATTAGCCGCAGCAGGCTAGACCTCCTAAGCCTTGTCCGAGCTACCAACCTCAGCAGTATGCCAATCCCAGGCCAGCTTACAACAAACCCAATAACAACAACAACGATGGGAACTACAACAACAACCCTGGGAAAGTCACTCGCTTTGGATGTGGTTAGCCATGACACATCTCTAGGTTGTGTCCCAACAAGAAGCCAAATGCACCGCGCTCCAATGCGCCAAACCAAGGTCAAGGACGTGGAGCACTACCAAGGAACCCCACTCCCCGCACCAGCCCGACAATGGCAAGGGTCGTGTGAATCACGTCACCGCTGAGGAAGCCCAGGAAGACCCTGACATCATACTGGGTACGTTCCTCGTCAACTCAACCCCAGCAAAGTATTGTTTGATTGTGGAGCTCTCCATTCTTTTGTCACCCAAAAGTTTGCTCTAGAGAGTGGCATGAAGCCAACACCCCTGGGTAGTCATATGTTGATACAAACCCCGGGATCAGTTATGAAGTCTGAGATAGGTTGTACGGAAGTTGAGATTAACATCAAGAGGGTAGATTTTCTAGCAGATCTCATAATCCTGAAGTCAGAAGGCTTGGATGTCATCCTAGGCATGGACTGGTTAACCAAGCACCAAGGCTTGCTAGACTATGCCAAGAAGATTGTTACCATGACCAATAGCCAAGGAGTGGAAGTCAAGTATGTTCCCAACCTTGCCTCCACTCAAGCCCCTCAGGCTAACTGTCTATCGGGAATTGAGATGGATCAGGTGCCAGTGGTATGTGAATACCTGGGTGTATTTCCCGATGAGTTGCCCGGGATGCCTCCTGACCGCGACATTGAGTTCATCATTGAACTAATGCCCGGGTCAAGGCCCATCTATAGGAAGCCCTATAGGATGGGATCTGAAGAGTTGGCTGAATTGAAGAAGCAACTAGCAGAGCAGCTCAAAAAAGGATTCATTCTCCCTAGTGCCTCTCCTTGGGGATCGCCTATTCTATTTGTGTCAAAGAGGGATGGAACTATCAGACTCTGTGTTGATTACTGTTCTCTCAATGAAGTCACAATAAAGAAAAAGTACCCACTCCCCAAGATTCAAGACCTGTTCGATCAGTTGAACGGATTCAAGGTGTTCTCCAAGATCGACCTCGGGTCCGGGTACTACCAGCTGAAGATCAGACCTCAAGACATTCTGAAGACGACGTTCGTAACCCGGTATGGCATGTATGAGTACACGATCATGTCATTTGGATTGACCAATGCCCCTTCCTACTTCATGTACCTCATGAACAAAGTCATCATGGAGTACGTGGACAAGTTTTTTGTCATCTTCATCGATAACATACTCGTCTTCTCCAAGTCTGAAGAAGAGCATGAGCAACATTTGAGGGTCCTAGACAAGCTTCGAGAGCACCAGCTTTATGCCAAATTCAGCAAGTGTGAATTTATGTTGCATGAAGTTGGAATCTTGGGTCATTTGTTGACTGCAGTAGGATTGTTAGTGGATCCTGCCAAGATTGAAGCCGTGACTGAATGGCAGTTCCCAACCATTGTGAAGGAAGTCAGCAGCTTCCTCAAACTCGCAAGACATTACCGCAAGTTCATCAAAGGATTCTCGAGCATTGCCGACCCATGACTCAGCTTTTGAAGAAGGACAAGAAGTTTGAATGGACAACTAAGTGTGAAGAAAGCTTCCAGGAGCTCAAGAAGAGATTGACCACAACCCCAGTTTTGGCCACCCCCAATATGCACAATGAGTTTGTGATATATTGTGATGCATCAAGAACAGGGCTTGGAGGTGTTCTGATGCAAGACGGTAGAGTCGTAGCATATCCATCCAGACAGCTACGCCCTCATGAAGAGAACTACGCTACTCATGATCTTGAGTTGGCAGCCGTAGTTCATGCCTTGAAGACATGGCGACATTACCTTCTGGGGAAGCAATGTGAGATATACACAAACCACAAGAGTTTGAAGTACATTTTCACTCAGAGGGAATTGAACATGAGGCAACGAAGATGGTTGGAGTTAATCAAGGACTATGACCTCAGTGTTCAATATCGCCCCAAAAAGGCTAACGTGGTAGCAGACGCCTTAAGAAGAAAGGCTTGTTCCTTGAATGCTATGATTAAGGAAAGGCTACCCGCCCTGTATGAAGAACTTGAGAGCTTCGTCTTGGAACTAGTTGCACCTGGATTCCTAGCCAGCCTCTAAGCAAAACCTACCTTGATGGGTGATATTAAGGAAGCTCAGAAGGGACACGAGAGCATTGAAGGCATCAAGAGGAAGATCAAGGCAGGGAAGGCCCCAGGATTCTTAGTTGATGAGCAAGGAGTTGTATGGTTGGGGAAGCGCATCTACGTACCCAACAAGGAAGAGCTCAAGAACTTAATCTTGCAAGAATCTCATGACACTCCGTATTCCATCCATCCTGAAGGAACCAAGATGTACCAAGATCTCGAGGCAAGATCCTGGTGGCATGGCAAGAAACGGGAAATAGGCACGTTTTTTGCTAAGTGTGACATATGCCAGAGAGTCAAAGCAGAGCATCAGCGACCCGTTGGGCTATTGCAGCCTCTCAATGTTCCTGAATGGAAGTGGGACAAATTCGGGATGGATTTCATCACCGGATTACCAAGGTCAAGCAAACGACATGATTCTATTTGGGTCATTGTCGATAACCTGACAAGGGTAGCCCATTTCATACCTGTCAGGACCATCTATGATGGAAG
Source organism: Hordeum marinum (assembly GCA_022496015.1). Taxonomy (NCBI): domain Eukaryota; kingdom Viridiplantae; phylum Streptophyta; class Magnoliopsida; order Poales; family Poaceae; genus Hordeum; species Hordeum marinum. Next base: position 277,622,155 of record CM039672.1, on the reverse strand, counting down.
CCAGCTCGCAAACCTCTCCATCAACCGCATGGTAAGTCTTCACGGAGTTACAAAGGAGATTGTGTCTGATCGAGGAACCCAGTTGTAGGATCGAAAGTAGGTCTAGAGGGGGGATGGTTAGACTACTTGACCAAATAAAAGTTTTGCCTTTTCCCAATTTCAATTCTTGGCAAGTTTTAGCATTCATAGCATATCAAGTACACCCTACACATGCATGTCTAAGAGTATAGCAGCGGAAAGTAAAAACAAGCATGTGTAAAAAGGATAGGGTAGGAAGATCAAACGCAATTGTAGACACGATGATTTTTCTCGTGGTTCCCATAGGTAGTGCTATCGTACATCCACGTTTATGGAGTCTTCAACCCACGGAGGGTAACGGTCGCGAGAGTCCACAAAGGGCTCCACCCATAAGGGTCCACGAAGTAGCAACCTTGGCTATTCCATACGGCTTTCGTCCACGAAGGACTAGCCTCACTATGGGTAGATCTTCACAAAGTAGGCGATCTCCTTGCCCTTGCAAACTTCTTGGTTCACTCCACAACATGAAGTAGGAGGCTCCCAAGCGACACCTAACCAATCTAGGAGGCACCACCCTCCAAAAGGTAATAGGCTCGGTAATGACGATGAACTCCTTGCTCTTGTGCTTCAAGATGATAGACTCCTCAACACACAGTCACTCTCTCACAGATTTGGCTTGGTAGAAGAGATGGGATTGGTGGAAAGCAACTTGGGGAGGCTAGAAACCAAGATCCATATGGTTGGAGTGGAAGATCTTGACCTCAACACAAGGGTAGGTGGTTCTCTCTCAGAAAACTGAGTAGGATAGGTATGGAATAGTTCTGAGTGCTTCTCTTTCAAGTAGGTGGTTGTGAAGGGGTATATATAGGCATCCCCAAAAATCCAACCGTTACACACAAAATGACCAACTCGGTGACACCAATGTGTTAATCTCGGTGGTACCGAAGTGATCAAAAGGTGGCAACTTTTGAATCTCGGTGAGACCAATATATGAAACTCGGTTGCACCGATAAGGTGACCAATGGTCAGCTTTCCAATCTCGGTGACGCCGACTCAACAATCTCAGTGGTACCGAAAATGTGAATTTGCGTAACAGAAAGTTGGCAACCTAAACTCGATGGCACCGGTATGGAATCGGTTGCACCGAAGTGGCTAGGGTTTGGCTGAGTCTGTCTAGGGTTTGGAATCGGTGGCACCGGGATAGGAATGTTGGTTGCACCAATTTTGAATGTTTGGCTAGAGACAGATTTTGGTGGGAGAGCTTGTGGATGTCTTTGGTGACTATCACTTGTGCTCGTATGAGCATTTTGTTCACCAACAAAACTTTACCCCCTTTTAATAGTATTGCCTTTCCTATGGACTCCAAGTGATTTCTCGCAAATGTAAAATGTAGAGTCCTCTTTCTTCAAGCTTGGCCAACCTATTTCCTTGCATCTTGGGGTACTTCCACAATCTCCACAATCCTTTTTGACATCCCTATCATTGAATTTTCCTGAAATATACTTGGTGGAAACATTAGTTCAATAACTTATATGTTGTTATTAATTACCAAAACCACCAAGGGAGCAAATGTGCTTTCACCAGTTCACCTCAAGGTTCTAGAATAAGTTTCAAGAAGCTATGGGAAATCAAGCTCTCCTTCAACACTGCTTTTCACCCATAGACCGGTGGGCAAACAGAACGAGTAAACCAAATACTCAAAGATATGCTCCGAGTGTGTGTTTTATCATGGAGCCAAGTGGAAAGATTGCCTGCCATCTGCTAAGTTTTCCTAGAACAACAGCTATCAGTCAAGTCTTCAGATGGCGCCATTTGAGGTGTTGTATGGACGCAAGTGTCGTACTCCCCTTAACTGGTCAGAAGGCGGAGAAGGATTAGTCTTTGGACAAGAAATTATCCACAAAGCAGAGGAGCAAGTTCAACTTGTCCGAGAGCGCCTCGAGACCGCCAAGACAAGACAGAAGAGCTACGCCAACTCCCACCGCCAAGAAGTGAGCTTTGACAATGGAGATCATGTCTATCCTCGAGTCACACCTCTTAGAGGAACCAAGCATTTCCACGTCAAAGGGAAGCTTGCACCGAGATACATTGGCCCCTTCAAGATCACCGCAAGACGAGGAGAAGTTGCCTATCAACTAGAGCTACCTTCCGAGCTATCAGATCTGCAAAACGTTTTTCATGTGTCACAACTCCGGAAGTGTCTTCAAGTTCCCAACCACCCCGACCTCTACAAGGACATCGACCATTAAGCCTTCGACCTCCAACCAGACCTCACTTATCGTGAGAGGCCAGTTCGCATTTTGGATGAAGCAGAGCGTTGCACCCGGAGCCGCACCATCAAGTACTTTAAGGTTCAATGGAGCAACCGCACTAAATCAGAAGCAACCTGGGAGCATGAAGACTATCTTAGATCCAAGTTCCCTTATTTCTTTAGCGCTTAGCCTAGGAATCTCGGGGACGAGATTCTTGTAAGGGGTAGGTCTGTCACACCCTGTGTTTGTATCACTTTTTTATGCTTGGATTTACAAAATTTGGAACCAATTAAAACTTTTTGAGTGCATGCTTGTTTGAATTATTGCTTGTTTGATTGTTTTTTTGAGTTTGTTTGGCACTCTTAGGTTCTACATCTCTCCATATTCGTCTTCCTTGAACCAAACTTCTTGTCGGGGGGATGACCCCCGGGTACCCCAAAGACAGCGAGTCGGACGGGGTGCTCGCCCACCTGGGCCGGCTGCTCCACTCGGCCGGCTGCCTGGGCGGCTGCCGGCTGCGCCATCCTGGGCCGGCTGCCTTGGCGGCTGCCGGCTGCGCCAACTGGCTGGCTGTCGGTTGCGCCTGCCTGGTGGCTGCCCCGAGGTCAACCACGACGTCACATCAGACCCGACACAGACGAGACGGCCGTACCTGGCACTATTCAGCAATAGTGGCCGGCTATGGTCAACCTCAACGTCACCTCATATGACATGTGTAATAGTGTAGTTGGTAAGGTGGGCCAAGCCACCACCACGTCACACACCCATGCCCACTCCCACTTAGCTTACATCCAAAGCTAGCTCACACTATAAAAGGGGAGCCCCATCCATCCATCCGGGGAGGAGACTTGCGGGCATACATGCCCAGGCTCCACCACACACAAGCGGCCACAAGGCCTGGCACCACGCCACACATGGCCAGGAACTCTCCTGGTCACACACTCCCTTACTAGCTAGCTCTCTGCTACTGCTACTTCTAATACAGCTCTAGGAGCAACCCTGTACCGATATTCCAAAGATATACAGACATGCAGGAGTAGGGGTATTATCTCTTCGGAGAGCCCCGAACCTGGGTAAACCACCGCGTGCTATTCGCATACCCGTCCCGGATCATCCACGGTAGCCTTGCTCTCACCTCTTAAGCCACCCCATGGCATCTGCCGTCTCTCGTGACCCCCCGTGAGAAAACTATGCTAGTTGGCACCCACCGTGGGGAAAGCTGCTGCTGGAACCGCAGTCCGGGCGGGACCATCTTCACTAGCTCCGCCGTGGCGTCGCGTCGCCTCTCCGGCCGCGCTCGAGGGCTCGACATCAACTCGCCCCCGGGGCGGCCGCGCGAGGCGGCGGGCCTTTGTCGTTGGCCTCGCCATCTTCGTCATCATCGCCGCGATGTTGCCGCCACCTCTTCGGCCGCGCTCGAGGGCTCGACATCAACCCGCCCCCGGGGCGGCCGCGCGAGGCAGCGCGCCTTTGTTGTCGGCCTCGCCCTCTTCACCACCACCGCTGCGACGCCGGCCGTCCGTCGCGGCCCTGCGTTGCTCCGCCCGTGCCTGGCCTCGTCGTCCTCGTGCACACTGCTCCGCCCTCGGCCGTCTCCCTGGTCGTCGGCTCCGGCCTCGTCTCGGCCACACCTCCACGCGCAGTTCCGATGGCTGTGTCCGTCCCTGTGCGTGCATGCACCCATGTCCAGCAAGCTAGCTAGCAGAGCCCACGGGGCGAACCGATTCAGTTGAGCTAGCTAGCTGGCTGGCTTGGCTCATGCCCGCACACACGACCAGCATAACTTGCGGCCTCCCATGCTCGTCCTCCTGGTGCCGGACCACGCAGCGTCAGCGACCCCCGCTTTGGCAACGACGGCCAAGACACCCCCGGGCTCCTGCCCGCGCCGCCACCCCCTGAGCTCCACACCGTGCCCGCGGCGCTGTGGGTCGTCGGCCTTCGCCGCTCCGCCTGTGGACCCGCTCGGTCCTCCACATGCCGGGTGGCATCCTCCTACTCTCGTAGACCCGCATGCGCGTCATCGCGCCGGCGCACCCCGTCTGCATCGCCATCGGACCCTCCTCGCCCATCGCGGACCACCGCGCGTCCGCGCTCCCCCCTGCTATGTCGCGGCTCACCTCGCGTCGGCGCTCCTCCCGCCTTGCCCGCGCATCCGCCCACCTGCCGACTCCCGCCACCCGGCCGGCCCTCCGCCTGCCGGCTCCCGAGCCCGGCCGCGTCGCACCCGGCCGCTCTGGCCGCTGCGCCCAAGCTCCCGTCTCCCATGTCGCCGGCCGCCAGCTCCGCTCCCCGCCCGGGCAGAGGCCCCCTCCGCGCCGGCTCCCGCCACCCGGCCGGCCCTCCGCCTGTCGGCTCCCGATCCCGACCGCGTCACCCCCGGCCGTTCTGGCCGCTGCGCCCGAGCGCCCGTCTCCCATGTCGCCGGCCGCCGGCTCCGCTCCCCGCCCAGGCGGAGGCCCCCTCCGCACCGGCTCCCACCTCTCGGCTTCCTCTCCAGCCGGCTGCCGCCTCGCGCAGGCCGGCCCCGACCCCGGCCCGTTTCTCCGCCCACTCGCTGGCTCTGACCTGCCCGGGCGACACCCCTGGCAGCCACGCCCCGCCCGCCAGCTCCGGCCGCTCCCTCGCTACCCCGCCTCTGGCTTCAACCCCGTGTGTCGGCTGCCGCACACACAGAAAAAAGAGAGCAGGCCGGCTTCCAAAAAAATACGTACAGGCAAAGTACGTGCATGCATGCTTGGTCGGCTGCTCACCTGCGTGGCTAGCCGGCTGCGCGGCCGACAGTCCTACCGGCTGCTGCGGTTGACTGCCCGCGTCGATGCTCGGTCGATTGGACCTCCTGCCCACCTCACCGGCTAGGGCCGGACCCGTTCGCTTGCCCGCTTCGCCACCTGGCCAGCCGAGGGACCGGTCCGGCTGCTCCCTCCTCGTTACTCGGCCCGGTTGGGGCGTCCCTCGTCGTGCCCGGCCGGCTGCCGCGCATCCCCCGGCTCGCCCCGTGCCGGCTGCCGGATCCAGCCGTGCCCGGCCGACTCCGCCCGACCTCGTCACGGCTGGCCGGTTGCCGCGCGTCCGTCTGCTCGCCCCCACCACACCCGGCCGCCCGTCGGCGCCCCGCGTGGCGGTTCGGCCTCGACCCGCCAGGGCCAACCCTTCGACCACCCGGAGGCTCGAAGGCTACACCCAGCGGGTGCACCAGCGCGCTCCGCAAGCGCCAAGCCACACCGGCTTTCTTCGTCAACTACCACCTCGTCGACACCAAAAAGCAACGCACCTTCCTGCTTGGAGGATCGGAGGCTACCCTTCGGCGGCGCCCTCGCGCTCCTCAGCCGGCAGACCCCGCGTCCGCCCTCGGCAGCGCCTCGCACTCCTCAGCCGGCGGACCCCGCGTCCGCGCCCGGCAGGGCCCCGCACCCATCAGCCGCCGGACTCCGTGTCCATGCCCGGCGGCATCTCGCGCTCGACAGCCGGCGAACCTCAAGTCCGTGCCCGGCAGTGCCCCGCGCGCGTCGACAGGACCACGTCGGCTACAAACCACGCTGACCAACATCGACAAAACCGCCTCGCCGACACCCAAAAGCAATGTGAGGTCTCCACTCGCACAACCCCGAGCGTCCCTCGGGGGCCATCTCGGCATTTATTCTACAACTTTATTGTTCACCCCGGCACCGGCTAGTCTAGGCCCGGGGCTGGCTGCTTGACCCGATACGTTCGTTCCCACAGGACGGCTTAGTAGCGTGCACGGGACCAAAGGCCCACTCTTTGTCTCAGCTACAGACCGCACCGCGGCTATCCGGCTAGCAAGAGCCAAAGCTGGAGGTCGCCACACGCGAAAGGCGTCCGAGGAGAAAATGGCTTGGGCGACTTGGTCGTTTCTTCTACGAATGTTCGCTCGGTCGAGTCTGCTCCCAGAGTCCGAGTATCGTACGCTCCGTTCCGCAACTCAGCTACAGACCAGCTCCCGGCTGTCCGGCTAGCAAGAGCAAAAGCCAAAGAGCGGAGAGAACGTGAAAAAGACTTAAGGGGGCTCGGGCGAAACCGAGTCGACACCCTCTGCATAAAGCTCATGCGCTACCAAAACCAAGTATTTCATATATCTGTGCCGACTTAACCTTGTCTTTTGCACGATCATCCATGAGGAACCTCCTCAACTAGAGGCTCGGAGGCTACCCTTCGACGGGGCTCCGCGCCCGTCAGCCAGCGCACTCTCCGTCCGAACCCGGCAGCGCCTCGCGCTCGACGGTCGGCGGACCCCGTGTCCGCCGTCGGTAGGGCTCCGTGCCCATCAGCCGGCGGACCCTATGTCTGCCTACGCCAGAGCTCCGCGCCCGACAGCTGGCGGACCCCGTGTCCGCCTTCGGCAGGGCTCCGCGCCCATCAGCCGGCGGACCCCGCGTCCGCCTTCGGCAGGGCTCCGCACCCATCAGCCGACAGACCCTGTGTCCGCCTATGGCAGGGCACCGCGCCCGACAGCCGGCGGACCCCATGTCCGCCTTCGGCAGGGCTCCGCGCACATCAGCCGGCAGACCCCGCGTCCGCCTTCGACAGGGCTCCATGCCCGACAGCCGGAGGACCCCGTGTCGGCCTTCGGCAGGGCTCCGCGCCCATCAGCCGGTGGACCACGTGCCCGCCTTCGGTAGGGCTCCACGCCCATCAGCCACGTCCGCCTTCGGCAAGGGCTCCGTGCCCATCAGCCGGCGGACCCCGCGTCCGCCTTCGGCAGGGCTCCACGCCCATCAGCCGGCAGACCCCGCGTCCGCCTTTGGCAGGGCTCCGCGCCCATCAGCCGGCGGACCCTGTGTCTGCCTACGGCAGGGCTCCGTGCCGGCAGCCGGCGGACCCCGTGTCTGCCTACGGTAGGGCTCCGCGCCCGACAGCCGGCGGACCCCGCGTCCGCCTACGGCAGGGCTCCGCGCCCATCAGCCGACAGACCCCGCGTCCCCCTTCGGTAGTGCTCCGAGCCCATCAGCCGGCGGATCCTGTGTCCGCCTACGGCAGGGCTCCGCGCCCGACAGCTGGCGGACCCCGCGTCCGCCTTCGGCAGGGCTCCGCGCCCATCAGCCGGCAGACCCCGCGTCCGCCTTCGGCAAGGCTCCACACCCATCAGCCGGCGGACCCCGTGTCCGCCTTCGACAGGGCTCCACGCCCGACAGCCGGCGGACCTAGTGTCCGCCTTCGGCAGGGCTCCGCGCCCATCAGCCGCATCCGCCTTCGGCAAGGGCTCCACGTCCATCAGCCGGCGGACCCCGCGTCCGCCTTTGGCAGGGCTCCACGCCCATCAGCCGGCGGACCTCGCGTTCGCCTTCGGTAGGGCTCCACGCCCATCAGCCAGCGGACCCCGCGTGCGCCTTTGGCAGGGCTCCGCGCCCATCAGCCGGCGGACCCCGCGTCCGCCTTCGGCAGGGCTCCACGCCCATCAGCCGGCGGACCCCGTGTCCACCTTCGGCAAGGGCTCCGCGCCCATCAGCCGGCGGACTCTGCGTCCGCCTTCGGCAGGGCTCCGCGCCCATCAGCCGATGGACCCCGCGTCTGCCTTCGGCAGGGCTCCGCACACATCAGCCGGTGGACTCTCCGTCCGAGCCCAGCAGCGGCTCGCGCTCGATAGCCGGCGGACCCCGCGTCCGCCTTCGGCAGCGCCTGACACCCTTCAGTCGATGGATCCCGCATGTACGCCCGGCGTCCTCGGCATCACCTTCTACTTCAGCAACACCAAAGACCTGCCGCCCGACTCGGCGAGTCGCCCGGAGGCTCGGAGGCTACACCCAGCGGGTGCGCTGGCACGTCCCCGCTGGAAACTACTAGCCGGCAGACCCTGCGTCCACGCCCGGCGTCCCCGATGCCGACGTCTACTTCAGCAATAGCAAAGACTCTCCGCCCGACTCCTCGAGTTGCCCGGAGGCTCGGAGGTTACACCCAGCGGGTGCGCTGGTGCGCCCCCGCTTGAAGCAGGCCGAGTCGTCCCCAACCCGCGATCGACCATCTTGGACAACTTCTGCAAAAACAACAACAACAACAACAACAACAACAACAACAACAACAACAACAACAACAACAACAACAACAACAACAACAACAACGGCTACGATTGCGAAAACCCTCCGCTCGACTCTGCGAGTCGGCCGAAGGCTCGGAGGCTACTGTCGGGGGGATGACCCCCGGGTACCCCAAAGACGGCGAGTTGGACGGGGTGCTCGCCCGCCTGGGCCGGCTGCCTGGGCGGCTGCCGGCCGCGCCAGCCAGCCGTGCCAGCCTAGGTCGGCTGCTCCGCTCGGCCGGCTGCCTTGGCAGCTGCTGGCTACGCCAGCCGGATGGTTGTCGGTTGCACCTGCCTGGTGGCTGCCCTGAGGTCAACCACAATGTCACATCAGGCCCGACACAGACGAGACGGCCGTACCTGGCACTATTCAGCAATAGTGGCCGTCTATGGTTAACCTCAACGTCACCTCGTATGACATGTGTAATAGTGTAGTTGGTAAGGTGGGTCAAGCCACCACCACGTCACACACCCATGCCCACTCCCACTTAGCTTACATCCAAAGCTAGGTCCCACTATAAAAGGGGAGCCCCATCCATCCATCCGGGGAGGGGACTTGTGGGCATACATGCCCAGGCTCCACCACAGACAAGCGGGCACAAGGCCTGGCACCACGCCACACATGGCCAGGAACTCTCCTTGTCACACACTCCCTTACTAGCTAGCTCTCTGCTACTGCTACTTCTAATACAGCTCTAGGAGCAACCCTGTATCGATATTCCACAGATATACAGACATGCAGGAGTAGGGGTATTATCTCTCTGGAGAGCCCCGAACCTGGGTAAACCACCGCGTGCTATTCGCATACCCATCCCGGATCATCCACGACAGCCTTGCTCTCACCTCTTAAGCCACCCCATGGCATCTGCCGTCTCTCGTGACCCCCCGTGAGAAAACGACGACACTTGTTGCCCAATGATCATGCCATTTCAATAGTGCCCAAAACTATTTTTATCAAATATTATTTTGACCAAAAAGGATTTATTCAAATTAGGTTTTCAAAAAACCCTGAGTTGAGGTTTGCACTGCAAGTCCTCAAATTGGGTGGATCCTTTTTCCCCAAAGGCTTTATTTCAAACCTACTATATATATGACTTTCCAAAACCACCAAATATTAATTTAAAGATTATTTTACTATTTATTTAAAAGGCTTTTTCTTAAGGCCAGAAATAGTTTTTCATAGGGAAAAATTATTTCAATGCTTTAATAATATTTGATAAAATTTAGGGAAACTAAGTGGACATATATGTTTGATATATATGAGTTTCAATACATGGCCATGTTCAAAATCATGGGCAAAACCCCTCAAAACCCCTTCTGTCTAAATCAAGCTTTTGAAATATTTCTATAAGAAATATTTTCAATAAATTCCAAGAAAATTTCAGTAAGTCAACATTGTCATAGGTGATGATGTTGCAATGTTTTAACTCAATCCCAATTGTTTTGCTTCATAAACTTATTCTGAAACCATTCCTGTCCAGATTCAAATTGGAACAACTTTACATTATGAAGTTTATTCCCTTAACCCCAAACTTTGTGGGCATGTTCTAATTACCAAATAATGATGCTAAATTAAGTTGTGCATCAAGGATATTATCTTATCATGACTATATCTACAGAAACCAGATTCTGTGTATTTCTAGGGTTTTACAAAATTACATTGTGAACTTTCTTCAAAATTACGCAAACTTGGTGTTCCACACTGTTTTTACCACCTATTTCATCATGTTAAATTCCATGTCCAGCAAACCCCATTTTATTGCCACAACCTCCAAAAAACACCTTCTGCATGTTTGGTCAAAACATGTTTTGACCACCTTTTACTATTCCCCTTGACCTCAAACTTTTACCAATGTCTCTAGGGTTCCCCCTTCACCCCCAGTAAGAATATCAAGCCTCATATCCATGGGTAAGTGGGGTGAAACCCCATTTTTTCCCTTTGGACAGCAGTAAAATACCCCTCTCCACTACTAGTGAAAAGCCTAGCAGTAGCGCTGTTTTTGGTAGAGCAGTAGCGTGGGGCAGTGCGCTACTGCTACAGCGCTACAACTAAAGTGTAGCAGTAGCATGTGTTAGCCTGCGCTACTTCTATACCTGCTTAGCAGTAGGTCTTTTAGTAGAAAGCGCTGCTGGTAGTTACTAGCAGCACGCCTCTCCTCCCGCGCTACTACTATTATTACGTATTTCTTTTTTATGTCATATATTCATACGCCACTATACAAGTTTTCATACAGTATCATCATAATACTTCATTGTCATATAACAACTCCTCATCATCATCAGTTTCTTCAAACAGATAACTAGATTTCAAAAACCTTACATGTCCAGACCGAACTGCTAGATCAAGACCAATAATGATAAAACTATTAAACCTTAAACTAGAGCTTAATCTTAATACAATACTATTAATGAGCAGAATCGGGTGGTGCAGAATCTGATGGTGTTAGGGCATTCTTGGAGGAAGTATCCCGACAACACTTCCCCATCGGGCTCTTTGAGCCGGGCATGAAGATGTCACTTGTTGTAGTGCCCATTCCATAACCAAGTGGGGACTACTCTGAGGTGGCATCCGAGCCCACTCTACACCGTTGGCCTCCGCAAAGATGACGCCTGCTGCAACTTGTAGTTGTGTTTGGGCATAACTCTTGCACTCCTTGACTTGAAACTCCCAGTGACTACACTGAGTCTTCCAAAACATATCCTCCGCCTCTTTCAGCTCCCGCATACAATCTCTCCATCTGAACACCGCATCATCAATCCTTTTTTCCTGCGCCAGCAACTTCCTCCGCCACTTCAACTCCTCTTCACGAGAACGTCTAGGAGACATGGAATCCCTATAAATTTGGCATGACATTTGTTTAACAATGGACATATTAAATAGCACAACGTCTAGGAGACATGGAATCCTTGTAAATTTCCCCGCACCAACAAATCTAACCATTTACAGTGTGTTATACATGGAATCTAACAATGGACATTTGCACAAAGTTTGCAAGTTTAAATATTTTTTACGATTACAACGTGAAGCACCGTTGTAACGCAATTTATAGCATGTGGATGAATTCCGATATGCATCCATACATCCATCTAACCATCTAAATGCATCCAACCATAACCATCTAAATGCATCATATATCCATCTAACCATTTAAATGCATCCATCCATAACCATCTAAATGCATAATACATCCATCTAACCATCTAAATGCATCCATACATCCATCTAACCATATAAATGCATCCATTCATAACCATCTAAATGCATCAATATAGCCGTGCAAAAATAGAGGGAGGAGGGAGAAGGGGGACAGTGGGAGAGAGGAGGGAGGGAGAGCTACCGCTGTGTGGATGGCCGGGATGGGCGGGACGGGACGGGGGAGGGCCGTCGTGTGGGGAGGGCTGGGATGGGGAGGGCCATCGTGTGTGGCGGACGGCCGGGATGCGGGAGCGCCGCCACAAGGGAGATAGTGGAGCAGGAGATCTACAGAGTGAGGAGTGAGGGGGCGCGGGCCGGGGAAAGAAGATAAGGTATGACTAGCGGTAGCGCGATCGAGGAAAACACGCTACAGATACACATTTAGCAATAGCGCGCTACTACGCTATTTGTAGAAGTGCGCTACTACTATACCTAACCTGTTGACAATGGTGTGGCAATTATATTAGTAGCGCATTTTATACCAGCCGCGCTACTACTATGTGGATACCAGTAGCGCCTATTTTGGAGATGCGCTACTGCTAATTATCAGTAGTGCCTTATTTTAAGCAGCGCTACTGATAAGTTTCTGTGTATAAGGTTTTCCCTAGTAGTGCTATCCCCTCCCGTCTTATTCTATTAACCTCCTAGGGCATCCAATGCTAGAATTCCCTAACCTAGGTCCCCCTAGAATCCCTAGACACAAGTGGCTGCGCCCAAAACGCCAAAGGCATGCCATGGCATGCCATTTGGGCGCTCTAGAACGCGTTACAGTGCACCGCCGCACTGTAGCAGAAGCATCCTGAGGCTCCCGACCACATTGGGATGGGCGAGCTTGTCCCCTTGGTCGGCCTCGACGTCCACAGCACGACAGGCAGTCGGCCCCCTCTCCATTCTCTCTCCCTCTCCCTCCTCTGCGCGTGCCCGACGCCGCCCACTTCGGCCACTCCCCATCCGAGTTGCGGGCCCCTCTTCGAGCTCGTCCCGCTCCCCCCTCTCGCTTCCTAGCTCCCTGCTCCTCCCTCATGAGCACCGCACAAAGGCCCCGATCCCCTCCCGTGGCCACCAGAGCCTCTCCGGCGAACACCCGTGGGCTTGGTCCATGGCGAGCCCCGGCCTCCTTATAAGAGGCCTCCCCGAGCGACTCTCGTGGCCTCCCTCTCTCTCCCTGGATCCTACTCGTCCCCCTGCCCCACCCATTCCATCCTAGGAGCACCCAGCTCGTAGATCGACCCGAATCTCCGCCGGTGTAGCTCGCCGTCAATCTGTGGGTAGGAAGCCCCTTCGGCCGCATTTTCTTTCCCCCTGGACCCCTCTCACCTCCCTAACATTGTTCCACCCCTTTCTCATGCAGATCGTGGCCAGAGACGGCCGAACCAAGCTCGCCCAAAAGTCTCCCTGTTGCGTCCGCTCGCCACCGGCGACTCAGGCCACGCCGAAGACCCCTTCAACCTCCACCGAGACCATGACACCTCCCTGGACCCATTCCCGTCCTCTTCTGCTGCTTCCACGCCCTCTACTGACGCCGGTGAGCACCGTCGTCTCCTGGACGGTGGTTGACGATGGCCCTGGCAAATGGGGCCCGCTCGTCAGCCTCTGTCTCGCCCGCCTCACTGGCACACGGGCCCCGCCCATCAGGTTTGAACCTGACGAGAGCGGGCGCACCAGCTCGCCTGGGGCTGTTTTGCTCTGGGTCGGCCCAGTTGCAGCCAGTTCTGGCCCAGGGCACACTGCCCATTCTCTTTTTCTTTTTCTGTTATGATTTCCAAAAAATCCTAAGAACCCATTATTTCTCCAAGTCCATTAATTTCTCCACCATAAATCTTAGAATAATATGTAGAATTTAATAGTGCCATTTGTGGAAAAAAAATGAAATCTTTTTATGCACCGTTTTATTTTAAAACCTATTTTAGGCATCTTTTTGCCTCTGTTTAAGTAGTTTTCAAAAATGTTTTCACAGCAAAACCTTAGACAAATATTCTTAGAATAGTTTGTAGTATTTATCAAAATAAGTTAGCATTTTATCAGTAGATTTTTGAGTGATCCTTATTATTCCTGTTATTTATCGTGACGATAGATTGCTCTATTAATGAGGGAGTTGGACCCGAAGACTTTGAAGACCCCAAAGACTTTGTTGAGCCAGGAAAGCAGACCTTTGACCATGTTAAGAAACCATTTTCATGCATGTCATATAGCACATTATTCCTTGTTGTTGATCATGTGATGTGGTGACCACTTCGGTCGGATGCCTCTGTTACTTTTACCATTCATACTTGCATCGTGCATGACCCTACCATCCTTATGAGGGTTGTGCGGGTGGGAGTAGATAGGATGCTAGTAGATGCTACGCAAGTGGGATCGGGTTTATGCATGGTGATGGAAACAAAGAAATGATTTCAAAGTCTTTTCGAAAACCCCGTCGGGTGCCACTAATGCCCGAGGGAGATGATGATAAGTTGGGTAACCACTTGAGAAAGAAGTGGTGTACCGGAGCAAGTGAGTGTGTGTGTTTTCGAAAACGGATGAGATTTAGGATTTGTCGACCATCCCAACCTTACATGCATAACCACGATACCCCTTGTGGGATGGGGCTTTGTTGATTACTTTGGTGGGTAATAGCTTGGAGCCCGCATTACTAGGGGCAGGAGTGGCATGGTCAGTCTCGATAAGGGGTCGTGTTGGTATGGACGATCATGCGTTGTCTTCACAGGCACCGGGCACCCGTTGGTCCCTACATGGATGCTACGTGTGATGTATATCATGTGTGATGTGTACCAATCGAGTGGGATCTTTTCTTTAGTATCGTCAGGGGAAGGCATTGTTTGGGTGCTTACCTCGAGTATGTTAAATACCGTGAGTCGTGGATGACACAGAAGTTCCCCGAGTCTTGTGGGTTAAGTGTGCAACCTCTACAGAGCGAAAAACTATTCGAATAGCCATGTCCATGGTCAAGGACAGTTGAGTGGTGCTGCTTAAACTATGTTTTGGGTTTTCATAAACTTGGTGTGAGTGTGTTGGTGATAAAGGTGATACTTGAGCCAAGTCCGATGATTTGGCATGGTGGTGAACACGAGATGTTCAACCCCCCCTTATTATGTGAACTGAGTTTTGTTCACATGAGTACCCGTTAACAATTGATGCATGCTTACTCAGGTTACTTGATCATATCATTGCACTTAAAATCAGCTTTTCGCAAAACTTACCTACTTAGTGCTATATCATGCATTATTATACCTTGTTCCACAACTTGGGTTGCTTGCGAGTACATTCAAAGTACTCATTAGCTTGCCACTGGTTATATAATTGGCCAGGCATGGAAGAACAGGAGTATGGTGAATAGTTCATTGCTGACGAACATGCGAAGTAGGACACTTCCCAGTCAGAATGCCTGTAGGTTTAAGACAGATGGCATGGGTTCACGCTTTCGACTAAGATTTCTGCTGATTATTATGTTTAAGTGTTTGGCCCTTGCGGCCCTTTCTATGTAAGACTTGACCTCCATGGTCTTTATTTGTGTAAGACGGTATGTAAGGATGTAAGACTCTTGTTATTCAGCTGTTATGTGTTCAGTGAGCATTGATCTCTGGGATCACTGTACACATGCATTTGGTGATCACGACTTATGAGTAGGGGTCCCCACAGGGACGTTATATAAGTGTTAGAAGATTTTGGTAAAATTTCATCAATTATGGAGAAATATAAAATATAGTTGCTTCACAAACTTGAATTATAACCAGAAACAAAGATTGGATGGTGTGCTCACCATGAGCATGAAATATTGAATATTTTTACATATATAAGGTCCATATGGTCCAAAGGAATTATGATAATTTTGTGGGAATTTTGGGAAATACAGAAAAATAGGTTGCTTCACAACCTAGAGAAAACATGACTATTCCTTTAGTAGAAAAAAGGAATATTTGTAAGAAATAAAGATTAGGGTTGGGATAGGATGGAAATGACATGGTCTTGGGTAATATTTGAGTGATGAATTACTTGGGAGAGGATAGAGAGATGATCTTCCCAGGTTTCAAGACCACAGAGCGAAACCAAAAGAAAAAAAACAAAACAAAAAACAAAGAAATCCGAAAGAAGAGAATAGGGCCAAAAATTGGGGTGTTGCAAACTTGTCCCCTTACGGTAAATCTCCTCTTGGAGATTTGATTGCTTAGGGAAAAAGTATGAATATTCTGACTTAAGGAAACCATTTCCAACTCGGGTATCCTTTTCCTTTATATGATGTCTCTACTGAATTCCATATGATATGATTAACTTTCTCTTGGATGGTTTGCTTCACCGTACCCAATATTCTGGCAGGTCTTCCCTTATATGTTCAACCTTACGCTAACTCTAATTCTTTCATATCTTATGGCTTAGCGGGGGTGCGATTACTATCATGATTGGAAAATTTGCTCTTTCCACAATTTCGGAGTGATTTCCAATTGACCTGAGGTTCTTCTATCCAACAGTGATAGTAGTCAACGGATTTTTGAACAAATTTCTTTGATGTACATGAAACCTTTAATCCTTCCATTCGGTTACTCAAAAAGAAACAGGCCCTCCAGGTTCAAAACAATGCTAAGAATCATCACCGTACTCTTGACAGAATTAGACTACTTGTAGGGAGTTCTGAATCATCTTGGTTTGCTTTCTTGTCTCGGCTATCTTATCTATACCAAAGATTCAACTGTCGCATGTCATGACCAGTATAAAGGAGTACGGCCTTATAGTTGTAACATGCCTCAAACAGTAGCATCTCAAGACTGGACTGACAGTTGTTCTGACAGAAGAACCATGTTCATGGCAGGCTATCCTTTCACTGGTTTCCATATGTGAGGACACATGATCCTAGATTGTTATTCAACATTTCGATTACTCATTATGTTGGTATATTCCATATGTGGGTAGTAGGTCGTCTGATGCTTTAACACGGTCGTTGAGGACAAACTATTGAGTTGGCTAAGGAACCTTTGATTTGACATGACAGACTTGGATATTCCATACTAACAACTCTGAGCATACTCAGTTGGACAAGTGGGTCGGCTTGATATGAGGTCCTTACAAAATAGAGTAGCCCTCTTGGTTGTATAGCCATGATGACCAAGATGGAATCATATTGTCTTGGGTATATGTACCATGTTGTTCAGGCAACGATTATCACACCCCCGTTGTCAATCTTGCACTTTGTTATTGTTCTATTTTTTGGAATCCTTTTCCAAAAGAGCTTTTCCATATATATCATCAGTTCTTCCTGTGACCATAGGTGTTGTCACGTGCAATATACCAGCAAGCGAAAAAACATTTTTTTCAAGAATTTGACAGATGTTGATGCATCACAATTGTTGATTGGTTCTGCTTCGACCCACTTGGTGAATTTATTGACTTCAACCAAAAGGTGAGTCTTTTTATCCTTTTATGGATTGAAAGGACCGACCATGTCAAGCCCCCAAACTGCAAAATGCCAAGTAATCGGGATCATCCGAAGTTCTTGAGCCAGCACATGAGCATGATGTGCAAATTTCTGACATCCATCACAACTGTGGATGATTTTTTTTGTCTGTGTGAGTTGTGAGCTAATAAAAACTATGTTGAAAAGCTTTGGAGACCGAGGACCTTAGTCCATCATGATGACCGCAATCGCCTGAATGGATATCATTGAGGATATGACGACCTTCTTTAGGGGAAATGCGGCGCTGGAAAATGTATGTGATACTCCTCCTGTGCAACTCGCCATTGATTATCGTCATAGGCTTAGACCTCCTAACAATATTTTGGGTGATGATTTCCTCTTCCGGGAGCTCGTCGCGGCTAAGAGGTAAGGTACTTCCCAATCCAAGGTGGCATGTATTGCAGCCACCTGTCGGTGCACTAGAGTTTTGGGTTTACTAGTGCCCCTTACTTGTGCATGGGCAGTCGAAGCCATACTCGCAGCGAGGCCCACCAGGGGGCTGTCGAGCGCAAGCTTAAGGAGATCGAGAAGAGCATCCAAACAAGCAACCAAGACCAAGACTGAAGGTTGGGCCCCCGGCAAGATCATGCTGGGATGGCCTCCAGACCCCTCGCAAGGCAAGCCCCGGCAAGACCCCGCTAGCACAAAGGCCAGATGTTGCCTCACCTAGGTATGTGTCACAGCGCTGGTGATGGAGGAGGCTAAGTGGTGCCGATGGGACGGGGTCCTGTCCCGTCCCGCGGACGGTCAGGGGTGCCTGACGGAGCATTAAATGCGCTTGTCTTACACCGTCAGTGTTCGGTATGATAACATTGTAGCACTACACACCTCGTGTACATACTGTACGCCACAGTTGGGATCCCCTTAGTCATATAAAAGGAGGCCAAAGGCGTTACAATAGGTATCTTCTGACCAATCCTCTGGCCCACTAGCATAGCAGCTGTGTCGGTCTCCACACGGCGCTCCTGTAGCCGGAACCCAAGAACGCCCATAATACACAAAGTAGGGGTAGGGTTTTACGCTTCTCAGCGGCCCGAACCTGGGTAAAATCCCCCCGATGTTGCTCGTTCAACCTGCTCTTTAAGCATATCCATCCACCTGCCGAACCGAAAGGGGTCCTCTCGATCCCATAGCTGTTCATCCCCACGACATCTTTGGTGCACCAGGTAGGGGGCTTGGTTGCGTGAACCTGGTCTAGCGATCAGCACGTCAGTTCATTCAACATCTTCATTGCCATGGCCCCCAAGAAGAAGGGTTTCATGGCGGTGGAACCTTCCACGTCCGCTGCACCCATAGCCGCCCAGGTGGGCGACAGAGTGGACACGGGTGGAGGAAGCGGAGACCATGCGCCTCCGCGGTGCTCCGGTGATCAAGGCCAAGGAAGCGGAGACGCCCACGGCAGCGAAGGTAATCCGCGCGCCAATGGGTCTCAGGACGGAGCTATACTGCCTGTGGGCGGTACAGTGAACTCCACGGACGGAGTGGTACCATCTAAGACACCCACACCGGCACGTGTGTCGTGACCTTTTCGGGATGCGCACGAGGAGCAGCGTCGTGGCGTCGGTGGTTCCCAACGTCCCCATGGGAAGGCTCCTATGCATCGCTCCCAAGATGCGTGGGACTAGCATGCGCACCAAAATGCTAGTGGGAATAGCGTGCGGTCGCCGGACTGCGACGGAGCTCCTTCTAACACGGTTAGGATCCAAAGCACCTTGCGTTCTTTGCGCCGTTCGCTGCCAACCACGTCGGAAGAATCAATGGCGCGGGCATAACTGCTCCTGAACTTCCCGCCTGCTGCGGAGAAGCTTGACTAGTGTAGATCCACCATTTAGAGCCTCCTCAACCTCGCCGACAAGTTTCGGTCCACCGAGACGGCTCGCACCAGTGGCGAGAAGGTCGGAGGGGTGCGACCATGGTGAACTCTCCTCCATAGCAACAACGCCGGTCGCTGACCCGTCGAACCGATGCCTGTGACGGCTACTTGACGGCATCGTCTGATCCACGGACTCACTGTGATGAGCATCAAGTTCTTCGGGAGCGAAGCAAAGAAGACGCTCGGACTATAATCGAGCGGCAACGGGAGGCACGCCATCAATCTGATAAGCATGCGGGGCCCACTATAGACAAGTCTGTGCCAGGGTATCCTGTCGGACTACCTTACGAGGTGGGTTGTCCAGCATTTACTAGTGATCTGGGGCAAGTCCAGTGGCCCAACTCCCGAACGTTCAAGCCAGAGGTCCAGAGAAATATGACGGCAAGACTCACCATCGAAATTCTTGAGCATCTACACCATTGCGGTACAGGCTGTCGGGGCTCGCAACGACAAGATACTCGCCAACTACTTCCCGTTGGTACTCAAGCCCAACGTCAGGTCAAGGTTGATGCACCTGTCGTAGAATTCCATTACCTCCTGGGCAGACCTGTGCCATGAGTTTGTTGGCGCATTTACCAGAGGCTACCAAGCTCCTGGTCAACAAAGTGACTTGCACATCATTCCCTAGAAAGAAGGCGAGACCTTGCGCAAGTACATTCAAAGGTTCACTCGTGTGCATCACAACATCCCGGACGTTCATCATGCCGCTATTATTAGCGCCTTCCACTAGAATGTGTGCAACCATAGGATGCGTGAAGAGCTGGCGATGAACAAGGTCAGAGATGTTGCCGAGCTCTATGCTCTCATTGATAGATGTGCTCAGGCCAAAGAAGGGAGGAGACTCCCCGGCGAGGGAGATAGCGCTGGGGTCGACTCTGATGACGAAGATGACACCGCCCCAGCAAAGAAAGGCGGCGGCGGAACAAGAAGCGCAAGGGAAAGGTCGTGCTTGCCGTCGAGGGATCTAGCAACGTTGCCGCCGCCAAGAAAACTAAGTTTGACGGTCCTGGCAAGGAGGTTTCCGGGTGCACCTCCTGTCAGGCCTTGGCGGCTGCCGACAAGACGGAAGGCTCCAACAAGCAGTATTGCAAGATCCATCGCACCAAGGGCCACGACCTCCAAAACTGCCGACAAGTCGAGCAACTCGTCGAGAAGTAGAAGGTTGAATACATGAGACGGGATAAGGAGAAATCCCAAGACGTTGTGGAAGGGTCTGGCAAGAAACGCGGTGACCGAGGAGGTCGCCGCAGCAAGGCCAAGCAACAGAAAGATAAGCCCGCTCGGGGCCGCGACAAGGAAGAAGGGGATGTTGCAACATAGAGGACGACGAGTCCAGCGAGCATGAGTTCTAGAAGGCTACAGTGATGATGTGCATCGAGGGAGGTGCATCGTTGCATTCCTCTCACTGCCAACTTAAACAGTGGGTGCGCGAGGTTAATGCGGCGGAGCCGTCTATCGGTGCCCACAGACCTCTGAAGTGGTCCGACACTCCTATCATTTTTTACGCCAAGGATCACCCTGACCGCACAACTGCAGTCGGATGACTGCCATTGTGTCGGGACCCCGATCCTAAGTCATATGATTCCACACTGTAACAAGTCACATCACTTTGCGGCCTCACGCACGGTAATCTCTACGGCTGCCACCTTACCTTGGTCGAGACCGTTTGCGTCTTTTGGCACACGGATGCGATCATGTCACTGGCAATCACACAACAGAGAACCCGGGCCGACATGACTAGTCATAGAACCCAAGTGGTACATCCGTACGGAAACAGGCATACGTAACCCAGCAATGCAGGTGTCGATCTCAAGCGAGTGAAGGCGAGTCGTAGCAAGCTACAAGGACTCTGTTACACTGCGAGACATTCCCCCGAGGGGACAGACACAGCAGCAAAGAAGGATACATGCCGGTCAACCAATGTGTCCGGAGCAGTAGCAAGCTACCAGGGCTCGATGGAAGCACAAAGGGGCAGTTTCCTGTAAAGAGTACTACTAAAGGCACACGACTAGGTGTCGGATCCCATACATACCGTTGCACGTCACACGTACGCACGACATGCCCGATATGCATAGATACAACTATGGCATCACAACATAACCATACATTGATACAACTTTTATTTAGAAGACTCAGAAGAGTCTAACATGTTATGTTCATACAGGCAGGGGTCACATGACCCAACACACAAGTCATACAAACATGTTCATACAAGCCAACGGAAACTTAAACTATCCGAGTATGGACAGTGAAATGGAAAAGAAGGCACATGGCCTGACTATCTAAAGCCCGCCACACGGGCAAGATCGTAGCTGGGACACCAGCTATTCAGCGTCATCAACGTCTAGATAGAACCCACCTGATGGGTCCTGGTTCTCTTCTGCAACATTTATTAAGCAAGGATGAGTACAAATGTACTCAGAAAGTCTTTAAATCAGACCTAGTCTATTTATGCTCAAGTATCAATAAAGGGGGAGGTGGAGTTCATGCGGAAAGCCAGCTTTGACCTGTGGCTATCCTACACTAGTCAAAGTTATTCTTTCGTTGACATTTTATTATCGCACGCGAGTCCACTAACTCCATATCAATACACCACCATGGATTACTTCCGTCACCTACGGAAGTTCCATCCATGGTACTCACACTTGTATTGATATTTTTATCGGTATCCAGTTGATTATCTATGAACAGCATATGATCTCCAAGTAGTCCATAACCGAGGACGCGGCTATTCGAATAGTTTCATAACCCTGCAGGGGTGTACTTCTTCACACACACGCTCTCACCACTTATCGTTGTGTGCTCCTAAAACCATGCACCTCGGCAACCTTCAAGCGGGAGCCCAGCGAGGGAGTCGACCACGACCGTCAATCACTAAAGACCACTAGTCCAGGGTACCGCCTATTTGAGACTGAACCCGCATGGAAGTTCGGCCGAAGTTTTCGCAACGGCCCCAAACGATGTGCGCAGGGTTCCCAAGCCCACCATTCGGGTGACCCTTGGTACACCGTGCCACTGCCTACCACGTCGTAACCCACCCCGAGGGTCAGCGCTACGCATGGCCTCCAGCATGCTATAAACACCAGAAACTACTTGCAATACCTGGACCAAGGACTAAGCAACTGATAAGTCAAGCGGGGTCATATTTCAGGGCCCAGCATGTGGTAGTATCTAGTCTTGGATCACAAACACGGAACTCGGTTCCTAAGAACGGTCCCGATGAGATCCCCCGCTATGTACTCCTACATAGCCTCCCATCGCTACCTTTTACCAAATCATGTTCATTCGATTATATCACATTAGGGTCACATGGTTTCACTCCGGTTCATCACCCAGATGAATCAGACCTGACATAACTCTAAGCATAGCAAGCATGGCAGGCAAGTAAGGTAAGCACATCATGGCACAAGCATCTACTAGGTATGCTAGGTTGCAAGGTTTAGCTATTTACAGTGACAAAATCAGGTCATGCAAAAGACTGGGTACTTCTATCGTATATGACTGACATGTGATCAATGTCCTAATGCAATGAATAAGAGCAGGAGTGAGAGAGTGGGTATTATCGGAATGATCAATGGGGTTGCTCGCCTTGCTGAGTTGCGGAGGAGTTCTCTCCTTCGTCGGGATATCCGGCGATATCGTGTGGATTAGGGCCTACCGCAACGCAGATAATAACATTCAATACACGCGAATGCAACAATATGATGCATGATCATGGCATGGTAGTATGCATGGTGAGCTAGTGCAACTAGTGATCATGTCAATTAAAAATACATTTGAATATAGGTTCAAAGTTGTTCTTATTTCCAAATTCCATATATTAACCTAATGGAAATTGTCCATGTTCACCTATTTAGATTGCTCTAACATGCATGAGAATGGCACCATTGGATTCATTGGATTTTTCTGATCAATTTTCATATATAAATTATTTTCATCTGACTTACAGATTATTTTATATGAATTTTCAAAGTTTTAAACAATTTCTGGAATTATTTTTAAACTAGAAATTGCTTTATTGCATTAGCATGACATCATGATGACATCAGCTGGTCAGCTGACCCGGCCAGAGTCAAACCTGACATGTGGGGTCCACATGTCAGTGACTCATTCACTTAACTAATAAAATTAACACTTCTGTCTAATTAGCAGAACTGGGCCCACATGTCAGTGACTAATTAATTTAATTAATTTAATCAATTAACTTATTACTAATCTGGGATTAGCCAAAGGCTGGCCCCACCTGTCGGGGGTCAAACCCCGTGGTCAAACAGGCCAGGGTCACCGGCGACGAGCCGCCGGCGACTCCAGGGACGGCGGAGAGGAACGGAAAACCTCCTCCGACGACCAAATCCACTGCGGATGGTCTCAAATTGAAGCCTATGCACGCGCCCATCCGTTAGGGCACAACCCCGAGGCTGGGGTGGCCTGGAACGTCGCTGGCGACGACCTTGGCAGACGGCGGCGCTCGGGCTCCAACGAGACCGCAGCTACAGACCACAACAGCACATGCTCAAAGCATCTACGGCACCTACACGACCCTACGAGCATGATGGTATCCTTGGAAGGACCCATTGGTCACCGAAGTATCGCCGGCGGCGAGGACAGCGGCGACCGGAGCTCGGGCTCGAGCCAAAACGTGGCTACGGAGCATGAAAACGAACGGGGAGAGGGGAAGGGCTCAAGGGCTCACTATGGATGTTGAGGCAACGGACACAAGCTCGAGGGCGGCTTGATGGTGATGAATCGATGGCGGCGAGCTTCTGACCCGAGGAGGAAGAAGAGGCCAGGGTTCCCTCGATGGAGCTCTGGACGGTGATTCCTTCGGCGAGGAGGATCAAGGAGTCAAGGCGGTGCTTCTGGATTCTCTACAGCAAGGGGGAGGGACGGAGACGAGCAGACGACGGCGAGCTATGGCGCGGCCATGGCGGAACAGAGAGGGGAAGAGGAGAGAGCGAGGAGCGGAGAGAGAGAGGGCGATGGGGACGGCATCGCGGGCTTATCCCCGTCATCGCGCTGGCGAGGGAGATGCCAAGCAGGCAGCTGCGTGGCGCCACCGGCGTGAGCGCACGGCAGCCACACGCCGGGCCTCCTGGACGCCAGGAGGACGAAGACCTCCTGGGCCAGGTGGGCTGGCCTAGCCTGGGCCTTCTCTTCTTTTTCTTTTTTATTTCTTTCTGTTTTCTATTTTCTGACCTTTGTTTTATTTTCTTTGCAGGTCCAAAATAACTTTTCAAAAGATCCAAGTATTTTCTAAAAAGAAATCTGAATATTTCAGACTTCAAAAGTTTTAGATTATTTTGAAAATAAAAATAATGATAATGATTTATTTATCATTTTCAGGGGCTTTAATCATTGTTTTTAAATTGTTTCTGAAGTTCAAGAATTTCAAATGACCCCTGATATATAGTTGCCCATTTTTATCAAACATGGGGAACATTTTTAATGGGCATTTTGGATTTGTTGAAATTCCATCAAGTTGAATTACTTTAATTCATTAGGTGCTTGGGGTTTCTTTTCCTTCTCCCCATTTCAACTTAATGCAATGATCATGAATGATGATGCAAGCACATAACCACCTAAGACACTTGCTAGGGTTGTGACACATTGTTAGTTTCGCCAACAATTCTCAACCTCATGGTGACGAAAATGCTAGTCGGCAGTGGGGCTAGCTTGAACCTAATCTCTCCTAATGTCATCGAGAGGCTGCAAAATCCTGATGAAGATCTCGAGCCAACAGGCACATTCCAAGGGATCAATTCAGGGAGGACTCAGCCGAAGGGCAAGATCACACTGCCGGTGACATTTGGTAGTGACATAAATTTCAGAACAGAGAACACCGTTATTGATGTCACCAAGATCTCATTACCATACAACGGTATCCTTGGCCGCCCAGCGCTGGCCAAGTTCATGGCGGCCACCCACTTCGCTTACAATTTGCTGAAGATGCCCAGGCCAATGAGCATCATCACGATCAACTCTCACAAGAAAGGTGCACTTATCTACGCCGACCAACTCTACCGGGAGGCAGTTGCAGCACCTGCCGCCAAGGCACTTGCTCCTGCCGCTGAAGCTCCCGAGGGGAAGAAGACCAGCAAGGCCTCTGGCGCACATTCCGGCAAGCACGCCTCCTCATAGTGCTGCGCTCCCCTTGACGATGTCCTAGAGAGCTCCACCGGCAAGAATAAGATGTCCAAGGCAGCTCCGCCAGAAATCAAAAAGGTGCCCGTCAAGGAGGATGGCACGGGGGGGGGGGGACTTTTACCATAAGTTCCACCCTCGATGACAAATAGCAAAGCACGCTCATTGCCTTCCTGCGGGCGAATGTCGATGTGTTTGCATGGCAACCGTTTGACGTCCTCGATGTTCCTAGGGAGGTAATTGAGCACCATCTTGCCGTATGTCCTCATGCACGGCCCGTCAAGAAGTGAGGAAAAAGGCATTGGAGAGACAAGAATTCATTGCCGAAGAAATCAGAAAACTGGAAGCGACAGGTCTGGTAGGAGGGGTGCTCCATCCAACATGGTTGGCGAATCTAGTCGTAGTGCGCAAGGCGAATGGGAAATAGAGGTTGTGTATTGACTATACATATCTCAATAAGGCCTGTCCAAAAGATCCTTTTCCCTTGCCTCACATCGACCAGATTGTGGACTACACTACCGGTTGTAACTTGTTGTCGTTCCTCGATGCGTACTCAGGGTACCGTCAGATCTTCATGTTGAAGGAAGACAAAGAGAAGACCGCATTTATCACCCCATGCAATACATACTGCTTCGTTCGAATGCCCTTCGGGTTGAAAAGTGTTGGTTCAACATTTGTCAGAGCAGTCCAGATTGGTTTCGAACCCAGTTGCATAGGAATATGGAAGCTTATATGGATGACATAGTGGTTAAAACCAAGGACAAGGCGACACTCATACAAGACCTAGAAGAGACGTTTGCAAATCTGCACAAGATCAACTTGAAGCTCAATCTCGAGAAGTGTGTGTTTAGCGTTCCGTCCGACAAGCTTCTCGGGTTCTTTGTGTCTCAGCGTGGGATCGAAGCGAACCCCGACAAGATCAAGATAATTGAGCAGATTGAAGCATCGAAGCGCGTCAAGGATGTGCGTCGTCTTACTGGTTGTGTTGCAGCTCTGAGCAGGTTCATCTCCAAATCTGCTGAGCGCACCCTGCCCTTTTTCAAAATCTTGAGAAAGGAAGGTCCAGTGAAGTGGACTCCGGAAGCGGAGACAGCACTGCAGGATTTGAAGAAGTACCTCTCCTATCCGCCAACACTGGTCGTGCCTAGGTCGCAAGAACTGTTGTTGCTATACCTAGCAGTGATGAATCAAGTGGTTAGTGTTGCGCTAGTGGCGCAGAGAGAAACCAAAGAAAAAACAGTGGCAGAGGCAAGACCGCCAAGCAACAAGTCGGGACCGTCCCTAGCAGAGCCTGGTGCCGACAAGGCAGGATCTGTGCAGATGAGTGCAGCAATACAGAAGAAGAAGATGGTGCAGCGCCTAGTGTATTTTGTCAGCTCCCTTTTACAAGGAGCTAGATCAAGATACTCTGGTGTGCAAAAACTGCTTTTCGGTCTCCTTATGGTCTCAAGGAAGCTGCGCCACTACTTCCAAGCACATGAGATCACCGTCGTCAACCGCTTTCCGCTACAACGGATTTTGTGGAATCCAGATGCTACCGGCAGGATTATGGAGTGGGCTTTCGAGTTGTCGAGCTTCGGTATCAAGTTTGAAAGTACTTGAACTATCCAGAGCAGAGCCTTGGCAGAATTCATTGCAGAATGGACTCCAATGCCAGACGAAGAGATCCAAGAAACAACTCTTCCCGACAAGGAAACTGAGCAAGAATGGGTCATGTATTTTGATAGAGCTTTCTCCTGGCAAGGGGCTGGTGCCAGCATGCTGCTTGTCGTACCCACCAGAGAGCACCTCAAGTACGTAATTCAGATGCACTTTCCCCTGGAGAGGACGACGAAGCTTGACGGTCTCAGGATCGCAACAGACCTTGGAATCAACAAGCTCATTGTCAGAGGTGATTCACAGCTTGTCGTCAAGCAAGTCAACAAGGATTACCAGAGCCCGCTGATGGAACCCTACGTGAATGAAGTGAGAAAGCTGGAGGAGCGCTTCGACGATCTGCAAACAGAGCATGTTCCTCATGCAGAGAACAGCATTGCCAACGAGCTATCGAAGCGCGCCGCCCTCAAATTACCTGTGGAACCCGGGACTTTTGTGCTTAAGCTGACTCAATCATCCGTGGCACCATCGACAAGGCAAGATAAGAGAAGGAAGCTGAATTCCAGACAATACTCTTCCGCAAAGCTCCTGGAAGCCGACGGCGAGGAAGTTGCCAGGAACGACGCCAACCTTGCTGGGGAGCAACAGGCTCCGGCGGGGCCTTAGATCCACGTCATAGAGACAAACGCTCCCACGGCGGAAGCATGCTTTAGTCCTTGTCGTCAAGCCCCAGGCTCCGGCATGGGTGCAGCACATTGTTCAGTTCCTACAAACAGGAGAACTCCCTGAGGAACAGGAAGAAGCGGAGAAAGTAGCCCGTCAGTCTAGTATGTACCAGCTTGTGAACGATGTCCTATACAGAAAGAGACCAAACGATGTGAAATTGAAGTGCATCCCTCGCGAGGATGGACTGGAGCTGTTGGCAGAGATACACTGAGGCATATGTGGCTCTCACATAGGGTCAAGAGCACTGGTAGGCAAAGCATTTTGGTAGGGTTTCTTTTAGCCCACCACCCTCCAGGATGCAACTGCGCTAGTAACCAAGTGTGAAGCATGCCAGTTCCATTCAAAGAAACTACATCAACCAGCTCAAGCTCTTCAAACAATCCCTCTCTCCTGGCCATTTTCAGTCTGGGGGCTCGATATCTTGGGCCCCTTTCCCCGTGCTACCGGGGGCTTTGAGTACTTGTACGTTGCAATCGACAAGTTCACGAAGTGGCCGAAAGTGGAGGCAGTGAGAAAGGTGACAGCATAGTCAGCCGTCAAGTTCTTCAAAGGACTAGTCTACCGCTTTAGTGTTCCAAACGGGATCATCACAGGCAACGACACGCAGTTCACAAGCCGCACCTTCATGCAGTATGTCGAGGACCTTGGCAGCAAAATCTGTTTTGCTTCTGTCGCTCACCCAAGGAGTAATGGCCAAGCGGAAAGGGCGAACACTGAAGTGCTACGAGGGCTTAAGACGGGGACTTTCGACAAGCTGCACAATTGCGGAAGGAGATGGATTGATGAGTTGTCGACGGTTCTTTGGTCAATCAGAATGATGCCAAATCGAGCCACCGGCCAGACACCCTTCTGCCTGGTGTATGGGTTGAAAGCAGTTCTCCCCACGGAACTCATATACGGGTCACCTCAAGTCCTCGCTTATGATTAGCTTGAGCAAGAGCAGTTGCGACAAGATGATGCAACGCTCCTTGAGGAAGACCGTCTTTGGGCTGCTACGAGAGCTGCATGCTACCAGCAAGCTTTGCGCCGCTATCATATCCACAAAGTTCGTGCCCGAAGCCTTGAGGAAGGCGACCTTGTTCTTTGGCACGTTCAGTCGGCCAAGAATCCGAACAAGTTGATGCCAAAGTGGGAAGGCCCTTATCGGGTAGTACGAGTCACCAGGCCTAGCGCAGTCTGCCTGGAGACCGAAGATGGCGTTTCGGTGAGCAACTCCTAGAATATCGAACATCTTCGTAAGTTCTACCCATAAGGCGCGATTGTTGGGCCCCCCGACAACCACCTTTTGTACAAGTCTTGCCAACAAGGCATGCGATCCTTTGTACAAAGCCAGGCGCAGATCCTGTGCATAGTTGGATAAGATCGAGCATTCTGCAACCCTCATCGATTTTCATGTTTACTTGTTCTGCATGTTTATCCGAGATACCACATTACGCTTATTCCCAGCAAGTACTAACGGACCGCCAAGGTTCCACGTATCTATTTTCTCTTCTTTCTTAAAGGACAGAAGGTTCTCTCGTGCGCAAGTTTT
The DNA here is from genome assembly GCA_022496015.1 of Hordeum marinum. Classification (NCBI taxonomy): domain Eukaryota; kingdom Viridiplantae; phylum Streptophyta; class Magnoliopsida; order Poales; family Poaceae; genus Hordeum; species Hordeum marinum. The sequence goes on along the minus strand of CM039672.1, from coordinate 277,593,345 downwards.
GTGAGGGAGATGAGACAGTATGGACACCAAACCGGCAACGATCAAAATTGGCATCTTGCGGGAAGGAGCACCGCAACGGAAATATAAGTTCCAAAACCCTAAGCGAATTTTTTCTATGAAGTTGTTTTCTTTGGACGATTTCGACTTTTGTATGGGAAACCTGCACGCTAAGGAACCTTGCCTTGGTCGGTTGTGCCCTTGCTCTATTTTGAGTCCGCTCAACGGTTTAAGTGGCTGAGCTCGTGCCCTTGCTCTGTTTCGAGTTCGCTCAACGGCTTAAGTGGTTGCACTCGCGCCCTTACTCTATTTCGAGTCCGCTCAACAGCTTAAGTGGCCATGCCATGGATGTCAAGGTATCTTGCCGGCAGTAACACCACCGGCGAGCTGGTAAGGACCCGCTCCTTAAAGCGTTGTGGTAGGGCTACGCATGCCGACAAGTCTTTTCCAAAAAAGCATAGGGAAAACACCATGAAAATAGGAATCTAACAAGGGGAATAGTATACGGTCATTCAAATGGGGTGAAATTTACATGAGATATTGCCTATTCCTAAGTACATCTTTATTCGACTCTCCCCTAGGGGAGATTACAAGAAGGAAAGATGGAAGGAGGAGACAGATTACAAGAAGAAAAAGATAGCGAGAGGCCTCCGACGGGAGCCTAGCCCCTCCTGGACCAGCACTGCGCGGAGATGAGAAGGGGAGGGCAGGAGGCGAGACGAAGCCAAAGTCCACAGGCCTGCCAAGAGATCCATCTGGAAGATGAGGTAGCACCCGAGACAAGGACCCCCGGGAAGATCATCTTGTCGGGAAGGAGAGAGGCGTGAGGCTGACGATGATGGTGCGGACGTCGATCAGTCAGAGCCCAGGTCGTCATACTCCGACTTGACGGCCTGGAGCTCGAACTCGTCGTCGCTTTCACCGACACCGTCCTCCTTGTCGCTATCGCTGGAGGAGGAGCTTTCAGCACCACTCGAGCTCTCTTCGCAACAGCTGAGACGGCGCCTGAGCGCCCATAAATCTTGATGGAGAGCAAGTCGGCTTCTGTCATTTTGAAACGAAGGACATGCCCATCCTGAAGGTTGTGGGCGCGGGCGAAGGTTTTCCAGCCGTGCCTGAAGAACATGATGCGACTCTCTGAATACTCGACGTCCACCCACGTGTTGCCATTGCAGCAGCCATGCACCCACAACCACAGAACGGGCAGCTCGACGGCCTCCATGGCCCTAGAGAAAGGGTGAGGGAGGCACAAATGGCCCCAGAGGGGACCGCACAATTTGAGGACGAATTCCAGCGCCGTCCCCTCGGCGTGGGTCTCTTCGAGGAAGAGGCCTGACATCGGAGGGAGAGGCGGAACAGTGCTCCACCTCCCCCGGCCTCGGCCCCCATGATAGCCACGGCCCTTTGCGCCCCTCCCGCCGCGCGCACTCGGGTCGCCCTCTGCCTCTGTGGCTGAAGTGGCGTCATGATCCCAACGAGAACTCCTCCTTGGTGCAGAGGATGGTGGCCGCCCTCACCCCCTATTCATGGCTATGGGCGGGCGCCACTCAAGGTTGGGAAGAAGTGGAAGGGCGAGATCTGGAGGTTCGCGCTCGGAAAGGAAGGAAGGATGGATGAGCATTGCCCTCACTACCCCTCAATATATAGGGGGGAGCGCGGAGGTTGTCTCTCCCCTGCTCCAAGAGTTACGGCACACTTCCTCTAATAGGATCGCCCACGATCACCGGCGAACAGCAACCGCCCCGTTGCTCCAATCCATGGCGCCGAAGTTTCTGCCACGACCTGGACTTTAAGTCACGAGCGCCCGTTGCAGGCTCCCCGCTATGCATGCGGCGCGCGTGGCCGAAACGGCCTAACGCAGTAATTGAAATAATTGCTACCACTCTGCGCATGAATCCCACGACGCGCACCTTGCACACGTCGTGGGGAGGCGCAGTAAACGGAATAATTGCAACCGCGGACTCCGGCCACGCATGCCCGTGCACTGTTTGGGCCTATCCCAACAACGCCTCACGCCGTGTGTGGCCCAAGCCTGGGGGCTCCTGTCGGCGCACTAGAGTTTTGGGTTTACTAGTGCCCTTACTTGTGCACAGGCAATCGAAGCCATACCCGTAGCAAGGCCCGTCAGGGGGCTGCCGGGCGCATGCTCAAGGAGATCGAGAAGAGCATCCAAACAAGCAACCGAGACCAAGACTGAAGGCTAGGCCCCCGGCAAGATCATGCTAGGGTGGCCTCCACACCCCCGGCAAGGCAAGCCCCGGTAAGACCCCGCCAGCGCAGAGGCCAGGTGTCGCCTCACCTGGGTACGTGTAGCGGCATCGGCGATGGAGGAGGCTATGCGGTGCCGATGGGATGGGGTCCTGTCCCGTCCCGCGGACGGTCAGGGGCACCTGACGGAGCATTAAATGCGCTTGTCTTACACCGTCAGTGTTAGGTATGATAACATTATAGAATTGTACACCTCATGTACATATTGTACACCACTATTGGGATCCCCTTAGTCATATACAAGGAGGCGCAAGGCGTTGTAGTAGGGATCTTTTGACCAATCCTTCGGCTCACTGGCGTAGCAGCTGTGCCGTTCTCCACACAGCACTCCTGTAGCTAGAACCCAAGAACGCCCATAATACACAAAGCAGGAGTAGGGTTTCACGCTTCTCAGCGGCCCGAACCTGGGTAAAATGCCCCCAGCGTTGCTCATTCAACTTGCTCTTCACGCATATCCATCCTCCTACCGAACCAAAAGGGGTCCTCTCGATCCCATAGGTGTTATTCCCCCATGACACCACCAGTCCTGACTCTGGGTCATGAAGAGCTATGTCTTCCAACATTGGTAACTTGACAGACGGGTTATGCAGAGCATCAAGGAAAACAATAGGCAGAACGGGCTTGTGCTGAGACCCCAAGAGAGATAGTGCATCTGGTGCTTTGTTATGTCGAAGATCAATATGATTAACCTGGTAACCAGTGAAATGACTAGTGATAATAGTAGAAGCATGCCTATAAGATGCCATGAGGGGCTCTCTAGAGTCACAAGTTGTTAAAACTTGTTGAGCCACCAAATCTGAGTCGCCTAAACATCTGACACGTGTGAGATTCATCTCCTTAGCCATCTGAAGCCCATGAAGCAAGGCGTCATATTCAGATGCATTGTTAGTACAAGGGAACATGAGTCTCAAAACATAACAAAACTTATCACCTCGCAGGGAAGTTAGAACCACTCCAACCCCCGAGACTTCCAATTGTGTGGAACCATAGAAGTGTATCGTCCAATATGTTTTATCCGGATTCTCCTTGGGGGCCTGCAAATCTGTCTAGTCGTTGATAAAATCCAGCAAAGCTTGGGACTTGATGGTGGTCCAGGGTGCATACTTCAGGTGATGTGAACCAGGCTTCTCTGTTTTTGGATGATATCCCCCAAAAGGTGTCAAACTGGCCATGGTGGTAGGATGCACCTGAAAGTAATGCTTCAATTTGCGACTAGGCATGAAAATACCAAAAAATAGTTTTTAACAATGTGGATATCATTGCTTTGACTCGGTCAGGACCTCACCCATAGTAAACTGGCATTTTAATCCGATATTCCTTGCCTGGCTCTTTGCGTTCCACTGCAACTCCAACACTAACAACTTTGTTATTAGTTGTGATGTATAAGAGCATGGGCGCTTTTGTCTGGGGAGCAGCCAAGATTGGTGCTTCATAAATCTGCTTTTTGAGATCCTCGAACACCCTATTTGCCGCATCGTCCCAGACAAAGTTATCTGATTTCTTCAAAAGATGATACGGGGGAATTGCCTTCTCACCAAGCCGGATTATAAGCCGACTCAAAGCTGCAATGCGCACCTATGACATTGTCGTGTGGAGGCTCATCTGACCGTGGCATGACCTCAACTTCTTGGAGGTCGAGAGCATGCGAGTGTGAAGTTCATCAAGCCGTCAGTGACCTTTGTGTCCCTCCAGGTGAAGATGGAGACCGACATATTCCTCGAGAAAAGGGACAACCAGGAGAGCACTAGAGCGGCGATGGAGAGGTTAGTTGCGGAAAATCCTCACCTCATGCAGGCAGAGGCTGAGTGGTTTTGGAAGAGGGGCAGAGAGCACAAGTCTAAGGACGAGGAAAAGCCTTCATGGGTGATGAAGGTGGAGTCCAACGAGGAGGGTTTCGACATTGACTAAGAGGGAATGTGGTATCTACTACGTTTAAGTCCGGATGTTTGTATGTATAAAACTACTTGAAAGTTTGTATGTTAATGTTTGGACGTTTGTAGTGATGAAGTATGCAAAATGATCAACAAATTTGGATGTTTTAGCATGTTTGAGTGGAAAATATATTGCAGCTCATGGGTGTTCCACCATCTACACGAATATTAATTTCAAAAAAGACATGAAAACTAAAAAAATGGAATTTCGGAATATCAAACTTGGGTGCCCGATCTACTCCACTATGAAGTTTCGTAAAAAAATACCTGGAAGTGTTTCTGTGGTGAGGAAAATACAGTCCAACCTACGATCCATCCAAAAAGTATTTCTGTATACATGTGATTTTTTTTACCGAGAACATGTTTTTGGTATTTTTTCACAAGACTTGACACGAAATTAGATTGGGCACCCAAGTTTGATATCCCGAAATACTAGATTTTTTAAATTCCCCTCATTTACTTTTCAAGTTTAATACTCATATGGGGGGGTGAGCACCCAAGTGCTCTAAATCCTCTTCCATGTTTGAGTGCCCTAAGACAGCTGTTGGAGAAGAACAATTTTGAGTGACCAAAAAGTCACTTTTTAATGCCCTAAATTTTACTTCAACAATTATCGGTATTGTACCGGGAACACCAAAAGGGTTCCGGGGGTCCACCGGGAGGGGCCACCTGCCCCAGAGGACCACGTGGGATGAATATGGGTGGGAACCAGCCTCCTAGTGGGCTGGTGCGCCCCCTCCCACCCCCCCTCCCGCCCCCCAAGGTCCCAAGGTGCCTAGGGTTGGGAACCCTAAGGGGTGGGGGCGCCTCCCACCAATTTGGGGGTCAATCTCCTCCCCTCGGCCCCCTCTCCCCTTCAGCCTATAAATAGAGGGGGTAGGAGGGCAGCCGCACCCCCTTGCCCCTGGCGCAGCCCTCCCCCCTCCTACACCTCCTCCTCCGAAGTGCTTAGTGAAGCTCTGTCAGAAAACCACGAGCTCCACCGCCACCACACTATCGTGCTGCCAGAGCTCTCCCTCAACTTCTTGTCACCCCTTGCTGGATCAAGAAGGAGGAGACGTCCCGGGGTTGTACGTGTGTTGAACGCGGAGGTGCCTTCCGTTCGGCGCTTGGATCGGATCTTCCGCGATTTGAATCCCACGAGTACGACTCCAACAACTGTGTTCTTTGCAACGCTTTCGCTTAGCGATCTTCAAGGGTATGAAGATGCACTCCCTCTCTCTCGTTGCTAGCATCTCCTAGATTGATCTTGGTGACACATAGGAAAATTATTGAATTATTACTACGTTCCCCAACACTGATTTCTATGCAAATGGTATGGTAATTTGCGCACCGGAGCCACGATAACTTACACAAAAACGCAATATAATTTTGACCTTGGGTGAAAAAAATATCATGGTAACTTTGATCCGAGAGGAAAAGGTTATTTGAAACACATCTCGGTAACTTATGTGTAAATAGCATCATAGTTTTATGAAACGCCCCGTTGATATACATACAAAACACCATGATAATTTTGACTGGGGAAGGGGATTGTTGAAACATAGCCCGATAACTTATGTGTGAATAGCATGGTAGTTTACACATCGTCAAGCCGATAACTTACGTATAAACAACATGGTAAGTTTGACATGGAGGGAGGGTTGTTGGACATACCCTTGGTAACATATGTGTAAATAGCATGGTGATTTTTGCACGGCAGACGTGATAACTTACGATCAAACATCATGGTAACTTGGACATGGGGGAGGGTGGTTGGACATACCCTCGCTAACTTTTATGTAAATAGCATGGTAGTTTTTGCATGGCAACCTGATAACTTACATTCCAACACCGTAGTAACTTTGACATGGGGGGGGGGCTTGTCGAACATACCCTTGATAACTTTTGTGTAAATAGCATGGTAATTTTTGCACGATAGACCTGATAACTTACGTTCAATCACCATGGTAACTTTGACATGGGGTAGGGTTGTTGGACATACCTCGGTAACTTCTTTGTAAATTGTATGATAGTTTTCGCACGACGGTACTGGTAACCCTCCATAAGTTCTATGTAAATAGCATGGTAGTCTTCACACGACATACCTAATAATTTATAACTTACGTTCAAACACCGTGGAAACTTTCACATGGGAGGGGGAAGGGTTGTTGGACATTGTTGGGGAACGCGACAGAAAACAAAAATTTCCGGTATAGCGAGCACGCCCAGGACCACTATGGAGACTGCATACAAGGTTTGATCTGATTCGTACCGACTCGAAGCGCAGCGGAAGTAGAGTCGATGACGAACGGCGGTGCAGATCCCCGCAGCTAGGATTTTACAACCTCCCAACCACGAGGATGTATACCCTCATCTGCCCTGCGGACAGCCCTCCGGGAGGCGGTCGCATAGCCCCCCGGACGGTGTTGCGGACAGCCCTTCGGGAGGACCTCCGAAACTCGGACTGTCACTCGGACAGCCCTTCGGGAGGACCTCCAAAACTTGGACGGTCACACAGACAGCCCTTCGGGAGGCACTCTCGAACTAAGACCGAAACTACGATCTCTCTACAGAGTTGCACACATACGGTGTCATCTATCCGGCAGGGCTTCGCCGTCCAGAACTAGTTCCTGCCGGAACCCAGACAGCCTTTCGGCTCTACGAAACTATTTCGCTGGGAGGGAGAGAGAGAGCCAGATCATGCATGGCATTTGTATGAGAGTAAGAGATGAGTTTGTGGGCAGACCACTCACCTCTATTTATAGGAAAACCAAGGGGTAGGATGGGACTTGGAATTACCAAAATGCCCATGAGGTGAGCACACCACAAGGGCATAAAAGGAAAGCCTCCAAATAGTGTTGCCTGCATCACCATGCCTGCATCACTATGCCTGCATCACCATGCCTGCATCACCATGCCTGCATCATCCCCTAATAGTGTTTCCACTATTCACAAATAGTGTTTCCACTATTCACAAATAGTGTTTCCACTATTTGCAATAGTGTTTCCAATAAAGTAATCCAAAAAGCACTTTCACTATTCATGACGATATTTTTCAGCGTCCGTTCGAACTAAAAATATTTATGTGGGCTTAGAACATTTCCAGCACCCACTAAAATAATTTTCAATACGATCCGGAACAATTCCGGAACAGTGATTTTCATCTGCGAAAAGCATCTGAAGCGGTTCCGGCAGCTCCGGAACATTTCCGGTTATTCTTCCGGAAAATTCCCAGAAGTTTCCAGAATGATTCTGGCACCCTCCAAGAATTATCAGGCATGTGCCAAAACCAATTTGACTTTATGGTATCCTCTGAAACAACTTTTCAGTTTCACCGAAACTGTTCCGGTGACCTGTCTGCGGAACATTTCCGCTGTCCGAAACTTTTCCGGTGTCCGAAACTTTTCGGTGATTTTCTCTCAGACTCCCTGTCTAGTATTCAACAGACAGATGACCCTTAAGCGTGTGACCCTATAGGTTCGGTGAAGCATAGACATGACCCGGAACCCCTTCCGATCAATGATCAACATCGGAGCCATGGACACCCATATTGATCCCTATACCCACACGAATAAATATTCGAGTGAACCTCCAGTTGCCGTGTGCTATTCCTGATGCTTCGCGATATGTTACAAATACCCGAGGTGAGACATGTTGGCATCCCCATGGATCAACAACTTGTCCACTATGCTAGTTACCTCGTTATCGGTATTGTTCTCTTTTCTCGTTCCCGTGTTCCGGCATCCCCGTGATCAAATCGCAAAGTGTCTAGCCAGACGATGATGGATACCGTAACACCCAGAGGGCCCAGAGATATCTCTCCATCGTCGGAGGAGCAAATCCCAATCTTGAGCTATCAAGTTACTTCACTTACTTTTCCATGAACCCGTAAGCCGCCGTAATAGCCACCCATTTACGGATGACGTTTAACAAACCCCAAAGTTCATGAAGCAAGCATGAAGAAACTCGATACTCTCATGGTCTAAGGAATTATGCAAACATTAACTTCTCTGTGTTATTAACCATTAACTTATGACGAATGTATCTCATAGCATAACATTAATTTGGGTCGATTCAACACAAATGTTCTTCTAACATTGTGCCCTCAAAATTGCCGGCATAGCCATGCCCATGATCAGGAAAACAGGATCATCATGCAATACTTGAGCCAGTCTTACAGGCCAGACTAGGAATACATTTTACCATTTATTATCCCACACGTGCACATGAGTTTCCCTCCAAGCCTCGTTTTATTTGTAGACTCGAGAATCATTGCAGTTATAGCATGGAACATAAACATAATTATGAACAGGGAGATAATCAATAACATTTATTATTGCCTCTAGGGCATATCTCCTACAGACTCCCACTTGCACTAGAGTCAATAATCTAGTCAATGCTAATGCACTTTACACCTATGGCATACTGGTGTAAAATATGCTTCGCTTGTGGTACAGCCTGATGTCCAACGGATCTGACAACTTCAGCTCCGTGTGTAACTATGCATATCCTCGCGTTTTCACGCTATCACAAAATTCGTATTTTGTGTGAACTTGGCTTTTCATATGTGTGAATCATTGGTCGAAACCCGATTCCTCAGACTGAGCTATGGAGCAACTATCTGCAATAGTGTCTCATAGACCAAAACCATCTTGAAACCATACTAAGTTCATGAATGAACTATATGATTCAACAACTTCTTTGTCGCTTCCAAAGCGTCAACATACTTAGCCTTTGTTATAGAATTCGCCACAGTATCTTGTTTGGAACAATTTCCAACTACCGTGCCACCATATTGTGTATTACACAAAATCCTTAACTTAAATCGAAAATCGCATGGAGCATTGATTGAGACTGTATTGATGTAATTTCTTACTACGAGCACTTCATAATCTCTGCTTGCGAGAAACATGTCATCAGCACTACTCTAGTACTTAATGACATCTTTCACTATTGTCCCATGATCAGTGCTTTGATCACTTTGGTATCTATACTCGCAACAACTTGGGAGTATCGGACATATCTGGTTGCTTTACATACCATGGAATACATGATTAATCCAAACACAAGAGTGTGTGGAATCTCCATCATGTATTTCACTCATCAGTGTTTTGGGACACTGAGTCTTGCAAAAACTCTTTCCATGTGACTTCGGCAAGAATCACTCCTTGGCATTTTAAATGCTAAAAGGTTTTAGCACCTTGTCAATATGTATTCATTGCTTAGCCCCATTAAGTAAATCTATCTCCATAGATCATCATGCCTAATATTGAGGCTATTTAGCCTAAGCACTTCATGGAAAAAACTATTTTCAAATGAAGTCCTAATTCGTGTCAAGAAATTTATTTCCAATTAACAATGTGTCAATTACACAAGGTTTTTAGAAATAGTATTATGCTCTCACTTACTTTCTTGAATCACAAGCATCTTCGATACCCATTTGATGAAGTCAAACCCCTTTGACCATTCCATCAAAAACGAAGATTCCAACTCCACTTTGCTCTCTTCTGTCCATCGCTGGAACTCTGAAGTTTGCATACTTGCTAGCATCCTCTGGATCGACAAATTACTTTGGACTGTATCACATACAAGTCCTAGGTTTCATTTACATCAGATGGAAATCCTTTTGTCATCCATGTTTCATATCTCATGATTGATATATGTATTAATTGCTAGTTCAACCCGAACCGACCTTAAGCATCGCTACGATGAAACAACCTCATCGTAACCAACTCCTTGAACTTGTTATTTCAACAAGTCGAGCTTTATGGATAAAACATTTTTATCCGTATCAGTTTTTAGTTCCATAAATATTCGTTAGACTCTAAGTCCTCTAAAAGGTGTATCAAGGTTTTAATCTTGAATCACATATATGGAAACTATCTCAGATTGTATTGGCATTTAGCCAATCCCGGAGTCAGGGCCCATCAATGCTTCCTTGTGTATTGTAGGTATACTGTTGTCCAACAACAATATCTCCTTCGTGCACCTGATAGGTTTGCACGAGCTTTGCCTACGTGGTTCAGCTGCACGTTCGACCGAAGTCCATACATTTTATTGTAGAGACTTACGTATCAGTCGTAGTAGGAAACAACGGAATCACTTCCAGGGTTTCTTTTCTTTGAACTGATGACGAAGATACTGGTTATCTCATCGAGTTGCACTGTCCTCCCACTCACCTTTTGTAAGAACTATTCTCTTTAAAAGCATACCATTTTGTGGCAAACCCTTTGCCTCGGTATAGTGGTGGGGGAATACCCAATGACTTGGGATAACCATACAAAGTAGTACTTGTCTGATTTGGAATAGGTTTGTAACCTTTTACACAAGCCCCATATTCCAAATGTTAAGAAAAGATATAACATGGTTGGGCGTACCATACCATGGCGTCATTTCAACAGACCTAATGGATCTCTTTTCAGTGTAAAAGCCGCAGTCTCTAAAGCATCACTCTATAAAAGGGATAATGGCAAATCTATTTATGTCATCTTTGATCTTACCATGTCATAAATGGTTCGACTACATCTTCACGGACTTTCCACTTTGGAGTAGTGTTCCGGGAGGTGCAAGTTATGAAACTCTTTTCACAACTCATCAGACATTCGCTAAACTTGTAACTCAAATATTCCTTTCCGCAATCAAATTGCAGAAACATAATTTTCTTGGTACAATAACTTCTACTTCAATTTTTAAAACCTTTCGAATGATTTCAAAAGATCCAGACTTACGTCTCATCAAGTAAATATCCATATATCTACTTGAGTCATTTTTGAAGGTAGACAAATCCACTGTTTGCAACAACATTTATCAGACTACATACATCAAATGTATGATCACCGATAAGTTCTTTGCTCGTTCCTTATTGCGTGTGAACGGTATTTCAGTCACTTCACCGTTTGGAGGAAAGTTGCAAGTGTCATATGATTCAAAATCAAACTACTTCAAAATCCATCATAATGGAATTTTCCATGCGGGTTTCTCCAATGTGACCAAATGCAGTGCCACACATATGTGGTATTCTTTTAGTCTTGCGACATTTAGCGTCAGTGTTATGGATGTATCATATTTCCATCAGTATTCATAACATACATCCCATCTAGGATGGAAGCATGGCCCTTCATGTTATTCATAATACTGAACACCAATTGTTGTTTTTATGAACAAATCTTTTGCAACAAACATTGTGCAATGGGCTAGAGTGTATGCAACTCTAAAATGAACTATGAAAATAAACCCAGAGGTAATGTATTATTATCAATATTCATAACATACGTCTCATTCATAATGAAAATATGGCCCTTATGTTATTCATAACACCGAACATTAAAAGTTCTCTTATGAACAACCTTCTTGCAAGATACCTTATGCAAAGGGCTAGAGTGTGAAACTCTAAAATGAATTATGAAACTTTAATACATAGGGAATACACCGATGGAAGGCATAGTAACATTTACTATGTTCCCTGCGTGTATCTAAGCCTCATATTTCTGGCTAGTCTTTCAGGCCATAGTAGTTCTTACATCGAGTTGCAACATAATGCAATCGAGCGGGTATCTTTGTGACCAACTCACAATACCCAAGAATTAATGATTAACATGTTTAACCATAATTCACAAGAACTATATCTTTGACCAGTCTTCTATACATCAAAACCTTGTATGACATTCATACATGAGCTGGATATTCCATTCTTCTTTCCTTTTGCCATTATACTTCTAATAGTTTAACTTTCAGTATTTCTCCTACTCTCAGAAGAAGCACCCAACTTAAGAGTGGCGTTAGCCCCGGACTTCCTAGGCGTGAAAGTCTCACTAACACCCTTCGGACACTTCCTTTCTCTTTAAGTTGTTGTTTTATTCACCTTTCATCATATGACAGGCGTTCTCCTGGATCCCTCTCTTATCAGTCTAATGCATAGTAAACTCCTTTACTAATAGTTTGCAAACAAACATTGCTTTGGATATCTCATATCTTTTTAGCCTTTGTTTGTCTCTGAAAATGATTTTCAGATTCCATGAATATCACATAACTATCCAAACTTTCGAAGTTCAGGTCTCATGGAAGCAAACATATTTCACTTGACCGAAATGGAATTTTAGCTTTTGGATCGAAGGACGGGAGTCATATCATCCATAGCATTAGCGGGAGAATACCGAAAGCATGCGATAGGACAAGTCCTTCTCGGCACTCTTGAGGTCAATCCTCACATTACGTTACCAACCGTAAAGTTTTAACCAGATATTTAACAGCTATTTAATTTTAATAGGGAAGGTGGAAACGCGAGCCATTATCCTACAACTATTATGCAAATCACACTTAGACATTGTTCAAAATTAATTGCACTAAGAATTAAAACAAGTTAATTCTACAGTGAGCTCCCACTCAAATCAATATCTCTCATAATTGATTGTGAGTGATTCAAGATCCAAATTACAATTCAACGCCAAGGATGTATCCATCTCAAGTGACGAGAATTGCAATGGGTAGGCCAACTTGCCAATCACATCTCTATGTGACTCTTGTTCATCTTTCGATGCATGTGTTCCGAGCTCATGACTTTCATGCCTGAACGTCAAGACAACCAAGTGATCTCGCTGCGAGGTCTCAACTCACCCGCCTCACACTTCTCTAATCGTTCGTACCCATGTAACCATGTGATACCCCGAAGAGATAGGTGTCGTGACGGTGCTACACTTGGGAGAACACTAACTACTTGATATTTTGTGAGAGATCACCCTAATAAAAAGCGACTACCGCGCAATCAAGAAGGGTGCATCAAGAGGGATAAACATCTCAGGCAATTCATAATAGCATGATATGGTATAGCCCTTTCTGACGGAGAAGTCTTTCATTCCTTCGTCTTCGGCATTCGCGTCGGTGTTCACCTTTGCGAAGATTGCCACCACCTTGTTGATGCACCAAATAATATTGCTATCTCTATAGCTTAATAAAATAAGTGCATTACATAAGGTTGACACGCAGGTCATTAAAGTGCAATCATATGGCTCCAACCATCATGCCGAATCATGACACACAGGTCATGTTAATCAATTTACATCATATAGTCATCTCATACATAATCAAATTATTATGAACACTGCTATACCACATCACATGCACATGCAAACCATCCTGCAAAACCAAGTTAGACGCCTCTAATCGGTCCATGCAAAAAACTTGTTTTACGTGGCTTCTAAGGTTTCGAAACAAACCGAATCTACCAACGTCCATCATCAAGTATGATAATTCAAGTTGCTAGATTAACTTTCCAGGGTGTATGAAACATGAGATAATAAAATCTCGAGCCCCATACTAAACTTCGTCATACGCGTGACCCCCGTGCAGATCACATCTGCATTGCCCTTTCGTCTGCGAAACATCCATATTTCTTTTGACTATGGTGGAACCCAAAGAACTGTTAGCACTTCGTTGATCTGTCAATCAGCATACTCAGGAGCAGCATGAAAGGATCGCGGATTGTCAGAACTTTGTAAGATTCCACCATTCCGTCAAGATATGGACTACGCAAATTCACGGGAAGCAATAGGAACATCGGGTAACAGATTTCATCTGCTACCCGCACAAATAATTTTTAGCAATAGATCTCATCTACTATAAAATTATACTATTCAATACCCATACATCTCATGTATTCTAGATCATAACATGCATCTACTAATAGCCTGGCTCTGATACCACTGTTGGGGAACGCGACAGAAAACAAAAATTTCCGGTATAGCGAGCACGCCCAGGACCACTATGGAGACTGCATACAAGGTTTGATCTGATTCGTACCGACTCGAAGCGCAGCGGAAGTAGAGTCGATGACGAACGGCGGTGCAGATCCCCGTAGCTAGGATTTTACAACCTCCCAACCACGAGGATGTATACCCTCATCTGCCCTGCGGACAGCCCTCCGGGAGGCGGTCGCATAGCCCCCCGGACGGTGTTGCGGACAGCCCTTCGGGAGGACCTCCGAAACTCGGACTGTCACTCGGACAGCCCTTCGGGAGGACCTCCAAAACTTGGACGGTCACACAGACAGCCCTTCGGGAGGCACTCTCGAACTAAGACCGAAACTACGATCTCTCTACAGAGTTGCACACATACGGTGTCATCTATCCGGCAGGGCTTCGCCGTCCAGAACTAGTTCCTGCCGGAACCCAGACAGCCTTTCGGCTCTACGAAACTATTTCGCTAGGAGGGAGAGAGAGAGCCAGATCATGCATGGCATTTGTATGAGAGTAAGAGATGAGTTTGTGGGCAGACCACTCACCTCTATTTATAGGAAAACCAAGGGGTAGGATGGGACTTGGAATTACCAAAATGCCCATGAGGTGAGCACACCACAAGGGCATAAAAGGAAAGCCTCCAAATAGTGTTGCCTGCATCACCATGCCTGCATCACTATGCCTGCATCACCATGCCTGCATCACCATGCCTGCATCACCATGCCTGCATCATCCCCTAATAGTGTTTCCACTATTCACAAATAGTGTTTCCACTATTCACAAATAGTGTTTCCACTATTTGCAATAGTGTTTCCAATAAAGTAATCCAAAAAGCACTTTCACTATTCATGACGATATTTTTCAGCGTCCGTTCGAACTAAAAATATTTATGTGGGCTTAGAACATTTCCAGCACCCACTAAAATAATTTTCAATACGATCCGGAACAATTCCGGAACAGTGATTTTCATCTGCGAAAAGCATCTGAAGCGGTTCCGGCAGCTCCGGAACATTTCCGGTTATTCTTCCAGAAAATTCCCAGAAGTTTCCAGAATGATTCTGGCACCCTCCAAGAATTATCAGGCATGTGCCAAAACCAATTTGACTTTATGGTATCCTCTGAAACAACTTTTCAGTTTCACCGAAACTGTTCCGGTGACCTGTCTGCGGAACATTTCCGCTGTCCGAAACTTTTCCGGTGTCCGAAACTTTTCGGTGATTTTCTCTCAGACTCCCTGTCTAGTATTCAACAGATAGATGACCCTTAAGCGTGTGACCCTATAGGTTCGGTGAAGCATAGACATGACCCGGAACCCCTTCCGATCAATGATCAACATCGGAGCCATGGACACCCATATTGATCCCTATACCCACACGAATAAATATTCGAGTGAACCTCCAGTTGCCGTGTGCTATTCCTGATGCTTCGCGATATGTTACAAATACCTGAGGTGAGACATGTTGGCATCCCCATGGATCAACAACTTGTCCACTATGCCAGTTACCTCGTTATCGGTATTGTTCTCTTTTCTCGTTCCCGTGTTCCGGCATCCCCGTGATCAAATCGCAAAGTGTCTAGCCAGACGATGATGGATACCGTAACACCCAGAGGGTCCAGAGATATCTCTCCATCGTCGGAGGAGCAAATCCCAATCTTGAGCTATCAAGTTACTTCACTTACTTTTCCATGAACCCGTAAGCCGCCGTAATAGCCACCCATTTACGAATGACGTTTAACAAACCCCAAAGTTCATGAAGCAAGCATGAAGAAACTCGATACTCTCATGGTCTAAGGAATTATGCAAACATTAACTTCTCTGTGTTATTAACCATTAACTTATGACGAATGTATCTCATAGCATAACATTAATTTGGGTCGATTCAACACAAATGTTCTTCTAACATTGTGCCCTCAAAATTGCCGGCATAGGGAATTGTTACAGGATCATCATGCAATACTTGAGCCAGTCTTACAGGCCAGACTAGGAATACATTTTACCATTTATTATCCCACACGTGCACATGAGTTTCCCTCCAAGCCTCGTTTTATTTGTAGACTCGAGAATCATTGCAGTTATAGCATGGAACATAAACATAATTATGAACAGAAAGATAATCAATAACATTTATTATTGCCTCTAGGGCATATCTCCTACAGACATACCCTCGATAACTTCTGTGTAAATAGCATGGTAGTTTTTGCACGACGGACCTAATAACTTATGTTCAAACAACGTGGTAAATTTGACATGAGGGCGCGTTTTTTGAAGCATATCCCGATAACTCATGCGTAAAAAGTATGATAATTATGCACCGCAACTGTGATAGCTTACCTACAAACTACATGGTACCGTTGATTCAGGGGAGACTTTTTCTTTAAAACATACCTACATAACTTTTGTGCAAAAAAAAAGGTATTTCTATGCACTGTAGAGCTACTAACTTACGCTCAAATATCATGATAATTTTTCACCCGGAAAAAAAGGTTTACACATACCATGGTAAATTTTGTGTAAAGTTACCATGATTCTCACGATCTAGTTACCAGCCTACTAACGATGTAGTTACCTATAATGGTAGGCCTGATTATAGGTGACCAAGAGGTCAACCTGGGTATGGGACAACACAGCCCACACATAAACGGGCCTGGACCGGCCCGACCCCCAAAGTTCCATGTATAAGCGAGTCCTGCCATGTCGGCATAAGGACCTCACCTCACGGCCGACGCACGTCACAGATGGTAGACGGTATTGCGGACATGATAATTTACATACAAACATCATGATAAATTTTTGCCACAAGCAAAAAAAAAATAGTTGAAACACCCATGGTAACTTCAATGTAAACAACATGATAACTTGGTACTAATGGCATGGTAACTTTTGACCAGAAAAAAAAGTCGTCAAAACATACAAACATGCAACGATTTTTTTACATGAAACGGATTTTGAAGCGAAGCAACGGTTTGAGCTACAAAACATTTTAAAGTGTCAAAATAAGAAAAATATTTGCTGACATCATTGTTTTCATCTTATTATGCATGCAAACTCTGCTCCATTTTTCTTTAATAAAGTAATGCGGAAATAGTGCTAGAGTGGAATTAGCAAGCATGATTAGTGATTAAATAAGGAATAAATCATTGTTCCTCGCGAAGTACTATGAGGGTGGTTCGTTCGCATGTATCGCTGAATGTTAGGAAGATATCACTCGAAAAGATGCACATGGGTGCACGCACACCCACGTAAATAGTAAATTCATAAAAAATACTAAAAAAATAAAAAATTCTGAAATTTTGCGGTAAGACACTTAGTCGACCATTCTACTCGTGTGGGAAGTTTCATGATGTATTGACACCCATGATATTCTTAGAGAAGAAAATACAATTACGGACATACTATTCATCAAACAGTGTTTTTTAATATAGCTTTGATGGCAAAATAGTTATCTGTGTACCACTAAAAAAATCCCTAGCAAATCCAAATCCCCTGCTGCATTACCTCCTCCCCTCGCCTCGCGCCCCCGCCTGCGTCCACCCTCATCCATGCCGGTGACCACTCGGTCTTGGCGCCCACTCTCTCCCCGGTGCTGCCATGGCATCTGGCTCGGCTAGCTCGGCTTCGGTTTCCTCGAGGCTGCAGCCGGTGGTCTCGGGGCTGGGTCTCTCAGGCTCGAGTGGATCTGCGAGCTCCTCTTCAAGAGCTGGTGGTGGTGGCGAGGTGGCGCCGCTCCAGGCGGAGGGGCGGTGAAGCTATGGAGGAAACCGGGCCCCTCGCGCAAGGCCCTCTGGCGGAAGAGAAAGCTTCTGCAGAAGCAGGCCATGGCAGATAGGCAGAGACCGCGCTCGGCGTCTTCATCCCAGGAAAGGAGGGAGATTCCCCCAGATCTGTTTGGGTTGTGTTTCAAGTGCTTTCGGGAAGGGCATCGGAGAGAGCATTGCAAGTTCAAGCCTTTGTGCATCTGGTGCAGGCTCGAGGGGAACATCTCATCGGAATGCAAGCGTCCGCGGAGCCCAAGATCAGAGGAAGAGTTGAGGCGTGATGCGATGGCCAAGGTGGCAAGGACTTCTCAGTCATCGATGCATGTCGGACTTGCGCACAGGCTGTTGCCAGCGGCTAGGCAGGCCTCTTTGTTGGAGACGCCCTCGCCAGCCCTGTTTGACACCGCGCTTGTGGGGTTCGGGCAGGAACCGGTTGCAGCCACTGGTGCCATCTGCATTCTTCGGCGATCACCGGAGATGGACGACCTGGAGCAGCGTTTGAGGCTGGCAGTGGTGGCTTATGTTGGAGGTGCTCGGCCAGCGGTGTCTTGCCGTGAGGCGGCTGAGGCGATCTCTATAGTTCTCGAGATTCCTTGTCATCGCTTGTCAGTTCACAAGTTCCATCCTGAGGACTTCCTGGTGGTTTTTGCCGCGGCGGATTTACGTAACAAGGCTCTCGTGCTTGGGTCAGTTGAGCATGGCCGCTTTAAGTTGTTCGTCAGGCCTTGGCTACGACAAGCACAAGCGGTGTCTAGAGTGATGCGCACCCAGGTGGACCAGATGATTGAAGGAGTCACTTCTCATGCTTGGACGAGGAAGACGGTGGCAGAGTTGTTGGGATCTTCTCGCCTCGTGGAGAGTTTAGCATTAGAGACGGCCAATCGAGAGGATCTATCCCTATTCAAGCTTCACGCTGTTCGGGAACGTTGCATGGAAAACAAAAATTTTCCTACGCACATGCAAGATCTATCCATGGTGATGAGCATCTATAAGAGAGAGAGTGGATCTACATACCCTTGTAGATCGCTAAGCGGGAAGTGTTAAGAAACGCGGTTGGTGTAGTTGAACGTCTTCGCGATCCAAATCGTCGAGCGTCCGGCGATCTCATCACGATCCGTCCCATGATCCAATCACGATCCATCCCGCGATCTCATCACGATCCGTCTCGCGATCTTGATCACGTTCCTTCCGATCTAGGGCCGAACGGACGGCACCTCCGCGTTCAGCACACGTACAGCTCGATGACGATCTCCGCCTTCCTGATCCAGCAAGAGGGAGCAGAGAGGTAGACGAGTTCTCCGGCAACACGACGGTGTTGCGGCGATGGTGGTGGAGGTATTCCAGCAGGGCTTTGCCTGAGCACCGCTGAAAACCGATCTAGAGGAGAAAACGATCTAGAGGAAGAAGAGGGCAGCACGTGAGAATTAGGGTTAGGGATGCCCTCAAATCCTCTAGTATATATAGGATGAGAGGAGGAGGAGGAGGCTGGCGCAAGGGCCAGCCCTCCTAGGCTTCGGCCGAACCAAGAGGGAGGAGTCGTCCTCCTCCACTCCTGGTAGCATTAGGAATCCTTCCTTATCTAGCCCCTTTTGCCTTTTTCCACCTTTTTCCTTTTGGGATTTTCTTCCCAGCCGCATGGGCCTTGTGTGGGACTTCCACCAGCCCACTAAGGGCTAGTATTCATCCTCCCACAGCCCATGTAGCCTCTTGGGTCGAAATACCCCTCCCAATGGTACCCATTACACTACCGGCACTCCCGGGGCCCTACCGATGAGCCCGAAACTTTTCCGACGACCAAAACAGGACTTCCTATATATCAATATTTACCTCCGGACTATTTCAGAGCTCCTCATGACGCCCGGGATCTCATCTGGGACTCCGAACAACATTCGGTCACCATCATACATAACTCTATACTACCGAAACATCACTGAACCTTAAGTGTGCAGACCCTGCGGGTTTGAGAACTATGTAGACATGACCGAGACACCTCTACGGTCAATAACCAATAGCAGGACCTGGATGCCCATATTGGTTCCTACATATTCTACGAAGATCTTTATCGGTCGAACCTCTATGTCAAGGATTCAGTTAATCCTGTATGATGTTCCCTTTGTTCTTCGGTATGTTACTTGCCCGAGATTCGATCGTCGGTATCTCCATACCTAGTTCAACCTCGTTACCGGCAAGTCTCTTTACCCGTTCCGTAATACAAGATCCCGTGGCTAACACGTCACATTGCTTGCAAGGCTTGTTGTGATGTTGTATTACCGAGTGGGCCCTGAGATACCTCTCCATCACACGGAGTAACAAATCCCAGTCTTGATCCATGCCAACCCAACAGACACCCTCGGAGATACCTGTAGAGCACCTTTATAGTCACCCAGTTACGTTGTGACGTTTGATACACACAAGGTACTCCTCCAGTGTCAGTGAGTTGCATGATCTCATGGTCATAGGAACATATACTTGACATGCAAAAAACAGTAGCAATAAACTGACACGATCATATGCTACATTTGTAGTTTGGGTCTTGTCCATCACATCATTGTCCTAATGATGTGATCGAATTATCAAATGACATCTCATGTCCATGGCTAGGAAACCTTAACCATCTTTGATCAACGAGCTAGTTCACTAGAAGCATACTAGGGACATTGTGTTGTCTATGTATCCACACATGTATCTAAGTTTTCGATCAATACAACTATAGCATGGATAATAAACGATTGTCATGAACAAGGAAATATGATAATAACTAATTATTATTGCCTCTAGGGCATATTTCCAACAGTCTCCCACTTGCACTAGAGTCAATAATCTAGTTCACATCACCATGTGATTCGCATTGTTATGAATCTAATGCCCGATGAGTTCTGGGGCTCGATCATGCTTTGCATGTGAGAGAGGTTTTATAGTCAACAGGTCTGCGACATTCAGATCTGTGTGTACTTTGCAAATCTCTATGTCAAACTGTAAACACTGCTACCACACTCCACTTGGCACTATTTCCAAATGGCTGCTCCACTATATGTATTTAGATTGCTACTACGAGTCATCCGGATTGGTGTTAACTCTTTATCACCTCCATAATCGAGAAACATCTCCTTAGTCGTTTAGTTACTAAGGATAATCTTGACCGTTGTCCAATAATCCACTCCTGGATCACTCTTGTACCCCTTGTCGGACTCATGGCAAGGCACACACAGGTGCGGTACACAGCATGGCATACTATACAGAGCCTATGGCTAAGGCACAGGGGATGACGTTTGTCCTTTGTCACTCACAAGATGCGCGCCTATCCATTTTAAGGCACGAGGGCCCCGCAAAGGATAGAGGCGCATCTTGCCGTTAGCAAGAATAGTACCATCATAACATACATTACAGAAAGAGATGAGTATACAAGATTGGCTTACACTCGCCATATGCTAGCTTACAAACCCACACAATTCATAACATCAAGTTGAAGACAGGGTCCGGCTACGGACAAAATCAAACAAAGAAAGAAATAGTTGCAAATGATACTATCAAGCTAGCCCAAGGATCATGACCAAGGCCCTCTACTCGTCCGGGTACGTCACATACATTCTGCCTCCTCTCTTCATCATATTCCCACTACAATTGAGTAAGGTCATCCGGCACATAGTCATCTATACTTGCACCTGGAGTACTGTAGTAAACTATGAGCCACATGGACTCAGCAATCAAGCAACCGGGTTCTGAAACTATGCAAGCTTATGGGTAGGAAAGGGGTGATTCTTTAGTTTGCAGCAGCACTAAGCATGTATTGTGGCTAACTTACGCAACATTTAAATAAATATGAGTGGCCTACGATGAACGGTCGGAACTAGAATGATCTCTATGAGACACTGAACACCTACTTACGTCATGCATAACCCCACCGTGTTCTCTCTCGGTTCATGTTCACGAGCAGAGACAATCACGGTTACTCACACAGTTGGTTCATTTTATTAGAGTTTACTTCCAGTTAACTATAACCAGGTGTTAAACAATAATCCAAGTTGCCACATAACCGCGGGCACGGCTTTTCGAAAGATTTAAC
Source organism: Hordeum marinum (assembly GCA_022496015.1). Lineage (NCBI taxonomy): Eukaryota > Viridiplantae > Streptophyta > Magnoliopsida > Poales > Poaceae > Hordeum > Hordeum marinum. Next base: position 277,571,617 of record CM039672.1, on the reverse strand, counting down.
CCTGCAGGGGTGCTCCAACTAATCCATTACCAAATTAACCACACTCCACGGGAATAGCCTCGACCACGGATCTCGTGATCGTCATAGGTAATTCCAAAGGAATTACAACACCTCGAGTAAACCCGAAGAAAGTCAGAGTCCACACGCAAGACATTCGATAAAGGTAAAACAAATCTAGCAAGACCTCCCGACGTGTCGACGAACCCAATAAGAGTCGCGTATCTCATTCTCAGGACACGACTGGATGAGAGCAGCGTACAGTGGCCTGATAGAAATCTCCCAAGTTGCCCTGGGTTGGCCCCGCACACAACTCTAGTTTGGACCAACACTCATGAGGAGCACTAGCCCGGGTTGTTGATTAATTATCCACGGGGTTGCAAAGCCCTATGCAAGTTTTATTAAGTTATTAGCAAATGTAGTAACAATGTTGGGTCTTGCCAGACAAGTTTTAATCTCAACCGAATAAACAAGGGGGTCCCCATAACAACCCCGATCATGTTAGGAGCGCAAAATATGGAAAACATAACACCGGTAACAAGAAACTATGGCGGTAACAGCGGAACAAAACACTTAGCAAAAGGCCAAGCCTTCCACCAATACCAAGATATATATGTGCATTAAATTAAATAACAGATAATATGATGATATCCAAATCCATGTTATCACATGGAACAACATGCACCTCCAACTAAGAACGCTATAAGAGGGGTTGAGCAGCGGTAACTTAGCCAAACAAGGTTTGCTGGGAAGTGGAGGTTAGGGGCTTTCATGGCAATAAGGAGGCTGATATCAAGTGGTAGGTAGCGCTATTGTAACGATAAGAGCGAGAAACAAGCAAGCAAGAATAGTAACGGAATCCGGGCACGATCAGCTTGCATGTTGGTTCTTCAGTGAAACAAGTAGCTGGGTCCTCGTTGTGGTACTCTCCTGGATCCTCGTACTCAGATTCAACGCTCACGTCTACCCAAGATAAACAGCAACAATAAACATCCAACCAAGGTGCAATGCACAACCAACATGATGCATGATCCATTTATGAAGAATTTAACATGGCAATCCAATTCTAGTCAAGTTTCACATGCAAAACTTGTTTATTAATGAACCTGGACAGAACCTCATGTTAAGTTATTTAGACATGCATGAACATGGCAAATATGAATTCATCATGCAAAATCGATGGAAATGCATATAAAGATCATAAGAAACGGAGTTACGGTTCTCACGATACGCTCACGACAAGGTACGAAGGCAAACACAAGCTCATCAAGGACATGGGCTAAACCTTGGCATTCCAAGGCAGCCACTGGATAGGTGGTGAAAAACCAATCACATTAGGCTCAAGAATCAATCAATTCCATGGAGCATAGTTCCCACAACTCACAAAACAAGAAAAACCACAATCTTCCACAAAACAGCAATATAGCAACTTCTACAGCTCACAACTTGAGCTACAGAAACCCTACGGCCACAAACAAGACATGGACAGAATCTACTCAACACCCACATCAACTTATCCAACTATGCAAACAGCAAAGGAGACACACATCAATAAGTATGAAGCTAACAAGTTGACATGTTGAATCAGATTTCTGGGGCTTAGTGAAATTCCAGTTTTCTGGAATCTGGAATTATAAAGTAGCAAGTTGACAGAAGTTGATAAATATGCTAGAGAGCTCTAAATGGCATGAAAATTAACAAGATGGTAGAGGACAATATCTACTACAAATAACTAACACTGAGCATGAGCAAATAACAAACATATCACTAGATACAACCCACTCTTCATGGCATAAAAATAACAACAGATTCCCCCACAGCCATTTTTCAGGTTGGCAGAAAACAACAACATCATAGCAACTTAACAGCAAGGTAGCCACTGAACTAGTGAATTAGCAAAATAACTAAAAATACTGGGATGTTCCCAGCAACTTTAACTAGCAATCTCATGTTGGCAAGAACTTAAAACCATGCATAGATTAAAACATAATAAATGGACAAAAGGGCATCACAGTATAAAAATCCAGTTTTGTGAAGTTGCCCCAAAGTCAAATCTGACTTCACAGATGCATTCATGGGTTTATTCTACCCCAAAAGCATAACTCATACACATATACTTGTTTGGAGCAAGTGGGAGAAACCCTAGGTCGAAATTGACCTCCTAAGGGCAAGGGTGACTTATGTCACTTATGTAACTTAATGAAAATGGCTCCAAAAGGCATGTGCTCTATTGATACATGTTGGAAATGGTTAAACAGCATCTTAGGGACAAGACATCATGGCATAGCATCAATAGCAAGGATGAAACTAACTAGAAGAGTAAATATGCTCATTATGCACATAAAGAGAGAAATACCTACACATGGGGATACTCATGCACACATACATCCACACATGCATATAGAAAACTACCAAAGGAACCACATGATACCTTTCTATACAAGCATAATTCCCTCATGTGGATACACATGCACTCATCTCACATGCACATGTGTGTGTGTATGTGTAACATTCACACACACTCCCTATGCAAATACACTCATCTACACACACATATACATACATGCCCAATGCATATATGCACCACACTATGCATAGCACCACACACACACACTACCACATACATACTCACATATATACACATGCACACAAATACCACACACACTCACACAAGTGTGTGTATGTAAAACATACACACACACACTACACCAAGCACACACATACATCTATCTCACACATACACTAAAACATGGATGACAAGAAAAACACCCTGGAAATACTACACACGCATAAATACATGTGCAAGAATTAGAACAAAAGAAACAAAAAACAACAACAACAAAAATGGGGGAAGGGGTTCCGAACCCCTGACCTGTTAGTCAGTTTCCCCTGCGCTACCACTGCGCTATCTCCACGATACTTAACAGGGAGGGGGAACTGCATATCTAATACACGCGCACCACAACTCACACACTGACTAAACTGAAGATCGATCAGATCCGGTGATAGACAACGCGGCAGCGGACTCCGGCGAATACAAAGCGGCACAGGGCATCTCCGACGATGAGAACGGGCATGACGACGCGGGGATCCACGGGGATTCCATTCCCCCACTCGTCTCGCGACAAGGGGGGCGTTGGCGAGCTCAAGCTTGAGCTTTCCGGCCGACGGCGACGAGCATCACGACGACGATCCTAAGAGCTACGGGGAGGAGAGGGGGCAATGGGGATCGGCTGCTCACTGAGGGGAAGCTCGGTGAAGTGAGGACACGGCGACGACGCGTGGAAGGAGACGGCAACGGCCTCCCTCGCTTGCGGACGACGGCGATGACGGGGTGCTGCAGGGGTGCTCCTCACCCCCTAGCAGCGGGAACGGGACGCGGATGGCACCGGGATGCCGCAGGCCATCTTGACGGCGACGACGCACCACCGGAGGCGACGCCGGCGACGAGCCCGACGATCTCCACTCTCTCTGAACCCACTTACCTCTCTGAACCCTAAAGGAAGAAGAAGCAAGAGGGAGAAGAAGGAGGAGGAAGAAGGGGAAAAGCGGTGGCGGCGAGGGAACAGGGGAACCCTGGGGAGGCGCGCTTAAATAGGGGGCCGGCCTCGACGTTTGGAGCTGCTAACGGCGACGGCGACGGCGCTCCTCTCCTCTCTCTACACACACGCTCACTCTAACGGAGGCGACGGGAGACGAGGCAGGTGGCCGTCTGGCTTGGTTGGGCCTCATGGGCCGGGAGCCCACGCGCGCACACACTCCGAAAAAAACAAAACCAAGCCCCTTTTTCTTTATTAAAACCACACAGCAAAAGGGAAAAACCCCAAAGAGAAAGAAATAAAGGATTTTTAGAAAACAAAATATTTTGTAGAGAAGAAATAATGTGCCCCAATTGATAAAAATGCTAAGCTGAATTTTTGAATAAGCAATTTTTAATACTTTAATAATAACAGCCCCTGTTTTTAATAAACACAAAACCATCCAAACTTCAAACATCAAAAGAACCACACCCTAAATTATGAACATGATTAGGGACACCACTTTAACATTTTTAAGAGATTTTTAAAACAACTAAAATCTTCCAAGAAAATCACATTGAAATAAGGGGGGTATAGATGAAGAAGAAAAGAGAGGGGAAGGAAGAGAAGTTGCACATATGAATCCAAGCACACTCAAATGTCAAAAAAACACAAGGCACACTCACATACATTCACATCATACCACAACACATGAAGACAAGCAAGGCATGATGAATGCTATGATGGATGGAATGATGCATGAATGCAAACAACACATGAATGACAAGGTGCAATACATTTCATAGCTCATGACACAAGGTTCATATATGGGGGTACATGCCAAATAAGGTAGGGACAACACTTGGGCTGTCACAACTCTCCCCACTACAAGAGGATCTCGACCCGAGATCTAGGAATGAAAGAAATCAAGAAATTAGGAACAGAGAAGGTCCTCGCATTCCCAAGGAGCTTCTTTGTCGTAATGATGAGACCACTTCACCTTGAGGAATTTGATAGACTTGTTCCAAGTCTTACGCTCAGTTTCTTCGAGAATAGCAACTGGATGCTCATGATAAGAGAGGTCTTCTTGGAGATCGATGTCTTGGAGGTCAATGGTTCGCTCTGGAGTCTTGAAGCATTTCCAGAGCTGAGAAACATGGAAAACATCGTGCACAGTTGCGAAATTCGGAGGAAGCTCTAGTTGATATGCAAGACCACCTCTCTTGCCAACAACTTTGAAAGGACCAATGAAACGAGGAGCTAGCTTCGCTTTGATTCCAAACCGCTGAGTGCCTCTCATGGGAGGAACTTTGAGATAGACAAGATCATCCACTTGGAAAGAAACATCCCGATGTTTGTTGTCGTAATAACTCTTCTGTCGGGACTGAGATGCTTTGAGGTTCTCACGAATGACATGGCACATTTCTTCTGCTTCAGTGATCATGTCATTGCCCAATATCTGACGCTCACCGGTTTCAGACCAGTTAAGCGGGGTACGACACTTCCTGCCGTAGAGAATCTCGAAAGGGGCCTTGCCTGAGCTGGCTTGAAAGCTGTTGTTGTATGAGAATTCAGCATATGGAAGGCAGTCTTCCCACTTCATGCCAAACGAAATCACACAAGCTCTGAGCATATCTTCAAGGATCTGATTGACTCTCTCAACTTGACCACTTGTCTGCGGATGGAACGTAGTGCTGAAACGGATCTTAGTACCCATAGCAGTCTGGAAGGACTCCCAAAACTTGGAAGTAAAGAGGCTTCCACGGTCAGATGAGATGAGCTGAGGAATACCATGCAAAGATACTATCCTTGACGTATACAACTCTATAAGCTGAGTTGCCGAGATAGATTCTTTGACTGGCAGGAAATGAGCAACTTTTGACAGCTTGTCGATAACCACAAAGATGGCACCGTTGCCTCTCTTGGACTTTAGAAACCCAGTGACGAAATCCATCGCAACATGATCGAATTTCCACTCTGGGATAGGCAAAGGCTGAATAAGACCTGCTGGACGTTGATGCTCCGCCTTCACTCTACGATAGACATCACACTCGTTCATGAACTGAGCAATTTCACGTTTCATGCAAGTCCACCAGAAGGTTTGCTTGAGATCCTGATACATTTTGGAACTGCCTGGATGAATGGATAGAAGAGAATTGTGTGCTTCGTCCATGATAACTTTTCTGAGGTCACCTTTTGGAACCACAAGACGGTCCGCAAAGAACAAGGTGTCCTTGTCATCAACTCGAAAGCACTTATACTTCGGAATGCCCTTGGCCACACCTTTCTTCACTTTATTCACCATAGCGTCAAGAAGTTGCGCTTGGCGAACCTGATCTTCCAGAGTCGGAGAACCTTGAAGGTTGGCAAGAAATCCTTGCGCAATCATCTGGAGGTTGAGCTTACGAAAGGCTTCACAAAGCTCGGGTTGAAGAGGCTTGAGAATGAGACTATTGCAGTACTCCTTACGGCTGAGCGCGTCCGCAATGACATTTGCTTTACAAGGAGTATACTCGATACTTGGATTGAAGTCTTCAAGCATTTCCACCCAACGAGATTGCCAAAGTTTCAGATTGAGTTGAGTGAAAATATATTTCAAACTCTTGTGATCGGAGTACACCTCAACTGGTCTACCCAACAGCAAATGCCTCCAAGTGATAAGAGCGTGCATAACTGCCGCCAGCTCTAAATCATGAGTGGGACAGTTCTTCTCGACAGGCTTCAACTGACGTGAGGTATAAGCAACTATCTTCTTATCTTGCATAAGAACACCACCAAGACCTTGGAGGGAAGCATCACAAAACACCTGGAAAGGCTTGGACTGCTCAGGAGGAACAAGAACTGGAGCTGAAGTCAATCTCTGCTTGAGCGTATTGAACGCCACATCACACTCAGGAGACCAAACATACCTGACACTCTTCTGGAGGAGGTTAGACAGAGGCTTAGCAATTTGAGAGAAGTTCTCCATGAATCTTCTGCAATAGCTAGCCAGCCTGAGGAAGCTCCGAAGCTACTTCACATTCTAAGGAGGTTTCCACTTCAAGATTGCCTCAACTTTCTCAGGGTGCACTTTAATTCCCTCGGCAGAGATCACATGCCCAAGGTACACCACTTATTTGAGCCAGAACTCACACTTGGAAAACTTGGCATAGAAACGAAGCTCTCTTAACTTGTCAAGCACAAGCCTAAGATGCTCAGCATGCTCTTCTTCTGTCTCCGAGAACACAAGGATATCATCCAAATAGACCAAGAAGAACTCATTCTTGAAAGGAGAGAAATGAAGTTCATCATTCTTGAGAAGGTTGGAGGAGCATTAGCGAGACCAAACGACATGACGGTGTACTCATAAGAGCCAAAACTCGTCCTGAAAGCGGTCTTGGGAATGTCTTCTTCGTGAATACGAATCTGATGATAACCCATGCAAAGATCAAGCTTCGAGAAAACCTTGGCACCTTTTAGTTGTTCAAACAACTCATTGATGTTTGGAAGTGGATATTTGTTTCTGATTGTCTTCTTGTTCAATGGACGATAGTCAACACAAAGACGATCTGTGCCATCTTTCTTCTAGACAAACAAAACTCCACAACCCCACAGAGAAGAGCTTGGTCTGATCAGGCTCGGACGTTCTTGCTCATCTAGCTGCTTCTTCAACTCTTTCAGCTCTTCGGGGCCAAGTTTATACGGGCGCTTGCAGACCTGTTCAGTTCCGGGCTCGAGATCAATCATGAACTTAATTGGCCGGTGCGGAGGCATTCCTGGCAATTCTTCTGGAAAGACATCTTCATACTCATTAACCACCGAAATCTGAGAAATCGCCGAGATTTCACCCTTCTCATTAAGTGCAAAGAGACGGATTGTGTCATCGCGAGCTGCGAAAATAATCACGTCTTCTGAAGGATGAGTCAGCTTGACTTCTTTAGCTTGACAATCAATGTAAGCCTTATTCATTGCCAAAAAGTCCATGCCCAAAATGAGATCAATATTGGAATTGTCGAGAACAATTGGAGAAGCCAGAAAGGAATAATTGCCCATCTTGATAGGAACATCCGAAACAATGCGATTGGAATTCAACGTCTTACCAGGTGACACCACAGATAAAGACTTAGGCAAATCTCGATAATCAAACTCATTCTTGACAAAGAAAGGGCAAGACATGAAACAATGCGATGCACCAAAATCAAATAACACTTTTGTAGAAATAGAATTAACTCAGAGATTACCCATGATCACATCATTGGACTGCTCTTCTTCAGCTGCATTCACCATGTTCACTCTTGCGGTCTTGGGATTATGCTTCACCATTGCATTGCCTGGAGGCTTGACGGGAGGAGGAGGCGGAAGACGCCGCTGGTTGCACTTGTTTGCATAGTGACCCTTCTGGCCACACTTGTGACAAGTCACCTCTGAGAGCGGACGAACATTGCCTGGAGGAGGAACAAGAATAGCCTTGCATGCCTGGGGTCTCTGCTGAAATCCTGGATTGGGTGGGTGGGAAGAACCACGGCCACCGAACTGCTTCTGTTGCTGCTGGGGACGAAACGGAGGAGGATTAGGCACCCAATACTTCTGCTTCTTCGGAACCATCTGAGAGATGGAAGAAGAAGAATATGAATCCCTTGAACGCTTCTTGGAATTCTCCACCTTGAGCTGAGTTGCTTCCACCTTTAAAGCCATGTTGTAGAACTGATCAAATTCACGAGGCTCTTGCTGAACTAGGCCTGCCAGAAGCTCATCCTTGAGACCATTCCTGAACTGATAGATCATCGCCTTGTCATCCGGCACATCTTGCTTTGCATAACGGGCAAGATTCTGGAACTCGACGTTGTACTGGTAGACAGACTTGCTTCCCTGCTTCAGGTGCCTGAACTTCTCACGCATCTCCTCGACAAAGCTAGTCGGAATGTAATGAGCCCTGAAGTCACGACGGAAATCGTCCAAAGTAACAACACAATCGCCCCTGGAATCCTTGTACTGTTGCCACCAATCAGCTGCTTGACCCTTGAGCTGGAACGATGCAAACCTGACAAAATCCTCTGGCCTGACATTGCTGCACTCAAAATGCTTAGTCATATCGCGAAGCCAATCATCAGCATCGAGCGGCTGGTCACAACAGGTGAACAACTTGGGTTGATTGGCGAGGAACTGGTTAAGCGTTGCAAACTGAGGCTGATTCTGAAAATTCCCTTGAAAACCTTGTTGACCCTGCTCTCTTTCTTGCAATAGCCTGAGCAACATCTGAGTGTTCGCATTGGTCGCGGCCATCACTACTTGCCAAGCTTCTGGCGGAGGAGGCGGAGGCGGGGGTGGTGGTGGAACATCAGATTTCTCCTCACCCCGACTCGGATTGTTGCGAGTTGGTGGAGCCATCCTGAAGATGGACAAAACTCAATCAGCACCTCATTGATAAGATGAATCCAAAGTTGAATGAATAACTTGAACGAAATTGAAGAAATAACAACATAGCCTTCGTACTGAAAAATTAGTAAGAATGCTTCTTAGGATCATGATAACATCATCAGATATAATAAGCCACTTTCAATAACACAAAAAAGTATTGAGCTAAGCGCTCGGAACAAATGTATATGCCCAATACATCTGGAAAAGATGAACCTAGATGACTACAAGATTTCCCACCTATGAACTTCTGAAAACTTTCTTGTTTATGCGATTTGTGTTGCGGAATCAGGAACCTACCCTAGGTAATCAGCTGCAACTGCATCCGCAACCTTCCACACCATAATTCAAGAAATTCCGCAAACTCATCTAATCTCGAATCCTCGAACTCACAACGATACTAAACCATGGTGGTACCCCGGACGCCTCCCCAGTACTGGGTGACTCCGACCTTATCTCACCACAATAAGTATTGAAATAATTCCGAACATTCTCCGTCCTGAGATATCAAGGAAGCTGAATGGTAACGATGTGCCAACATTCCCTGGAGCTCGACTCCCCGGAAGAAATCAAGTCAGACAGGAGGCACCAAGACAGAACCATGTCACATCGGCATCATATACTCCAAAATACCCGCGTGATACTAAAAAAATTGAGCAGAAGAGGAGTAGAATAAAAATTCCTAAGTCGAATACCTCACCAGAGCATAGAAGACGAGTAAAAAGAATCCTACTCTCCGATATAACTAGACTCAAAATAGTATTAACTAGACACGACTCGGTCAAGTTCAAACAAGCAAAGGCTCCTATGGTCGTATGGCTCTGGATACCAACTTGTCACGCACAAGATGCGCGCCTATCCATTTTAAGGCACGAGGGCCCCGCAAAGGATAGAGGTGCATCTTGCCGTTAGCAAGAATAGTACCATCACAACATACATTACAGAAAGAGATGAGTATACAAGATTGGCTTACACTTGCCACATGCTAGCTTACAAATCCACACAATTCATAACATCATGTTGAAGACAGGGTCCGTCTACGGACGAAATCAAACGAAGAAAGAAACAGTTGCAAATAATACTATCAAGCTAGCCCAAGGATCACGACCAAGGCCCTCTAATCGTCGGGGTACGTCACGTACATTCTGCCTCTCTCTTCATCATATTCCCACTGCAATTGGGTAAGGTCATCCAGCACATAGTCATCTGTACCTGCACCTGGAGTGTTGTAGTAAACTGTGAGCCACATGGACTCAGCAATCAAGCAACCGGGTTCTAAAACTATGCAATCTTATGGATAGGAAAGGGGTAAGTGTTTAGTTTGTAGCAAAACTAATCATGTATGGTGGCTAACTTACGCAACATTTAAATAAATATGAGTGGCCTACGATGAACGGTCGGAACTAGCATGATCTCTATGAGACCCTGTACACCTACTTACGTCATGCATAACCCTACCGTGTTCTCTCTCGGTTCATGTTCACGAGCAGAGACAATCACGGTTACTCACACAGCTGGTTCATTTTATTAGAGTTTACTTCCAGTTAACAATAATCGGGTGTTAAATAATAATCCAAGTTTCCACATAACCGCGGGCACGGCTTTTCGAAAGATTTAACCCTGCGGGGGTGCTCCAACTAATCCATTAAGAAATTAACCACACTTCGCGGGAATAGCCTCAACCACGGATCTCGTGATCGTCATAGGTAATTACAAAGGAATTCCAACACCTCGAGTAAACCCGAAGAAAGTCAGAGTCCACACGCAAGACATTCGATAAAGGTAAAACAAATCTAGCAAGACCTCCCGACGTGTCGACGAACCTGATAAGAGTCGCGTATCTCATTCTCAGGACACGACCGGATGAGCGCAGCGTATAGTGGCCTGATAGAAATCTTCCGAGTTTCCCCAAGTTGGCCCCGCACACGACTCTAGTTTGGACCAACACTCATGAGGAGCACTGGCCCGGGTTGTTGATTAATTATCCACGGGGTTGCAAAGCCCTATGCAAGTTTTATTAAGTTATTAGCAAATGTAGTACCAATGTTGGGTCTTGCCAGACAAGTTTTAATCTCAACCTAATAAACAAGGGGGTCCTCATAACAACCCCGAGCATGTTAGGAGCGCAAAATATGGAAAACATAACACCGGTAACAAGAAACTATGGCGGTAACAGCGGAACAAAACACTTAGCAAAAGGCCAAGCCTTCCACCAATACCAAGATATATATGTGCATTAAATTAAATAACAGATAATATGATGATATCCAAATCCATGTTATCACATGGAACAACCTGCACCTGCAACTAAGAACGCTATAAGAGGGGCTGAGCAGCGGTAACTTAGCCAAACAAGGTTTGCTAGGAAGTGGAGGTTAGAGGTTTTCATGGCAATTAGGAGGCTGATATCAAGTGGTAGGTAGCGCTATTGTAAAGATAAGAGAGAGATACTAGCAAGCAAGAATAGTAATGGAATCCGGGCACGATCATCTTGCGTGTTGGTTCTTCAGTGAAACAAGTAGCTGGGTCCTCGTAGTGGTACTCTCCTGGATCCTCGTACTCAGATTCAACACTCGCGTCTACCCAAGATAAACAGCAACAATGAACATCCAACCAATGTGCAATGCACAACCAAGATGATGCGTGATCCATTTATGAAGAATTTAACATGGCAATCCAATTCTAGTCAAGTTTCACATGCAAAACTTGTTTATTAATGAACCTGGACAGAACCTCATGTTAAGTTATTTAGACATGCATGAATATGGCAAATGTTAATGCATCATGCAAAATCGATGGAAATGCATATAAAGATCATAAGAAACGGAATTACGATTCTCACGATACGTTCACGACAAGGTACGAAGGCAAACACAAGCTCATCAAGGACATGGACTAAACCTTGGCATTCCAAGGCAGTCACTGGATAGTTGATGAAAAACCAATCACATTAGGCTCAAGAATCAATCAATTCCATGGAGCATGGTTCCCACAACTCACAAAACAAGAAAAACCACAATCTGCCACAAAACAGCAATATAGCAACTTCTACAGCTCACAACTTGAGCTACAGGAACCCTACTGCCACAAACAAGATATGGACAGAATCTACTCAACACCCACATCAACTTATCCAACTATGCAAACAGCAAAGGAGGCATACATCAATAAGTATGAAGCTAACAAGTTGACATGATGAATTAGATTTCTGGGAGTTAGTGAAATTCCAGTTTTCTGGAATCTGGAATTATAAAGTAGCAAGTTGACAGCAGTTGTTAAATATGCCAGAGAGCTCCAAATGGCATGAAAATTAACAGGATGGTGGATGACAATATCTACTACAAATAACTAACAGTGAGCATGAGCAAATAACAAACATATCACTAGATACAACCCACTCTTCATGGCAGAAAAATAACAACAGATTCCCAGACTTGGCCATTTTTCAGGTTGGCAGAAAACAACAACATCATAGCAACTTAATAGCAAGGTAGCCACTGAACTGGTGACTTGGACAAATAACTAAAAATATCGGGATGTTCCCCGCAACTTTAACTAGCAATCTCATGTTGGCAAGAACTTAAAACCATGCATAGATTAAAACAGAATAAATGGACAAAAGGGCATCACAGTATAAAAATCCAGTTTTGTGAAGTTTCCCCAAAGTCAAATCTGACTTCACAGATGCATTCATGGGTTGATTCGACCCCAAAAGCATAACTCATACACATGTACTTGCTTGGAGCAAGTGGGAGAAACCCTAGGTCGAATTTGACCTCCTAAGGGCAAGGGTGACTTATGTCACTTATGTAACTTAATGAAAATGGCCCCAAAAGGCATGTGCTCTATTGATACATGTTGGAAATGGTTAAACAGCATCTTAGGGACAATACATCATGGCATAGCATCAATAGCAAGGATGAAACTAACTAGAAGAGTAACTATGCTCATTATGCACATAAAGAGAGAAATACCTACACATGGGGCTACTCATGCACACATACATCCACACATGCATATAGAAAACTAGCAAAGGAACCACATGATACCTTTCTACACAAGCATAACTCCCTCATGTGGATACACATGCACTCGTCTCACATGCACATGTGTGTGTATGTGTAACATTCACACACACTCTCTATGCAAATACACTCATCTACACACACATATACATACATGCCCAATGCATATATGCACCACACTATGCATAGCACTGTTGGGGAACGTCGCATTGGAAACAAAAAAACTTTCCTACGCACACGCAAACCTATCCATGGTGATGAGCATCTACGAGAGGGAGAGTGGATCTACATACCCTTGTAGATCGCTAAGCGGGAAGCGTTAAGAAACGCGGTTGGTGTAGTCGAACATCTTCGCGATCAAAATCGCCGAGCGTCCTGCGATCTCATCACGATCCGTCCCGCGATCCCATCACGATCCGTCCCGCAATCTCATCACGATCCGTCTCACGATCTTGATCACGATCTGTCCTGCGAACTCATCACGATCCGTTCTGCGATCTCATCACGAACCGTCTCGCGATCTCGATCACGGTCCTTCCGATCTAGCGCCGAACGGACGGCACCTCCGCGTTCAGCACACGTGCAGCTTGATGATGATCTCCACCGTCTTGATCCAGCAAGAGGAGGTGGAGAGGAGAGAGAGTTCACCGGCAGCGTGATGGCGCTCCGGTGATGGTGGTGGAGTGATTCCGGCAGGGCTTCGCCTAAGCGCTGCGGAAAACCGATCTAGAGGAGAAACTGTGCACCGGTGAAACGGGTAGCACGTGGCCAGAAATTCTGTCCAAAAACCACCCAATCCACTAGTATATATAGGAGGAGAGGAGAGGAGAGGCAGCCAAGGCCTTTGGGTCGGCCGAAATTGGAGGTGGGAGCAATCCTACTTCACCTCCAATCCTAGTTGGAGTAGGATTGCCTCCCATTGGCTGATTTTCCACTTTTTGCTTTAGGACTTTCTCTCCCGCGCCATGGGCCTTTGTGGCTGTTTTCCCAGCCCACTAAGGGCTGGTTATTATTCTCCCACAGCCCATGGACCTCTTGGGGTCGAAATACCCCTCCCGGAGGCCTCCCGGTACACTACCGGCACTCCCGGTACACTACCGGCAAGCCCGAAACTTTTCCGGAAACCAAACTGGGACTTCCTATATATGAATCTTTACCTCCGGACCATTCCGGAGCTCCTCGTGATGTCCGGGATCTCATCCGGGACTCCGAACAAACTTCGGTCACCACCATACATAACTCTACACTACCGAAACGTCACCGAACCTTAAGTGTGCAGACCCTGCGGGTTCGAGAACTATGTAGACATGACCGAGACACCTCTACGGTCAATAACCAATGGCGGGACCTGGACGTCCACATTGGTTCCTACATATTCTACGAAGATCTTTATCGGTCGAACCCCTATGTCAAGGATTCAGTTAATCCCGTATAACGTTCCCTTTGTTCTTCGGTATGTTACTTGCCCGAGATTCGATCGTCGGTATCTCCATACCTAGTTCAACCTCGTTACTGGCAAGTCCCTTTACTCGTTCCGTAATACAAGATCCCATGACTAACACTTAGCCACATTGCTTGCAAGGCTTGTTGTGATGTTGTATTACCGAGTGGGCCCTGAGATACCTCTCCGTCACACGGAGTAACAAATCCCAGTCTCGATCCATGCCAACTCAACAGACACCATCGGAGATACCTGTAGAGCACCTTTATAGTCACCCAGTTACGTTGCGACGTTTGATACACACAAGGCACTCCTCCGATATCCGTGAGTTGCATGATCTCATGGTCATAGGAACATATACTTGACATGCAGAAAACAGTAGCAATAAACTGACACGATCATATGCTATGTTTGTAGTTTGGGTCTTATCCATCACATCATTCTCCTAATGATGTGATCCCGTTATCAAATGACATCCATGTCCATGGCTAGGAAACCTTAACCATCCTTTGATCAACGAGCTAGTCCATTAGAGGCATACTAGGGACATGGTTTTGTCTATGTATCCACACATGCATTTAAGTCTCCGATCAATACAATTATAGCATGGATAATAAACGATTATCATGAACAAGGAAATATGATAATAACTAATTTATTATTGCCTCTAGGGCATATTTCCAACAGTCTCCCACTTGCACTAGAGTCAATAATCTAGTTCACATCACCATGTGATTCGCATTGTTATGAATCTAACACCCAATGAGTTTTGGGGCTCGATCATGCTTTGCATGTGAGAGAGGTCTTATAGTCAACGGGTCTGCGATATTCAGATCCGTGTGTACTTTGCAAATCTCTATGTCAAACCGTAAACACTGCTACCACACTCCACTTGGTACTATTTTCAAATGGCTGCTCCACTATACGTATCCAGATTGCTACTACTAGTCATCCGGATAGGTGTTAAAGCTTGCATCGACGTAACTCTTTACGACGAACTCTTTATCACCTCCATAATCAAGAAACATTTCCTTAGTCCTCTGGTTACTAAGGATAATTCCGACCGCTGTCCAGTGATCCACTCCTGGACCACTCTTGTACCCCTTGACAGACTCATGGCAAGGCACACATAGGTGCGGTACACAGCATGGCATAATATAGAGCCTATGGCTAAGGCATAGGGGACGACGTTCGTCCTTTCTCTTTCTTCTGCCGTTGTCAAGCTTTGAGTCTCACTCAACTTCACACCTTACAAATCAGACGAGAACCATTTCTCTGGCTGATCCATTTTGAACTCTTCCAAAATCTTGTCAAGGTATGCACTCATTGAAAGTCTCATCAAGCATCTTGATCTATCTCTATAGATTTTGAAGCTCAACAATTAGGTAGCTTTATCCAGGTCTTCCTTTGAAAAACACTTTTCAAACAACCTTTTAAGCCTTCCAGAAATTCTACATTATTTCCGATCAACAATATGTCAACCACATATACTTCTCAGAAATTCTATAGTGCTCCCACTCACTTTGTTGCAAATACAAGTTTCTCGTAAACTTTGTATAAACTCAAAAACTTTGATCAACTCATCAAAGTGTATATTCCAACTCCGAGATGCTTGCTTCAGTCCATGGAAGGATCACCGAAGCTTGCACACCTTTTAGCATCCTTAGGACTGACAATACCTTCTGGTTGTATCACATACAACCTTTCCTCAAGTAAACCGTTAAGGAAACGATGTTTTGACATCCATCTGCGAGATTTCATAATTGAAAAATGCAGCAACTGCTAACATAATTCCAACAGACTTTTAGCATCGCTACGAGTGAGAAAGCTTCATCGCAGTCAACTCCTTGAACTTGTCACAAACAACTTTGCAACAAGTCGAGCTTTACAAATGGTGACATTCACCAATAGTGTCTGTCTTCATTCTAAAGGTCCATTTGTACTCAACGACCTGCCGTCTAACGAGCAAGTCTACCAAAGTCTATACTTGGTTTTCATAAATGGATCCTATCTCGAATTTCATGGTCTCTAACCATTTGTCGGAATCCGGGCCCATCATCGCTTCTCCATAGCTCGTAGGTTCATCGCTGTCCAACAACATGACCTCGAAGACAGGGTTGTCGTACCGCTTAGGAGCAGTAAACATCCTTGTCGACCCACGAAGTTCGATAGTAACTTGATCCTGAAGCTTCATGATCATCATCATTAACTTCCTCTTCAACTAACGTAGGCTTCACAGAAACATCTTTCTGCGCTGCGCTACTCTCTGGTTGAACAAAGGTTTAACAACCTCATCAAGTTCTATCTTCCTCCCACTCAATTCTTTCGAGAGAAACATTTCCTTGAGAAAGGATCCGTTTAAGCAACAAACACTTTGCACTAGGATCTGAGATTGAAGGTTCACCCAACTGATCTTAGGGTATTCTATGAAGATGCATTTGTTCGCCTTGGGTTCGACCTCATTAGGTGAAAACATTTTCCACACAAGTGTCACAGCCCCAAATATTAAGAAATGACAGCTTAGGTTTCTATCAAACCATCATTCATATGGTGTCATCTCAACGGATTTAGATGGTGCCCTATTTAAAGTGAATGTAGTTGTCTCTAATGCATAACCCCAAAATTATAGTAGTAAAACGACAAGAGACATCACAGCACGCACCATGTCCAATAGAGCATAACTATGATGTTCGGACACACCACCACACTATGGTGTTCCAGGTGGCGTTTCGTTGTGAAACAACTTTCACATTGTCTTAAGTTGTATGCCAAACTCGTGACTCAGATATTCACCTCCACGATCATATCGCAGTCATTTTTATCTTCTTGTCACGATGATCTTTAAACTTCACTCTGAATTTGCTTGAACCTTTCAAACGATTCAGACTTGTGTTTCATTAAGTAAATATACAATATATCTACTCAAATCATCAGTGAAGGTAAGAAAATAACGATATCCACTGCACGCTACAAGACTCACTAGATTGCATACATCAACATGTATCATTTCCAATGAATCACTTGCCCGCTCCATCCAACGGGGTCCTTTAGTCATCTTGCCCAAGAGGCATGGTTCGCATGTCTCAACCGATTCGAAATCGAATGAGTCCAAATATCCATCAGCATGGAGTTTCTACATGCGCTTTATACCAATATGACATTTAGCGGCAGTGCCACAAGTATGTGGTACTATCATTATTAACTTTGTATCTTTTGACATCAATGTTATGAACATGTGTAATACTACGATCAAGATTTCAACAAACCATTCTCACTGGGTGCATGACCATTGAAGGTATTATTCATGTAAAAAGAATAACCATTATTCTCCAACTTAAATGAATAACCGTATTGCAATAAACATAATCTAATCATGTTCATGCTCAACGCAAAACACCAAATAACATTTATTTAGGTTCGTCACTAATCCTGAAGGTAGAGAGAGCGTGCGATGTTGATCACATCAACCTTGGAAACACTTCCAACACATATCGTCACCTCACCCTTAGCTAGTTCTCCGTTTATTTCGTAGCTTTTATTTCAAGTTACTAACATTTAGCAACCGAACCAGTATCCAATACCCAGGTGCTACTAAGAGTACTAGCAAGGTACACATCAATAACTCGTATATCAAATATACTTTTGTCGATGTTGCCAGCCTTCTTATCTACCAAGTATCTAGGGTTGTTCCGCTTCAGCGACCTCTCACCTCATAATAGAAGCACTTAGTCTCGGGTTTGAGTTCAACTTTGGGTTGCTTCACTGGAGCAGCAACTGACTTGCTATCCATGAAGTTTCCCTCCTTGCTCTTACCCTTTTAGAAACTAGTGGTTTGATTAACCATCAACACTTGACGCTCCTTCTTGATTTCTACCTTCGCGGTGTTAAACATCGCGAACAGCTCAGGGATCAATACTTCTATCCCTGGTGTATTATAGTTCATCACTAAGTTCTAGTAGCTTTAGTGACAGTGACTTGGAGAACTATATCAATCACTATCTTATCTGGAAGATCAACTCCCACTTGATTCAAGCGATTGTAGTACCCATACAATCTGAGTACATGCTCAACGATTGAGCTATTCTCCTTCATCTTACAGGCAAAGAATCTTGTTGGAGATCTCATATCTCGCAACACAGGCACGAGCCTGAGATCACAATCTCTGCTCCTAGAACATCTCATATGTTCCGTGACGTTCAAAACGTTTCGGGGCCTCAATTCAAAGCCGTAATGCATGACGCACTAAACTATCAAGTAGTCATCGAAACGTGCCTGTTAGATGTTCACAACATCTATAGACGACGCTAGAGGGGGTGGCGCACCGAGCGGTGCATTAAGGACATAAGCCTTCTGTGCAGCAATGAGGACAATCCTCAGATCACGAACCCAGTCCGCAATATTGCTACCAACATCTTTCAACTCTATTTCTCTAGGAACATATAAAAATACAAGGGAGCTACAGCGTGAGCTAGTAATCTACAACATAATTTGCAAAGACACTTTGACTATGTTCACGATAATGAGTTCAATTAATCATATTACTTAAGAACTCCCACTCAAATTGACATCCCTCCGATCATTCGAGTGATACATGATCCAAATTCACCAACTCAAGTCCGATCATCACGTGAGTTGAGGTGGCTGCAATGGTGAACATCATCATGTTGATCATATCTACTATATGACTCATGTTCGACCTTTCGGTCTCTTGTGTTCCGAGGCCATGTCTGTACATGCTAGGCTCGTCAAGTTTAACCCGAGTGTTCTGCATGTGCAACACTGGCTTGCATCCGTTGTATGTGAACGTAGAGTCTATCACACCCGATCATCACGTGGTGTCTCAACACGACGAGCTTTCGCAACGGTGCACACTTGGGGAGAACACAGTTCATCTTGAAATTCAAGTGAGGGATCACCTTATAATGCTACCGCCGTACTAAGCAAAACAAGGTGCATAAAAGTATTAACATCTCATGCAATTCATAAGTGACATGATATGGCCATGAACTTGTGTTTAAGATCTCCATCTCCGAAACACCGGCATGATCTCCATCGTCACCGGCACAACACCATGATCTCCATCATCTTGATCTCCAACAATGTGTTGCCATTGGGGTTGTGGCGCCAGCCCTGCTTCTACTTCTATTGCTACTGCTTAGCGATAAAGTAAAGCATTACATAGCGCTTAATGATTGACACGCAGGTCATACAATAATTAAAGACAACCCTATGGCTCCTGCCGGTTGCTGTATTCAACGACATGCAAGTCGTGAAATTCTATACATCACATGATCATCTCATACATCACATATATCTCATCATGTAATTGGCCATATCACATCACAACATACCCTGCAAAAACAAGTTAGACGTCCTCTAATGTTGTTGCATGTTTTACGTGGCTGCTACGGGTATCTAGCAAGAACGATTCTCACCTACGCATAAACCACAACGGTGATACATAGATTGCTTTTCAACTTTCTCAAGGACCGCCTTTGTCGGATCCGATCCAACTAAAGTGAGAGAAACTGTCACCTGCAAGCCATCTAAGCAACAAGTTGCGTCGAGGGAACCGGTCTCTCGTAAGCGTACGAGTAATGTTGGTCCGGGCCGCTTCATCTCACAATCCCGCTGAACCAAAATCCGACCAAGGGAGGAAGCAATCTAAGCATCAACGCCCACAATACTTTTGTGTTCTACTCGAGATCTCATCTAACCATCAACCTAGCTCATGATGCCACTGTTGGGGAACGTCGCATGGGAAACAAAAAAAATTTCCTATGCACACGCAAACCTATCCATGGTGATGAGCATCTACGAGAGGGAGAGTGGATCTACATACCCTTGTAGATCGCTAAGCGGGAAGCGTTAAGAAACGCGGTTGGTGTAGTCGAACATCTTCGCGATCAAAATCGCCGAGCGTCCTGCGATCTCATCACGATCCGTCCCGCGATCCCATCACGATCCGTCCCACAATCTCATCACGATCCGTCTCATGATCTTGATCACGATCTGTCCTGCGAACTCATAACGATCCGTTCCGCGATCTCATCACGAACCGTCTCGCGATCTCGATCACGGTCCTTCCGATCTAGCGCCGAACGGACGGCACCTCCGCGTTCAGCACACATGCAGCTTGATGACGATCTCCACCGTCTTGATCCAGAAAGAGGAGGTGGAGAGGAGAGAGAGTTCACCGGCAGCGTGACGGCGCTCCGGTGATGGTGGTGGAGTGATTCCGGCAGGGCTTCGCCTAAGCGCTGCGGAAAACCGATCTAGAGGAGAAACTGTGCACCGGTGAAACGGGTAGCACGTGGCCGGAAATTCTGTCCAAAAACCACCCAATCCACTAGTATATATAGGAGGAGAGGAGAGGAGAGGCAGCCAAGGCCTTTGGGTCGGCCGAAATTGGAGGTGGGAGCAATCCTACTTCACCTCCAATCCTAGTTGGAGTAGGATTGCCTCCCATTGGCTGATTTTCCACTTTTTGCTTTAGGACTTTCTCTCCTGCGCCATGGGCCTTTGTGGCTCTTTTCCCAGCCCACTAAGGGCTGGTTATTATTCTCCCACATCCCATGGACCTCTTGGGGTCGAAATACCCCTCCCGGAGGCCTCCCGGTACACTACCGGCACTCCCGGTACACTACCGGCAAGCCCGAAACTTTTCCGGAAACCAAACTGGGACTTCCTATATATGAATCTTTACCTCCGGACCATTCTGGAGCTCCTCGTGATGTCCGGGATCTCATCCGGGACTTCGAACAAACTTCGGTCACCACCATACATAACTCTACACTACCGAAACGTCACCGAACCTTAAGTGTGCAGACCCTGCGGGTTCGAGAACTATGTAGACATGACCGAGACACCTCTACGGTCAATAACCAATGGCGGGACCTGGACGTCCACATTGGTTCCGACATATTCTACGAAGATCTTTATCGGTCGAACCTCTATGTCAAGGATTCAGTTAATCCCGTATAACGTTCCCTTTGTTCTTCGGTATGTTACTTGCCCGAGATTCGATCGTCGGTATCTCCATACCTAGTTCAACCTCGTTACTGGCAAGTCCCTTTACTCGTTCCGTAATACAAGATCCCGTGACTAACACTTAGCCACATTGCTTGCAAGGCTTGTTGTGATGTTGTATTACCGAGTGGGCCCTGAGATACCTCTCCGTCACACGGAGTAACAAATCCCAGTCTCGATCCATGCCAACTCAACAGACACCATCGGAGATACCTGTAGAGCACCTTTATAGTCACCCAGTTACGTTGCGACGTTTGATACACACAAGGCACTCCTCCGATATCCGTGAGTTGCATGATCTCATGGTCATAGGAACATATACTTGACATGCAGAAAACAGTAGCAATAAACTGACACGATCATATGCTATGTTTGTAGTTTGGGTCTTATCCATCACATCATTCTCCTAATGATGTGATCCCGTTATCAAATGACATCCATGTCCATGGCTAGGAAACCTTAACCATCCTTTGATCAACGAGCTAGTCCATTAGAGGCATACTAGGGACATGGTTTTGTCTATGTATCCACACATGCATTTAAGTCTCCGATCAATACAATTATAGCATGGATAATAAACGATTATCATGAACAAGGAAATATGATAATAACTAATTTATTATTGCCTCTAGGGCATATTTCCAACAAGCACCACACACACTCACTACCACATACATACTCAGATATATACACATGCACACACATACCACACACACTCACACAAGTGTGTGTATGTAAAACATACACACACACACACACTGCACCAAGCACACACATACATCTAGCTCACACATACACTAAAACAGGGATGAAAAGAAGAAAAACACCCTGGAAATACTACACACGCATACATACATGTGCAAGAATTAGAACAAAAGAAACAAAAGAAAAGAAAAAAGGAAAACAACAAAACAACAAAAAAAGGGGGGAAGGGGTTTCGAACCCCTGACCTGTTGGTCAGTTTCCCCCTACTCTACTACTGCGCTATCGCTACGATACTAAACAGGGAGGGGGAGCTGCATCTCTAATACACGCGCACCACAACTCACACACTGACGAAACTGAAGATCGATAAGATCCGATGACAAACAACGCGGCAGCGGACTCCGGCGAACACACAACAGCACAAGGCATCTCCGACGACGAGAACGGGCATGACGACGCGGGGATCCACGGGGATTCCATTCCCCCACTCGTCTCGCGGCTTGAGATTTCCGGCCGGCGGCGACAAGCATCACGACAATGATCCTACGAGCTACAGCGAGGAGAGGGGGGCAGCGGGGATCGGCTGCTCACCGAGGGGAAGCTCGGCGAAGCAAGGACACGGCAACGACGAGACGAAGGAGACGGCAGCGGCCTCCCTCACTTGCAGACGACGGCGATGACGGGGTGCTGCAGGGGTGCTCCTCACCCCCTAGCAGCGGGAACGGGATGCGGACGGCACCGGGACGCTGGAGGCCATCTTGACGGCGACGACGCACCACCGGAGGCGACGCTGGCGACGAGCCCGACGATCTTCATTCTCTCTGAACCCACTTACCTCTCTGAACCCGAAAGGAAGAAGAAGCAAGAGGGAGAAGAAGGAGGAGGAAGAAGGGGAAAAGTGGCGGCGGCGAGGGAACAGGGGAACCCTAGGGAGGCACGCTTAAATAGGGGCCGGCCTCGATGTTTGGAGCTGCTACCGGCGATGGCGACGGCGCTCCTCTGCTCTCTCTGCACACACACGCTCACTCTGACGGAGGCGACGGGAGACGAGGCAGGTGGCCGTCTGGCTTGGCTGGGCCTCGTGGGCCAGGAGCCCACGCGCACACACACTCCGAAAAAAAACAAGCCCCTTTTTCTTTATTAAAACCACACAGCAAAAGGGAAAAAACCCATAGAGAAAGAAATAAAGGATTTTTAGAAAACAAAATATTTTGTAGAGAAGAAATAATGTGCCCCAATTGATAAAAATGCTATGCTGAATTTTTGAATTAGAAATTTTTAATACTTTAATAATAACAGCCCCTGTTTTTAATAAACACAAAACCATCCAAACTTCAAACATCAAAAGAACCACACCCTAAATTATGAACATGATTAGGGCCACCACTTTAACATTTTTAAGAGATTTTTAAAACAACTAAAATCTGCCAAGAAAATCACATTGAAATAAAGGCAAATGTTGGGGGGGTATAGATGAAGAAGAAAAGAGAGGGGAAGGAAGAGAAGTTGCACATATGAATCCAAGCACACTCAAATGTCAAAAACACACAAGGCACACTCACATATATTCACATCATAGCACAACACATGAAGACAAGCAAGGCATGATGAATGCTATGATGGATGGAATGATGCATGAATGCAAACAACACATGAATGACAAGGTGCAATACATTTCATAGCTCATGACACAAGGTTCATACATGGGGGTACATGCCAAATAAGGTAGGGACAGCACTTGGGCTGTCACATCCTTTTTCTTTCTTTTGTCGTTGTCGAGCTTTGAGTCTCACTCAACTTCACACCTTACAAATTAGGCGAGAACTCTTTATCTGACTGATCCATTTTGAACTCTTTCAAAATCTTGTCAAGGTATGTACTCATTGAAAGTCACATCAAGCATCTTGATCTATCTCTATAGATCTTGATGCTCAACAATTAGGTAGTTTTATCCAGGTCTTACTTTGAAAATCACTTCTCAAACAATAGTTTATGCTTTCCAGAAATTAATAAGAAATTCTATAGTGCTCCCACTCACTTTATTGTAAATACAAATTTCTCATAAACGTTGTATAAACTACAAAACTTTGATCACCTCATCAAAGCGTATATTCCAACTCCAAGATGCTTACTCCAGACCATAGAAGGATTGCTGGAGCTCGCACACCTTTTAGCATCCTTAGGACTGACAAAACCTTCTGGTTGTATATCATACAACTTTTTCTGAAGTAAACTGTTAAGGAAACGATGTTTTCTCATCCATCTGCCAGATTTCACAATTGAAAAATGCAGCAACTGCTAACATAATTCCAACAAACTTTAGCATCGCTACGAGTGAGAAAGTCTCATCGCAATCAACTCCTTGAACTTGTCGAAAACTTCTTTGCGACAAGTCAAGCTTTTATAAATAGTGACATTCACCATCAGTGTCTGTCTTCATCTTAAAGTTCCATCTGCACTCGACGACATGTCGTCCCACGAGCAAGTCTACCAAAGTCTATACTTGGTTTTCATACATGGATCCTTTCTCGGATTTCATGGCCTCTAACCATTTATCGGAATTCGGGCCCATCATCGCTTCTCCATAGCTCGTAGGTTCATCGTTGTCCAACAACATGACCTCTAAGATAGGGCTTGTCGTACCACTCAGGAGAAGTACGCGTGCTTGTCGACCTACGAGGTTTGATAGTAACTTGATCCGAAGCTTCATGATCATCATCATGAACTTCCTCTTCAACTAACGTAGGCTTCACAGAAACATCTTCCTGTGCTGCGCTACTCTCTCGTTGAAACAAAGGTTCAGTAACCTCATCTAGTTCCATCTTCCTCCCACTCAATTCTTTCGAGAGAAACTTTTTCTCGAGAAAGGACCCAGTTTTAGCAACAAACATTTTATGCTTGGATCTGAGATAGAAGGTTCACCCAACTATTCTTAGGGTATTCTATGAAGATGCATTTGTCCGCTTTAGGTCCGAGCTCATTCGGTGAAAACATTTTCCATACAAGCGTCGCAACCCCAAACATTAAGAAATGACACCTTAGGTTTCTATCAAACCATAATTCACACGGTGTCATCTGAACGGATTTAGATGGCGCCCTATTTAAAGTGAATGTAGTTGTCTCTAATGCATAACCCCAAAATTATAGTAGCAAAATGATAAGAGACGTCATAGCAAGCACCATATCCAATAGAGCATGACTATGACGCTCGGACACACCATCACACTATGGTGTTCCAGGTGGCGTGAGTTGTGAAACAACTTTCACATTGTCCAAAGCTGTATGCCAAACTCGTAACTCAGACATTCACCTCCACGATCATATCGCAGACATTTTTATCTTCTTGTCACGATGATCTTAAAACTTCACTCTGAATTTGCTTGAACCTTTCAAACGATTCAGACTTGTGTTTCATTAAGTAAATATACACTATATCTACTCAAATCATCAGTGAAGGTAAGAAAATAACGATATCCACCGTACGCTACAAGACTCATTGGATTGTATACATCACCATGTATCATTTCTAATAAATCACTTGCCCGCTCCATCAAACCGGCAAACGGGGTCCTTAGTCATCTTGCCCAAGAGGCATGGTTCGCATGTCTCAACCGATTCGAAATCGAATGAGTCCAAAGATCCATCAGCATGGAGTTTCTTCATGCGATTTATACCAATATGACATTTACCAGTAGTATCACGAGTATGTGGTACTATCATTATTAACTTTGTATCTTTTGGCACCAATGTTATGAACATGTGTATTACTACGATCAAGATTCAACAAACCATTCTCACTGGGTGCATGACCATTAAAGGTATTATTCAAGTAAACAGAATAACCATTATTCTCTAACATTAATGAATAACCCTGTTGCAATAAACACGATCCAACCATGTTCATGGTTAACGCATATACCAAATAACATTTATTTAGGTTTGTCACTAATCTCGAAGGTAGAGAGAGCGTGCGATGTTGATCACATCAACCTTGGAAACATTTCCAACACACATCATCACTTCACAATTAGCTAGTCTCCATTTATTCCGTAGCTTTTATTTCGAGTTAGTAACATTTAGCAACCGAACCGGTATCCTATACCCAGGTGCTACTAGGAGTACTAGCAAGGTACACATCAATAACACGGATATCAAATATACTTCTGTCAACGTTGCCAGCCTTCTTATCTACCAAGTATCTAGGGTTCTTCCGCTTCAGCAACCGCTCTCCTCATAATTGAAGCACTAACTCTTGGGTTTGGGTTCAACTTTGGGTTGCTTCACTGGAGCAGCAACTGACTTGTCATCCATGAAGTTTCCCTCCTTGCCCTTGCTCTTCTCGAAACTAGTGGTTTTACTAACCATCAACACTTGATGCTCCTTCTTGATTTCTACTTTTGTGGTGTCAAACATCGCGAATAGCTCAGGGATCATTATTTCTATCCCTGGCATTTCATAGTTCATCACGAAGCTCTAGTAGCTTAGTGACAGTGACTTGGAGAAATATATCAATCACTATCTTATCTGGAAGATTAACTCCCACTCGATTCAAGCGATTTTAGTACTCAGACCTCTTGGGGTCGAAATACCTCTCCCGGAGGCCTCCCGGTACACTACCGGCACTCCCGGTACACTACCGATGAGCCCGAAACTTTTCCGGTGACCAAACTGGGACTTCCTATATATGAATCTTTACCTCCGGACCATTCCGGAGCTCCTCGTGATGTCCGGGATCTCATCCGGGACGCTGAACAACCTTCGGTCACCACCATACATAACTCTATGCTATCGAAACGTCACCGAACCTTAAGTGTGCAGATCCTGCGGGTTCGAGAACTATGTAGACATGAACGAGACACCTGTACGGTTAATAACCAATAGCGGGACCTGGATTCCCATATTGGTTCCGACATATTCTACGAAGATCTTTATCGGTCGAACCTCTATGTCAAGGATTCAGTTAATCCCGTATGATGTTCCCTTTGTTCTTCGGTATGTTACTTGCCCGAGATTCGATCGTCAGTATCTCCATACCTAGTTCAACCTCGTTACCGGCAAGTCTCTTTACTCGTTCCGTAATACAAGATCCCGTGGCTAACACTTAGTCACATTGCTTGCAAGGCTTGTTGTGATGTTGTATTACCGAGTGGGCCCTGAGATACCTCTTCGTCACACGGAGTAACAAATCCCAGTCTTGATCCATGCCAACCCAACAGACACCCTCGAAGATACCTGTAGAGAACCTTTATAGTCACCCAGTTACGTTGCGATGTTTGATACACATAAGGTACTCCTCCGGTGTCAGTGAGTTGCATGATCTCATGGTCATAGGAACATATACTTGCCATGCAGAAAACAGTAGCAATAAACTGACACGATCATATGCTACGTTTGTAGTTTGGGTCTTGTCCATCACATCATTCTCCTAATGATGTGATCCCGTTATCAAATGACATCTCATGTCCATGGCTAGGAAACCTTAACCATCTTTGATCAACGAGCTAGTTCACTAGAGGCATACTAGGGAAATGGTGTTGTCTATGTATCCACACATGTATCTGAGTTTCCGATCAATACAATTATAGCATGGATAATAAAAGATTATCATGAACAAGGAAATATGATAATAACTAATTTATTATTGCCTCTAGGGCATATTTCCAACACACGCGTGGTACGTTAATCCAGATGAGGTGCGGGTGGACAAGCGCCTCTAGGTGCTAGGGCCGGAGGTGGTAGACCCTGCTGCGCGCATGCCCACGTCTCGCCAGTTGCTGGAATACAGGACACTGATCCATATTGGTAGAATCAGAGAGCATGAGGGGCCGGAGAGATGCCTATGTCTGCCTAACTCTGATGGGAGTGGTCAAAGTGGTAGGCCGGAGGACTCCGGTGGGTTCTCCGGTAGAGGGGAGTGGAATGTGTTGTCGTTGACTAGAGGAGTTCGCAATCACCGCGGCGGCACGCATCCGGGAGGAGCTCGGGGTGGATCCTACCGTCAGGCGTCCTTGGGCGCATTGGTCCCTCGGACTGGAGGATCCCTCCGACGGTGAACGCCACGGAGAAGGTGGAGTGTGCCAGGCCTGATACCATTTCCAGAACAAAGACGGCACCACCGGCATGCCAGACCTTGGTGCCCATTGCCCATCGGCCTGTGCATACGGAGGGTGTGGCGCACCGGGCCACACGCGTTGAGGGACATGTTCATCTAGCCACAGAAGATCAGGGCTTTGATCGCCAGGCTGCTGCAGAGTTCGGGCATATGGTCCAAGTGGGCCCGATGACCAAGTCTACAGATTTTGACCAAGGGCTTGGGGTGGCGCTTGAACCACGGTCAGCATCGCCAGAACAGGGGCTCGCTCGGGGCCAACCAAGCCTGGGCTTGGATATAGTGGAGCTTGACTCCATCACCTCTCCAGAACATGTGGTGGATCCCAAGGTTGGAGACCAGAGACAAGTGGATGCCAGTGAGGTCGGTCCGTCCGTTCTTTTCGATAAGGCCAATCTCGACACAGAGATCAAGGTCGGACTGCCACAGACGTTGGAGGTGGCTCCTACCGTTTGGGTAGATCCCTACGAGGTGCCCTCTGCGAGCCATGTGGTGTCCACACCACGAGTGGCGTGCGTGGCAGAAGCGTGCCAGGGATCAGACTCGGCTGGGTGGGCACCGCTCTCGGATCCCGTGCCCAACAGGATTCCAGAGAGCATGGGAGAGATGTCATTGGACGTGGCAGGGCCGATGATCGAGGCCATCACCCAGGCCAGGAAACAATTGGGGCCCGCTGCGGACGTGACTACATATGAGTCCATGAGCCCATCTCGGCTTATCAACGTGGATCCGATTAGCCAAGACCAAGAACATGGATTAACTTCCAAGGAGCAAATCGCATTGCAAAACATCAAGTCCTTCTGCGCGGGCCTTCTCAAAAAAACTGGCTCCTCCTCTGCTCAAGGAATTCGAAGGGCTGTGTGGAGTAAAGGCGAGACAAGATCCTTTCGCATCGAGGCAGGCAACAGTTCGGTTGCCTTGGGAGGAAATAGGAAGTCGAAGGCTTCGACTACGGAGGTGGTGCTTCTAAAAACTCTGGGCTTTGACAGCGATGATCTGGCGGTCTCCAAAGACGCGCTCAGACAACTACATATGGTCTTTGACTCATCTTTGCAGGAGCCGCACCTAAGGGAAATCGCTGCCATCTTTGGGAAGGCAATTCCCCTCAACATGAATGAGGAGCTGGACAGGATCGGCGGCACCATGTTGGAGTCATCGGTCCAGGGTAATGACAGGAGATGCACGTGAACTCCATGTCGACCAACAACCTCGAGGTGGTGTGCTGGAAAGTGAGGGGTCTCAATAAGCCAACCAAGATAAAGGCGCTTAGGGAGTGTGTGGATTCGGTCCATGCGGCGATCATGTTTATCTTAGAAACTAAATTTGAGTCGGTGGACAAATATGTAACATTGCAATGCATGGGACCACTCTATGATGGCTTTACTTACCTTCCGACGTCGGCTACTAGAGGTGGTATCTTTGTGGCGTGGGATTCCATGAGAGCGCGGATATCTAATTTTGTCAACGATACAAATTTCATTACCGGATTTGTGTCTCCTATGGAAGGCTCTTCGTGGTGGATGTCAGTGGTGTACAGACCGCGGGAGGACTCATAGAAGATCGACTTCTTGCGAGAATTATCAGACCGTATGACGCTTTGCCCAGGACCTTGGCTTGTCATTGGGTATTTTTAATCTAATCTTGTATGCGGTTGACAAAAACAACTCAAACTTGGATAGAAGGATGATGGGGAAGTTCAAACGTTTTGTAGATGATAATGCTTTGAAAGAATTGTTCCTGCACGGGAGGAAATACACGTAGTGTAACGAGAGGGAGGTGCCCACGCTCACTAAAATTGATCGGGCATTTGTCTCTGTGGATTGGGAGCTTGAGCATCCGGAGTGTGTTTTACAGGCCCTCTCTACCGCTTCCTCGGACCATTGCCCGTTGCATCTAGCCTTGGAGAACCATGTGTACATCAAGAGGCGGTTCCGGTTCGAGAGGTTCTAGACCAACATGGACGGATTCATGGATGTTGTTCGACGGCTTGGGTATGCGATGATAGCATCACTGGTCCATTCTTACAGCTAGATTGCTTGCTCAGGAACACGGCAAAAGAGTTGGTGATATGGGGCCAAAATAGAATTGGGAACATTAAACTACAGATTGCTATCGCCAACTTAGTCATCCTTCGGCTCGACTGTGCCCAAGAGTCCCAGTTACTCACTGTGGGCGAGCGATGGCTCGGGAGAACTCTTAAGCAGCTTATGTTGGGCCTGGCATCGCTAGAGAGGACTATTGTGAGGCAGAGATCCCGCATATCTTGGTTGCATGAGGGAGATGCAAACACGAAGCTATTCCATCTAGTGGCTAATGGAAGGTGGATGAAGAAGCACATCCTGGCAATCTCTGTGGACGGTCAGATCATCACCGATCAGAGAGAGAAAGAAGATGCCTTCCACAAGGCATATTGAGACCTATTAGGGAAGGATGTGGCTCGTGAGTTCACCTTAAATCTTGATGAGCTTGACATTGTATGGGCAGATCTCTCGGATCAGGATTGCATCTTCCATGAAGAGGAGATTTGGAAAGTTATCAAGGAGTTGCCACTTGACCGTGCTCCCGGGCCAGACGGCTTTATTGGATTGTTCTTTCAGAAGGCTTGGGAGATCGTTAAGGTTGATCTTATTGTCGCGGTGCAAAAAAAATTCATTGGCAATGGGCGTGGGTTTGGAAGACTCAACCAAGCTTTGATCACCCTTATTCCCAAGTCCCCGGGAGCTTGCTTGGTGTCTGACTTTCGCCCGATCATCTTGATTCACAATTTACCCAAGATTGCTTCTAAACTTTTGGCAACCCGCCTCAGGCCTCGCATGGGTGAACTTATACATGCTAACCAGTCGGCTTTCATCAAAGGAAGAAACCTCCATGACAATTTCCTTCTGGTGAGGCAACTGGCGTGTGGTCTGCACTGGAGGAAGGCTAAAGGAGTACTTCTCAAGCTAGACATCTCAAAATCCTTCGATTGCTATCTTGGCGCTTTCTCTTCGAGGTCCTCAGGGCCAAGGGTTTCTCAAAAAGATGGATCTCGTGCGTTGCCACCCTGCTGATGACGGCTGGTTCGAGAGTGGTGGTCAATGGATGTGCTGGCAGGAAATTCTGCACGGGAAAGGGTTTCGACAAGGGGAACCCATATCCCCCCATGCTTTTTGTCCTGGTGATGGACGTGCTCACGACGGTCGTGATTAAGGCACACGAGGCTTCAGCTGTAAGTACTATGAACGGATGTAGTCCGATGCAACGTCTGTCTCTATATGCGAACAATGTGGTGTTGTTCATCAAACCAACAAGGTCGGATCTTCAATTGGTGAGAGATGTGTTTCACATCTTTGGCATAGCATCAGGACTGAAGGTCAACTATAATAAATCCTCGGCAATAATGATTAGATCGGAGGACTCGGATGCGAAGCTTGTGAAGCGTGCGCTGTCCTGGAAGATGGAAACATTTCCATGCAAATATCTAGGGTTGTAGTTGAGCACATGGCAGTTACGTCGATCGGAATGGCAGCCAATCATGGATGTGGCACTTCACATTATGCCCGACTGGCAGAGTGGATTGGTGACTAGGCCGGGACGTCTGGTGCTAGTTAATCAGGTCATGAGGGCGAGGGATACTCATTACCTGATGATTGCCAAGGTGCCCAAATGGGCCTTGGACAAGGTGGACAAAGGCTATCGGGGCTTCTTCTGGGCTGGGACAGAGGAAATACATGGAGGCAAATGCGACGTGTCCTGGGATCACGTGTGTCGGCCAAAGAGGCTAGGAGGGCTCGGCGTGATCGACCTCTACAGACACGGGATCGCTCTCAGATTGCGATGGGAGTGGCTTCGACGCACGGACTACTCCAAACCTTGGCAAGGTTTAAATCTGGCCGTTGATAAGAAGGTGGCCCAAGCATCCAGTATTATGGTTAAATGGGAATTAGGATCGGGAGCTCATATCTTGTTCTGGAAGGACAGATGGATTAACGGTGCAACAATCAATGAGATTGCACCCTTGGTGGTGGTTAAGGTTAAAACCCAAGTTGCCAACAGGAGATTGGCTAGAGCAGCTTTGCTCATGCATGCTTGGACGAATGATATTGTGGGAGAGATGTGCACCGAAAGCTTGACTCGGTTCATCATGTTGTGGGAGATTCTCAGCGAGGTGGAGATCAATCCGGGAAGTGAGGACAGGCCGACCTGGGCTTGGAACGTGGAAGGAGTCTACACGGCATCATCGGCCTACATGATGCTATGTGAACGTGGTATGAGATTCCATTCTTATGCAACCATCTCGAAGAGTTGGGCCCCCCTAGCATGCCGGATCTTCTTGTGGTTGGCGGTACAATACCGGTCGTGGACATCGGATAGGAGGACACGACATGGACTGCAAGACCATACCTCGCCTTGCTACTTGTGCGATCAAGATGAGGACACAGTAAACCATATTTTGACTCAATGTGTTTTTGTGAGGCAGCTTTGGTTCCTGTGCTTCTCCAAGATGGGAGTGGAGGCACATCTGTGTCCATCCCAGCATGCAACACTCGTTGAGTGATGGTCGATGGCTCGGAAGCGTATCACCAAGAGCACACGTAAAGGGTTTGACACGCTAGTTATGCTTGTCTCCTGGAGCCTATGAAAGCAAAGGAATGGAAGAGTTTTTGGTAGGAGTGTTGTCCTGAACGAAAAGGGTACAGTGGATCTCGTTTTCAAGGACCTTAGAAACTGGACACTAGCAGAAGCTTCTGGAGTAATTCGTATGACAGAGTAGTAGTGTCGAGTGAGTAGAGTGGGGGTTGGGTTAGGATCTGACTTGTGATGCCTAACTAGCTATGTTGTAATTTCTTGCACATGTCTCTGCCTTCTATAAAGCTATGGATACCCTCGAAAAAAATATAGCTTCGATTTTGTCGTTTTTGCTCGATTTTTTTTATTTTTATAGAATTTTTTGAATTTATTTTTCATAAAAGATGGGCGTGCATCCATGTTCACCAAATCTGCGTCGGATATTGCTCTCCTTATTTCCTCCACCAATCACATGTGACCTGACGCATAGGAAAGAAAGTAAAGGACATGACTGCATAGACAGACAAACAGGGAGTCACAACCGACCAGGCATGTACTCCAACGTTAGAGGGGTCAAATTTGCCCGGCTGCAAATGCCCTTAATGATTTGAAACCATTAAAATATTGCTTCCACCAAGTTTTCACCATATGTCGTTTCCACCATAGCAATTTCCAACTTCTATTGGGACCCATTAGCATTCTACTTGAATGAGTTAAACCGTGGAGTACAAATATAATCTTTTACCATGACAACTAAAATTGGTTAAGTGTAGCATACAAAACAACAGTACAAGTGAAGCAACCCCAGATCATCGGCACCAAGCAGTTATAATCCAGTCGTGCCAAGTACCTAAGTTGGCTGCCGGCATACTATCTCGACAAGTGACTCCACAGGTGAACTCATCCATGACGGCTCGGGCACTTTCCACCTGTCATTGAGTATAATTGTTTAAAAGAGGTCTATATATGGACAAATTTATGTTAACACAGAAAATAGTGTCAAGACATGTAAACACACCTCTTTTCATCAGCGCTGCCGATAATAGGCAATGCATCCTCAGGCCTACAAGTACATTAAAAGATGCTTCAACATAAAGTAACTGAATTAGCTTACCCAATGAGATATGGGAGCTTGATGACGTATAAAATTACAAACAGCTCAGTATGTCAACTAAGCACGAGAAAAGTGGGAAGAGGGGTACAGGAGAATAAAAGCTGGTGAGGGGCTTCTAACATCAGCAAGATTTGTTGCTCACGGCCTGAAGCATGGTGCCACTACGTATAGCTCCATAGATTGGCCTCTGGCTAACGACAGTGCATATATGCTTTTATATAGAGAGCATGCACATACTCTATGTTGGAACAAGATGGGGCCCAGAAAATGTTCTGATTCAAGCGAGTGCAAGCAGAAAGCTCCAAACTATAATGAACTAAAACTTTACTAGAAAAGATATGCCATCAAAATAAGTTGCACACAATATACAAAAGGTATGCCATCAAAAGAAGTTGCACGCAATATACAAAAGATATGCAAGTATAGAAGGCCCACCATTGTCCAATAAACTCCCCCAAGACCTTTGAAAGTACACTCGCTGGTAAAAAAGGAGTTTCTTTCTTGCCATAGAAGTTCATACCAACAAAATTCCCACAAGTGTCAATAAGAGGGCCCCCAATCCCAGCCTACCAAAAGGGTGACAACAGGCAAAGGTTACATAGGAAAAGATATTTGTAATGACTTAGATATGTAGTTCAATAAGGTGAAGTTACTCGTATTACTGATTTTCCAGCTGGATGTCTGAAATTGAAAGTCTAACACATAATACCTTAGTGATGTTACAAGTGGATATTCGATGTTCATTGCAATCCGATGTGCCAGATTTTCCAGTCACCTTCCCATTTGTGGCCATTAATCTGCATTTGTCGAAGAGACACCCTACAGCCCTTACAGAAGTACCGGTGGTAACAGGAGGCTGCTGGAGTTCTATTGTAGGCGGTGGGATCGTCTCGTCAATGTTAACAAGAGCAATATTGTAATCGAAGTTACAATATGTCAATTTCCCTCTGGCTCGATGTTTATTTAGAAGGCGTACTTCAATCTGCATTATAAGATTATAGTTGAGCATTATCTTACATGAACAAAGAAAAACTAGTCAATAGCAGTAACAACCTGCAAGTTATTATGACGCATGGAATCATTTCCAGTGATTCGAACCAAACTTGCTGAAGTCAGAATAGTTTGGAAGCTTTTACTGTTCCCTATAAATACACCTGTGCAAGCAAAAAATCTTGCATTTCCTACACCAAGCACAATATCAATTATTAATTATTGATGAAATAAAATTATGGAAATGTAGTTAGTGTATAACAGTACAATCACCATTGAAAGAAGCAAGTGGGACAACACTTCCACACATTTTTGAGGCAACGTCTTTTCCAAGTTTAGTCCATGTATCTTCGACAAAATTCTCTTCAAAAGTATTGATCATATACATGTTTGCTGTTCAAAACAAGCATAAAGTGTTTGAATAAACTTCTCAAATGTGAAATATGAGGGCGTACTCAGCAGAATTCAAAGTAATAACTCACCTTGTAACAGATCTGGCAAGGGGTAACCATAGGATTTTGTGGTTTCTTTTACATATTTTTCATGGTCTGTCGCAACAAAAAGCAATTAGTGAGCATCCCAGTACTAAGATAATAAATTGTTATCAAGAACTAAACTCAGTAGCATATCTGATGAAGAGTCAGCATATAATGACAATAGGAACTTCAAATATGGTGACTACTCAAAAAATAATTCCAATTAGCTAAATACATGTGCTTTCGGCTCCATGGTGCCACCTCACCCACCCACCCCAATGGTTTCATGTGCATTCAAGTGAATTTTAATATACTTTTAAGTCAGCTTTGCTCTTTCAGGGTAAATATGCAATGATACATACTAAACAAAATGCATACATTTGACATACATTAACAGTGGAACGCAGAGTTTCTGCTCCCGGGCTCAAATGAGCTTGGTGAACAGTAAAATTGGAAAAACATTGAAATTAATTCAAAAAAATCTTGAGGGTGTGGCAAGTGGCACAGATAGCTGCAGCTAAGGCACCAACACAATTGGTTGACGCAGAGGTGGATTTAATGAGGTTGGGTGCAACAGGAAATAGTGTTGTCGGCATCTTGAGGCTTGAGCTCTGGAAACATTGGACGAGCTGAGCTGCATTGTGAAGCTCCCGTTCCAATAATTTCCTCAAACTTAACACTGTAAATGATGGGACTGAACCCACAACCATGTTACATGGACTTCCTCTTGGAGCTTCAGCAAAGCATGGGCTTGCATGTGAGCCACCACTATTTGGGTTTCTACTTGGGCCATCCTAGTGGGTTGCAGCATCAGGCAATCGTCCAGGTTAGGATACAACTAAAGCAATCCAATCATCTGACCCCAATTAGATCAATCCAGTAGTCTGCGGGGCCACTTGTAGGCTCTCCATCTTTGGTGTGTCCTCATCCTCACCTGCAGCAAAAGAGTCTGAACAGCTACATTTCATCCATGTGGGGCCACATTGGCTGCAACAGGATGAGCTACTGGTCAAGGGGCCCATCATAATTGTTATGTGCATGGATAAAAAATTATGGAATATCAAAATAAAAAATATAATAATATTTAAAGAGAAGAAGAAATGTTAGATATGAAAGAGATAGGATCTGTATCCTTTGGATTATATTACTAAGAGATCATATGTATCCATAATCAATCAAGCAATAAGAGTTCATCTATCTGTTATTCCCCAATCCCCTACCCGTGCCATACATCCGCATGGCAGTAGTTACCTGGTTTAGAGCACACCACGCATAATAGTAGTATGCTAATAACAAGTAACCAGAAAACTAACCTAGGTTCATCGTGAAGAAACCTGCAAATAATTATTGATTTGGGACATTAGAACAAAATGATAAGGATGAACTGCTGATAGTGCACAACACAGTAGTTCTAATTAGCAAGTGTGTTTTGCTCACCCTCCTGATAGAAGTTACCATGTGTAGAAGATTTACATATCTCCCTCTTGTTCGTGCTACTTCCTATTGTACCATCGCCCTCTTGCTGGGTCTCAAGCCTGCAGTGCAATGTAGTAAAAACTACCGTGGTTAATTCAGAGATTAGAGACCGAAGACCATACAAGAGATGAGGGCAAGATACAAATAGGAAGTAGAGCCAAATGGTTACTCATATGAGTTAAATCACACAAAAAGAAGGGAAAATGAGAAACAAAATCTCCAGGGACGTCCGAAATATAAGTCTGTCTGTCCATATTCTGGTTTGAATAAGAAACTAGGAGTACTACTCATTTACGAAAATATGTTAGAGCATCTCCAGCCGTTGGCCCCCCCAGGGACCCGAAATAGCGCCGCCTGGGGGCGAGCCGGCGCTAAAATCGGCCTGGGGGGCTCGGCTTCCCAGTCGCGCCCCCGAGGGTTCGGCCTAGCGTCTGCAAATTTTGAACATTCCATTTCCCGCGGGCCCAAACCAGGACGCGGGTTCGGCGTCATCATGCCACAGTTCGGCGTCATCATGCCATCGGCCGGCAATCGATCGCCACAAGTTCGGCGAAACATGCCAATAGTCCGGCATACAAAAAGAAGCTAGCGAACTCCTCAAGCGGCCTGCTCCCCGCCGTCTGCGGAGCTGTCAGCGTAGCGGTCGGCGTGGGCAAGGTCGACATAGCAGGCACTTCCAACCTCGGAGACGCGGGCGGAGGGCTCGACAGCGGTGTGGGCGGTGCGGGTGGCTGCGTCGGCATGCGGTTGAGGATGAGGTCGCGCTCCGCCAGGTACCACGCCTTGACCAGCGGGTCCATGTCCGCCATGACGCCTCCCATGAGGAACGCCAAGTCGGTATTGCGTCCTGAGGAGGTCAAGCTTTGCGTCCTACTTCGTCAACAACGCCGACCACCTCGCCTCCGTCTTCTCCTCTCTCAGGGCAGAGTGGGTGTTTGCATCGGCGATGCACTGCTCGATCGACGCCTGCAGGCGCTCGGCCGCCGGCGCGTCGTTCCTGGCTTGCTTCGCCTTCTTGTTCCCGTCTGGTCGCCCTTCTGCCGCCCCGGGAACCTGGGAACAGGCGCGTCTGAGCTGAGCGAGCCATCCTTGTTGGCGAGCTGATGCCGAACCTCGGCCCATTTCTCGCACGACTCAATCCGCGTGAACACATGGAGGAACTTGAAGTCAAAGCCGGCGTCCCAGCGAAACAATTTGACATCCGCACCATCTGCGCCC
Organism: Hordeum marinum; assembly: GCA_022496015.1. Classification (NCBI taxonomy): domain Eukaryota; kingdom Viridiplantae; phylum Streptophyta; class Magnoliopsida; order Poales; family Poaceae; genus Hordeum; species Hordeum marinum. The sequence continues at coordinate 277,533,577 of CM039672.1, read as the reverse complement.
AAAAAACAACAGTTCGGCGGCGAAGGAGGACGCATGCCAAGTGTTCGACGAAAGAAAGTAGGCGAACATACCTGCTACTCGCCGCTCGCGCCGCTCTCTGGGCGAGCATGGACCTGTTCCTGGATGTCGTGCCATTTGTTGCATGTCGTTTGAATGCCCGCCCAATGGTTGGACATGGCCTTGGTGCCGCGGTCCATGTACGTGTCGGCGAACTCTGGGTCGACCAATTTGCGCTCGTCGAAAGCCGCCTTGATCCTCTTCCAATACGTCTCGATGTTCTGGTTCGCGCCGGTGATCGGGTCCATGCTCACGAGCTTCCATGCTTCGGCGAGGCACACGTCCTCCACCGACGTCCACTTGATGCGGGGCTCACCCGGCTTGCCGTTGGCCGATCTTGTCTTCCTCTTCTTTTTCCCTTTGCCCTTCGTCGGCGCGGGCACCGGCTCTTCCTCCTCAAGCTCCTCCTCGGGGCCTCATCCTCCTCCGCCGCCCTTCGTCGGCGCGGGCACCGGCTCTTCCTCCTCGAGCTCCTCCTCGGGGTCCTCGTCCTCCTCCGCCTCCTCCTCCTCGGGGTCGACCTCGACGTCGTCCATGTCGCCGGTGTCCTCCTCGTGCGCACCAAACCCGGGGCACGAGGCGGCCGCGGTGGAGCCGGTGTTGATTATGTCCTCCATCTCGGCCTTGGCGTTGCCGTACTGCGACGCGGGCGCGAAAGGAAGAGGACCTCAGCGAACGGTCGTGGACGAGCCAGAGTACATCGACGAGGGCACGTAGCCGTACTAGGCGTTGGGGTGGCCGGCGGAGGGCGTGCGTGGAAAGGTAATGTTGGGGTTGAACCCGCCAAGGGCGTCGCCGTCGACATACTCCGGCGAGGGCGTGTACCCCCACCCCGGCGAAGGGAAGGTCAACGAAGGAAAGTGCGGATCGCCCGGGGCGATTTGATGGCCGACGCCGTGGGGGAACGGGCCCACGGGTTGTCTCCCCGGGAAGATCGGGCGGCGACATGACAACTCCTGCTCAACCGCCGCCGCCGCCGCGTCCCAGGCTTTCTTCGTGAGGAGCCTGTTGCGGCGATCGGCGGTCACCGCTTCCCTTCGCTCGACGTCGGCCTTCCACTCGGCGTTCGTCATCCCCGCCGGTCTCGCCATCGGCGCACGGGGCTTGCGGGGCTTGGCGACGGCGGGGCTGGTGGCTTGGCGAGGGGCGGCATACTTCTTCGGCAGCATGGCGGCGAAGAAAGGGAAAATGGAGGGAAATGGAGAGAAGAACCGGCGGGCGAAACGGCAGGGGTAGAGGGGAGGGAAAAGGAGGGGGAAGTGGCGGGAAGTAGCAGCCGGTGTCGCCGACACCTCGGTCCCACTCACCTTTTCGCTTCAGCCGGCACGCCCGGGAGACCCCCAGCGCCCTGGGTTCGCCGGCCCATAAAAAGGCCTCAACCGGCGTCTTGGGGCCGTGGCTGGGGATTTTTTCGCCCTCCGGCAATAAAAAAGGGGCCTGGGGGGGGGTCCTTTGGGGGCGCGGCTGGAGATGCTCTTAGTGCCAGCATGGAACCCAAAAAACAATTTAGTTCAGGGCAAGTACAACAGATACTAACAAGGCAGTTGATTTGGGTGCAAGTATCCAGGTAATGCCACAACCTATTAAGCTACAAGGAGAAACGTTTATACAAATATAGAACCACTACAAATGCCAAAATATACAAAAGTACAAGATAGGCAATGGGTCAGCATACTGCAATACACTATAAAATCTTGAAAGCTGCTTGGCATACGAATTGGATGCCTTACAATTCAAATTGGGAATGTAGGACAAGGAATCTAGACATACATACCTGAATATCCCAGAATGCTCCATGCATTTTAGAATTAAATTCCATGGAAGGCAGGGAGTAATCACTTTTCGGGAGTGGTCCCCCGTTTGACTATAATAGTTCATGCCAACAAAATTCCCATCTATATCAATGAGGGGGCCTCCAATCCCAGCCTAGGACAGATTAGGAGTGACAGTCAAGAAAGACAAAAATGCACCTCTTATGTTTAGTGCATACAATACTAGATTAATTCATTCATACCATGATACGGTTATTTATTAGGACAGCGTAGGAAAATCAGATAGAACATAAGAGCTCACCTTAGTGATTTTACATGTGCTGAACATAAGCTTGTGGACTGTACCATCTAGAGGGCCAATCAATTGCCCTCTTTTGGCCATTAATTTGTCTGAACTGGAAGAGCACCATAACGCTACTACCTCACTGCTAGACTTAAGTGCTTCATCATGATCAAGCACAAGCCTGTGATATCCTTCACAGACAGCCACATGCTGGGTGCTGACAACAGCAATACCATAATATGAATCATAATACACTAACTGTCCATCGAGAACTCCATTTGGGAAGCGTACTTCAATCTGCAGTGAATGGTGATTATACTGAACGATTAGCACGTAAAATATAAGGGAGAGTTGTAGAGAAAAGTTTGCAGCACCAACCCTGAAATTATCACTGACCGTCCCTTTACCATCTGATGATGTACACAAGCTTAATGAAGTCAGAAAACTTGCATTGTTAGGATCTGGGCATTCAATGCATACACCTGTGCATTCAACTAGCATGGTATCTCCTACAGAAATCCCATAATGTCAGCCAATCATAATCTTATAGAAACAAGTCCGGTAGCTAATGTGCATATAACAGTGTAATCACCATCGAATGAAGCAAGAGATACAACGGTTGCTTTGAAGTTTGAAGCAGCTTGTGCAATGAGATCTTCACAAAAGTGATGTTCATCAGTTTTACTAGCATTGGCAGACGCCAAATTATCACTGATCTTAGTTTTACCATCTGACAATGAAATGGAACTTCCAGCTGTGTGTTGTACTGTATCTCCTACAGGAATATCATAATTTCAACCAATCCAGTTGATTTATGAATCATAATCCTAAAGAAATAAATCTGATAAAAAATGTGCATATAACAGTATAATCATCATCACAGGAAGAAGTGTCTTCACTGGGTTTACTACCGGCACATTCGCCAGTTTCCATACAATTGACAGATTCCACTTTGGAGATACTACCTGAACAGAAAGGTATTGGTTAATTAGAAATATAATGATACAACAACAGAATGGCGAGTTCTTCAACATAGTTATGCAAATACATGCATGGAAGAAGGTAAAAGGAGGAAGTGGCATGCAAAATTTGGAACCAATGACTCACTTGACCTAACTACTCTCTTGGTAGCATATGATACTTCATTCAAGACTCTCAGCCTGCGCTTGTCTCCTGGCATCTTCCAAACCTGGAATAGATGGAACAGAACCTAGTCATCCAAATCCAAATACTAACTAATCAGAACTAATAGGGAATACTGTTGACGAACCCATTACACACTCCATTCACTCATGAACAGTATATTGACCTAATGTAGTTCAAACTATCGTGCACTTCCACCGTTCTAATTTAGGTGGTGTGCACGCATTTGAAATTTCAGATTTGACCAACTAAACATTGGTTATGTGTTAAAAGACTATATCAACAAATTCACAATCATGAAAATACTTCAATGATATATATTTTTATGACACAGAACGCATATACTATTGGTCAAAGTTAAATCACAAAAAAAGAGCACAACGTGTAAATGACGATGGAGGGAGTAAACATTTATCGCAAAGAACGCTATAACGTACAAATCAGATACTTCCTCCGTTCCTAAATACAAGTCTTTTTAGAGATTTTACTAGGGGACTACATACGGAGCGAAATGAATGAATCTACACTCCCCTAGTAGAACCTCTAAAAAGACTTATATTTAGGAACGAAGGGAGCAGTAGTAGTTGCGGATCTAACGGGTATGGAGTTCAGTAGAATCCATAACATTTTGGGGGAAATTGAACTGTTACTCGTACTCCAACACCCAGAAAAGAAAACTGCGGTAAAGTGCTTGGATTTGATTGCTTACAGCTTACTAATAGAAGGCCACCACAAACATTTCCAAGCAATACAATCAGTTAGGGTTTCGTCGAACAAAACGGCTTAATCCAAGCCGGGATAGATCTCCAGACCACGCTAGTACAAGCGAGCGGAGGAGACGCCTATGAGGAAATAATACCTTCACAACTTGAATAGGAAGAGGAACGCGCGTGCGAATCCGCTAGCCGCCGCTGTAACCGTCGTCGGAGGGGAAGGTCACGTCCTCACGAGCGCCCTGGTCTTAGGGTTGGGCGGCAGTTGAGGAGGATGGCAATTAGTGGGCCGTAGAGTGAGTGCGGATTTATGGTGGCCGAGCATCAGGCAGGCCGCTATCTCGGTCGTCAGTTTGGACCTAGGAATCTGGAATCTGTCAGTGGGTAGCAGGCCTATTCACGCAAATACGATCCAGGCCTACTCCAGTTTATTTTATGCGGCCCATGCCTCTCGGTGGCCTGTGCCCACAACGTTGGCACATGGCACATGTCTTTTCATTCGAAACAGCACACTATCGTCGCGACTCCACTTTGGTAGGAGCTTCATTGACTTATGGAATTGAGCCTTTGGAGAAGGTTGTGCTCGAGGATTCGTTCGATTTGGATGGTTCAAATGTTGAGACATTGCTTGCGAACCATCGTCAGCAGATGTTGGTGATGGCTCTCGTCGTAAAGAAGCACGACGACGAGGATTGACCATCGGCCATCTTTGTATTCCTCGTAATCGCCATTTCGGGAACGAGATGTTGATGCAAGACTACTTCACGGACAATCCAACATATCGGTCGCACCTTTTCCGAAGAAGGTACCGAATGCGCTGATCCCACTTTGTAAAATTAGTGTAAGCTTGCGAGGCCAATTGTCGGTATTTTACCCAAAGAAGAAATGTCGCGGGCTTGAAGGGATTTAGAGCATCTCCAACAAGCGCCTAAAGACGCCCGCGCTGGAAAATACCGACATATAGTGCGCGCAAAAAAAAACATAGCGCTCTAGCGGCCGCAATAAAACTGTGCGCGCGGTATAAGTCGTTCTGCGTGCGGAGCGAAACGCCATCGCGCCCGTTAATTTCGTGCGCCCGCTACCGCACGTGAAACTGTTGGAAATATGCCCTAGAGGCAATAAATAAAGTGTTTATTATTGCATTTCCTTATTCATGATAATCGTTTATTATCCATGGTAGAATTGTATTAATTGGAAATATGGATACATGTGTGGATACATAGAGATAGATCGAGACGCTTAATAACACTTTCACAGAGCACATACCTTGATAAAGTTTTGAAGAAGTTCAAAATGGAACAGGACAAGAAGGGGTTCTTGCCTGTGTTACAAGGTGTGAATTTGAGTAAGACTCAATGCCCGATGACTGCAGAATATAAAGAAAAAATGAGTGTCATCCCCTACTCTTCAGCCATAGGCTCTATCATGTATGCAATGCTGTGCACAAGACCCGATGTCAGCCTTGCCATAAGTATGGCTGAAGGTTTCAAAGTGATCCTGGAATGGAGCACTGGCAAGCGGTCAAGAATATCCTTAAGTACCTTAACAGGTCTAAGGACATGTTTCTCATTTATGGAGGTGATGAAGAGCTCGTCGTAAAGGGTTATGTCGATGCAAGCTTTGACACTGATCCGGATGACTCTAAGTCGCAAACCGGATACGTATTTATTCTTAACGGGGGAGCGGTAAGCTGGTGCAGTTCCAAGCAAAGCGTGGTAGCGGATTCTACGTGCGAAGCGGAGTACATCGCAGCCTCGGAGGCGGCGAAGGAAGGTGTCTGGATGAAGCCGTTCATGACAGATCTCGGAGTAGTGCCCGGCGCACTGAATCCAATGAGCCTGTTCTGTGACAACACTGGTGCCATTGCTCTAGCCAAGGAACCAAGGTTTCACAAGAGGACCAGACATATAAAGCGACGCTTCAACTCCATCCGGTATTACATCGAGGAGAAGGACATAAATATTTGCAAAGTGCACACGGATCTGAATGTTGCAGACCCGTTGACTAAACCTCTTCCAAGAGCTAAACATGATCAACACCAGAACTGCATGGGCATTCGATTCATTACAATGTAAATCACATAGTGATGTGAGCTAGATTATTGACTCTAGTGCAAGTGGGAGACTGTTGTAAATATGCCCTAGAGGCAATAAATAAAGTGTTTATTATTGCATTTCCTTGTTCATGATAATCGTTTATTATCCATGCTAGAATTGTATTAATTGGAAACATGGATACATGTGTGGATACATAGACAAAACATTATGTCCCTAGTATACCTCTAGTGAACTAGCTCGTTGATCAAAGGATGGTTAAGGTTTCCTAGCCATGGACATGAGATGTCATTTGATAACGGGATCACACCATTAGGAGAATGATGTGATGGACAAGACCCAAATTACAAACGTAGCATATGATGTGTCAGTTTATTGCTGCTGTTTTCCGCATGTCAAGTATATGTTCCTATGACCATGAGATCATGCAACTCACTGACACCGGAGTTATGTATGGTGGTTACCGAAGGTTGTTTGGAGTCCTGGATGAGATCCTGGACATCATGAGGAGCTCCGGAATGGTCCGGAGGTAAAGATTCATATATAGGAAGTCCCAGTTTGATCGCCGGAAAGGTTTTGGGCTCATCGGTAGTGTACCGGGAGTGCCGGTAGTGTACCGGGAGACCTCCACGAGGGGTATTTCGACCCCAAGGGGTCCATGGGCTGTGGGAGAGTAATAACCAGCCCTTAGGGGCTGGTGGAACAACCACAAAAGGCCCATGGCGCTAGGAGGAAAAAGTCCTAAAGAAAAAGGTGGAAAAAAGGCGAAAAGGGAGAGTCCTACTCCTACTAGGATTGGAGGAGGAGTAGGACTCCTCCCCTCTTGCTTCGGCCGAAGCCTCCTTGGCTTGGAGGCTGGGCTGCCTCTCCTCCTCCCTCCCTCCTATATATACTAGTGGAACGCTAGGGTTGTGCACAGATTTTCCGACCACGTGCTACCCGTTCCACCGGTGCATAGTTTCTCCTCTAGATCGTAGTTCCGCAGTGCTTAGGCGAAGGCCTGCCGAATTGCTCCACCACCATCGCCGGAGCGCCTTCACGCTGCCGGCGAACTCTTCTACCTCTCCACTTCTTCTTGCTGGATCAAGACGGTGGAGATCGTCATCACGCTGCACGTGTGCTGAACGCGGAGGTGCCGTACGTTCGGTACTAGATCGAAAGGATCGTGATCAAGGCCACGAGGCATTCATGATTGGATCGCGAGACGGATCGTGGCGAGATCGCGGGATGGTTCGTGATTGGATCGCGGGATGGTTCGTGATTGGATCGCGGGACGCTCGGCGATTTGGATCGCGAAGAAGTACGACTACACCAACCGCGTTTCTTAACGCTTCCCGCTTAGCGATCTACAAGGGTATGTAGATCAACTCCCCCTCTCGTAGATGATCATCACCATGGATAGGTTTGCGTGTGCGTAGGAAAACTTTTGTTTCCCATGCAACGTTCCCCAACAAAACCATGGCGGTACCCCGGACGCCTCCCCAGTACTGGGTGACTCCGACCTTATCTCACCACGATAAGTATTGAAGTAATTCCGAACATTCTACGTCCTGAGATATCAAGGAAGCTGAAGGATAACGATGTGCCAACATTCCTCGGAGCTCGACTCCCCGGAAGAAATCAAGTCAGACAGGAGGCACCAAGACAGAACCCTGTCACATTGGTATCATATAGACTCCAAAATACCCTCGTGATCCTAAATTTTTTTTGAGCGAGAAGAGGAGTAGAATGTAAAATTCCTAAGTCGGAAACCTCACTAGAGCATAGAAGAGGAGTAAAAAGAATCCCACTCTCCGATAAAACTAGACTCAAAACAGTTTTACTAGACACAACTCGGCCAAGTTCGAACAAGCAAAGGCTCCTATGGTCGTATGGCTCTGAATAACAACTTGTCACGCCCAAGATGCGTGCCTATCTGTTTAGAGGCACGAGGGCCCCACAAAGGATAGAGGCGCATCTTGCCGTTAGCAAGAATAGTAACATTGCAACATACAATACAGAAAGAGATGAGGATACAAGATTGGCTTACACTCGCCACATGCTAAATTACAGTCCACTCAAATCATGACATCATGTTGAAGACAGGGTCCGGCTACGGACGAAAACAAACGATAGAGGAACAGTTGCAAATGAAACTACCAAGCTATCCCAAAGATCACGACCAGGTCCTCTACTCGTCCGGATATGTCACATACATCCTTCCACTCTCCTCATCATATTCCCACTGTAGCTGCGTAAGATCATCCTGCTCACACATATCTGTACCTGTACTTGGAGTGTTGTAGTAAACTGTGAGCCACAGAGGACTCGGCAAATCAAGCCACCGGGTTCTGAGACTATGCAAGCTTATGGGTAGGGAAAGGTTAAGTGTTTAGTTTGCAGCAGCACTAAGCATCTATGGTGGCTAACTTACGAACCATAAATTAAATATGAGTGGCCTACGATGAACGTTCGAAACTAGTATGATCTCTAAGAGACCCTGAACACCTACTTACGTCGAACATAACCCCACCGTGTTCTCTCCCGGTTCATGTTCACGAGCAGAGACGATCACGGTTACTCACACAGTTGGTTCATTTTATTAGAGTTAATTCAAGTTAGCTATAACCGGGTGTTAAACAATAATCCAAGTTGCCACATAACCGCGGGCACGGCTTTCTGAAAGATTTAACCCTGCAGGGGTGCTCCAACTAATCCATTACCAAATTAACCACACTCCGTGGGAATAGCCTCGATCGCGGATCTCACGATCATCATTGGTAATTCCAAAGGAATTCCAACACCTCGAGTAAACCCGAAGAAAGTCAGAGTCCACATGCAAGACACTCGATAAAGGTAAAACAAATCCAGCAAGACCACCCGACGTGTTGATGATCCCGATAAGAGCCGCGTATCTCAGTCTCAGGTCACGACGGATAAGCTAGTGTACGGTGGCCTGATAGAAATCTCCCAAGTTGCCCTGGTTTGGCCCCGCACAGTGCTCTAGTTTGGACCAACACTCATGAGGAGCACTGGCCCGAGGGTTGATGAATTATCCACGGGGTTGAAAATCCTATGCAAGTTTTATTAAGTTATTAGCAAATATAGTACCAATGTTGGGTCTTGCCAAACAAGTTTTAATCTCAACCGAATAAACAAGGGGGTCCCCATAACAACCCCGAGCATGTTAGGAGTGCAAACTATGGAAAACATAACGCCGGTAGCAAGAAACTATGGCGGTAACAACGGAACAAAACACTTAGCAAAAGGCCAAGCCTTCCACCAATACCAAAATATATAGGTGCATTAATTTAAATAACAGAATTTAAGATGATATCCAACTCCAAGTTATCACATGGAACAACCTGCACCTGCAACTAAGAACGCTATAAGAGGGGCAGAGCAGCGGTAACTTAGCCAAACAAGGTTTGCTGGGTAGTGGAGGTTAAAGGCTTTCATGGCAATTAGGAGACTGATATCAAGTGGTAGGTAACCCAATTGTAACGATAAGAGCGGAAATCTAGCAAGCAAGGATAGTAACAGAATCCGGGCATGATCATCTTGCGTGTTGGTTCCTCAGTGTAACAAGTAGCTGGGTACTCGTAGTGGTACTCTCCTGGATCCTCGTACTCAGATTCAACGCTCGCGTCTACCCAATATAAACAGCAACAATAAACAACCAACCAAGGTGCAATGCACAACCAATATGATGCATGATCCAATTATTACGAATTAAACATGGCAATCCAAAACTAGTCATGTTTCACGTGCAAAGTTGGTATATTAGTGAATCTGTACAGAACCTCATGTTAAGTTGTTTAGACATGCATGAACATGGCAAAAATGAATGCATCATGTAAAATCGATGAAAATGCATATAAAGATCATAAGAAACGGAGTTACGATTCTCGAGATACGCTCACGACAAGGTACGGAGGCAAAACACAAGATCAACCAAAACCTGGGCTCACTCTTGGCATTCCAAGGTAGCCAATGGACAGCTGATGAAAAATCAATCATAATAGGCTCAGGAATCAATTCATTCCATGGAGTATAGCTCCCACAACACTCAAACCAATAAAACACTAAATCTGCCACAAAACAGCAACATAGCAACTTCTACAGCTCACAACCTGAGCTACAGGAACCCTATAGCCACAAACAAGACATGAACATAATCTACTCAACATACACTCCAACATCTCCAACTACACCCACAGCAAAAGAGGCACACATCACTATGCATGAAGCAATCAAGTTGGCATGATGAATCAGGTTAGTTGGCATGATGAATCAGGTTTTTAGGGACTTGGTGAAAATTCCAGTTTTCTGGAATCTGGGTTTATAAAGTAGCAAGTTGAAATCACTAGTTAAATATGCTAGGGAGCTCCAAATGGCATGAAAATTAACAGCATGGTATATGGCAATATCTACTACAAATAACTAACACCGAGGATGATCAAATTCACAACACATCACTAGTTACAACCCACTCTTCAAGGCAAAACAATAACAGCAGAATCTCTAGACAGCCATTTTCAAGCAAGCTGGACAGAAACAGGAAGTTGCTCCCTACACAGCATGGTTCCCACTTATCTGGGGACTTCTCCCAAATAACAAAAATACAGGGATGTTCACAGCAACTTTTACTAGCAATCTCATGTTGACAAGAACTCCAAAGCATGCATAGATTAAATCATAGGAAAAAGACAAAAGGGCATCACAACATAAAAATGAGTTTTGTCAAGTTGCCCCAAAGTCAAATCTGACTTCACAGATGCATAGATGGGTTGATTTTACCCCAAAATCATTACTTATACCTCTATACTTGTTTGGAGCAAGTGGGGGCAATGCTAGGTCGAAATTTGACCTAAGAATCATGGTTCACTTATGCCACTATGCATATGCAAGGAAATGGACCTAAGATGACATGTAAGCTATTGACGCATGTTGGAAATGGTTAAATAACACCCTAGGAACATGATAGCATGGCATAGCATCAAATACAAGAATGAAACTAGCTAGAGAAGGATCTATGCACATATGATCATATAGGGTAAAACCTACACATGGAGCTACAAGCACATGGATGAGTGTATGTAGAACATACACACACCTCTCACACTCACATACATCACATGGCACACCCCATGTGCCAAGCACACACTACATGTGCACCACACAACCTACACTCACACACTCCCTAACACACCTACATATGTATGTGTGTGTGAAACACACACATGCACACACATAGCACCACACCATGTTGCACCCACTCACTAACACTCATGTGTGGGTATGTGCATGGCACATACACACACATGACCCACACACATACACTTACAAGCACATACATACACACATGGCATACATACACATGCATGGGTGTACATGCACATAGTGCATACACACACACACAACACACACTCTCAAATGCCTGCCAACATGCTCACACACCACCATGTATGCACACACACTCTCTAACCACTCCAACACACACACACACTCACATATGTGGGTATATGCACATGGTGCACATACACACACACTCAACACACACCTCATGTATGTGTGCACACCAGCACACACATACCCCTGCCACACACACAAACACCATACGTACATACATATATGACACACACACTCACTATGTTTTGCAAAAGAATGAAAAGAAAAAAAAGAAAACAGGAAAGTAAAACAAAAAGGGGGGAGGGAGGATCAAACCCAGGACCTCCCTGGTGTCCCCCATCGAACCAACCACTAAGCTACGCTGCGGACCGTTGACAGAGAGGGGTCGGATCGCCTCTAATACACACGACACTCACAAAGCTTGACGAAATTGAAAACTGCACACCTCTCCGGCAACAGACAACGACGGCGATGCACTCCGGCGACTACAGGACGCGCCCGAAGACTCCAATGGCTCCTACGCATTAAGGGAAGAACGGGGGCTCCATTCCCCTGCTCACCTCGCAGTGAGGAGGAAGGAGGCGAGCGACAGAAGCTCGGAAAGCTACCGGCGGCGACCATGCTATGGCGGCGATCAACTACTGCTACGCGCGGAGGAAAAGCCTACGTGACCGGTGGCTCACCTTGGAGAGGCAAGTGACGACGAGCCGGAGGCGTGGACGGAGCCGAAGAAGAATACGGCGAGGTCACCGATTTCGGCCCTCTCCAGGGCTCCTAGCGACGGGGAACGAACGCGGGGATCTTCCCCGAGCTCCTGGTCGTCAAGACCGGCGAGGGGCTCGACGGAGCGGACAACGCGGTCACGGGCGATCTCTCTCTGAACTTACTCTGCCGCTCTGAAGAAGAGGGGAGGGAGAGAGATGGAGGAGGAGAGGAGAGCTGCGGCGGCGCGAGGGGGAAGAAGGAGGAACCCTAGGGGCTCGTGCACTGAAATAGCTACCAGCCTCGACGTGCGTGAGTGCTAACGGTGACCGGACGGCGATGCAGATGCGCCTGACTCTGCTTTTCCTCTGTCGAAGCTGACGGAGACGGAGAACGGGGCAGGTGGCCGTTGCTACCTGCTGGGCCTAGTGGGCCGGTTCCACGCGCTCCTCTCTCTCTCTCTAGGAAAACAGAAAAGGCTTTAGCCTTTTTAAATAAAGTAGAGAAGAAAAAAAATAAAACCAGAGAAAAGTAAAAGCTTTTGGAGAAAACAAAAATGGGTTTGAGAAAGAAATAAAATGCCCTTTTAAATAAAATAAGAAGTTGAATTATAGAGCAAGTTGATATTTTATTAAAAATTAAAACAGCTCCTGTTTTAAAAGGAAATCCAAAACTCAAATCACTCAAACACCAAAACTCCATGCTCATAATTCATAGCCATATTGGGGCCACCACATGAACATTTTCAAACAAATTTTAAGACAACTTAAATCTGAAGATGAAAATAATAGGAGAAAAGGGGTTTTGGAGGGGATGTTGCAAAGGAAAAAGAGAGGGGAAGGGAATATGTTGCACCCATGGATCCAACCACTCACAAACATCTCACACATCACAAAACCATAACTCACCACCATACATCATAGCAAGCACAAGAAAACCAACATGGCAAGAAGAAATGGAATGAGAATGATGCATGATGATGAATGAATGCAAACACATGAATGGCAGGGAGCAAACATAAATCTCAAGCTCAAGACACAAGGTTCACACATATAGTTACATGCCATAAAAGGTAGGGACATCACTTGGGATGTCACACCAGCAAGCTGGCTTATGATGCTAGCGCGGCGCTTCATACCAACGTCCGAGTAAGTGCGATTGTAAGTGCATTTCTGATTGAATTCCTGATTTTCTTGATTATACACCCAGTGGGTGTTTTCCTCTTGTAGAATACTTGTAAGTTCTCCACTCAAATAGATCAGGTCTTAGTCGGGTAGATTTCGGTCCAGTGGGGGCACGTTGAGTGCACCCACTGGGTGTAGCCCCTGAGACCGCTGTCGAGTGCTTGCACTGGCGGGGGTCTTAAAAGAGACGATGTTCATATGCTTGCGCACGTTTTTTATATTTTTCCGCCACTCGATAGATCAAGTGTTAGCAGATCCAGTGGGGGCACGCTAAGTGCACCCACTGGGTGTAGTCCCTGAGATCGCCGTCGAGTGCTTGCACTGGCAGGGGTCTGATAGAGATCATCTTGTTCTTGGACAGGGCAGACCCTGTCAAGTGATTTAGGAACCAGTGGGGGCACGCTGAGTGCACCCAGTAGGTGTAGTCCCCGAGACTATTGTTGATCATTGATGATGAGCAATAGTCTTAAGAACTTGAACTCACGGTTATTTTCCATACGCGGAGTACGCTTGCCACTCGACGTGTCGAGTGGACTCTTTTCCTTTAGTTCTTACTCTCCTGAATACTGGTTTCATGGATATTATTTCCATCAACCATGATATGACGTAGGTTTCATGGACATACTTTCATCAACCATGCTATGACGCTATTTTAGGAGAGTGGGGTGAGGTGGGGGCCGCCATCCAGTCGACTGTTCTTGACCTTCTTCACTCGGGAGTGGAGGAATTTCCATGTCGACTGAACTGGTTTTTTGTTGATTTCAGAGAGCTTGTGAACTTGACACCCAATACAAGGACTCGGAGGAGGAAAGGAACCAGATGCGACTGGACCTGGAGGTCTCCAAGAACAGTTTGGAACATGCACGGACTAAACTGAAGACTCTGGGAGGTAACCTTCATCGACCCAATGCATTCTTATTCCCACTTTCCATCCTTTTAACCAAGTGCTCTCACTCAAGCATATGTATGTGATGGAAATCATCGACTCGAAGAGCGACTCAACAATGTTATTTCTTTAGATACCATGAAGAAGGCGCTAGAGGACAAGGACAATGCGCTTGCTGATGCCCAAAAGGTGGCGAGGGAGAAAACTGAAGCCGCCGAGAAGAAACTGGCCGCTGCCAAGAAGATAGAGGAAGAAAACTCCAAGATGAAACTGGAACGGGGCGAAATCGTCAAGAAGACCGAGCAGCTGACCAAGAGGAGCAATGGCCTGGATAAGCACTTGGGGGAGTTTGCAAGGAAGATGTTCATCATGCTCGACGGTAATTGCCCTTGTCGAATGAATTTCCTCAATTCCCACAGGCTAGAAATGTAATCATTTTCCCATTCCTTCTTCCATATAGAATTCTGCAAAGACTTCGAAAAAGAGATCGAAGAAATCGAGTCCAATCTGGATCCCACCAAGTCGCCTGTTGGCGATGCCGTGGGCATGAACATGTTCCGACTCAATGTTCGACTCCAGGGCGTTCAAGCATATATCCTCTGACTAAGAACTGTGCTGGAAAAGATCGACAAGGAACTATGGCCCGAAGACACCCTTCAGACTGATCTTGCATCCAAGATGGCCCTTCTCAATGATATCCCCAGTTGAGTGCAAGCTTGGAAGAAGTCAGCTGCCTGGTGCAGAGCCGATGTGGCGCTCTCCCTTGTCAGAGTCCATTGCAAGGAGGCAAGGGAGGACAAGTTGAAGGACCTCCGAGTGATGAACACGAAGAAGCTTCAGTTTGAAGATTTCATGGAGACCTTCATTGACTCAGCCACTAGGATTGCAGACGGGATGACCTGGACACCTTCGTCGAGCCAGGAAGTCCGCCTGGCGCTTGAAAAAACTTTTTTCGCAGAGAAAACTTTATTTGCCCCGGAATGCCGAGTGACAATGTATTGATCGTAAAAATTCATTCAGGCCTTAAGCCTGAGCACCTTTGCTTGCACATGAAATCTTTTATTCCCGCTAAAACCTTTGGATTTATCCCTATTTTGCTTTGAATCATTTGCTCAACTGAATTTGTTTTTAACTTAGGCGAAAGCTGGTTCGCAGCTAAGCCCCCAAGTGTGAGGATTTCTCAACAGTCGGTGAAGTTCTTTGAACTTAGACGAAGACTGGTTCGTAGCTAAGTCACCGAGTGAATAGACTGCTATCCACTCGACAGGGTTTTTATCTTAGGCAAAGGCATGTTCGTAGCTAAGTCCCCGAGTGTGAGGATTGCTCAACACTCGACAAAGTTTTTTGAACTTAGACGAAGACTGGTTCCTAGCTAAGTCACCGAGTGAATATAATGCTATCCACTCGGCACAGTTTTTAACTTAGGCGAAAGCATGTTCGCAGCTAAGTCCCCGAATGTGAGGATTTCTCAACACTCGGCAAAGTTTTTTGAACTTCGACGAAGACTGGTTCGTAGCTAAGTCACCGAGTGAATAGACTGCTATCCACACGGCAGGGTTTTTAACTTAAGCGAAAGCATGTTTGCAGCTAAGTCCTCAAGTGTGAGGATTGCTCAACACTCGGAGAAGTTTTGAACTTAGACAAAGACTGGTTCATAGCTAAGTCACCGAGTGAATGGACTGCTATCCACTCGAAAGGGTTTTTAACTTAGGCAAAAGCATATTCACACTAAGCCCACGAGTGTGAGGCTTGCTCGACACTCGGAGTGTTCCCAAGTGTGAATTTGCGCGATCGGAATTGATGAAAGACTGTGGAAGCCATACTTGCATCAATGACATTGTTTGAAATACTCTTACTATATCAACACGACTCTGTTTTTAGGTATAGAAACGCCGCAACAGATCTGCATTCCAGGCTTGCGGCTTGTCAATCCTCTTCTTGAGATTGTAAAGGTGATAGGCTCCATTGTTCAACACCTTGGTGATGACGAAAGGACCTTCCCACGCCGGAGCGAGCTTGTGGGGTTGCTGTTGAAACAGTCGGAGCACCAAGTCACCTTCATGAAACGACTGACTCTTGACGTGCTTCGCATGGAAGCGTCGCAAATCTTGCTATAGTCGTCCGAATCAAAGCCAACTCCCGTTCTTATTCTAGGAGATCTACGTCATCCTGTCTTTCTTGTTCAGCTTCAGCTTCAGAATAAAGATCCACTCAAGGAGAATTGTGAAACAAATCACTCGACAAGATAGCTTCGGCTCCATAGACTAGGAAAAGGGGAGTTCGTCCAGTCGACCGATTAGGTGTTGTTCTCAAGCCCCATAAGACAGATGGCAACTTAGACACCCAAGCTCCAACTGCATGTTCTAGATCTCGCATGAGATGAGGCTTCAGACCTTGTAAGATGAGACCATTGGCTCACTCAACTTGACCATTGGTTTGGGTGTGTGCAACGGAGGCATAATCCACCCGAGTGCCTTGGGAGAAGCAAAAGTGTTTGAACTCTTCCGAGTCGAAGTTCGTGCCATTATCTGTGATGATGCTATGGGGAAATCCATTCCAGTAGATTATTTCTCTCATGAATTTGACTGCAGTATGAGAGTTCAATTTCTTTATTGGTTTGGCTTCAATCCACTTCATACACTTGTCGACTGCAGCAAGCAAATGAGTAAATCCACTCTGTCCAGTCCAAAAGGGACCAACCATATCCAGACCCCAGACAGCAAACGGCCAAGAGAGGGGAATGGTCTTCAGAGCAGACGTAGGTTTGCAAGACAAGTTTGCATAGAACTGGCACCCTTCAGAGTGATCAAAAATGTCCTTGGCCATCTCATTGGCACGCGGCCAAAAGAAACCATCTCGATAAGCTTTAGCGAAGATTGTTCGAGAGGACGTATGATGGCCGCAAGTTCCCGAGTGGATTTCATCCAGGATCATTCGACCTTCTTCAGGGAAAATG
Source organism: Hordeum marinum (assembly GCA_022496015.1). NCBI lineage: Eukaryota > Viridiplantae > Streptophyta > Magnoliopsida > Poales > Poaceae > Hordeum > Hordeum marinum. Next base: position 277,516,436 of record CM039672.1, on the reverse strand, counting down.
CATCGCTGCATCACACTAGTTACACTTTCTCTGTACAACTGATCATCCACCACAGTAAAAGCTTTGGATCTGCGCACGATCTGCCGGGCTTCAGTCTCATCTTCTGGGAGTTCTTACCTCAGAATATACGCAATATAGGGCATTGTCCACTCGGGAATGATTACTAAAACCTCCATGACCAAATCAATAACTGTAGGGACATCAACCTCAGTCGGATCAGAGGAGCTCATAACTTGTGGGGGCTCTTCGATGAAGGTATCCTCCTACACCAAAGGAGTGTGAAGATGCTCCAAGAATACATTGCTCGGGATAGGTAGTCGAGTGGATCCAATCTTTGCCAGCTCGTCGTCTGCTTGATTCTTCACTCGGGGAACATGATGGAGTTCCAGACCTTCAAACCTCTTCTCAAGTTTTCTGACAGCATTACAGTATCCAGTCATAGCGGGATTCCGAACATCCCACTCTTTCATCACTTGATTGACCACCAAATCTGAGTCGCCATAAACCATCAGGTGCTTGACGCCGAGTGAGATAGCCATGAGAAACCCATACAAGAGTGCTTCATATTTTTCTTCATTGTTGGAGGAATCGAAGTGAATCTGTAGGACATAACTGAGTTTGTTGCCTTTTGGGGACACCAAAACAATGCCAGCATCAGACCCATTCAACATTTTAGAGCCGTCGAAGAACATGGTCCAGTGTGTCGAGTGAATCTGGATTGGCTGGTGCTGTTCAATCCACTCGGCCATGAAATCAGCGAGTTCCTGAGACTTGATCGCTTTCTTGGCTTCGAACTTGATGTCAAAGTATAGGAGTTCAATCGCCCATTTAGCCACTCGACCAGTCGCGTATCGATTGTTTAGGATCTCAGACAACGGAGCATCAGTGACAACTAAAATTGAGTGGTCCTAAAAGTAGTGTGCCACCTTCTTAACTGACAGATAGATACCATAGACAAGCTTCTGGTAATGAGGGTACCTTTGCTTTGAAGGAGTCAACACTTCAGAAATGTAGTAGACTGGGCATTGGACTTTGTAAGCCTTGCCTTCCTCTTCCCGCTCGGCATTCAACACTGTACTGACGACCTGATTAGTGGCCGCGATGTACATGAGTAAAGGCTCTTTGCTACGTGGAGCAGCAAGCACCGACTGGGTGGAAAGCAGGGCTTTGAGCTCGACAAACGCTGCTTCAGCTTCTGGAGTCCACTCGAACGTGTTAGATTTCTTCATCAGTCGGTACAAAGGCAATGCCTTCTCACCGAGACGAGAAATGAATTGACTCAATGCTTCCAAGAACCTATGAGCTTCTAAACATCGTGCACTCGCACATGACTCTTCATTCGGGTAATGGTGCTGATTTTCTCAGGGTTAACATCGATCCCTCGCTGAGAAATAAGAAAATCGAGTAACTTTCCGCCAGGGACACCGAAAGTACACTTAACCGGATTCAGCTTGATATCATACCTCCGCAGATTGGCGAAAGTGTCAACCAAGTCAGCCAGCAGGTCGGAACCTTTGCGGGACTTGACGACAATATCGTCCATGTATGCTTCAAAATTCCGAGGGATCTGGTCGAGTAAACACTTCTAAATCATGCGCATGAAAGTAGCGCCAACATTCTTCAAACCAAATGGCGTGGTGATATAGCAAAAACACCCGAATGGGGTGATGAAGGCTGTTTTTATTTCATCCGGACCAAACAAACGGATCTGATGGTAACCGGAGTATGCATCTAGAAACGATAAAAGCTCGCACCCCGCAGTCGATTCAACAATCTAATTGATGTGAGGGAGCAGGAAATGATCTTTCGGGCAGACCCGATTGATATGCTTGAAGTCAATACACATGCGAAGTGACTTGTCCTTCTTGGGGACCATGACAACATTTGAGAGCCACTCGGAGAGGTAAATCTCCCGAATGAACTTGGCCTGCAGGAGACGAGCTACCTCTTCGCCGATTGCTTTACGCTTCTCTGCTGCCGACCGACGCAAATGTTCTTTCACCGGCTTGAACTTCGGATCAACTCTAAGTCGGTGCTCAGCCAGCTCCCTAGGAACCCTCGGCATGTCAGCAGGCTTCCATGTGAAGATGTCCCAGTTCTCACGGAGGAATTGGATGAGCTCGGCTTCCTATTTGCTATCGAGTGTTGACAATATATTGGTGGGGGTAGCAGTCAAATTTATCGGGTGAATATGCACCTTTTTCACTTCCCCAGCCGACTGAAAGGATGACTCTGAAGCAGGCTTCTTAGGACGCAGCAAATTAGCAGGGTTCACGCTCTTCTTGTACTCTTCAAGCTCGACCATAGCCATCTAATGATCAGCAATTTTGGAGCCCTGCTGGAGGCACTCCTCAGCCCTGTGTCGATTGCCACTGACTGTGATCACACCCTTGGGCCCAGGCATCTTCAGTTTGAGATACACGTAACATGGACAGGCCATGAAACGAGCATAGGCTGGTCTACCAAGAATGGCATGGTATGCGCTTTGGAAGTTCACGACTTCAAACATCAATTTCTCCTTGCGAAATTTTTTATCCGTCCCGAATGTCACATCAATTGCAATTTGGCTGAGTGACTTGGCCTTCTTCCCTGGGATGACTCTGTGGAACTGCAGTTTGCTCTCACTGAGTCGGGACATCGGAATGCCCATCCCTTCAAGGGTATCTGCATACGAAATGTTCAAACCGCTTCCATCGTCCATGAGGACCTTGCGGAGATGCATGCCCCCCACAATGGGATCGACCACCAAAGCCTGTCGACTGGGAGTGGCCACATGAGCAGGTTGATCTAACTGATCAAATGTAATGGCAGTCTGAGACCACTTGAGGTAGGTGGGGGTTGTAGGCACGGCCATGTTGACCTCTCTGTTTATCACCTTTAGTCAACTCTTGCTTTCTACATCAGCAAAAATCATCAGTGTAGCATTGACATCGGGAAAAGTTTCTTTGTCTTCATCATCCTTTTCAGGGGTTTTCTCACTCAACGGGCCCTCCTTGAACTGCTGGATCAACAGACGACACCGTCGAGTGGTATGCTTGGGCAATATCAGATTGCCTTCTTCATCTTTCCTCGTGTGGATTGCACACGGTAAATCCATAACATCGTCTCTTGACTAGTTTTTTCCTTTCTTGGGGTTTAACTGTCCCTTGGACTTCCCCTTGTTTTTCCCTTGGGCCGCCAGAGCAGCTGCCTCTACTGCATAGGGCCATCAGCCTTTCGCTTCTGCTTCCGGCTGGAATTGCCACCGGCATCATTGTCGACTGCTTTTCCTTTGACGCTGCGAAGGCGGTCTTCTTCTTCGCCATTGGCGTACCGAGTGGCGATTTCCATCATCTTACTCAGCGAAATATCGCCTATTCGCTCAAACTTCAGGTAAAGCTCTCTGTACTTCACTCCGACCTTGAAAGCACAAACAACTTGATGTTCAGAAACATTCTCCACTGTATGATGCAAAGTGGACCAGCGGTGAATGTAATCTCTTAAAGACTCATTGGGCTTCTGAACACAATGTTGCAAATCAATCAGACCAGCAGGACGCTTGCAAGTGCCCTCGAACGTTCTGATGAACACTCGAGCAAGATCCTCCCAAAAGTGGATGCTAGAAGGAGCCAAGCAATTCAGCCATGCATGAGCGGAACCATCTAACATCAAGGACAAATGTTTCATTGCAATGTTGTCGTTACCACCACCAATCTGAACAGCCACTTGGTAATCATCCAACTACGTCTCTGGCTTTGACTCGCCAGAAAACTTGCTTATACCAGCCGCCAACCTGAAGTGGGGGGAATCTCTGTAGAACGAATAGCCCTGCTAAAGCACTCGGGACCAGAAATAACAGCAGTGCTACCACTCGGGAAATCTCTGTCATACCCATCTCCGTGGGCTCTGCCTGTGTCGATTTGCCTTTGAGTGAGGACAACTGATAACCCACAAGTATAGGGGATCGCAACAGTGTTCGAGGGCAGAGTATTCAATCCAGATTTATTGACTCGACACAAGGGGAGCCAAAGAATATTCTCGAGTATTAGCAGTTGTGTTGTCAATTCAACCACACATGAAAGAATTAATATCTACAGCAAAGAATTCGGTAGCAAAGTGGTATGAAAGTAACGGTAACAGTGGCAAAAGTGATAGTAGCAGTTTTGTAGTGTTTGTAACAGTAGCAACGGAAAAGTAACTTAGCAAAGATCAATCTATGGAAAGCTCATGCGCAATGGATCAATGATGGATAATTATGTCGGATGGCATTCATCATGCAACAGTTATAACATAGGGTGACACAGAACTAGCTCCAATTCATCAATGTAATGTAGGCATGTATTCCATATATAGTAATACGTGCTTATGGAAAAGAACTTGCATGACATCTTTTGTCCTACCCTCCCGTGGCAGCAGGGTCCTATTGGAAACTAAGGGATATTAAAGCCTCCTTTCAATAGAGAACCGGACCAAAGCATTAACACTTAATGAATACATGAACTCCTCAAACTACGGTAATCACCGGAAAGAATCCCAGTTATTGTCACCTTGGGGGATGTTGATCATAACTCGTAATAGGTGTCTACAACTTGCAAGATAGGATCAAGAACACACATATATTCATGAAAACATAATAGGTTCCGATCTGAAATCATGGCACTCGGGCCCTAGTGACAAGCATTAAGCATAGCAAAGTCATAGCAACATCAATCTCAGAACATAGTGGATGCTAGGGATCAAACCCTAACAAAACAAACTAGATTACATGATAAATCTCATCCAACCCATCACCGTTCAACAAGCCTACGATGAGATTACTCACGAACAGTGAAGAGCATCATGGAATTGGTGATGAAGGATGGTTGGTGATGACGAAGGCGTCGATTTCCCCTCTCTGGAGCCCAAAACAGACTCCAGATCTGGTCTCCCGAGGAAGAACAGGAAGTGGCGGCGGCTCCATATTGTGAACCGTGATGAACTCTTCTCTTTGATTTTTTCTCCCCGAATAGGAATATATAGGAGTGGAAACGAGGTCAGAGGAGCAGCAGGGGGCACACAAGCATGCCCGGCGCGCCCTAGGGGGGTGGGCGCGCCCACCAGGCTTGTGGCCAGGTGGTGGGGCCCCTGTAGTTGATTCTTTCGCCAATATTTTTCTTTAATTCCAGAAATAATCTCTATAAATTTTTAGGTCAATCCGAGAACTTTTATTTCTGCACAAAAATAACACCAAGGCAATTCTGTTGAAAACAACGTCAGTCCCAGTTAGTTCCATTAAAATCATGCAAATTAGAGTCCAAAACAAGGGCAAAAGAGTTTGGAAAAGTGGATACACTGGAGACGTATCAACTCCCCCAAGCTTAAACCTTGGCTTGTACTTAAGCAATTCAGTTGATAAACTGAAGGTGATAAAGAAAAACTTTTACAAACTCTGTTTGATCTTGCTGTTGTAAATATGTCTAACTTATGTTCAGATTTTCAGCAAAGATTATAGACTAACCATATTCACAATAACATTTAGGTCCCATATTTACTCATATCAATGGCATAATCAACTAGCGAGCAATAATAGTAAGTCTCGGATGACAACAATTTTATCAAAACAATCATGATACAATATGACATAATGGTATCTCGCTAGCCCTTTCTGAGACCGCAAAACATAAATGCAGGGCACCTCTCGAGTACAAGGACTGACTAAACATTGTAATTCACGGTGAGAGATATCTAGTCATGCACATACTCAATATCAATTAATAGCAAGGCATACAAATGACGATGGTGCTCTCTAACTGGTGCTTTTTATAAGAGGATGATGACTCAACAATAAAGTAAATAGATGGGCCCTTCGCAGAGGGAAGCATTTATTTGCAGAGGTGCCAGAGCTCAAGCTTTTAAAACAGAGATAGGTAATGATTTTGGAGTGGTATGCTTTCATTGCTCACATAACGACCAAGAGGTTTTCAATATCTTCCATGCTAGATACATTATAGGTGGTTCCCAAACAGAATGGTAAAGTTTTTACTCCCCCTCCACCAATCAGTCACACTCCATGGCGGGCCGAATCCACGAATACCGTCCATACAAACACAGTCCTCGGGGAGTTTTGTTTAATTATAATTTGCTTTTTATTTCGAGCCCGGAACTAGGCATCCCGATTACCAGCCACTTTCTCGTGAATGATAGTGAATCAACACATATCGTGAGAATAACCCACCTAGCATGGAAGATACTGACAGCCTTAGCCGCCACATGAGCGATTTGGGCATACAAAATAGAATATTTATTTGAAAGTTTAAAGTTTAGCACATGCAAATTTACTCAGAATGGCAGGTAAATACCGCATATAGGTAGATATGGTGGACTCATAGGGAACAACTTTGGGTTTATTGAGATGGATGCACAAGTAGTATTCCTGCTTAGTACAAGTGAAGGCTTAGAAAAGACTGGGGAACGACCAACTAGAGAGCGACACAATCATCAACATGCTTTGAGATTAACCAACATTGAATGCAAGCATGAGTAGGATATAATTCGCCATGAACATAAATATCGTGTAGGCTATGTTGATTTGTTTCAACTACATGCGTGAACATGTGCCAAGTCAAGCCACTTGAATCATTCAGAGGAGGATACCGTTCTATCATACTACATCACAACCATTTTAATGCGCATGTTGACACTCAAGACCAACCATTATCCACTCTTAGTCAGTTAAGCATGGCATGAATAACTATAATATCTATTTGTCATTGCAAACATGTTCAACCCATAATGGGCTGAATCCCGAACGATGAGCTAATCATATTTACACAAGCAAGATAGGTCAAGTTCATACCAGCTTTTCTCCTTCTCAGTCAGTTTATCATATATCATCATTATTGCCTTTCACTTGCACGACCGAACGATGTGAATAATAATAAGAGTGCACGTGCATTGGACTAAGCTAGAATCTGGAAACAATAAATCAAAGGAGAAGACAAGGCAATATGGGCTCTATATAAGATAAACAATAATGCATATGAGAGCCACTGAACATGTCATCGTGGTCTTCTCCTTACGACCCAAAGAAAATAAAGGAAAATTATATACACGGGAAAGCTCCCAACAAGCAAAAAGAAGAACGAGAAATATTTTTGGGTTTTCTCTTTAATGCTACAACTTAAGCAACTAGGAAATAAAGCTAGAACTATTTTTTTTATTTTCCTCAAAGTTAATTAAACACACAAGAAGAAAGCAAAACAAAAAATAAACTACCATGGATAGTACAATGAAAAAGTATGAACACGGACAACTGAAAAAAGTGTGTGATCATGAATGTAATGTCGGTGAAAAATACGTACTCCCCCAAGCTTAGGCTTTTGGCCTAAGTTGGTCTAGGGTCATGGCTGGAAATAACCTTCTCCGGGATACTCTGGAGGACACTAAGGGTTCCACTGATTAGCGACCTCCTATGACTCCCACTGAAAAACTGGGACCTGATATGAATCAAGGGTCGGTGCCTGCTTAGGTGTTGGGGGTTGTGACAAACCCTAATATCGGTAGATGTCATCGGGCATAACAGTGTATCTACCTGAATGAATATCGAATAGAAGAAGCAGGCAGAGTAATAATCTCATAAGTACCCTAACTAAATACTAAATTGTAAAGAAGCCTCCTATCATCATTCTTCTTAATAACATCATGGGCTACCATACGGTCATAATCTAAAAACTTCACGGGTATCAACCTCTCATAGTTCTCGTGAAGCCTAATGGGTATCTCAAAATGTTTAGCTAAACGAGATGCATAGATACCTCCGAATATGGGCCCCTTCGAATGGTTGGTGTTCAACCGTTGGGCCACCATAGAGCCCAGACTAAAGGTCCTATCAGCAAATAAAGCATGTCACAAAATAGCAAGGTCAGGGGCACTAAGGCTTCCACTCTCCCAGCGACCAACTAAACATCTTCCTGCAAATAATGAATAACATCGTAGCACAGGAAAATGTAAACTAGCTGCCCTCGCCTTTGACATGCCTCTCTCTTCCCCTACAATGATTGCAGCAATAACATATTCCATGTCTCAAGGACGTGGTTCCCTGATGCTGCCCTCATAGGGTATCTTGCGAACTTTGCAAAAATCATAAAGGTTCATTTTCTTCGGCACATCAATAAGTGAAATTCTACTATAGGAGGGTCTTCCCTAGGATGAAAGTGAAAATTTTGCACAAAGGTGTTAGTGAGCAAGAGGTATTGGTCACACTTATCGTTGAGGAAGTCGGTGATGCCTGCATTCTTGGCCAAATAATAGAAATCTTCATGAATTCTGGCCGCCCTCAAAAATTTGTCACACGGCCATTCACATGGTCAAATTTCTGCGTCGCGAGGAAGATTATATTTGGGTTTCTCCTTCATTTCATTTTCATCTTCCTTAGAACCCCGGCTTGAAGAACCTCTTAGTAATCTTCTCAACATTTCTGAAAAAATCTGAAATTTTTAGTGAACTAGAATAAAGGTGAACAAAACACAACAAAACTCATAGCAACTACTCCTTCAAGTGCCTAGCGACTATATCATGCATCAAAACTACTTGGGACCATACAAATTTCACATACAAGCTCAAAAACACCGTCACCACAACAAAAACAATCTACAATATATAAGGCACTAGAACAAAAACTAATTGGACCATTGGAGGAGCCACATACCGATGAGCAATCCCCTAAAACAGATTTGCGAATGGAGCTTTGAGCAAGGAGATCAAAAATGGCAGCAAGATGAGCTAGAACACGGGTTTAAGCAATGGTGGGAATTTTTTTCTGGAGGAAGAAGAAGTGAATGGGTGCTGGAATAAGTGGAGGAGGGCCACGTGGGACCCATAAGCCGCCAGGGCGCGCCCAGGGGGGGTGGGCGCGCCCTGCAGGCTTGTGGTGCTGGGGAACGTTGCAAGGGAAACAAAAAATTTCCTACGCACACGCAAGATCTATCCATGGTGATGAGCATCTACGAGAGGGAGAGTGGATCTACATACCCTTGTAGATCGCTAAGTGGGAAGCGTTAATAAACGCGGTTGGTTGTTCGAATGTCTTCGAGATCCAAATCACCGAGCGTCCCGTGATCTCATCACGATCCGTCCTGCGATCCAATCACAATCCGTCCCGCAAACTCATCACGATCTGTCCTGTGATCTCATCACGATCCGTCTCGCGATCTTGATCACGATCCTTCCGATCTAGCGCCAAACGGACGACACCTCCGCGTTCAGCACACATACAACTCGATGACGATCTCCGCCTTCTTGATCCAGCAAGAGAGAGCGGAGAGGTAGAAGAGTTCTTCGGCAGCGCGACAGGGTTGAGGGCAATGGTGGTGGAGCTATTCCAGCAGGGCTTCACCTAAGCACCGCTGAAAACCGATCTAGAGGAGAAACTGCGATCTAGAGGAGAGGTAGCACGTGGCTATTAGGGTTAGGGCTGCCCTCAAATCCTCTAGTATATATAGGAGGAGAGGAGGAGGAGGAGGCTGAAACAAGGGCAAATCCCTCTAGGCTTCGGCCGACTTGGGAGGGAGGAGTCCTCCTCCTCCACTCCTAGTAGGATTAGGACTCCTTCCTTATCTAGCCCTTTTTTTTTTGCCTTTTTCCACCTTTTTCCTGTTGGGATTTTCTTCCCAGCCGCATGGGCCTTGTGTGAGACTTCCACCAGCCCACTAAGGGCCAGTATTCATCCTCCCACAGCCCATGTAGTCTCTTGGGTCGAAATACCCCTCCCGATGGTCTCTCGATACACTATCGACACTCCCGGTACTCTACCAATGAGCCCGAAACTTTTCCGGCGACCAAAATAGGACTTCCTATATATTAATCTTTACCTCCGGACCTTTCCAGAGCTCCTCGTGACGTCCGGGATCTCATACGGGACACCAAACAACCTTCAGTCGCCACCATACATAACTCTATACCACTGAAACGTCACTGAACCTTAAGTGTGTAGACCCTGCGGGTTCGAGAACTATGTAGACATGATCGAGACACATCTACAGTCAATAACCAATAGCAGGACCTGGATGCCCATATTGGTTCCTACATATTCTACAAAGATCTTTACAGGTCGAACCTCTATGTCAAGGATTTAGTTAATCCCGTATGATGTTCCCTTTGTTCTTCGGTGTGTTACTTGCCCGAGATTCGATCGTCGGTATCTCCATACCTAGTTCAACCTCGTGACCGGCAAGTCTATTTACTCGTTCTGTAATACAAGATCCCGTGACTAACACTTAGTCACATTGCTTGCAAGGCTTATTGTGATGTTGTATTACCGAGTGGGCCCTGAGATACCTCTCCGTCACACAGAGTAACAAATCCCAGTCTTGATCCATGCCAACCCAAGAGACACCCTCGGAGATACCTTTAGAGCACCTTTATAGTCACCCAGTTACGTTGCAATGTTTGATACACACTAGGTACTCCTCCGGTGTCAATGAGTTGCATGATCTCATGGTCATAGGAACATATACTTGACATGCAGAAAACTGACTCGATCATATGCTACGTTTATAGTTTGGGTCTTGTCCATCACGTCATTCTCCTAATTATGTGATACCGTTATCAAATGACATCTCATGTCCATGACTAGGAAACCATAGCCATCTTTGATCAATGAGTTAGTCTATTAGAGGCATACTAGGGATACGGTGTTGTCTATGTATCCACACATGTATCTGAGTTTCCGATCAATACAATTCTAGCATGGATAATAAACGAGTATCATGAACAAGGAAATATGATAATAACTAATTTGTTATAGCCTCTAGGGCATATTTCCAACAGTCTCCCACTTGATCTGGAGTCAATAATCTAGTTCACATCACCATGTGATTCGCATTGTTATGAATCTAACACCCAATGAGTTCTGGGGCTCGATCATGCTTTGCATGTGAGAGAGGTCTTTAAATCAACGAGTCTGTGTCATTCAGATTCGTGTGTACTTTGCAAATCTCTATGTCATATTGTAGACACTGCTACCACACTCCACTTGGAGCTATTCCAAATGGCTGCTCCACTATATGTATCCGGATTGCTACTAAGAGTCATCTGGATTGGTGTTAAAGCTTGTATCGACGTAACTCTTTATGACGAACTCTTTATCACCTTCATAATTGAGAAACATTTCCTCTAGTCATTTAGTAACTAAGGATGATCTTGACCGATGTCCAGTGATCCACTCCTGGATCACTCTTGTACCCCTTGACGGACTCATGGCAAGGCACACACAGGTGCGATATACAACATGGCCTACTATACAGAGCCTATGGCTAAGGCATAGGGGACAACATTCGTCCTTTCTCTTTCTTCTACCGTTGTCGAGCTTTGAGTCTCACTCAACTTCACACCTTACAAATCAGGTGAGAACTCTTTCTTTGACTGATCCATTTTGAACTCTTTCAAAATCTTGTCAAGGTATGAACTCATTGAAAGTCTCATCAAGCATCTTGATCTATCTCTATAGATCTTGATGCTCAACAATTAGGTAGTTTTATCCAGGTCTTACTTTGAAAATCACTTCTCAAACAACCGTTTATGCTTTCTAAAAATTCTACATTATTCCCGATCATCAATATGGCATCCACATATACTAATCAGAAATTCTATAGTGCTCCCACTCACTTTATTGTAAATACAAGTTTCCCGTAACCTTTGTATAAACTACAAAACTTTGATTACCTCATCAAAGCGTATATTCCAACTCCGAGATGCTTGCTCCAGACCATAGAAGGATTGCTGGAGCTCGCACACCTTCTAGCATCCTTAGGACTGACAAAACCTTTTGGTTGTATCACATACAACCTTTCCTCAAGTAAACTGTAAACGAAACGATGTTTTGTCATCCATCTGCCAGATTTCATAATTGAAAAATGCAGCAACTGCTAACATAATTCCAACAGAGTTTAGCATCGCTACGAGTGAGAAAGTCTCATCGCAGTCAACTCCTTGAACTTGTCGAAAACTTCTTTTGCGACAAGTCGAGATTTTATAAATGGTGACATTTACCATTAGCGTCTGTCTTCATCTCAAAGGTCCATTTATACTCGACGACCTGCCATCCAACGAGCAAGTCTACCAAAGTCTATACTTGGTTTTCATACATGGATCCTTTCTCGGATTTCATGGCCTCTAACCATTTGTCGAAATCCGGGCCCATCATCGCTTCTCCATAGCTCGTAGGTTCATCGTTGTCCAACAACATGACCTCTAAGACAGGGCTTGTCGTACCACTCAGGACCAGTACACGTCCTTGTCGACCTACGAGGTTTGATAGTAACTTGATACGAAGCTTCATGATCATCATCATTAACTTCCTCTTCAACTAACATAGGCTTCACAGAAACATCTTCCCGCACTGCGCTACTCTCTCGTTGAAGCAAAGGTTGAATAACCTCATCAAGTTCTATCTTCCTCCCACTCAATTCTTTCGAGAGAAACTTTTTCTCGAGAAAGGACCCAGTTTTAGCAACAAACATTTTATGCTTGCATGTAAGATAGAAGGTTCACCAAACTGTTCTTAGGGTATTCTATGAAGATGCATTTGTCCGCTTTAGGTTCGAGCTCATTCGATGAAAACATTTTCCACACAAGCGTCGCGGCCCCAAACATTAAGAAATGACAGCTTAGGTTTCTATCAAACCATAATTCACACGGTGTCATCTCAACGGATTTAGATGGTGCCCCATTTAAAGTGAATGTGGTTGTCTCTAAAGCATAACCCCAAAACAATAGTAGCGAAACGATAAGATACATCATAGCATGCACCATATACAATAGAGCACGACTATGACGTTCGGACACACCATCACACTATGGTGTTCCAGGTGGCGTGAGTTGTGAAACAACTTCCACATTGTCTAAAGTTGTATGCCAAACTCGTAACTCAGATATTCACCTCCACGATCATATCGCAGACATTTTCTTCTTCTTGTCACAATGATGTTAAACTTCACTCTGAAATTGCTTGAACCTTTCAAATGATTCAGACTTGTGTTTCATTAAGTAAATATACACTATATCTACTCAAATCATTAGTGAAGGTAAGAAAATAACGATATCCACCGCACGCTACAAGACTCATTGGATTGCATACATCAACATGTATCATTTCCAATAAACCACTTGCCCGCTCCATCAATACGGAAAATGGGATTCTGTAGTCATCTTGCCCAAGAGGCATGGTTAGCATGTCTCAACCGATTCGAAATCGAATGAGTCCAAAGATCCATCAACATGGAGTTTCTTCATGCGCTTTATACCAATACTACAATCAAGATTCAACAAACCATTCTCACTGGGTGCATGACCATTGAAGGTATTATTCATGTAAACAGAATAACCATTATTCTCTAACTTAAATGAATAACCGTGTTGCAATAAACACGATCTAATCATGTTCATTCTCAATTCAAAACACCAAATGACATTGATGTAGGTTCGTCACTAATCCTGAAGGTAGAAAGAGCATGCGATGTTGATCACATCAACCTTGCAAAGTTTTCCAGCACACATCATCACCTCACCCTTTAGCAACCGAACAGGTATTCCGTAGCTTTTATTTCGAGTTACTAACATTTAGCAACCGAACAGGTATCCAATACCCAGGTGCTACTAGGAGTACTAGCAAGGTACACATCAATAACACGTATATCAAATACACTTCTGTCGATGTTGCCAGCCTTCTTATCTACCAAGTATCTAGGGTTGTTCCGCTTTAGCAACTGCTCTCCTCATAATCGAAGCACTTAGTCTCGGGTTTGGGTTCAACTTTGGGTTGCTTCACTGGAGCAGCAACTGACTTGCCATCCATGATGTTTCCCTCCTTTCCCCTGCCCTTCTCGAACTAGTGGTTTTACTAACCATCAACACTTGATGCTCCTTCTTGATTTCTACCTTCGCGGTGTCAAACATCGCGAACAGCTCAGGGATCATTATTTCTATCGTGGCATTTATAGTTCATCACCAAATTCTAGTAGCTTAGTGACAGTGACTTGGAGAACTATATCAATCACTATCTTATCTAGAAGATCAACTCCCACTTGATTCAAGCAATTGTAGCACCCAGACAATCTGAGCACATGCTCAACGATTGAGCTATTCTCTTTTATCTTGCAGGCAAAGAATCTTGTTGGATATCTCATATCTCGCAACACGGGCATGAGCCTGAGATCCTAATTTTAGCTCTCAGAACATCTCATATGTTCCGTGATGTTCAAAACGTTTTAGAGCCTCAATTTTAAGCCGTAATGCATGACGCACTAAACTATCAAGTAGTCATCAGAACGTTCCTTTCAGATGTTCACAACATCTACAGACGATGCTAGAGGGGTTGGCGCACCAAGCGGTGCATTAACGACATAAGCCTTCTGTGCAGCAATGAGGACAATCCTCAGATCACGGACCCAGTCCGCAATATTGCTACCATCATATTTCAACTCTATTTCTCTAGGAACATATAAAAATTCAAGGGAGGTACAATGCGAGCAAGTAATATACAACATAATTTGCAAAGACACAACTGACTATGTTCATGATAATGAGTTCAATTAATCACATTACTGAAGAACTCCCACTCAAATTGACATCCCTCCGGTCAGTCGAGTGATACATGATCCAAATTCACCAACTCAAGTCCGATCATCACGTGACTATAAAGGTGCTCTACAGGTATCTCTGATGGTGTCTGTTGAGTTGGCATGGATCGAGACTGGGATTTGTTACTCCGTGTGACGGAGAGGTATCTCGGGGCCCACTCGGTAATGCAACATCACAATAAGCCTTGCAAGCAATGTGACTAATTTTTAGTTGCGGGATCTTGCATTACGGAACGAGTAAAGAGACTTGCCGGTAACGGGATTGAACTAGGTATAGAGATACCGACGATCGAATCTCGGGCAAGTAACATGCCGAAGAACAAAGGGAACGTTATACGGGATTAACTGAATCCTTGACATAGAGGTTTAACCGATAAGATCTTCATAGAATATGTAGGAACCAATGTGGACGTCTAGGTCCCGCCATTGGTTATTGGCCGTAGAGATGTCTCAGTCATGTCTACATAGTTCTCGAACCCGCAGGGTCTGCACACTTAAGGTTCGGTGACGTTTCGGTAGTATAGAGTTATGTATGGTGGTGACCGAAGGTTGTTAGGAGTCCCGGATGAGATCCCGGACGTCACGAGGAGCTCCGGAATGGTCCGGAGGTAAAGATTCATATATAGGATGTCCCAGTTTGGTCGCCGGAAAAGTTTCGGGCTCATCGGTAGTGTACCGGGAGTATCGGTAGTGTACCGAGAGTGCCGGTAGTGTACCGGGGGACCTCCGGGAGGGGTATTTTGACCCCAAGAGGTCCATGGTCTGTGGGAGAATAATAACCAGCCCTTAGTGGTCTGGGAAAACAGCCACAAACGCCCATGGCACAGGAGAGAAAGTCCTAAAGCAAAAAGTGGAAAATCAGCCAATAGGAGGCAATCCTACTCCAACTAGGATTGGAGGTGAAGTAGGATTGCTCCCACCTCCTATTTCGGCCGACCCAAAGGCCTTGGATGCCTATCCTCTCCTCTCCTCCTATATATACTAGTGGATTGGGTGGTTTTTGGATAGAATTTCCGGCCACGTGCTACCCGTTCCACCGGTGCATAGTTTCTCCTCTAGATCGTAGTTCCGCAGTGCTTAGGCGAAGCCCTGCCGGAATTGCTCCACCACCATCACCGGAGCACCGTCACGCTGCCGGTGAACTCTCTCTACTCTCCACCCCTCTTTCTGGATCAAGACGGTGGAGATCGTCATGAAGCTGCACGTGTGCTGAACGCGGAGGTGCCGTCCGTTCGGTACTAGATCGGAAGGATCGTGATCAAGGCCACGAGACGTTCGTGATTGGATCGTGGGACGGATCATGACGAGATCGTGGGACGGTTCGTGATTGGTTCACGGGACGATCCGTGATTGGATCGCGGGACGCTCGGCGATTTGGATCGCGAAGAAGTTCGACTACACCAACCGCGTTTCTTAACGCTTCCCGCTTAGCGATCTACAAGGGTACGTAGATCCACTCTCCCTCTCGTAGATGCTCATCACCATGGATAGGTTTGCGTGTGCGTAGGAAAATTTTTGTTTCCCATGCAACGTTCCCCAACAGTGGCATCTATAGCTAGGTTGATGGTTCGATGAGATCTCGAGTAGAACACAAAAGGTTTGTGGGCGTTGATGCTTAGATTGCTTCCTCCCTTGGTCGGATTTTGGTTCAGCGGGATTGTGAGATGAAGCGGCCCGGACCAACATTACTCGTACGCTTACGAGAGACCGGTTCCCTCGACGCAACTTGTTGCTTAGATGGCTTGCGGGTGAAAGTTTCTCTCACTTTAGTTGGATCGGATCCGACAAAGGCGGTCCTTGAGAAGGTTGAAAAGCAATCTATGTATCACCGTTGTGGTTTATGCGTAGGTGAGAATCGTTCTTGCTAGATACCCGTAGCAGCCACGTAAAACATGCAACAACAATTAGAGGACGTCTAACTTGTTTTTGCAGGGTATGTTGTGATATGATATGGCCAATTACATGATGAGATATATGTGATGTATGAGATGATCATGTGATGTATAGATTATCACGACTTGCATGTCGGTGATTACGGCAACCGGCAGGAGCCATAGGGTTGTCTTTAATTATTGTATGACCTACGTGTCAATCATTAAACGCTATGTAATGCTTTACGTTATCGCTACGGTAGCAATAGTAGTAGAAGTATGCAGGGCGTGACAACCCCGATGGCGACACGTTGATGGAGATCAAGATGATGGAGATCATGGTGTCATGCCAGTGACGATGGAGATCATGTCGATGTTTCGAAGATGGAGATCTTAAACACAAGTTGATAGCCATATCATGTCACTTATGAATTGCATGAGATGTTAATCCTTTTATGCACCTTGTTTTGCTTAGTACGACGGTAGCATTATAAGGTGATCCCTCACTTAAATTTCAAGATGAATTGTGTTCTCCCCGAGTGTGCACCGTTGCGAAAGTTCGTCGTGTCGATACACCACGTGATGATCGGGTGTGATAGACTCTACGTTCACATACAACGGGTGCAAGCCAGATTTGCACGTGCAGAACACTTGGGTTAAACTTGACGAGCCTAGCATGTACAGACATGGCCTCGGAACACAAGAGACCGAAAGGTCGAACATGAGTCATATAGTAGATATGATCAACATAATGATGTTCACCATTGAAGCCACCTTACTCACGTGATGATCGGACTTGAGTTGGTGAATTTGGATCATGTGACACTCAGATGACCTGAGGGATGTCAATTTGAGTGGGAGCTTTAGTAATTTGATTAACTAAACTCATTATCT
This sequence comes from Hordeum marinum, assembly GCA_022496015.1. Classification (NCBI taxonomy): domain Eukaryota; kingdom Viridiplantae; phylum Streptophyta; class Magnoliopsida; order Poales; family Poaceae; genus Hordeum; species Hordeum marinum. Next base: position 277,499,077 of record CM039672.1, on the reverse strand, counting down.
TGAACAATAGTCTAAGTAACCTTTGCATATTTATGTTGTAGATCAATGGCTCGCGCAGTAGCACCCCTGAATTGTAATGCGTTCCTAGAGAAAGCTAAATTGAAAGATGATGGAAGTAACTTTGTTGACTGGGCCCGTAATCTGAGGATTATCCTCACGGCTTCCCAGAAGTCATATGTCCTTGATGCACCGCTTGGTGACCAGCCAGAAGACATGACCTTCGAAGACGTTAAGAACGCTTGGGAGGCTCGTGCTGGAGACTACTCAATAGTTCAGTGTGCAATATTGTATGGCTTAGAACCGGGACTTCAAAGACGTTTTGAACGTCATGGAGCATATGAGATGTTCCAGGAGTTGAAGTTTATCTTTCAGAAGAATGCCCGGATCGAGAGGTATGAGACCTCCGATAAATTCTATGCTTGCAAGATGGAGGAGAACGGGTCTATTAGTGAGCACATACTCAGAATGTCTGGGTACTCAAACCGTCTAGGGGAGTTGGGAATTACCCTTCCGTCGGAGGCGATCACTGATAGAGTTCTTCAATCGCTGCCACCTAGTTACAAGAGCTTTGTGATGAACTATAACATGCACGGGATGAACAAGTCAGTCGCCGAGCTGTTTGCGATGCTGAAAGTCGTTGAGTCTGAAATCCAGAAAGAACATCAAGTGTTGATGGTCAATAAAACCACTAGTTTAAAGAAAAACGGCAAAGGCAAAGGCAAGAAGGGTAAAACCAAGAAGGATGGCAAAGCAGTTGCTACTCCTACAAAGAAGCCTAAGCATGGACCTAAGCCAGAAACTGAGTGCTTTCATTGCAAAGGAACTGGTCACTAGAAGCGGAACTGCCCCAAGTACCTGGCTGGCAAGAAGGCGGCCAACGACAAACAAGGTATATATGATATACATGTTATTGATGTGTACCTTACTAGTTCTCGTAGTAGTGCCTGGGTATTTGATACCGATTCGGTTGCTCACATTTGCAACTCAAAACAGGAACTACGGAATAAACGAAGACTGGCAAAGGACGAAATGACGATGCGCGTGGGAAATGGTTCCAAGGTTGATGTGATCGCCGTCGGCATGCTCTCTCTTCGATTACCATCAGGATTAGTGATGAACCTAAATAATTGTTATTTAGTGCCTGCGTTAAGCATGAACATTATATCTGGATCTTGTTTATTGCGAGATGGTTACTCATTTAAATCAGAGAATAAAGGTTGTTCTATTTATATGAGTAATATCTTTTATGGTCATGCACCCAATGTTAGGGGTTTATTCATATTGAATCTTGATAGTGATGACACACATGTTCATAACATTGATGCCAAAAGATGTAGAGTAGTTAATGATAGTACCACTTTCTTGTGGCACTACCGTTTAGGTCATATTGGTGTAAAACGCATGAGGAAGCTCCATGCTGATGGACTTTTGGAGTCACTTGATTTTGAATCACTTGACACATGTGAACCATGCCTTATGGGCAAGATGACCAAAACGCTGTTCTCTGGAACAATGGAACGGGCGAGTGACTTATTGGAAAGCATACATACTGATGTGTGCGGTCCAATGAATGTCGAAGCGCGCAGTGGTTATCGTTATTTTCTCACCTTCACTGATGACTTGAGTAGATATGGGTATATTTACTTGATGAAGCACAAGTCTGAAACATTTGAAAAGTTCAAGCAATTTCAGAGTGAAGTTGAGAATCATCGTAACAAGAAGATTAAATTTCTTCGATCTGATCGAGGAGGTGAATATCTGAGTTATGAGTTTGGCAATCACTTAAGACAGTGTGGAATTGTTTCACAGTTGACACCGCCCGGAACACCACAGCGTAATGGTGTGTCTGAACGTCGTAATCGGACCTTATTGGATATGGTGCGTTCTATGATGTCTCTTGCCGATTTGCCACTATCGTTTTGGGGTTATGCATTAGAGACAGCTGCATTCACTTTAAATAGGGCACCATCAAAATCCGTTGAGACGACGCCATATGAACTGTGGTTTGGCAAAAAGCCGAAGTTGTCGTTTCTTAAAGTTTGGGGATGTGATGCTTATGTCAAAAAGCTTTAGCCTGAAAAGCTGGAACCCAAAGCGGAAAAGTGCGTCTTCATAGGATACCCGAAAGAGACAGTCGGGTATACCTTCTATCTCAGATCCGAGGGCAAAGTGTTTGTCGCTAAGAACGGAACATTTCTTGAGAAAGAGTTTCTCTCGAAAGAATTGAGTGGGAGGAAAATAGAGCTTGATGAGGTTATTGAACCTTTACTTCAACCAGAGAGTAGCGCAGCACAGAAAGATGTTTCTGTGGAACCTACAACGGTAGAAGAGGAAGTTAATGATGATGATCATGAAGCTCCGGATCAAGCTGCTATTGAACCTCGTAGGTCGACAAGGACGCGTACTACTCCCGAGTGGTACGACAACCCTGTCTTAGAGGTCATGTTGTTGGACAACAATGAACCTACGAGCTATGGAGGAGCAGTGATGGGCCCGGATTCTGAGAAATGGTTAGAGGCCATGAAATCTGAGATGGGATCCATGTATGAAAACAAAGTATGGACTTTGGAAGTACTACCTGAAGGGCGAAAGGCCATTCAGAACAAATGGATCTATAAGAAGAAGACGGACGTGGACGGTAATGTCACCGTCTATAAAGCTCGACTTGTGGTAAAGGGTTTTTCACAAGTTCAAGGAGTTGACTATGATGAGAATTTCTCACCCGTAGCGATGCTTAAGTCTGTCAGAATCATGTTGGCAATAGCTGCTTATTTCGACTATGAAATTTGGCAGATGGACGTCAAAACGGCGTTCCTCAACGGTTTCCTTGAGGAAGAGTTGTATATGATGCAACCCGAAGGTTTTGTCGATCCAGAGAATGCTGATAAAGTTTGCAAACTCCAGCGATCCATTTTTGGACTGGTGCAAGCATCTCGGAGTTGGAATAAATGCTTTGATGAGGTGATCAAAGCGTTTGGGTTTATACAAGTTTATGGAGAAGCTTGTATTTACAAGAAAGTGAGTGGGAGCTCTGTAGCGTTTCTAGTGTTATATGTGGATGACATATTGCTGATCGGAAACGATATAGAAATGCTGGAAAGTGTGAAGGAATATTTGAATAAGTGTTTTTCAATGAAGGACCTAGGAGAAGCTGCTTTCATATTAGGCATTAAGATCTATAGAGAGAGGTCGAGACGCTTAATAGCACTTTCACAGAGCACATACCTTGATAAAGTTTTCAAGAAGTTCAAAATGGAACAGGACAAGAAGGGGTTCTTGCCTGTGTTACAAGGTGTGAAGTTGAGTAAGACTCAATGCCCAGTGACTGCAGAAGATAAAGAAAATATGAGCGTCATCCCCTATGCTTCAGCCATAGGCTCTATCATGTATGCAATGCTGTGCACAAGACCCGATGTCAGCCTTGCCATAAGTATGGCTGGAAGGTTTCAAAGTGATCCTGGAATGGAGCACTGGCAAGCGGTCAAGAATATCCTTAAGTACCTTAACAGGACTAAGGACATGTTTCTCGTTTATGGAGGTGATGAAGAGCTCGTCGTAAAGGGTTACGTCGATGCAAGCTTCGATACGGATCCGGACGATTCTAAATCGCAAACCGGATACGTATTTATTCTTAACGGGGGAGCGGTAAGCTGGTGCAATTCCAAGCAAAGCGTGGTAGCTGATTCTACGTGCGAAGCGGAGTACATCGCAGCCTCGGAGGCAACGAAGGAAGGTGTCTGGATGAAGCAGTTCATGACAGATCTTGGAGTAGTGCCTAGTGCACTGAATCCAATAAATCTGTTCTGTGACAACACTGGTGCCATTGCTCTAGCCAAGGAACCAAGGTTTCACAAGAGGACCAGACACATAAAGCGACGCTTCAACTCCATCCGGTTCTACATCGAGGAGAAGGACATAAATATTTGCAAAGTGCACACGGATCTGAATGTTGCAGACCCATTGACTAAACCTCTTCCAAGGGCTAAACATGATCAACACCAGAACTGTATGGGTGTTCGATTCATTACCATGTAAATCACATAGTGATGTGAACTAGATTATTGACTCTAGTGCAAGTGGGAGACTGTTGGAAATATGCCCTAGTGGCAATATATAAAGTGTTTATTATTATATTTCCTTGTTCATGATAATCGTTTATTATCCATGCTATAACTGTAGTGATCGGAAACATATTGCATGTGTGGATAAATAGACAAACACTATGTCCCTAGTATGGCTCTAGTGAACTAGCTCGTTGATCAAAGATGGTCAGGGTTTCCTAGCCATTGACATGTGATGTCATTTGATAACGGGATCACATCATTAGGAGACTGATGTGATGGACAAGACCCAAACTACAAACGTAGCATATGATCGTGTCAGTTTATTGCTACTGTTTTCTGCATGTCAAAGTATATGTTCCTGTGAGCATGAGATCATGCAACTCACGGATATCGGAGGAGTGCCTTGTGTGTATCAAACGTCGCAACGTAACTGGGTGACTATAAAGGTGCTCTACAGGTATCTCCGATGGTGTCTGTTGAGTTGGCATGGATCGAGACTGGGATTTGTTACTCCGTGTGACGGAGAGGTATCTCGGGGCCCACTCGGTAATGCAACATCACAATAAGCCTTGCAAGCAATGTGACTAATTGTTAGTTGCGGGATCTTGCATTACGGAACGAGTAAAGAGACTTGCCGGTAATGAGATTGAACTAGGTATAGAGATACCGACGATCGAATCTTGGGCAAGTAACATGCCGAAGAACAAAGGGAACGTTATACGGGATTAACTGAATCCTTGACATAGAGGTTCAACCGATAAGATCTTCGTAGAATATGTAGGAACCAATGTGGACGTCCAGGTCCCGCCATTGGTTATTGGGCGTAGAGGTGTCTCGGTCATGTCTACATAGTTCTCGAACCCGCAGGGTCTGCACACTTAAGGTTCGGTGACGTTTCGGTAGTATAGAGTTATGTATGGTGGTGACCGAAGGTTGTTCGGAGTCCCGGATGAGATCCCGGACGTCACAAGGAGCTCCGGAATGGTCCGGAGGTAAGTATTCATATATAGGATGTCCCAGTTTGGTCGCCGGAAAAGTTTCGGGCTCATCGGTAGTGTACCGGGAGTGCCGGTAGTGTACCGGGGGACCTCCGGGAGGGGTATTTCGACCCCAAGAGGTCCATGGGCTGTGAGAGAATAATAACCATCCCTTAGTGGGCTGGGAAAACAACCACAAAGGCCCATGGCACAGGAGAGAAAGTCCTAAAGCAAAAAGTGGAAAATCAGCCAATAGGAGGCAATCCTACTCCAACTAGGATTGGAGGTGAAGTAGGATTGCTCCCACCTCCTATTTCGGCCGACCCAAAGGCCTTGGCTGCCTATCCTCTCCTCTCCTCCTATATATACTAGTGGATTGGGTGGTTTTTGGACAGAATTTCTGGCCACGTGCTACCCGTTCCATCGATGCATAGTTTCTCCTCTAGATTGTAGTTCCGCAGTGCTTAGGCGAAGCCCTGCCGGAATTGCTCCACCACCATCATCGGAGCGCCGTCACGCTGCCGGTGAACTCTCTCTCCTCTCCACCCCTCTTGCTGGATCAAGACGGTGGAGATCGTCATCAAGCTGCACGTGTGCTGAACGCGGAGGTGACGTCCGTTCGGTACTAGATCGGAAGGATCGTGATCAAGGCCACGAGACGTTCGTGATTGGATCGTGGGACGGATCGTCACGAGATCGTGGGGCGGCTCGTGATTGGTTCGTGGGACGATTCGTGATTGGATCGCGGGACGCTCGGCGATTTGGATCGCGAAGAAGTTTGACTACACCAACCGCGTTTCTTAACGCTTCCCGCTTAGCGATCTACAAGGGTACGTAGATCCACTCTCCCTCTCGTAGATGCTCATCACCATGGATAGGTTTGCGTGTGCGTAGGAATTTTTTTGTTTCCCATGCAACGTTCCCCAACACTTGTGTGGGACTTCCACCAGCCCACTAATGGCTAGAATTAATCCTCCCACAGCCCATGCAGCCTCTTGGGTCGAAATACCCCTCCCGATGGTCTCCCGATACACTCCCGGCACTCCCGGCACTCTACCGATGAGCCCAAAAAATTTCCGGCGACCAAAATAGGACTTCTTATATATCAATCTTTACCTCTGGACCTTTCTGGATCTCCTCGTGATGTTTGGGATCTCATCTGGGACTCCGAACAACCTTCGGTCACCACCATACATAACTCTATACTATCGAAATGTCACCGAACCTTAAGTGTGCAGACCCTACAGATTCGAGAACTATGTAGACATGACCGATACACCTCTATGGTCAATAACTAATAGCGGGACCTGGATACCCATATTGGTTCCTACATATTCTACAAAGATCTCTATCGGTCGAACCTCTATGTCAAGGATTCAGTTAATCCCGTATGATGTTCCCTTTGTTCTTCGGTATGTTACTTGCCCGAGATTCAATCATCGGTATCTCCATACCTAGTTCAACCTCATTACTTACAAGTCTCTTTACTCTTTCCGTAATACAAGACACCGTTACTAAAACTTATTCACATTGCTTGCAAGTCTTTTTGTGATGTTGTATTACCGAGTGGGCCCTGAGATACCTCTCCGTCACACGGAGTAACAAATCCCAGTCTTGATCCATGCCAACCCAACAGACACCCTCGGAGATACCTGTATAGCACCTTTATAGTCACCCAGTTACGTTGCGACGTTTGATAACACAAGGTACTCCTCCAGTGTCAGTGAGTTGCATGATTTCATGGTCATAGGAACATATACTTGACATGCAGAAAAATGTTGCAATAAACTGGCACGATCATATGCTATGTTTATAGTTTGAGTCTTGTCCATCACATCATTCTCCTAATGATGTGATCCCGTTATCAAATGACATCTCATGTCCATGATTAGGAAACCATAGCCATCTTTGATCAACGAGCTAGTCTATTAGAGGCATACTAGGGACATGGTGTTGTCTATGTATCCACACATGTATCTGAGTTTCCGATCAATACAATTCTATCATGGATAATAAACGATTATCATGAATAAGGAAATATGATAATAACTAATTTATTATTGCCTCTAGGGCATATTTCCAACATGTGGCCCACTGGTGCAGCCCCCTGATGCATAGTCAGTGCAAAAAATTCTTAGATATTCCAGAAAAAATCATACTCCATTTTCAGGACATTTGAAAAACTTTTATTTTTAGGTCACTTTTTTATTGCACAAGAAACTCAGAAAACAGGAAAATAATAGCATTTTTACTTAATTTCATCTAGGTAACAGAAAGTAAAAGTTAGTACAGGAAGTTGTGCCTCCTAAATTCATCCATCTCATGCTCGTCAAAAGGAATCCATCAATAAGGTTGATCAAGTCTTATTAACAAACTTGTTTCGAATAACATGAAACCGGAGAATTTTCGAATAACAATAAGTCACCTCAATGGAGATATGCATTTTCCCAACAATAAGTATCTCATATTTCTTCTTGAAAGTAGGAAGAGGGAACTCAAAGTCTCTAATAATAATTGTTGGAATTTTTTCAATAGAGTTGATACTATGAACTTGAGGTTGTTTCTTCGGAAAGTGTATTGTATGCTCATTACCATTAATATGAAAAGTGACATTGCCCTTGTTGCAATCAATAACAGCCCCTGCAGTATTCAAAAAGGGTCTACCAAGGATGATCGACATACCGTCGTCCTCGGGAATATCAAGAATAACAAAGTCCGTGAAGATAGTAGCATTTGCAACTACGACAGGTACATCCTCACAAATACTGATAGGTAGAGCAGCTGATTTATCAGCCATTTGTAAAGAGATTTCAGTAGGTGTCAACTTATTCAAATCAAGTCTACGGTATAAAGATAAAGGCATAACACCAACACCAGCTCCGAGATCACATAAAGAAGTTTTAACACAATTTCCTTTAATAGAGCATGGTATAGTCGGTACTCCAGGATCTCCTAGTTTCTTGGGGATTCAACCTTTAAAAGTATAATTAGCAAGCATGGTGGAAATCTCAACTTCCGGTATCTTTCTTTTATTTTTCACAATATCTTTCATATACTTAGCATAAGGAGACATTTTCAAAATATTAGTCAAGCGCATACATAAAAAGACCGGTCTAAGCATTTCAGCAAAGCGCTCAAAATCCTCATCATCCTTTTTCTTGGATGGTTTAGGAGGAAAGGGCATGGGTTTCTGAACCCATGGTTCTCTTTCTCTACCATGTTTCCTAGCAATGAAGTGTCTTTTATCGTATCTTTTATTCTTAGGTTTTGGGTTATCAAGATCATCAGCAGGTTCAGTCTCCACATCATTATCATTACTAGGTTGAGCATCGAAATAAACATCATTATTAATGTTATCACTAGGCTCATGTTCATCACAAAATGGTGTCTCGACATCAGAAATAGAAATATAATTTGGATTCTCAGATGTATCTATAACAGGTTCACTAGCACCATGCAAAGTACTATCATCATTCTTTTTCCCGCTCTTATTGGAATGGATAGGTGTATCAGTATTAACTCTCTGAGAATCTTGCTCAATTCTCTTAGAATGGCCCTAAGGATAAAAAGGTTCTTGAGTCATTCTACCACCTCTAGTCACAACTTTAACAGAATGATTATTGTCTTTACTATTCATCTCATTAAGCAAATCATTTTGAGCCTTAAGTACTTGTTCTACTTGAGTGGTTACCATGGAAGCATGTTTACTAATAAGATTAAGATCATTGACAGTTCTACTCAAATAATCACCCAAGTGATCCAGCATATAAGCATTATGTTTCAATTATCTACTAACATAAGCATTGAAATTTTCTTGCTTCACAATAAAATTATCAAATTCATCCAAGCATTGGCTAGAAGACTTATTATAAGGAATGTCTCCTTCATCAAATCTACCGAGAGAATTTACCTCTACTACGTGTGTCGGGTTATCAAGACTGTGTATTTCTTCAATAGGTGGTCGATTCTTAACATCTTCAGCTTTTATACCCTTTTCTTTCATAGATTTTTTTGCCTCTTGCATATCTTCAGGAGTGAGGAATAGAATACCTCTTTTCTTCGGAGTTGGCTCTGAAGGTGGTTCGGGAATAGTACAATCATTATCATTGCTCAATATATTATTCAATAGTAATTCAGCATATTCAATAGTTCGTTCCCAAAAAACACAACCAGCACAACTATCTAGCTGGTCCCTAGAAGCATCGGTTAGTCCATTATAAAAGATATCAAGTATTTCATTTTTCTTGAGAGGATGATCAGGCAAAGCATTAAGTAATTGGAGAAGCCTCCCCCAAGCTTGTGGGAGACTCTCTTCTTCAATTTGCACAAAGTTAAATATTTCCTATAAGGTAGCTTGTATCCTATGGATAGGGAAATATTTTTCAGAGAAGTAATAAATCATATCTTGGGGACTACGCACACAACCAGGAGCAAGAGAATTAAACCATATCTTACCATCACCCTTTAACAAGAAAGGAAACAACTTAAGAATATAGTAATAGCGATTTTTTTCCTCATGAGTAAATAGGGTGGCTATATCATTCAATTTGGTAAGATGTGCCACAATAGTTTCAGATTCATAACCATGGAAAGGATCAGATTCAACCAAGGTAATTAACTCAGGATTAACAGAGAATTCATAATCCTTATCAATAACAAAGATAGGTGAAGTAGCAAACTTAGGATCATATTGCATTCTAGCGTTCAAAGATTTTTCCTTCCACTTGCAAAGCAATTTCTTAATATCATCTCTATCCTTACAAGCAAGAAAGTCCCTAGCCACCTCTCCTTCCATAACATAACCCTTAGGTATATCAGGCAATTCCTATCTAGGAGAGCTAGGTCCAGCAGGTGTATCATAGTGTTCAGTTTCAATAATTTCATCAGATTCAGAAATATTATCAGTTTCAGCATTGGCTCTAGCAATTTGTTCATCAAGAAATTCACCCAGTGGCAGAGTATCATCAAGCAAAGTATCATCATAAGCATCATGCATAGCAGAAGTAGCATCATCAATTACTTGCAACATATCAGAATTACTAGCAGGTGGTGGTGTCGCAAATTTACTCATAACAGATGTGAATCAAGTGCAGAGCTAGATGGAAGTTCTTTACTTGTCCTCGTAGTTGAGGGGTAGATCTTGGTTTTTGGATCTTTAAGATTCCTCATAGTGATCAACAGATATATATCCCAAGTGACTCAGGGAATAAAGATATGCTCCTCGGCAATGGTGCCAGAAAAAGGTATTGATAACCCACAAGTATAGGGGATCACAACAGTTTTCGAGGGTAGAGTATCCAACCCAAATTTATTGATTCGACACAAGGGGAGCCAAAGAATAATCTCAAGTATTAGCAACTGAGTTGTCAATTCAACCACACCCGAAAGACTTAATATCTGCAGCAAAGTATTCAGTAGCAAAATTGGTATGGAAGTAACACTAACAGTGGCAAAAGTGATAGTAGCAGTTTTGTAGTGTTTGTAACAGTAGCAACGGAAAAGTAACTTAGCAAAGATCAATATATGGAAAGCTCGTAGGCAATGGATCAGTGATAGATAATTATGTCGGATGGCATTCATCATGCAATAGTTATAACATAGGGTGACACAGAACTAGCTCCAATTCATCAATGTAATGTAGGCATGCATTCCATATATAGTCATACATGTTTATGGAAAAGAACTTGCATGACATCTTTTGTCCTACCCTTCCTTGGCAGCGGGGTCCTATTGGAAACTAAGGGATATTAAGGCCTCCTTTTAATAGAGAATCGGACCAAAGCATTAACGCTTAATGAATACATGAAGTCCTCAAACTACAGTAATCACCGGAAAGAATCCCAGTTATTGTCACCCTAGGGGATGCAGATCATAACTTGTAATAGGTGTCTACAACTTGCAAGATGGGATCAAGAACACACATATATTCATGAAAACATAATAGGTTCAGAACTGAAATCATGGCACTCGGGCCCTAGTGACAAGCATTAAGCATAGCAAAGTCATAGCAACATCAATCTTAGAACATAGTGGATACTAGGGATCAAACCCTAACAAAACAAACTAGATTACATGATAAATCTCATCAAACCCATCACCGTCCAGCAAGCCTACGATGAGATTACTCATGAACGGTGAAGAGCATCATGGAATTGGTGATGAAGGATGGTTGGTAATGACAAAAGTGTCGATTTCCCCTCTCCGGAGCCCAAAACGGACTCCAGATCTGGTCTCCCGAGGAAGAACAGGAGGTGGCGACGGCTCCGTATCGTGAAACGTGATGAACTCTTCTCTTTGTGTTTTTTCTCCCCGAATAGGAATATATAGGAGTGGAAACGAGGTCGGAGGAGCAGCAGGGGGCCCATAAGCCTGCCCGGCACACCCTAGGGGGGTGGGCACGCCCACCAGGCTTGTGGCCAGGTGGTGGGCCCCATGTAGTTGATTCTTTCACCAATATTTTTCATTAATTCCAAAAATAATCTTCATAAATTTTTAGGTCAATTCGAGAAATTCTATTTTTGTACAAAAATAACACCAAGGCAATTCTGCTAAAAACAACGTCAGTCCAGGTTAGTTCCATTCAAATCATGCAAATTAGAGCTAAACAAGGGCAAAAGAGTTTGGAAAAGTGGATACGTTGGAGACTTATCAATGGCTCGAGCATCAAACCCTGGGTTCCGCTCATCACCGATCGAGCGCCTTTCATCCTGGTGTTGGGGCACATACGGACCACCCCGCGGAGGAGTATGCACTCGACGATGGTCATCACGGTGAAACCGATCTCGTCCCAGATCTCTGTATTAATCCTAACGGAAACCTCCGCCTCTGCGATGCAAAGGCGAACTAGGACTGTGTGCCGACTGAACATTCTCTACTCTTGGTGAATTATTGTGAATCCTATTGTGCAACTGTGAAACGACTGAGTTTTGGCGCCGCGCAGCATCAAGCAACGCTATAATCTGCAGCAAACCTCTGCCAGCCTCTGATTGTGACGACTGGATGGAATCTGCTATCCTAGCTGCTGCTGCAACATTTAAGACTGGAGTACGGTATACCTCAACATTGTTTTGTGAACCACTCGGAAACAGCTATCGCTGATGCCGACTGGGAGCTCGTGGATGCTGGCGAGCGTGTTCGTCGAGCTCCCTCCGGAGCTCTTCGAGCCGAATGCATGTGGCCTCCAAGGCCCGAGCCTCAGCGGTCGCACTGATGATGGGCGTATGGAGGACCTCCTTATCTCAACGCGACTGATCATTCGACGGTCCACCAGGACTTATGAGAACCAGCCATAAGAACCTCCGTTGCAGGATCGTAGCTCTCGCACTCAGAGGGAATGTCAGACTGATTGGAGTCCGACTCGAACACGCCGTGAAGTGACTCGCAGGTTCGATTGCCACAATCTGTAGAGATGAAACTTGGCGGGCCGCCGCTTGCCTCACCCAGCGCTGGAGCCATGAGCAACTGGATCGCTTGCGATGACGAACAGCGGGGAGGCCCAAAGAATACAGAGTCGACGACTGCCGCAGAAGCATGCCACAGGAGCTTGCACGGAAGTGCACAGCCCCACAGACTGGGAGCACCTTGACGTCGAGAGGCACTTCCTGGAGCCATGCTGAATCGTCGGTGATGAAAGTGAGTGCTCCAAAATGGATCTCGGGGCCCAAGGAGAAAATACTACCGAAAGACATGATGAAGGGGGGAAAATGCAACCTCGCCAAAAGTTGCTTAGATGCCTGCCCCATGGTGGGTGCCAACTATCATGGGAACGAGTCTGGCAGTAGAAGATAGGGGTACGAAAGGAGAGGGCAGAGTCCTAGCTACGGCGAGGGTGTACACACAGATGTATGAGTTCATGCCCCTCTTGTGAAGGTAACAACCCTACGTCTCAGTGCTCGGGAGCTTTTGTCGTGTGGAGAATATGAGTTATAGAGGTTGCGAACCCTTGTGCCAGAGGGGAGGGGGGCTTATATAGAGTACGCTGCCCCTCATAAGTGCCAGGCATCCAAGGGTCCGATCGTGGGTATAAAGACAAGCGTTACTGGTAACGTACATCATAATTGCTACTAATTACGACTGGCCTAACGCATGCGTGTTGGCCTCCCTGGGGTGGCTTTTGGTCTTCTGGCGTCAACTAGAAGCGAGGTCCTTCGAGTGACAGGTGACTGTCGAGTGGACAAAGAAGATACCGAGTGGATTAAATGTCGAGTGACTTGAGCACCATGGAGAATCTAGTCGGAATTTCTCTTGTAATCTTTAAGTCCTCCAACTTAGTGCCCTTAGGTAGGGTATGTAGGTCAGGCCTAGGACCCTACCCTAGGTACATATCCTCACTTATGGAAAAGAACTTGCATGACATCTTTTGTCCTACCCTCCCATGGCGCAGGGTCCTAATGGAAACTAAGGGATATTAAGGCCTCCTTTTATTAAAGAACCGGACCAAAGTATTAGCACTTAGCGAATACATGAACTCCTCAAACTACAGTATCGCCGGAAAGAATCCCAATTATTGTCACTCTGGGGGATGGGTCATAACTCGTAATAGGTGTCTACAACTTGCAAGATAGGATCAAGAACACATATATATTCATGAAAACATAATAGGTTCATATATGAAATCATGCCACTCAGGCCCTAGTGACAAGCATTAAGCATAGCAAAGTCATAGCAACATCAATCTCACAACATAGTGGATACTAGGGATCAAACCCTAACAAAACTAACTTGATTACAAGATAAATCTCACCCAACCCATCACCGTACAGCAAGCCTACGATGGGATTACTCACTAACGGCGAAGAGCATCATGGAATTGTTGATGAAGGATGGTTGGTGATGACGATGGCGTCGATTTCCCCTCTCCGGAGCCCAAAACGGACTCTAGATCTGGTGTCCCGAGGAATAACAAGAGGTGGCGGCGGCTCCGTATCGTAAAACGTGATGAACTCTTCTCCTTGATTATTTTCTCCGTAAATAGGAATAACTATGAGTGGAATTGAGGTCGGTGGAGCAACAGGGGCCCCACAAGCCTGCTAGGCGCGGCTAGGGGTGGTGGTCGCGCCTCGCAGGCTTGTGGCCTGTGGGTGCCCCCCTCTGGTTGATTCTTTCGCCAGTATTTTTTATTCAATCCAAAAGTACTCTCTGTAAATTTTCAGGTCAATTCGAGAACTTTTATTTCTACACAAAAATAAGACCAAGGCAATTCTGCTGAAAACAGCGTCAGTCTGGGTTAGTACATTCAAATCATGCAAATTAGAGTCCAAAACAAGGGCAAAAGGGTTTGAAAAAGTAGATACGATGGAGACGTATCAACTACCCCAAGCTTAACCCATTGCTTGTCCTCAAGAAATTAAGTTGATAAACTGAAAGTGATAATTTTTTTTTACAAACTCTATTTTATCTTGTTGTTGTAAATACGTCTAACTGATGTTTAGATTTTCAGCAAAGATTATGGGCTAACCACGTTCACAATAATATTTAGGTCTCATGTTTCCTCATATCAATGGCATAATCAACTAGCGAGCAATAATAATAACTCTCAGATGACAACACTTTTATCAAAACAATCATGATACAATATGACAAAATGGTATCTCGCTAGCCCTTTCTGAGACCTCAAAACATAAATGCAGAGCACCAGAGAACAGTGACCGACTAGACATTATAGTTCACGGTAAAAGAGATCCAGTCATGCTCACACTCTATATCAATTAACAGCAAAACATACAAACGATGGTGGTGCTCTCTAACTGGTGACCTTTTATAAGAGAAGGATGACTCAACAATAAAGTAAATAGATAGGCCCTTCGCAAAGGGAAGCATTGATTTGCAGAGGTGCCAGACCTCGAGCTTTTAAAATAGAGATGAATAATTTTTGAGCGGCAAGCGTTCATTGCTTACATAACGACCAAGAGGTTTTCAACATCTTCCATGCTAGATACATTATAGGCGGTTCCCAAACAGAATGATAAAGCTTTTACTCCCCCTCCACCAATCGATCACACTCCACGGCTAGCCGAATCCAGGGTACCGTCCATACACACACAGTCCTGGGGAAGTTTTGTTTAATTATATTTTGATTTTGTTTCGAGCATGGGGCTGGGCATCCCGATTACCAGTCACTTTCTCGTGAATGATAGTCAATCAACACATATTGTGAGAATAACCCACCTAGCATGGAAGATACTGACGGCCCCCCAGTCGCCACATGAGCGATTTGGGCATACAAAACAGAATGTTTATTTGAAGCTTTAGAGTTTGGCACATACAGATTTACTTGGAACGACAAGTAAATACCGTATATAGGCAGGTATGGTGGACTCATATGGAACAACTTGGGTTTGAGGGATTGGATGCACAAGCAGTATTCCCTCTTAGTACATGTGAAGGCTAGCAAAAGACTGGGGAGCGACCAACTAGAGAGCGACACAGTCATCAACATGCTTTGAGATTAAACAACATTGAATGCAGGCATGCGTAGGATATACTTCACTATGAACATAAATATCGAAGAGGCTATGTTGATTTTGTTTCAACTACATGCATGAACATGTGCCAAGTCAAGCCACTTGAATCATTCAGAGGGGGATACCATCCCATCATACCACATCACAACCATTTTATTATGCATGTTGGCACCCAAAACAAACCATTATCCACTCTTAGCTAATTAAGCATGGCATGAGTTACAATAATCTCTAATTGTCATTTCAAATATGTTTCACCCATAATGAATTGAATTCAGAATGATGAGTTAATCATATTTACAAAAGCAAGATATGTCGAGTTCATACCAGCTTTTCTCCATCTCAATCTTTCCATCAAATATCGTCATTATTGCCTTTCACTTGCACGACCGAACGGTGTGGATAATAATAAGAGTGCACGTGCATTTGACTAAGCTGGAATCTACAAACAATAACTCAAAGGAGAAGACAAGGTAACATGGGATCTCTAATAGGTAAACAATAATGCATATGAGAGCCACTCAACATTTTCATTGTGGTCTTCTCCTTATGACCCAAAGAAAGAAAATTCAAAAACAAGAACGAGAAAAACTATTTACACGAGAAAGCTCCCAACAAGTAAAAGAAGAACGAAAAATCTTTTTGGGGTTTCTTTTAAATGCTACAACTAAACATACAAGAAGGTAAAGCTATAACTTTTTTTTTGGATTTTCTCAAGATTAATTAAACACACAAGAAGAAATCAGAAAAAATAAACTACCATGGATAGTACAAAGAAAGAGTATGAACACCGACTACTTAAGATGGATGTGTGAACATGAATGTAAAGTCGGTGAGAAATACGTACTCCCTCAAGCTTAGGCTTCTGGCCTAAGTTGGTCTAGGTGTTGGAAATATGCCATAGAGGCAATAAATAAAGTGTTTATTATTATATTTATTTGTTCATGATAATTGTTAATTATCCATGCTATAATTGTATTGATTGGAAACACATTGCATGTGTGGATATGTAGACAACACTTTGTCCCTAGTGTGCCTCTAGTAAACTAGCTCGTTGATCAAATATGGTCAAGGTTTCCTATCCATTGATAAGAGATGTCATTTGATAACGGGATCACATCATTAGGAGAAAGATGGGATGGACAATACCCAAACTATAAACGTAGCATATGACCATGTCAGTTTATTGCTACAGTTTTCTGCATGTCAAGTATATGTTCCTATGACCATGAGATGATGCAACTCACGGACACCAGAGGAGTGCCTTGTGTGTATCAAATGTCGCAATGTAACTGGGTGACTATAAAGGTGCTCTACAGGTATCTCCGAGGGTGTCTGTTGGGTTGGCATGGATCAACACTGGGCTTTGTTACTCCATGTGACGGAGAGGTATCTCAGGGCCCACTCGATAATACAACATCACAATAAGCCTTGCAAGAAATGTGACTAAGTGTTATCCACGGGATCTTGCATTATGGAAACGAGTAAAGAGACTTGCCAGTAACGAGGTTGAACTAGGTATGAAGATACCGACGATCGAATCTCGGGCAAGTTACATACCGAAGAACAAAGGGAACATCATACGGGATTAACTGAATCCTTGACATAGAGGTTCGGCCGATAAAGATATTCGTAGAATATGTAGGAATCAATATGGGCATCCAGGTCCCGCTATTTGTTATTGACCATAGAGGTATCTCGGTCATGTCTACATAGTTCTCGAACCCGCAGGGTCTGCACACTTAAGGTTTTGTGATGTTTCGGTAGTATAGAGTTATGCATGGTGGTGAATGAAGGAAGTTCGGAGTACCGGATGAGATCCCGAATGTCATGAGGAGATCCGAAATGGTCCGAAGGTTAATATTGATATATAGGAAGTCCTGTTTTGGTCACCGGAAAGTTTCAGGCTCATCGGTAGTGTACCGGGAGTTCCGAGAGGGTACTAGGGGACCATCGTGAGAGGTATTTCGACCCAAGAGGCTACATGGGCTGTGGGAGTAGGAATACCAGCCCTTAGTGGGTTGGCCGAAGGCCCACAGGAAGCCCATGCGGCTAGGGGGAAAAACAAAGGTGGAAAGATGGCAAAAGTGGGAAAATAAGGAAGGAGTCCTAATCCTACTAGGAATGGAGGAGGAGGACTCCTCCCTCCCACTTCGGCCAAACTAGGGTTGGCTCCCTTGGGAGCCAAGCCTCCTACCTCCCCTCCTCCAATATATACTAGAGGTTTTGAGAGTTTTTGACACAGAAAAACAGCCACGTGCTACCTCTCCTCTATATCGTAGTTTCTCCTCTAGATCGGTTTTCAGCGGTGCGTAGGCGAAGCCCTGCTGGAATAACTCCACCACCATCGCTGCAACGCCGTCGCGCTGCCGGAGAACTCGTCTACCTCTCTGCTCCCTCTTGCTGGATCAAGAAGGCGGAGATCATCATCAAGCCGTACGTGTGCTGAACGCGGAGGTGCTGTCCGTTTGGCGCTAGATCAGTACGGATCGTGATTGGATCGCGGGACGCTCGGCGATTTGGATCGCGAAGACGTTCGACTAGATCAACCGCGTTTCTTAACGCTTCCCGCTTAGCAATCTACAAGGGTATGTAGATCCACTTTCCCCTCTCGTAGATGCTTATCTCCTAGATCGATCTTGGTGAAGCGTAGGAATTTTTTTGTTTCCCATGCAACGTTCCGCAACAATGGTATCAGAGCTAGGTCTATATGTAGATGAGATCTCAAGTAGAACACAAAGAGTTTGTGGGCGTTGATGCTTAGATTGCTTCCTCCCTTGGTCATGTTTTGGTTCAGCGGTATTGTGCGATGAAGCGCCCCAGATTAACCTTACGCGTACGCTTACGAGAGACCGGTTCCATCGACTCATGTGTAACTTCGTTGCACAAAGATGGCTGGCGGGTGTCTGTTTCTCCAACTTTAGTTGGATCGGATTCGACAAAGGCGGTCCTTGAGAAGGTTGAAAAGCAACTTATGTATCACCGTTGTGGTTTTTGCGTAGGTGAGAATTGTCCTTGCTAGATACCCGTAGCAGCCACGTAAAACATGCAACAACAATTAGAGGACGTCTAACTTGTTTTTGCAGGGTATGTTGTGATGTGATATGGCTAATTACATGATGAGATATATGCGATGTATGAGATGATCATGTGTTGTATAGAATATCACGACTTGCATGTCGATGAGTACGGCAACTGGCAGGAGCCATAGGGTTGTCTTTAATTATTGTATGACCTGCGTGTCAATCATTAAGCGCTATGTAATGTTTTAGTTTATCGCTAAACGGTAGCAATAGTAGAAGCATGGTGGGCGCGACAACCCCGATGGCGACACGTTGATGGAGATCATGGTGTCATGCCGGTGACGATGGAGATTTATGCCGGTGCTTTCAAGATGGAGATCAAAAGCACAAGTTCATGGCCATATCATGTCACTTATGATTTGCATGTGATGTTAATACTTTTCTGCACCTTGTTTTGCTTAGGACGATGGTAGCATTATAAGGTGATCCCTCACCTTGTTTTGCTTAGGACGAGTGTGCACCATTGCGTAAGTTCGTCATGTCGAGACACCACGTGATGATAGAGTGTGATAGACTCTACGTTCACATACAACAGGTGCAAGCCAGTGTTGCACATGTAGAACACTTGGGTTAAAATTGACGAGCCTAGCATGTACAGACATGGCCTCGGAACACAAGAGACCGAAAGGTCGAGCATGAATCATATTGTAGATATGATCAACATGATGATGTTCACCATTGAAACCACCTCAACTCACGTGATGATCGGACTTGAGATGGTGAATTTGGATCATGTATCACTCAGATGACCCGAGGGATGTCAATTTGAGTGGGAGCTTTAGTAATTTGATTAACTAAACTCATTATCTTGAACAATAGTTTTAGTAACCTTTTCATATTTATGTTGTAGATCAATGGCTCGCGTAGTAGCCCACCTGAATTTTAATGCGTTCCTAGAGAAAGCTAAGTTGAAAGATGATGGAAGTAACTTTGTGGACCGGTCCCGTAATCAGAGGATTATCCTCACGACTTCCCAGAAATCATATGTCCTTTATGCACCCCTTGGTAACCAACCCAAAAACATGTCATCCGAAGACGTTAAGAACGATTGGGAGGCTTGTTCTAGAGATTACTAAATAGTTCAGTGTGCAATATTGTATGGCTTAGAACCGGGACTTCAAAGACGTTTTGAACTTCATGGAGCATATGAGATGTTCCAGGAGCTGGAGTTTATCTTTAAGAAGAATGCCCAGATTGAGAGGTATGAGACCTCCGATAAGTTATATGCTTGCAAAATGGAGGAGAACGGCTCTATCAGTGAACATATACTCAGAATGTCTGGGTATTCGACTCGTTTGGCGGAGTTGGGGATGCCCCTTCCACTAGAGGCGATCACTGACAGAGTTCTTCAATCATTGCCACCTAGCTACAAGAGCTTTGTGATGAACTATAACATGCACAGGATGAACAAGTCATTCGCCGAGCTGTTTGCGATGCTGAAAGTCGCTGAGTCTGAAATCCAGAAAGAACATCAAGTGTTGGTGGTCAATAAAACCACTAGCTTCAAGAAGAATGGCAAGGGCAAGAAGGGTAACTCCAAGAAGAGTGGTAAAATAGTTGCCCCTCCCGTGAAGAAACCCAAGGCTAGACCCAAGCCAGAAACTGAGTGCTTTCATTGCAAGGGAACTGGTCATTGGAAGCGGAACTGCCCCAAGTATCTGGCTGACAAGAAGACGGCCAACAGCAAACAAGGTATATATCATATACATGTTATTGATGTGTACCTCACTAGCTCTTGTTGTAGTGCCTGCGTATTTGATACCGGTTCGGTGGCTCACATTTGCAACTCAAAACAGGAACTACGGAATAGACGAAAGCTGGCGAAGGACGAAGTGACGATGCGTGTGGGAAATGGTTCCAAGGTTGATGTGATCGCCGTTGACATGCCCTCTCTTTGATTACCATCGGGATTAGTGATGAACCTGAATAATTGTTATTTAGTGCCTGCGTTAAGCATGAACATTATATCTGATCTTGTTTACTGCGAGACGGTTACTCATTTAAATCACAGAATAATGGTTGTTCTATTTATATGAGTAATATCTTTTATGGTCATGCACCCAATGTGAGGGGTTTATTCATATTGAATCTTGATAGTGATGATACTCATGTTCATAACATTGATGCCAAAAGATGTAGAGTGGATAGTGATAGTACCACTTTCTTGTGGCACTGCCGTTTAGGTCACATTGGTGTAAAACGCATGAAGAAGCTCCATGCTGATGGACTTTTGGAGTCACTTGATTTTGAATCACTTGACACATGTGAACCATGCCTCATGGGCAAGATGACTCAAACGCCGTTCTCTGGAACAATGGAACGGGCAAGTGACTTATTGGAAATCATACATATTGATGTTGCGGTCTAATGAATGTTGTGGCGCACGTTGGATATTGTTATTTTCTCACCTTCATTGATGACTTAAGTAGATATGGGTATATTTACTTAATGAAACACAAGTCTGAAACGTTTGAAAAGTTCAAGCAATTTCAGAGTGAAGTTGAGAATCATCGTAACAAGAAGATTAAATTCCTACGATCTGATCGAGGAGGTGAATATCTGAGTTATGAGTTTGGCAGTCACTTAAGACAGTGTGGAATTGTTTCAAAATTGACACCGCCTGGAACACCACAGCGTAATGGTGTGTCCGAACGTCGTAATCGAACCTTATTAGATATGGTGCGTTCTATGATGTTTCTTGCCGATTTGCCACTATCGTTTTGGAATTATGCATTAGAGACACCTGCATTCACTTTAAATAGGGCACCATCAAAATCCGTTGAGACGAGGCCATATGACTTGTGGTTTGGCAAAAGGCCAAAGTTGTCGTTTCTTAAAGTTTGGGGATGTGATGCTTATCTCAAAAAGCTTCAGCCTGAAAAGCTGGAACCCAAAGCGGAGAAATGCCTCTTCATAGGATGCCCGAAAGAGATAGTTGGGTATACCTTCTATCTCAGATCTGAAGGCAAAGTGTTTGTCTCTAAGAACGGGACATTTCTTGAGAAAGAGTTTCTCTCGAAAGAATTGAGTGGGAGGAAAATAGAGCTTGATGGGTTTATTGAACCTTTACTTCAACCAGAGAGTAGCGCAGTGCAGAAAGATGTTTCTTTGGTGCCTACGACAGTTGAAGAGGAAGTTAATGATGATGATCAAGAAGCTTTGGATCAAGTTACTATTGAACCTCGTAGGTCGACAAGGGAGCGCACTGCTCCTGAGTGGTACGACAACCTTGTCTGGGAAGTCATGTTGTTGGACAACAGTGAACCTACAAGCTATGGAGGAGCGCTGATGGGTCCGGATTCCGAGAAATTGTTAGAGGCCATGAAATCCGAGACGGGATCCATGTATGGAAGTATTACCTAAAGGGCGAAAGGCCATTCAAAACAAAAGGATCTTTAAGAAGAAGACGGACGCGGACAATAATATCACCATCTATAAAGCTGGACTTGTGGCAAAGGGTTTTTCACAAGTTGAAGGAGTTGACTACGATGAGACCTTCTCACTCGCAGCGATGCTTAAGTCCATCAGAATCATGTTAGCAATAGTTGCATATTTCGACAATGAAATTTGGGAGATAGATGTCAAAACAGCGTTCCTCAACGGTTTCCTTGAGGAAGAGTTGTATATGATGCAACCAGAAGGTTTTGTCGATCCAGAGAATGCTAACAAAGTTTGCAAACTCCAGCGTTCCATTTATGGACTGGTGCAAGCATCTCGGAGTTGGAATAAGCGCTTTGATGAGGTCATCAAAGCGTTTGGGTTTATACAAGTTTATGGATAAGCTTGTATTTACAAGAAAGTGAGTGGGAGCTCTATAGCGTTTCTAATATTATATGTGGATGACATATTGCTAATTGGAAGCAATATAGAAATGCTAGAAAGCGTGAAGGAATATTTGAAAAAGAGTTTTCAATGAAGGACCTAGGAGAGGTTCATATTAGACATTATGATCTATACGGATAGATCGAGACGCTTGATAGCACTTTCACAAAGCACATACCTTGATAAAGTTTTGAAGAAGTTCAAAATGGATCAGTCCAAGAAGGGGTTCTTGCCTGTGTTACAAGGTGTGAAGTCGAGTAAGACTCAATGCCCAGTGATTGCAGAAGATAGAGAGAAGATGAGTGTCATCCCCTATGCTTCAACCATAGGCTCTATCATGTATGCAATGTTGTGCACAAGACCCGATGTCAGCCTTGCCATAGGTATGGCCAGAAGGTTTCAAAGTGATCCTGGAATGGAGCATTGGACGACATTCAAGAATAACCTTAAGTACCTGAAAAGGACTAAGGAAATGTTTCTCGTTTATGGAGGTGATCAAGAGCGCGTCGTAAAGGGTTACGTCGATGCAAGCTTTGACACTGATCCGGATGACTCTAAGTCGCAAACCGGATACGTATTTATTCTCAACGGGGGAGCGGTAAGCTGGTGCAGTTCCAAGCAAAGCGAGGTAGACGATTCTACATGCGAAGCGGAGTACATCGCAGCCTCGGAGGCAGCGAAGGAAGGTGTCTGGATGAAACAGTTCATGACAGATCTTGGAGTAGTGCCCAGTGCACTGAATCCAATGACTCTATTCTGTGACAACACTAGTGCCATTGCTCTGGCCAAGGAACCAAGGTTTCACAAGAGGACCAGACACATAAAGCGACGCTTCAATTCCATCCACGATTACATCAAGGAGAAGGACATAAATATTTGCAAAGTGAACACGGATCTGAATGTTGCAGACCCTTGACTAAACCTCTTCCAAGGGTTAAACATGATCAACACCAGAACTGAATGGGTGTTCGATTCATTACAATGTAAATCACATAGTGATGTGAACTAGATTTTTGACTCTAGTGCAAGTGGGAGACTGTTGGAAAGATGCCCTAGAGGTAATAAATAAAGTGTTTATTATTATATTTCCTTGTTTATGATAATTTTTTATTATCCATGCTATAATTGTATTGATTGGAAACACATTGCATGTGTGGATATATAGACAACACTTTGTCCCTAGTGTGCCTCTAGTAAACTATCTCATTGATCAAACATGGTCAAGGTTTCCTAGCCATTGACATGATATGTCATTTGATAACGGGATCACATCATTAGGAGAATGATGGGATGGACAAGACCCAAATTGTAAACGTAACATATGATCGTGTCAGTTTATTGCTACAGTTTCTGCATGTCAAGTATATGTTCCTATGACCATGAGATCATGCAACTCACGGACACCGGAGGACTGCCTTGTGTGTATCAAACGTCGCAACGTAACTGGGTGACTATAAAGGTGCTCTACAGGTATCTTCGAGGGTGTCTGTTGGGTTGGCATGGATTAACACTGGGATTTGTTACTCCGTGTGACGGAGAGGTATCTCAGGACCCACTCGGTAATACAACATCACAATAAGCCTTGCAAGAAATGTGACTAAGTGTTAGCCACGGGATCTTGTATTTAGAAAATGAGTAAAGAGACTTTCCGGTAACGAGGTTGAACTAGGTATGCAGATACCGACAAGCAAATCTCGCGCAAGTAACATACCGAAGAATAAAGGGAACATCATACGGGATTAACTGAATCCTTGACACAGAGGTTCGATCGATAAAGATCTTCGTAGAATATGTAGGAATCAATATGGGCATGCAGGTCCCGCTATTGGTCATTGACCGTAGAGGTGTCTCGGTCATGTCTACATAGTTCTCGAACCCATAGTGTCTGCACACTTAAGGTTTGGTGACGTTTCGGTAGTATAGAGTTATGCATGGTGGTGATCGAAGGTTGTTCAGAGTCCCGGATGAGATCCCGGATGTCAAGAGGAGTTCCGGAATGGTCCGGAGGTAAATATTGATATATAGGAAGTCCTGTTTTGGTCACCGGAAAAGTTTCGGGCTCACCGGTAGTGTACTGGGAGTGCCGGGAGGATACCGGGGGACCATCGGGAGGGGTATTTTGACCCAAGAGGCTACATGGGTTGTGGGAGTAGGAATAACAGACCTTAGTGGGCTGGACGAAGGCCCACAGGAAGCCCATGCGGCTAGGGAAGAAAACCCAAGGTGGAAAGATGGCAAAAGTGTGAAAATAAGGAAGGAGTCCTAATCCTACTAGGAGTGGAGGAGGAGGACTCCTCCCTCCCACCTCGGCCGAACTAGGGTTGGCTCCCTTGGGATCCGAGCCTCCTCCCTCTCCTCCTCCTATATATACTAGAGGTTTTGAGGTTTTTTGACACAGAAAAATAGCCACGTGCTACCTCTCCTCTAGATCGTAGTTTCTCCTCTAGATCGGTTTTCAGCAGTGCTTAGGCGAAGCCCGGCTGGAATAACTGCACCACCATCGCCGCAATGCCGTCACGCTACCAGAGAACTCGTCTACCTCTCCGCTCCCTCTTGATGGATCAAGAAGGCGGAGATCGTCATCAAGCCGTATGGGTGCTGAACGCAGAGGTGACGTCCGTTTGGCGCTAGATCGGGACGGATCGTGATTGGATCGCGGGACGCTCGGCGATTTGGATCGTGAAGACTTTTGACTACATCAACCGTGTTCCTTAACGCTTCCCGCTTAGCGATCTACAAGGGTATGTAGATCCACTCTCCCCTCTCATAGATTCTCATCTCCTAGATTGATCTTGGTGAAGCGTAGGAATTTTTTTGTTTCCCATGCAACATTCCCCAACACTAGGGCCATGGATGTCCCGAATAATTTCCGAAGTCATAGTTGGGGTTGTACTGGGCTGCGACGACTACTGCCTGAATGATTGTAGTGTGAAGGCGAGCTGATTCCGCATTTCTCTCGTACCCGTTTGCCTTCTCTCTGGTTATAAAGTATCTCTGTTTTTCCTGAAAGTTAAAGAAGGCAGGATCAGGAAGGGTAACATGGACAACACGTTGTCTGTCAAAACTCATAGCAATTAGTCGGTACTGGAGGGATTGTTCGTTCCTTTCAAGAAACTGAATACGCACCAAAGCCTCATAATCAACGAAAGCAGGTGGTAACTCAATATCATTTCCCCGTATGGGTACCCCAAGATAATTAGCTACACGAGTAGCATAAATCCCACCAAAGAAATCTGCATCCCTAGCATTATTATGCAACCTTCTAGCAATAATGGCTCCTAAGTTATATCACCTTTCACCCATACTGTACTCTTAAGAATAGTGAGATTGGTTGCAAAAAGGTGGCTCTGCTTAGTTTTACTGTTAATACATCTACCTATGAATAGAGCAAAATAGTGTAAAGCAGGAAAGTTAATGCTCCCCATGGTAGCCTGTGTAATATTTCTAGTTTCTCCGACGGTAATGCTAGCAAGAAAATCATTATATTCAGTTTTATGAGGATCACTGCAATTGCCCCATTGTGGAATTTTGCATGCATGATTAAAATCCTCTATGTCCAAAGTATAAGATTTGTCATAAAGGTCAAATAGGACGGAAGGTTTATTACGACTGAGAGAAAATTCAAACCACCGCACGAAAGAATTTGTGAGTTGATAGTATTGTTTGCATTTGTCCGAAACAAATTCCTCAAGGTTAGCATTTCTTATGTATGCGTAGAATTCTTCCTTGAAACCGGCATCACTTATGAATTGATCTGATGGCCATTCACAAGGTCATACTTGTGCTTCCCTCAGTGGTTCAAGGTCGAGCTAACGTATCACGAGTCTCGGGACCTTCTTGCTCGATAAACCCCCTTGAAACACCCTCCTCAACATTTTTTCTTTTTCTGAAAAATTCTGAAATTTTTAGTGACTCAAAATAAAAATGAACAAAACTCAACAAAACTCATAGCAGTTACTCCCTCAAGTGCCTAGAGCCTATATCATGCATCAAAACTACTTAGGACCATACAAAATTGACATGCAAGCTCAAGAACATGGTCACCACAGCAACAAAAATTTGCAATATATAAAGCACTAGAACAAAAACTAATTGGAACATTGGAGGAGTCACATACCAAAGAACAATCTCCCAAAACATTTTGCGAATGAAGCTTTGCACAAGGAGATCGAAAATGGCAGCAAAATGAGGAAGAACACGGGTTTGAGCAATGGTGGGATTTTTTCTGGAGGAAGATGAAGTGAATGGGTGCTGGAATAAGTGAAGGGGGCCACGTGGGACCCACAAGCCTGCTAGGCGCGACCATGGGGGTGGTCGCGCCTTGTGGGCTTGTGACCCACTAGTGCAACCCCCTGCAGTGTGCTTAGTGCGAGATATTTTTAAATATTTCTGAAAAAACCATACTACATTTTCAGGGCATTTGAAGAACTTTTATTTTTAGGTCATTTTTATATTGCATGGAAAACTCAAAAAACAGAAAAATAATTAGCATTTTTACTTAATTTAATCTAACTAACACAAAATGAAGGTTGGGTACAAAAAGTTGAGCTTTCTAAATTCAACCATCTCATGCTCATCAAAAGGAATCCATCAATAAGGTTGATCAAGTCTTATTGACAAACTTATTTTGAGTAACATGAAACCAGAGAATTTTCGAATAACACTAAGTTACCTAAATTGGGATATGAATATCCCCAACAATAATTATATCATATTTCTTCTTGACAGCAGGAAGAGGGAACTCAAAGTCTCCAATAATAATCGCTGGAATTTTTTCAATGGAGTTGATACCGTGAACTTGAGGTTGTTTCTTTGGAAAGTGTAGCGTATGCTCATTATTGATAATATGAAAAGTTACATTGCCTTTGTTGCAATCAATAACAGCCCCTACAGTACTCAAAAAGGGTCTACCAAGGATAATCGACATACTGTCGTCCTCGGGAATATCAAGAATAACAAAGTCCGTTTAGATAGTATCATTTGCAAATACTATAGGTACATCCTCACAAATACCGATAGGTAGAGTAGTTGATTTATAAGCCATTTGAAAAGATTTTTTATTGGGTGTCAACTTATTCAAATCAAGTCTACAATATAAAGAGAAAGGCATAACACTTACACCAGCTCCCAAATCATATAAAGCAGTTTTAACATAATTCCCTTTGATAGAGCATGGTATAGTGGGTATTCCTGGATCTCCCAATTTTTTTGGCACTCCACCCTTAAAAGTACAATTAGCAATCATGGTGGAAATCTCAGCTTTCGGTATGTTTCTTTTATTAGTCACAATATCTTTCATATACTTAGCATAAGGAGACATTTTCAGAATATCAGTCAAGCCCATCCGCAAAAAGACAAGTCTAAGCATTTCAACAAAGCACTCAAAATCCTCATCATCCTTTTTCTTGGATGGTTTACGAGGAAAGAGCATGGGTTTTTGAACCCATGGTTCTCTTTCTTTACCATGCTTCCTAGCAACAAAATCTCTTTTGTCATATCTTTTATTCTTAGGTTGTGGGTTATCAAGATAAATAGCAGGTTCAATCTCCACATCATTATAATTACTAATTTGAGAATCCAAATGAACATCATCACTAATACTATCACTAGGCTCATGTTCATCACCAGATTGTGTCTCAGCATCAGAAACAGAAATATCATTTGGGTTTTCAGGTGTATCTATAACAGGTTCAGTAGAAGCATGCAAAGTTCTATCACCATCCTTGTTCCTCTTATTACCAGAGCGACTAGGTGCGTCAATATTACTCCTTTGAGAATCTTGCTCAATTCTCTTAGGGTGGCCCTCGGGATACAAAGGTTCCTCAGTAATTCTTCCACCTCTAGTCACAACTTTAACAGAATGATCATTGTTCTTACTATTCATCTCATTAAGCAAGTCATTCTGAGCTTTAAGTACTTGTTCTACTTGATTATTTACCATGGAAGCATGTTTACTAATCAGTTTAAGATCATTGATAGTTCTACTCATATAATCACATAAGCGATCGAGCATGAAAGCATTACGTTTCAATTGTCTACTAACATAAGCATTAAATTTTTCTTGCTTAACAACAAAATTAGCAAACTCATCCAAGCATTGGCTAGACTTATTATAAGGAATATCACTTTCATCAAATCTACGAAGAGAATTTACCTCTACTACCTGTGTCGGGTTATCAAGACCATGTATTTCTTCAATAGGTGGTAGATTCTTAACATCTTCAGCTTTAATACCCTTTTCTTTCATAGGTTTCTTTGCCTCTTGCATATCTTCAGGACTGAGAAATAGAATACCTGTTTTCTTTGGAGTTGGCTTCGGAGGTGGTTCAGGAATAGCCCAATCATTATCATTGCTCAATATATTATTCAATAGTATTTCAGCTTGTTCAATAGTTCGTTCCCTGAAAACACAACCATCACAACTATCTATTTGCTCCCTAGAAGCATCAATTAGTCCATTATAAAATATATCAAGTATTTCATTTTTCTTGAGAGGGTGAACAGGCAAAGCATTGAGTAATTGGAGAAGCTTCCCCCAAGCTTGTGGGAGACTCTCTACTTTAGTTTGCACAAAGTTAATTATTTCCTGCAAGGCAGCTTGTTTCTTATGGGCAGGAAAATATTTTTCAAAGAAGTGTTATATCATATCTTGGGGGCTACGCACACAACCAGGAGCAAGAGAATTGAACCATATCTTAGCATCACCCTTTAATGAGAAAGGAAACAACTTGAGAATATAATAATAACGAATTTTTCCTCATGAGTAAATAGGGTGGCTATATCATTCATTTTAGTAACATATGCCACAACAGTTTCAGATTCATAGCCATGGAAAATATCGGATTCAACCAAAGTAATTAACTCAGGATCAACAGAGAATTGATAATCCTTATCGTAAGTAAGATAGGTAAAGTAGCACACTTAGGATCATATTTCATTCTAGCATTCAAAGATTTTTCTTTCCACTTGCATAGTAATTTCTTGAGATCATATCTATCCTTACAAGCAAGAAAGTCCCTAGCTTCCTATCCTTCCATAACATAACCCTTGGGAATATCATACAATTCATATCTAGGAGAGATAGGTCTAGCAAGTGTCTCAAAGTGTTCAGTTTCAATAATTTCATCAGTTTCACAAGTATCATAATTTTCAGCATTGACTCTAGCAATTTGTTCATCAAGAAATTCACCCAGTGGCACAGTATTATCAAGCAAAGTATCATCATAAGCATCATGCATAGTAGAAGTGTCATCATTAATTACTTGCGATATATCAGAGTTACTAGCAGGTGGTGGTGTCGCAAACTTACTCATAACAAAAGGTGAATCAAGTGCAGAGCTAGATGGCAGTTCCTTACCTCCCCTCGTAGTAGAGGGATAAATCTTAGTTTTTGGATCTTTCAGATTCTTCATAGTGATAAACAAATATAAATCCCAAGTGACTCAGAGAATAGAGCTATGCTCCTCGGCAACAGCGCCAGAAAAAGGTCTTGATAACCGACAAGTATAGGGGATCGCAACAGTTTTCGAGGGTAGAGTATTCAACCCAAATTTATTGATTAAACACAAGGGAAGCCAAAGAATATTCTCGAGTATTAGAAGATGAGTTGTCAATTCAACCACACCTGAAAGACTTAATATCTACAGGAAAGTATTTAGTAGCAAAGTAGTATGGAAGTAGTGGTGACAATGGCAATAGTAACAGTAGCAGTTCTGTAGTGTTTGTAACAGTAGCAACGGAAAAGTAACTTAGCAAGGATCAATATGTGAAAAGGTCATAGGCAATGGATCGGTGATGAATAATTATGCTGGATGGCATTTATCATGCAACAGTTATAACATAGGGTGACATAGAATTAACTCCAATTCATCAATTTAATGTAGGCATGTATTTCATATATAGTCATACGTGCTTATGGGAAAGAACTTGCATGACATCTTTTGTGCTACCCTCCCATGTGATGAGGACAGCCCTACTAATGTTACACCACCCCGACTGCTATACATACACGACCAATTACTAGAGCTCGCACACATCAATTGAATTACCAGGTACTTTCGTTTCTTGGAAATCCTTCTAATGTTCATGAACATATGATGCTGCCTAAATTAGATACTTTTGTTTTACTTATGAATGAAGGACCTAGCATGGACAAGAAGGATGACCATTGGAGCGGGTTCAAGCATGGAGGAGAAGGTGCGCGCGTGGGAAAGAACAATGGAGCTTCGAGTGATGATTTTCGCACATTGAAGCCACCATAATGGGAGCGGGACGCCTTGGACGAAATATGCATGATGCCACTTTATAAATTCGTCCATAGGCTAATATAGGTGTCGCGCCACCTTATTTTTGGGCCAGGCCAATGTAATTTCGAAATACCATATTATAGGCTGTTTTTAGAGTTCGTATGTATGGGAAAACTGACTTAGGGTCGGCTTCGGACCCCTCCTCCAAGGGGCCACGAAATTCCCTTCTATTCCCCCATATATACAGGCCTTAGGGCTTCATTTTAGGTTTGGGTATTGTTTAGATTACAAGTTCGTCATAGCTGCAACTTCGCGTTCTTCGTTTGTGTTCCACGAGCAGACAAAGGCGTCACAGAACCCCACTTCTTTAATAAATCTTACCTCTTATATTCGCAATATCCAGATTGCAATCTTAGTTTCTTGCTTGTTCTTCATTTGCGTGCAGGAAATAGACCCTCGTGGTCAGGTTGATCGTGCTTCGGCGTGGTCAATAACCTCTCGGAGTTGGTTTAGCGATTGCTAAGGTGCGACGTCATCACACGTTCGTAGTCGTATCGAAAAGTCTACTCCACCAAAAATGATAGCCACCATCTCATCGAAAGACAAGGACAACTTCGCCTCTATCAAGTGGTATCAGATTTCCAGGTTGCTCGGTGAGATTTTACCAGTTTTCATAGTTTAGATCGCATCTGTCTTCATACCTATAGTCCACGAAAAAGCCACAAAAAAAATTAGGGTTAGATCATCATATCTGAACCAATCTGAGCCTTTGCATAGTCTTTTTAGTATTTTGCTTTGTTGAATTTGCGGTTACATCGTCGTGTCAAGTTGCTGGTCTTAGTGTATAGTCCGTTAGAGTTTTGAGTTCTATTCACAGGTTGTCACGCCGCCACTGCATCGTCTTCATAGTAGCCATCTACCACCACCATCATCACCGCTGCCATATATCACCACCCACCATCACTATCCATTGGTGTCCATATATACCACCACAAATCCGCCACCAATCCGAGTCCAGCTCGTTTTAGGTTTAGTTTCAAGATCCTTTTGATTTCGGTTTCGTGTTTTGCTACCTGCGTAGGTGTCGGAAAAAAGAAGTCTGGCACGCTTTGCAGAGCACGTTTTGGCCCAAAAAAATTCGGCTAAAAATATTTTTTCCCTATCTTGATTTTAGGTTCTCCGGAGCGTTTTGAGACACTTCCCATCATAGTGATTTTTGTCAAAATTTTTGGTCGTCGTAGCCCCCGAATCGCTCCAGAAAAGAAATTAGTCAAAAAATTCCGTGTATATCCTGCTTATACGACTTGGGAAGAGTTTAGAGACACTTGCCATTATAGTGTTTTTCTGAGCAAAAAAAAAGCGCAAAAAAAAGAGGCGCAAAAAATGATTTTTTTCAGAGTGTGCTCTTCCCTTGATTACGTGTAGCGTCGTGATTTTGTTAGTGTTTTAGGCTCGCGTCTCTAG
Source organism: Hordeum marinum (assembly GCA_022496015.1). Taxonomy (NCBI): domain Eukaryota; kingdom Viridiplantae; phylum Streptophyta; class Magnoliopsida; order Poales; family Poaceae; genus Hordeum; species Hordeum marinum. The sequence continues at coordinate 277,466,958 of CM039672.1, read as the reverse complement.
CACAGTCTAGTGTAGGACCAGCACAGCACCGTCGTTGAGCGTTTATTCAACCTTGCATCTCTGAATTGATTATTGCTGACCCTTTTTGCTACCATATTATAAACCATCTCAGCTCCACATACTTCTACGTCGTGTGCTTGACACCACCTGGCAATCGCTCTATCCAAGCTTTAAGATTTTTGACTACAACGGTTGCGGATCACCGCCTGCTGATGGGTAAGAACTGGTAAGAATTTGAGATTCGCTTAAAGGACTTGTGCCACACCACCACCACCACCACCACCACCATGTCCCAGTAGTCTGTAGGTTTCATATTCTTGTGTGTTTCCTATTTCTGCTAACCATGCCAGGATCACACGACGACGGGATCGACTGGGAGAGCATGATCAACAAAGCGCTCTATGATAAATTTCAGCAAATGATGGCTGACCAGGTACAAGACTTCGTGACCAACTTTGGAGAGGCCATGGAGAAGCTAGATGGTTTGGAGAAGACATTCGACACCAAGATGGACGCCAAGTTCAATGAGGTGATTGCCCGTCTACCATCACCAGCTGCAGCTCCTACCCCTTTCGAACGATGAGCGCGACGTGTGCCTCTCGGCCAAGCCAAACATACTGATCAGCCTCAGGGGCAACCACCACCATACCCACCAGGTCGACCACATGGCTACAACCGTAATGGTAGGGTTGCACCACCCCCTCAGGTACGGGATCATGACCATCTCCCTAAACTTAAATTGAATATTCCGACATTTGAGGGTAGATATGTTCCTGATATATATCTTACGTGGGAGTTAGAAACAGAGCAACGTTTTACATGCTTACAATATCTTGAGGATAGACGTATTGCTGCTAATGTTTGTTCATTCACTAGTTTTGCTTGTGTTTGGTGGTCCGAACATTGTAGAATACATCATGCTAATATTCCAACTACTTGGGCTGCTTTGAAAGCTGCTATGCGTAATCGTTGGGTTCCACCTTATTATCAGCGTGAATTGCTTCAAAATTTGCAGCGTTTAAGACAAGGAATTTTTTTTGTAGAGCAATATTATCAGGAATTACAAACTGGCATGATTAGATGTGGTATTGTTGAGGAGAACGAAGCTATGTTTGCACGTTTTATGGGTGGATTAAATAGAGAGATTTGGACTATTCTAGAGTATAAGGATTATAACACTATCACTCGTTTATTCCATTGCTTGCAAAGCTGAACATGAAGTGCAGGATCGACACGCCATGGCGAGAACTAATTTTTCTGCAGGTCGCACTTCATCATGGACGCCACGTACCTCCTCTACTTCTGCACATCCTGTTGCAGCACCACCTACTTCAACCTCCAACTCAAACCGAGATACCAGGAAACAGGCCCCTGCCCCACCCTCCGCGAAGAGTACACCTTTTTGGCCTGCACAAAGCTCTTCTTCATCCATTGCATCCACAGGGAAAACACATGAGGTTATATGTCGTCGTTGCAAGGGTGGAGGTCCCTATGCGAGAGAATGCCCTTCCAAGCATGTGATGATTGTTACTGAGGATGGTGGATATGCGTCCGCCAGTGATTATGATGAGGAGACTTTGGCTCTCATTGTGAGTGAATAACAGGGTGACGACGATACAGAACAAGAGACACAATACATGGCTGCTGATACACTGACAGGTATGAAAGTTTAGTTGCTCAACATGTTCTCAGTGTGCAGGTTACACATGCTGAGCAAAATCAGAGGCACAACTTGTTCCACACAAAGGGAGTTGTGAAGGAGCGTTCTGTTCGCATCATCACCGATGGAGGGAGTTGCAATAACTTGGCTAGCATGAAGATGGTGGAGAAGCTGTCTCTAATCACCAGACCACATACTCATCCTTATTACATCCAATGGTTCAACAATAGTGGCAAGGTTAAGGTAACACGTACTGTTCGTGTGCATTTTAGCATTGCTACATATTCTGATTATGTTGATTGTGATGTGGTACCCATGCAAGCATGTTCTGTTTTACTTGGTAGGCCATGGAAATTTGATAAAAATTCTGTACACCATGGTAGGACAAATCAATATACTCTTGTTCATAAGGATCAAAATATCACTTTGCTTCCTATGTCTCCTGACCATATTATGAAAGATGACATTGCTAGAGCTAGTAAAGCAAAACAAGAGCTACATAAGAGTGAAAATCAGATTGTAGCAAAGGAATTTGAGCAACACCATAAGCCTAATAAACCATCATCTAATGTTGCATCTGAAATAAAATTAAAGAGTGGATGTTTACTGGCTACTAAATCTGATATTACTGAGTTGGATGTTACTAAATCTGTTTGCTATGCTTTTGTATGCAAAGAGGTGTTATTTTCATTCGAGGACATGCCTCCCTCTTTGCCTCCTTCTGTCATTAACATCTTGCAGGAGTTTTCTGACGTCTTTCCACAAGACGTGCCACCGGGATTGCCACCTATTCGAGGGATTGAGCATCAGATTGACTTAATTCCCGGTGCATCGCTACCCAACCGTGCGCCATACCGTACCAATCCAGAGGACACAAAGGAGATTATGTGTCAAGTACAGGAGCTGCACGACAAAGGTTATATTCGTGAATCCCTTAGTCCTTGTGTTGTTCCTATTATTCTAGTACCTAAAAAGGATGGTACATCGCGCATGTGTGTGGATTGTAGAGGCATTAATAATATTACTATTCGTTATCTTCATCCTATTCCTAGGCTAGATGACATGCTTGATGAATTAAGTGGCTCTACAATTTTCTCCAAAGTTGATTTGCGTAGTGGATACCATCAAATTCGTATGAAATTGGGAGATGAATGGAAAACAGCATTTCAAACTAAGTTTGGATTATATGAGTAGTTAGCCATGCCTTTTGGGTTAACCAATGCACCTAGCACTTTCATGAGATTAATGAACGAGGTTTTACGTGCTTTCATTGGACAATTTGTGGTAGTCTATTTTGATGATATATTGATTTATAGTAGATCTTTGGAGGAACATTTGGAACAATTACGTGTTGTTTTTCTTGCTTTACGTGATGCACGTTTGTTCGATAACCTTGGGAAGTGCACCTTTTGCACCGACCGAGTATCTTTTCTTGGCTATGTTGTTACTCCACAGGGAATTGAAGTTGATAAAGCCAAGATTGAAGCTATTGAGAGTTGGCCGCAACCCAAAACGGTCACACAAGTGCGGAGTTTTCTTGGCCTCGCTGGTTTCTATAGGCGTTTTGTGAGAGATTTCAGCACCATTGCCACACCTCTCAATGAGCTTACAAAGAAGGACGTGCCTTTTTCTTGGGGTACCGCACAGGAAGAAGCCTTCACGGCCTTGAAAGATAAGTTAACACATGCTCCTTTACTCCAACTTCATGATTTTAATAAGACTTTCGAGCTTGAATGTGATGCTAGTGGAATTGGATTAGGAGGTGTTTTATTACAAGATGCTAAACCTGTTGCGTACTTTTCTGAAAAATTGAGTGGGCCTAGTCTGAATTATTCTACTTACGATAAGGAATTGTATGCTCTTGTTCGGACTTCGGAAACATGGCAACATTATTTATGGCCCAAAGAATTTGTTATACATTCTGATCATGAATCTTTGAAACATATTAAAAGTCAAACAAAACTGAACCATAGACATGCTAAATGGGTTGAATTCATTGAGACTTTCCCTTATGTCATTAAACACAAGAAGGGTAAAGAGAATGTTATTGCCGATGCATTGTCTCGTCGTTATACTATGCTTTCACAACTTGATTTTAAAATATTTGGTTTGGAGACCATCAAAGATCAATATGTGCATGATGTTGAATTTAGAGATGTGTTGTAGAATTGTAGAGAAGGGAGAACATGGAACAAGTTCGTTATTGATGATGGATTTGTGTTCCGTGCTAACAAGCTATGCATTCCAGCTAGCTCCGTTCGTATTTTGTTGTTACAGGAGGCGCACGGAGGAGGATTAATGGGACACTTTGGCGTGAAGAAGACGGAGGACATACTTGCTACACATTTCTTTTGGCCAAAGATGAGACAGGATGTTGAGCGTTTTGTTGCTCGCTGCACTACGTGTCAAAAAGCTAAGTCACGACTCAATCCTCATGGTTTATATATGCCTTTACCTGTACGTAGTGTTCCTTGGGAGGATATATCTATGGACTTTGTTTTAGGTTTACCTCGAACAAAGAAGGGGAGGGATAGCATATTTGTTATTGTGGATAGATTTTCTAAAATGGCACACTTTATACCATGTCATAAAAGTGATGATGCTACTCATGTTGCTGATTTGTTCTTTCGTGAAATTATTCGGTTGCATGGGGTGCCAAATACAATTGATTCAGATCATGATGCTAAATTTCTTAGCCACTTTTGGAGATGTTTATGGGCTAAGTTGGGGACTAAACTGCTTTTTAGTACTACATGTCACCCCCAAACTAATGGCCAAACTGAAGTAGTCAATAGATCATTGTCTACTATGCTTAGGGCTGTTTTGAAGAATAACCTGAAAATGTGGGAAGAATGCTTGCCTCATATTGAATTTGCTTCTAATCGTTCGCTACATTCTACCACTAAGATGTGCCCTTTTGAAGTTGTGTATGGTTTCTTACCTCATGCAACTATTAATTTGTTGCCTCTTCCATCTTCGGAGAAGGTTAATTTTGATGCTAAAGAATGTGCTGAATTGATATTAAAGATTCATGAATTAACTAAGGGAAACATTGAGCGTATGAATGCTAAATATAAACTTGCTGGAGATAAGGTTAGGAAACATGTTGTCTTTGCACCTGGAGATCTTGTTTGGTTACATTTGCGTAAGGATATATTTCCTGATTTGCGCAAGTCAAAGCTAATGCCACGTGTTGATGGTCCTTCTAAGGTGTTAGAGAAAATAAATGATAATGCATATAAACTTGAGCTGCCTGCAGAGTTTGGGGTTAGCCCCACTTTTAACATTACAGATTTGAAGCCTTATCTAGGTGAGGAAGATGAGCTTCCGCCAAGGACGACTTCAGTTCAAGAAGGGGAGCTCGCACACGTCAATTGAATTACCAAGTACTTTTGTTTCTTCGAAATCCTTCTAATGTTCATGAAAATATGATGTTGCCTAAATTAGATTCTTTTGTTTTACTTATGAATGAAGGACCTGGCATGGACAAGAAGGATGACCATTGGAGCGGGATCAAGCATGGAGGAGAAGGTGCGCGCGTGGGAAAGAACAATGGAGCTTCGAGTGATGTTTTCGCACATTGAAGCCACCATAATGGGAGCGGGAAGCCTTGGACGAAATATGCATGATGCCACTTTATAAAATTCGTCCATAGGCAAATATAGGTGTTGCGCCACCTTACTTTTGGGCCAGGCCCATGTAATTTCGAAATACCATATTATAGGCTGTTTTTAGAGTCCGTATGTATGGGGAAACTAACTTAGGATCGGTTTCGGACCCCTCCTCCAAGGGGCCATGAAATTCCCTTCTATTCCCCCATATATACAGCCCTTAGGGCTTCGTTTTAGGTTTCGGTTTTGTTTAGATTACAAGTTCGCCATAGTTGCAACTTCTCGTTCTTCGTTTGTGTTCCACGACAAGACAAAGGCGTCACAGAACCCCACTTCATCAATAAAGCTTACCTCTTATATTTGCAATATCCAGATTGCAATCTTAGTTTCTTGCTTTTTCTTTGTTTGCGTGCAGGAAATAGACCCTCGTGGTCAGGTTGATCGTGCTCCGGCATGATCAATAACCTCTCGGAGTTGGTTTAGCGATTGCTAAGGCGCGACGTCATCACACGTTCGTAGTCGGATCGTCAAAGTCTACTCCACAAAAAACGATAGCCACCATCTCATCAAAAGACAGGGACAACTTCGCCTCTATCACCGTGGCAGCGGGGTCCTAATGGAAACTAAGGGATATTAAGGCCTTCTTTTAATAGAGAACCAGACCAAAGCATTAGCACTTAGTGAATACATGAACTCCTCAAACTACGGTAATCACTGGAAATAATCCCAGTTATTGTCACCCTGGGGGATGCGGATCATAACTCATAATAGTTGTCTACAACTTGCAAGATAGGATCAAGAACACATATATATCCATGAAAACATAATCGATTCAGATCTGAAATCATGGCATCCGGGCCCTTGTGACAAGCATTAAGCATAGCAAAGTCATAGCGACATCAATCTCAGAACATAGTGGATACTAGGAAACAAAGCCTAACAAAACTAACTCGATTACATGATAAATATCATCCAACCCATCAACGTCCAGCAAGCCTATGATGGGATTACTCACAAACGACGGAGGGCATCATGGAATTGGTGATGAAGGATGGTGTAGCGACCCGACTCAAAACGAGTCAAGCCTCTATGTGTTCTGTGCCATCCCTGGATCAGTATGCTAGCACACACAGTACATCAATGTATATACCAAAGTGCAATCACATGTAATTAACGTAAAATTGATATATACCTTAAAATAGCAGCGGATACAGTCAACGGGAGTGGGGTCCCAATAACACCAACGGCAAGTTGAGTGCGGACCATAACCCTGAATCATACTCTTACCCGTCGAAGAAGAGTATCTGCAACATAAGACGTTGCAGCCGTGTAGGTCAGTACATTGAATGTACTGGCAAGATCACTATAGTAGAAATCAGAAGATAAAACTATTCTATATGCAAAGGCTTTGTGGCTCTTTGGCTAAGTTTTTGCGTAACAGCTGATTTTATTTTCCCTACAACAAAGGAGTATCAGGAATATCACTATAGAGTTACCTATCATGACATGGTTCCGCCAACCAATGTCTCAAATGCCCACAAGTATCATTAAGTTGCCCACAATTAGTTATCAGTCCAGTGTTGAGAGTTCAGAGATAGATCCAAGTCTAGAAGCTCAAATTGTCCGTAACCGGGACACGGCTAATCGATTAGGTTTAACTCTGGAGTGTGTTGTGTACTTTACCCACAAGATTCTTTCCCTCCTGGTAAGTCCTCGCACTGCCTGGTGTTTGAGAACAGGATGAAAGAAACATGGTCTTTCAGATTGCTTCCCTGACTGTTCGACAGTGCCCATCCCAATCCTAACGTCGACTACATCTCGTAGCACTGCCCAGCAGAGTCACAACAAAGATCAACCAAGCCAGAGCCCATAATGACTTGTGGCTACACAGGTAAGCTTCCGGGCATGAAGTATTCATCCTTCTCTTTGAGTCTGGGTGAAGCTTTCCGCAAGATGTCATGGCACTTCTCCATGCATCCCGGCCATCCACTGGTTTCTCCAGGGATGCCCAATCAACCATCCTTCACCCAGTAGTGTGTATTGAAAACTTGTCTTCTCGAGTCTTGAAGCCTTCAGGTCTTGAAGATGCAGGACTTGAAGATGTCTTCATGAAGTCGTCGTTTTGACGTGGAGTCCTTCTTCACACCACTCACGAACACTCATACCAGACCCCGTCTACTTTAGCATAGCATTGCACTAACTAGCGTTCCCGGGGCTTTAGTAACAAGTGGTGGGTTCCTACCTCATGCATTCTACTCAACCACAAGAGTTTCAATAACACTACGGGAGGGATGTGTTGAATGATGTCACTACATGCAATAAAACATAGGTATGAAAAGATGGTCAAAGTGAACTTGCCTGTACTGTTGATGAAGAAAAAAAATAGATCGCTCTCAGAAATAACTTGATAGACTATTCGTCACTCTCCGATGATAATCTATAATCAAGCATTGCATTCATAAGCAAACACTTCTAACAAGCAATACTAACAATCAAAAGGTAACACAAGAAACAAAAACAACAAGGTTGATGAAAGAAATACTTAAGACAAAGTTGAAACACAAAACTCCAACAAATTCAGAAAACAAAATTTAAATCAAATCTGTTTAAATTCAAATTTAAATGTTCAAACATAGTCAAATTTGGTATTCACAGAAACTAGATGAAATTGTTGATCTAATGCAAAAGAAATCAATTAAAAACATTAAGTAGTTTAAAAGATATAAAGAAAATACAATTAGAACTTTCTCTGTTTTCTAAAACAAAACAGAAAAAAGAGAAAACTAAACTAACGGTCAGGGGGTGACGTGGCGTTCTCTGGTTGGTCCAGGTGTGCGTGTGCTAGGGAGTTTCGGGCGGACAACCGAGACATAACAGAAAACGGTTCGAGCAATAAACAGATCTAATCGGGGCCGTGGGATTTAGATCGAACGGAGGGGGAGAGGGGTGCGGTGCTCACAGTGAGATGGTCGCCGACGATGGTTCTTTCGGTGAGGCCGAGGAGGGGGGCGACGAGGAGGCGTCTCCGGTGGTCCTCCGGCGTCGGGGATGGCTCCGTACGACGCGGGCGAGGACGTCGTCGAGGTAGGTGGCGTCGGAGGGACTCGGGGATGACGGAGTCGACATGCACGAGCTCAGGTTGTTTCGGGATGGTGGTGGCCGAGGGAAATTCCGGCGAGGGTGGTTGTTACGATGTTCTGATGGGTTTCTGGCGAGGTTGAGGGTACCAGGTGATAGCGGGGACGCTCCGGTGATGTTGGAGAGTAGTGAAGGGGTGTGGGGTGGAGTGTGGCGAGGGGCTCGAGCTCGGGGATCCGGTTGGGTGGTGGAACTCCGGCGAGGGCTCGGGTAGCGTTCCGACAAGGAGAAAGAGGGGGCTCAGGGTGGAATGAGGAGCGTATGGTGGCCGCTACTTATAGGGGTGGTCGGGACTCGAGGGGAGCGACAGGAGGAGGAGATCACGGGAGAGGAATCTCCGGCGTCGGCGGCGCGCTCGCGAGGATGGGGATGACCGCGCGGGAGAGGGAATTGGGCAGTGGGACCGGCTTGTCCGTGAGAGAGCGAGAGGGGGCGTTATTAGCGGTGACCGTTACGAAATAAATTCGGGTTTTAAAAGCAGTGGGTTGGCCCGTTTTAATACACGCGTTAATTCTCTTTTTAATAATTTCCAGAGCGTTTTCAAACACATTTAAAGCATTCAAAACATTTACAAACATTAGTGAATATATATATCAAAATGACCGGAAAAAGATTTCCTAAATCATGAACATAATTTCAGAGTAAAATAAAATACTTACAGAATCACAAAAAAATCAAACAGTGCTACTGTTTTAAAAAATGCAATTAAAACATTTCGAAAATATCAAAATGACTTCAAATTTAGATTTCTTCATTTTTATTTTGAAAGAAATCATTTTACCTTATTTTCCATATATTTTAATTTTTAAGAAAATAAATAAATTTTTAAAACCACTTTCAAAATGGCTTTGAAACTTAATAGAAAATATTTCAGAAATAGTTTTTATGAGTTTTATAATTTCAAAGATGGTTCAAATGATCCCTGGTTTGGAGTGTCCTTTTACTCCTCTAAAAATCTTTGCAAGGGGTTTGGATGCATGAAATTTCAAATAGGAAATTCAAATGAATCTGAAACTCCATATGAGACTTTTATCAAATAGTTTTTCAACTTCAAATAATTAAACTTCCAACTCATATTTCACACATTTGAAGAAGTCATATTATCCTCTCTCATGAAAATCATTGAGTTGCATAAAGTTTCTGAATTTTGAAATATTTTCAAATGGGAATTCAAACCATTTTCAAATCCCTTTTCATTTCTTTAAATGGAAGAAGTCATATCATCTTCACTCTGGGGTTTTGTGATGAAATGAATTTGAATCCCTGGTGATTAAAATGCAGAGTGAAAGTTTTGGGAAGGTCATTTCATTCCCTCTCATCAAATTTTTCAAAAGTTTCGAAAAGTTTCAATTTCACTCACTTTCAATCACCCAAGCAAACAAACAATAATCATTCTAATAATTATTATAACATTCCAAAGTTTGGGATGTTACAAACCTACCACACTTAAAATGAATCTCGTCCTCGAGATTCGAAAGGGCTAGAAAGAAAAGGTTAGGGTTTGGGGTCTTCTAACAAATCCATTGACCAAGAAGGTGAGGGGTCTTCCAACAAGACTCCATTGACCTGGAAGCGTGGGTCTACCACACTTAAAATGAGAGTTACTGGTCTCAAAATCTTGGCAGTCCACTGGTACATATGTCTGCTCACCTTCTTCCCGATAGCTTCTTCGGTGATGCTCTTCCGTTATATCAAAGTCTTGTGTCCTCATAACAACATGTATTTCCTCCGATACTGGGTCTTCTTAACTGACAGGTCTCGCGATCATTCTAAATAACTTATCGATGATCTCATGGTGGTCTACCATTTGTGGTTATCCTGCAGTCAAATGGGTCTTGGCTTCATTCCTCACCGTAGAATTCCTACGTGTGACAGCAACTGTCATGTACAAGGGGTTTTTCATCATACCATTCTAAGGCTTAAACAAAAAGCTTCAAAGAACGTCGTCTCTTTACTATGGGTAAGTCACTCAGATTTAACATTCCGAATAGCAAGAGAATGATAAGAGTAAGTCGTCATGGTGGCCAAACCATGTCGCACCGAAATCATTACCTTGTATAAGGTTTAGTGAATCTCGTATTCTAACACTTGGGCTTCCTCACAAGCGTTGCAGAAATTTCTCTTGTCAACGAACAAAGTTCGGATAAATCCTTTGATTTCTGCAAGCTGAACAAAAAATCTAGCGTTCCGTCACAACTCTCAGGTTTTCGTAAACTCCCAAGAAAACGATTGCTGATCAGTCGTAGCTTCTTCCAAGTTTCTTCCTTCACCAAGGTGGGGCTTGATCCTTATCAATCCTGAGGTCAGTGACTTGTGGATTCACTTGAATACTTGAACAACTTAATCTCACCCGTGGGGTGACTATCGATCCATATTCCAGCATTACCTTCAGTTCACTCCATTATACCCTTGAGGTAACAAATCACAGACTTATTTTTGTTTAGATTCCACTCTGCAGAATCCATTTTCCTTTCCATTGGTCTGTTTAACCCTGGGTATGGTTTCATCACAATCATTCCTTTTCTCAATATTCCAACTTCAAAGACACGTTCTCACAAGGTTATCATCCACATAGTTTGCGGTGGTTCCTCATTCTCTTCATCTGCATTCACTTATCCAAACTCCTTAATTCGGGGAAGGTACCTGTGGTTTCTACCACACTAAAAATGAAATGCACTCATGCTTGCATAGACCATATTTTCTCATATCTTCGAAAATGGTCGGAGTTCTTTGTTCATGGGGTAACAACTCATATAATACAGCATAAGATAAATCATGACACCATAAATTCCATTGATCTCATGAACTTATTACAACTCTGAGGCTTCCGTTACAAGATAAGCTCATGAAAAACAAAGGTGCTTCATGATATAGATATTTCCATCTTCAAAACTTAACTATCCCATTCTAGTTTTCTTCTCATATTCAATCCTTGGTTACATCCTCAATCACTTCTTAAAACTCCTAGAAAACACTTTATTACAAATGCTGCCATCCACATAGTTTGGTATGGTCTAGCATCAACTCTCAACTTTATTCATTCATCTCCCCTTAGAGATATTTTAGTACCACTGAAAATTTCCGATGTGCTCCTTGAAATCCTCCATCTTTTCCTTGATTAGGGTGTACATGAGCTTCATCTCCATCATCTCCGTATGCACCTCTTGCAGGTATTCCTGAGTATGACGGAGTCTTGCTTCAAGTATTTCTCCAATATGGCGTATGGCTTCCATGGCAGCTTCACGAACAGCGTCAAAGAAAATAGCTTGTGGTACACGAGATATGTAAAAGTATTGTCCAGTAGTCTTTGGGCAAACTCCATTTGCACGGTGAAGGTGTACCTCCACATACCAAAGTTTCACTCCATTATCCATGAATGGGTAGCCTTTGTAGACTGCATCTCCTTCAAGATGGATGTGCTTCATCATATCCTTCAGGATCCTTGGGTAGTCATGATCACTGGTCAGGGTCATGATTGTTTCCGGGCCTTTGAGGAAAGACTCATAAAGGGTGGTCATCTGTGTGTGTCAGAAAAGGTACTCAGAATTGACATATGTCTCGACTTGGGTAAACATCCATGTTATCCAAAATCAAACTTCAAATTCACTTTCCAACATCTTTAGAGAGTATTGTCATCCTTAAAACAAATGGATTATCCATTACATAACCTCAAAGGATAAGAGTGCTACCTATTACATTTATTACTTCCGAACTCAAACTACTCATGCTTAGCATTCTTCTCTGGGCAGGTATAGGAGTAGGGTCCTGTCTTCTTGCACCGAAAACAGATGATTTCTGACAAATCTTGGGGCTTCTTGATGTTGGTGCTTGCTCCTTGGGTTCTTGATTCCTTTCTCGGGCACTTATCGGCATAGTGGCCCATATCCTTACACTTGTAACATCTAATATGACTCAGGTCCTTCTGTTCAGGGGCTCGTCTCTTCCTAAGGTTCTTTGTTCCGATCAAAGCTTCAATTTCCTGTAGATCAAACTCCACTTCTTCCTTCGGGAAGTTCCCATAATACTTTTTTCTTTCCTTCGTACAGTCCTGTGAGAAATGTCCTTCTTCTCCACATGTATAGCAGTCATTTGAGTAAAATCTGGTTAATCCTTCTCCATCAGGGTCTTCAATATCTTTCTTCATCACAAATTCTCCAAATTCTCCTCTGAAGGCTTCCTTCATGGCTTCCTTCTGTTGCTTGATGACTTCCTGTACCTTGGGGTACACTTGGCATTGAACTGGGTAATGAGTAGTTCCTTCACACAAGAAACATGTCACCTGCCCAGTTGGGCATTCCTCAGCTCGGTGATTTTCTTCACAATGAGTGCATCCTTCCTTGTGTTCTTCCTGGGTGTGTCCTATCTCTCCACAGATTTTGCATGCTCGGGTCTTCTTCATCAGGATAACACAATGCTTCTGAATGAGACGGGATCTTAACAGAGTCTTCTTGAGTTCTTCCCAGTTCTTTGCTCCATTAAATCCTTGTATGGCATGATGCATTTTCCACCAAGTTGCGGCACCTTGGGTAAAGTGCTGGAGAGCAAATTGAACCTCATACTTCTGTGCTATCGAGTTGCTCCTGAAGTGATTCTCCATGTTGTGAATCCATACTTCTGTCTCCAGCCGAGTCATTGATACAGAATACACAAGTCCATCTTCATATGCCATCTATTGGGTTCAGGGTTTTGGGATGAGATGGTAGAGAGAAAGGAGGAGAAAACACACAATACAAACAATGGTTTTGAAAATAGATTTTTTTGTGGCTGTCGACAATAAAACTTACACACAAATGACAGCGCACAAATCATCGTATCTAACGTAAGTATACAGCAGGGGTTTGGTCTTCTAGGGCATAACTTGGAAATTCTTCATAGTCTTCAATTTCTTCAGATCGGTATAGTCTTCAACTTGGGTAGCTTCAATTCTTCTAAGGTATGGTGAAATCTTCTTTACTTTGAAAGGACCATCAGTTGTTTCGATATCTTGTCCTTCTTGGAGTGGCTTCAGTTGATCCTTCGTGTGGTCAAAAGGGAAGGGGTAATTTCTAACTTTTTGATAAAACTCAGAAGGGATGAGAAGTAGAAGGTCTTTTGAAAACCAAGTTTTTGGGAAATCATTTCCTAAGGGCTTTCTAGTCGTCGTTTTGACGTGGAGTCCTTCTTCACACGACTCACGAACACTCATACCAGACCCCGTCTACTTTAGCATAGCATTGCACTAACTAGCGTTCCCGGGGCTTTAGTAACAAGTGGTGGGTTCCTACCTCATGCATTCTACTCAACCACAAGAGTTTCAATAACACTACGGGAGGGATGTGTTGAATGATGTCACTACATGCAATAAAACATAGGTATGAAAAGATGGTCAAAGTGAACTTGCCTGTACTGTTGATGAAGAAAAAAAATAGATCGCTCTCAGAAATAACTTGATAGACTATTCGTCACTCTCCGATGATAATCTATAATCAAGCATTGCATTCATAAGCAAACACTTCTAACAAGCAATACTAACAATCAAAAGGTAACACAAGAAACAAAAACAACAAGGTTGATGAAAGAAATACTTAAGACAAAGTTGAAACACAAAACTCCAACAAATTCAAAAGTAACACAAAAACCCAAAACAAAGTAAAATATAATAAAAGGATTTTAGTAAATATTTTGTTAGCAAAATGAATTACTTTTGAAGAACAAGTAAAACTATGAAAACAATATTCTAAACCACATAAGTGTTTGCCTAATGAACTTAACTACAAGCACAACCATAAACTAAGAGAAAACAAATTATGAAACAACTAAGTTAACACAAATTAATTAATAAAAACCTATATTATAAAACAGAATTGATTCATCTAAAACTTTTGTGAAAGAATTACTATTAAAACTAAATTGTTTTATAAAACATTACCTAATGAAGAAAAATATAGTTTCCTATAATAATAGAGTAAAACTAAACTATTTTTTAAACATTTATTTACAGAAAAGAATTAGTAAAAACATTATTTGAAAACAGAATCTAAATACTTAAAACTTTTGTTAAATGAAACATTACTAACTAATTTGTTTTAAATAAACTATACCTAATAGAAAAAGTGTTTAGGTTCCTACAATAATAAACTAATCAAATTATTATTTTTTGTTAACAGCAAGTATAATCCTAAGTTTATAGCAACATAACTAAACTAGATATAAAACATAAGTTAAATCATTTTTCAAAATTTCAAAATAACTAAAGAAAAAAATTAAACTAACTAAACAACATAGGAACTAAACAGAATCTGTTTTAGTTTGAAAACACTATTTAAGTTATTATAAAATTCTCAAGCTCTACCAAATGATAGCTATGGTCACTAGTGACAAGTAGGAAAAAGAATCATTCAAAAATTCATTGTAGAACTCAGGATATTCAGAAAACAAAATTTAAATCAAATCTGTTTAAATTCAAATTTAAATGTTCAAACATAGTCAAATTTGGTATTCACAGAAACTAGATGAAATTGTTGATCTAATGCAAAAGAAATCAATTAAAAACATTAAGTAGATTAAAAGATATAAAGAAAATAAAATCAAAACTTTCTCTGTTTTCTAAAACAAAACAGAAAAAAGAGAAAACTAAACTAACGGTCAGGGGGGTGACGTGGCGTTCTCTGGTTGGTCCAGGTGTGCGTGTGCTAGGGAGTTTCGGGTGGACGACCGAGACATAACAGAAAACGGTTCGAGCAATAAACAGATCTAATCGGGGCCGTGGGATTTAGATCGAACGGAGGGGGAGAGGGGTGCGGTGCTCACAGTGAGATGGTCGCCGGCGATGGTTCTTCCGGTGAGGCCGAGGAGGGGGGCGACGAGGAGGCGTCTCCGGTGGTCCTCCGGCGTCGAGGATGGCTCCGTACGACGCGCGCGAGGACGTCGTCGAGGTAGGTGGCGTCGGAGGGACTCGGGGATGACGGAGTCGACGTGCACGAGCTCAGGTTGTTTCGGGATGGTGGTGGCCGAGGGAAATTCCGGCGAGGGTGGTGGTTACGACGTTCTGATGGGTTTCCGGCGAGGTTGAGGGTACCAGGTGATAGCGGGGACGCTCCGGTGATGTTGGAGAGTAGTGAAGGGGTGTGGGGTGGAGTGTGGCGAGGGGCTCGAGCTCGGGGATCCGGTTGGGTGGTGGAACTCCGGCGAGGGCTCGGGTAGCGTTCCGGCAAGGAGAAAGAGGGGGCTCAGGGTGGAATGAGGAGCGGATGGTGGCCGCTACTTATAGGGGTGGTCGGGACTCGAGGGGAGCGACAGGAGGAGGAGATCACGGGAGAGGAATCTCCGGCGTCGACGGCGCGCTCGCGAGGATGGGGACGACCGCACGGGAGAGGGAATTGGGCGGTGGGACCGGCTTGTCCGTGAGAGAGCGAGAGGGGGCGTTATTAGCGGTGACCGTTACGAAATAAATTCGGGTTTTAAAAGCAGTGGGCTGGCCTGTTTTAATACACGCGTTAATTCTCTTTTTAATAATTTCCAAAGCGTTTTCAAACACATTTAAAGCATTCAAAACATTTACAAACATTAGTGAATATATATATCAAAATGACCGGAAAAAGATTTCCTAAATCATGAACATAATTTCAGAGTAAAATAAAATACTTACATAATCACACAAAAATCAAACAGTGCTACTGTTTTAAAAAATGCAATTAAAACATTTCGAAAATATCAAAATGACTTCAAATTTAGATTTCTTCATTTTTATTTTGAAAGAAATCATTTTACCTTATTTTCCATATATTTTAATTTTGAAGAAAAAAATAAATTTTTAAAACCACTTTCAAAATGGCTTTGAAACTTAATAGAAAATATTTCAGAAATAGTTTTTATGAGTTTTATAATTTCAAAGATGGTTCAAATGATCCCTGGTTTGGAGTGTCCTTTTACTCCTCTAAAAATCTTTGCAAGGGGTTTGGATGCATGAAATTTCAAATAGGAAATTCAAATGAATTTGAAACTCCATATGAGACTTTTATCAAATAGTTTTTCAACTTCAAATAATTAAACTTTCAACTCATATTTCACACATTTGAAGAAGTCATATTATCCTCTCTCATGAAAATCATTGAGTTGCATAAAGTTTCTGAATTTTGAAATATTTTCAAATGGGAATTCAAACCATTTTCAAATCCCTTTTCATTTCTTTAAATGGAAGAAGTCATATCATCTTCACTCTGGGGTTTTGATGAAATGAATTTGAATCCCTGGTGATTAAAATGCAGAGTGAAAGTTTTGGGAAGGTCATTTCATTCCCTCTCATCAAATTTTTCAAAAGTTTCGAAAAGTTTCAATTTCACTCACTTTAAGTCACCCAAGCAAACAAACAATAATCATTCTAATAATTATTATAACATTCCAAAGTTTGGGATGTTACAGATGGTTGGTGATGACTATGTTGGGAGACGTAGTAGTAAATCAAAATTTTCCTACGTTCACCAAGATCTATCTATGGAGAAACCAGCAACGAGAGGGGAGAGATTGCATCTTCATACCTTTGAAGATCGCTAAGCGGAAGCGTTACAAGAACGCGGTTGATGGAGTCGTACTCGCAGCGATTCAGATCGCGGTAGATCCGATCAAGTGCCGAACGGACGGCACCTCCGCGTTCAACACACGTGCAGCCCGGTGACGTCTCCAACACCTTGATCCAGCAAGGAGGAAGGAGAGGTTGGGGAAGGGCTCCAACAGCAGCACGACGGCGTGGTGGTGGTGGAGTAGCAAGGTATTCCGACAGGGCTTCGCCTAAGCGCTGCGGAGGAGGAAGAAGAGAGGTAGGGCTTCGCCGTGAGAGAGAGAGATCAAATCCTGTCTCAAAACATCCAAAACCTCAAGTATATATAGGAGGAGGGACGTGGAGGGCTGGCTTGGCCTCTACTCCAAAGAGGAGATGGCCGGCTGAATTAAAGGGAGAGTCCACCTCCCACAAGGGAGGTGGATCTCCTCCTTTTAAATCCTTTTTGCCTTATCTCCTTATCTCCAGCCGCATGGGCCTTTAGCAAAAGTCTTGCCCAGCCCAATAAGGGCTGGCACACTTTATCTAACAGCCCATGTGGTCCTTTGGTCGTCACACCCCTCCCGGGGGTCCTCCGGCACCCTCCCGGCACTCCCGGTACACTACCGATGAGCCCGAAAACTTTCCGGTGACCAAAACTGGACTTCCTATATATCAATCTTTACCTCCGGACCATTCCGGAGCTCCTCGTGACGTCCGGGATCTCATCCGGGACTCCGAACAACCTTCGGTAATCACGTATACCTTTTCCCTATAACCCTAGCGTCATCGAACCTTAAGTGTGTAGACCCTACGGGTTCGGGAGACACGTAGACATGACCGAGACACCTCTCCGGCCAATAACCAACAGCGGGATCTGGATACCCATGTTGGCTCCCACGTACTCCACGATGATCTCATCGGATGAACCACGATGTCAGGGATTCAATCAATCCCGTATACAATTCCCTTTGTCTATCGGTATGGTACTTGCCCGAGATTCGATCGTCGGTATCGCCATACCTTGTTCAATCTCGTTACCGGCAAGTCTCTTTACTCGTTCCGTAACACATCATCCCGTGGCTAACTCCTTAGTCACATTGAGCTCATTATGATGATGTCTTACCGAGTGGGCCCAGAGATACCTCTCCGTCACACGGAGTGACAAATCCCAGTCTTGATTCGTGTCAACCCAACAGACACTTTCGGAGATACCCGTAGCGTACCTTTATAGCCACCCAGTTACGTTGTGACGTTTGGCACACCCAAAGCATTCCTACGGTATCCGGGAGTTACACAATCTCATGGTCTAAGGAAATGATACTTGACATTGAAAAGCTTTAGCATACGAACTACACGATCTTGTGCTATGCTTAGGATTGGGTCTTGTCCATCACATCATTCTCCTAATGATGTGATCCCGTTATCAACGACATCCAATGTCCATGGTCATGAAACCGTGACCATCTATTGATCAACGAGCTAGCCAACTAGAGGCTCACTAGGGACATGCGATGGTCTATGTATTCACACATGTATTACGGTTTCTGGTTAACACAATTGTAGCATGAATAATAGACAATTATCATGAACTAGGAAATACAATAATAACCATTTTATTATTGCCTCTAGGGCATATTTCCAACAGTCTCCCACTTGCACTAGAGTCAATAATCTAGTTACATTGTGATGAATCGAACACCCATAGCGTTCTGGTGTTGATCATGTTTTGCTCGTGAGAGAGGTTTAGTCAACGGATCTGCGACATTCAGATCCGTATGCGCTTTACAAATATCTATGTCTCCCTCCTGAATGTAATCACGGATGGAGTTGAAGCGGCGCTTGATGTGTCTTGTCTTCTTGTGAAACCTGGGCTCCTTCGCAAGGGCAATAGCTCCAGTGTTGTCACAGAGTAGAGTCATCGGGCCCGACGCATTTGGAATCACTCCTAGGTCGGTGATGAACTCCTTCATCCAGACTCCCTCCTTAGCTGCTTCCGAAGCAGCTATGTACTCCGCTTCACATGTAGATGCCGCCACGACGCTTTGCTTGCTGCTACTCCAGCTGACTGCCCCTCCATTCAAAATATACACGTATCCGGTTTGCGACTTAGAGTCGTCCGGATCTGTGTCGAAGCTAGCGTCGACGTAACCCTTTACGACGAGCTCTTCGGCACCTCCATATATGAGAAACATGTCCTTTGTCCTTTTCAGGTACTTCAGGATATTCTTGACCGCTGTCCAGTGTTCCGCTCTGGGATCACTTTGGTACCTCCCTACCAAACTTATGGCAAGGTTCACATCAGGTCTGGTACACAGCATGGCATACATGATAGAGCCTATGGCTGAAGCATAGGGGATGACACTCATCTCTTCTCTATCCTTTGCCGTGGTCGGGCATTGAGTCGTACTCAATCTCACACCTTGCAACACAGGCAAGAACCCCTTCTTGGACTGATGCATATTGAACTTCTTCAATATCTTTTCAAGGTATGTGCCTTGTGAAAGACCAATGAGGCGTTTCGATCTATCTCTATAGATCTTAATACCTAATATGTAAGCAGCTTCTCCAAGGTCCTTCATTGAAAAACACTTATTCAAGTAGGCCTTGATACTTTCCAAGAGTTCTATATTATTTCCCATTATCAGCATGTCATCCACATACAGTATAAGAAATGCTATAGAGCTCCCACTCACTTTCTTGTAAATACAAGGTTCTCCATAAACCTGTACAAACCCAAACGCTTTAATCACCTCATTAAAGCGAATGTTCCAACTCCGAGATGCTTGCACCAGCCCATAGATGGAGCGCTGGAGCTTGCATACCTTGTTAGCATCTTTAGGATCGACAAAACCTTCCGGCTGCATCATATACAGTTCTTCCTTGAGGAAGCCATTAAGGAATGCCGTTTTGACGTCCATTTGCCAGATCTCATAATCATAAAATGCGGCAACTGCTAACATGATTCGGACTGACTTTAGCATCGCTACGGGTGAGAAAGTCTCATCGTAGTCAACTCCTTGAACTTGTCGATAACCCTTAGCGACAAGCCGAGCTTTATAGGCGGTGACATTACCGTCCGCGTCAGTCTTCTTCTTAAAGATCCATTTGTTTTCAATGGCTCGCTTATCATTAGGCAAGTCCACCAAAGTCCATACTTTGTTCTCATACATGGATCCTATCTCGGATTTCATGGCCTCAAGCCATTTGTTGGAATCCGGGCCCGCCATCGCTTCTTCATAGTTCGAAGGTTCACCGTTGTCCAACAACATGATCTCTAGGACAGGATTGCCGTACCACTCTGGCGCGGAACGTGTCCTGGTGGACCTTCGAATAGCAACTTGATCTGAAGTTTCATGATCATCATCATTAACTTCCTCTCTAGCCGGTGTAGGCTCCACAGAAACAACTTCCTGTGCTGCGCTACTCTCCGGTTCGAGTGGAGGTACAATTTCCTCATCAAGTTCTATTTTCCTCCCACTTACTTCTTTCGAGAGAAACTCTTTCTCGAGAAAGGATCCATTCTTGGCAACAAAGACTTTGCCTTCGGATCGTAGGTAGAAGGTATACCCAATAGTCTCCTTGGGATATCCTATGAAGACGCACTTTTCCGCTTTGGGTTCGAGCTTCTCAGGTTGAAGTTTCTTCACATAAGCATCGCATCCCCAAACTTTTAGAAACGACAGCTTAGGTTTCTTTCCAAACCACAATTCATACGGTGTCGTCTCAACGGATTTAGACGGTGCCCTATTTAAAGTGAATGCGGCAGTCTCTAATGCATATCCCCAAAATGATAGCGGTAAGTCGGTAAGAGACATCATAGATCGCACCATATCCAATAGAGTGCGATTACGACGTTCAGACACACCATTTCGCTGGGGTGTGCCGAGCGGCGTGAGTTGTGAAACAATTCCACATTTCCTAAGGTGCGTGCCAAACTCGTGACTTAAATATTCTCCGCCACGATCAGATCGTAGGCATTTTATTTTCCTGTCACGTTGATTCTCGACCTCACTCTGAAATTCCTTGAACCTTTCAAAAGTTTCAGACTTGTGTTTCATTAAGTAGACATAACCATATCTACTCAAGTCATCAGTGAGGGTGAGAACATAACGGTAGCCACCGCGAGCCTCGACGCTCATTGGACCGCATACATCGGTATGTATTATTTCCAACAAGTCAGTTGCTCGCTCCATTGTTCCGGAGAACGGAGTCTTGGTCATCTTGCCCATGAGGCATGGTTCGCATGTGTCAAATGATTCGAAATCAAGTGACTCCAAAATTCCATCAGCATGGAGCTTCTTCATGCGTTTGACACCAATATGGCCAAGACGGCAGTGCCACATGTAAGTGGGACTATCGTTATCAACTTTACACTTTTTGGTACTCACACTATGGACATGTGTAACATCACGTTCAAGATTCATCAAAAATAAACCATTGACCAGCGGGGCATGAGCATAAAACATTTCTCTCATATAAATAGAACAACCATTATTCTCGGATTTAAATGAGTAGCCATCTCGCATCAAGCGAGATCCAGATACAATGTTCATGCTCAAAGCTGGTACTAAATAACAATTATTAAGGTTTAAAACTAATCCCGAAGGTAGATGTAGAGGTAACGTGCCGACGGCGATCACATCGACCTTGGAACCATTCCCGACACGCATCGTCACCTCATCCTTGGCCAGCCTCCGCTTATTCCGCAGCTCCTGCTTGGAGTTACAAATGTGAGCAACTGCACCGGTATCAAATACCCAGGAGCTACTACGAGCGCTGGTCAAGTACACATCAATAACAAGTATATCACATATACCTTTAATGTTGCCGTCCTTCTTATCCGCTAAATACTTGGGGCAGTTCCGCTTCCAGTGACCGGTACCCTTACAATAAAAGCACTCAGTCTCAGGCTTGGGTCCATTTTTCTTCTTCTTCCCGGCAACTTGCTTACCGGGCGCGGCAACAGGTTTGCCGTCCTTCTTGAAGTTCTTCTTACCCTTGCCTTTCTTGAAACTAGTGGTCTTATTCACCATCAACACTTGATGCTCCTTTTTGATCTCGACCTCCGCTGATTTCAGCATCGAGTACAACTCAGGAATGGACTTCTCCATACCTTGCATGTTGTAGTTCATCACAAAGCTCTTGAAGCTAGGTGGAAGCAACTGGAGGATTCTGTCAATGACCGAGTCATCCGGGATATTAACCCCCAGCTGAGTCAAGCGGCTGTGTAGCCCAGACATCTTGAGGATGTGCTCACTGACAGAACTATGCTCCTCCATCTTACAGCTGAAGAACTTGTCGGAGACATCATATCTATCGACCCGGGCATGAGCTTGAAAAACCAGTTTCAGCTCCTGGAACATCTCATATGCTCCGTGTTGCTCAAAACGCTTTTGGAGCCCCGGTTCTAGACTGTAAAGCATGCCGCATTGAACAAGGGAGTAATCATCGCAGCGTGATTGCCAAGTGTTCATAACATCTTGTTCCGCTGGGAGAACGGGTGCGTCACCTAGCGGTGCATCTAGGACATACAATCTCTTGGAAGCTATGAGGATGATCCTCAAGCTACGGACCCAGTCCGCATAGTTGCTTCCATCATCTTTCAGCTTGGTTTTCTCTAGGAACGCGTTGAAATTGAGGGTGACATTCGCGTTGGCCATTGGATCTACATCATAGATTGTAAAGACAATTTTAGACTAAGTTCATGATAATTAAGTTCATTTAATGAACTCCCACTTAGACAGACATCTCTCTAGTCTTCCAAGTGATACATGATCCATGTCAACTAGCCCGTGTCCGATCATCACGTGAGACGGACTAGTCATCCATGGTGAACATCTTCATGTTGATCGTATCTTCTATACGACTCATGTTCGACCTTTCGGTCTTCCGTGTTTCGAGGCCATGTCTGTACATGCTAGGCTCGTCAAGTCAACCTAAGTGTTTCGCGTGTGTAAATCTGGCTTACACCCGTTGTATGCGAACGTTAGAACCTATCACACCCGATCATCACGTGGTGCTTCGGAACAACGATCCTTAGCAACGGTGCACAGTTAGGGTGAACACTTCTCTTGAAATTTTATTGAGAGATCATCTTATTTACTACCGTCGTTCTAAGCAAATAAGATGTAAACATGATAAACATCACATGCAATCAATATAGTGACATGATATGGCCAATATCATTTTGCTCCTATGATCTCCATCTTCGGGGCACCATGATCATCACTGTCACCGGCACGACACCATGATCTCCATCATCATGATCTCCATCATTGTGTCTTCATGAAGTTGTCTCGCCAACTATTACTTCTACTACTATGGCTAACGCTTAGCAATAAAGTAAAGTAATTACATGGCGTTTATGATTGACACGCAGGTCATACAATAAATAAGACAACTCCTATGGCTCCTGCCGGTTGTCATAATCATCGACATGCAAGTCGTGAATCCTATTACAAGAACATGATCAATTCATACATCACAATGCATCACATCACATCCTTTGGCCATATCACATCACAAGGCACATGCTGCAAAAACAAGTTAGACGTCCTCTAATTTGTAGTTGCAAGTTTTTACGTGGCTGCTATAGGTTACTAGCAAGAATGTTTCTTACCTACATCAACACCACAACGTGATTTGCCAATTGCTATTTACCCTTCATAAGGACCCTTTTCATCGAATCCGATCCGACTAAGGTAGGAGAGACAGACACCCGCTAGCCACCTTATGCATCTAGTGCATGTCAGGCGGTGGAACCGGTCTCACGTAAGCGTACGTGTAAAGTTGGTCCGGGCCGCTTCATCCCACAATACCGCCGAATCAAGATAAGACTAGTAGCGGCAAGCAAATTAACAAACTCGACGCCCACAACTGCTTTGTGTTCTACTCGTGCATAGATTCTACGCATAGACCTAGCTCATGATGCCACTGTTGGGAGACGTAGTAGTAAATCAAAATTTTCCTACGTTCACCAAGATCTATCTATGGAGAAACCAGCAACGAGAGGGGAGAGATTGCATCTTCATACCTTTGAAGATCGCTAAGCGGAAGCGTTACAAGAACGCGGTTGATGGAGTCGTACTCGCAGCGATTCAGATCGCGGTAGATCCGATCAAGTGCCGAACGGACGGCACCTCCGCGTTCAACACACGTGCAGCCCGGTGACGTCTCCAACACCTTGATCCAGCAAGGAGGAAGGAGAGGTTGGGGAAGGGCTCCAACAGCAGCACGACGGCGTGGTGGTGGTGGAGTAGCAAGGTATTCCGACAGGGCTTCGCCTAAGCGCTGCGGAGGAGGAAGAAGAGAGGTAGGGCTTCGCCGTGAGAGAGAGAGATCAAATCCTGTCTCAAAACATCCAAAACCTCAAGTATATATAGGAGGAGGGACGTGGAGGGCTGGCTTGGCCTCTACTCCAAAGAGGAGATGGCCGGCTGAATTAAAGGGAGAGTCCACCTCCCACAAGGGAGGTGGATCTCCTCCTTTTAAATCCTTTTTGCCTTATCTCCTTATCTCCAGCCGCATGGGCCTTTAGCAAAAGTCTTGCCCAGCCCAATAAGGGCTGGCACACTTTATCTAACAGCCCATGTGGTCCTTTGGTCGTCACACCCCTCCCGGGGGTCCTCCGGCACCCTCCCGGCACTCCCGGTACACTACCGATGAGCCCGAAAACTTTCCGGTGACCAAAACTGGACTTCCTATATATCAATCTTTACCTACGGACCATTCCGGAGCTCCTCGTGACGTCCGGGATCTCATCCGGGACTCCGAACAACCTTCGGTAATCACGTATACCTTTTCCCTATAACCCTAGCGTCATCGAACCTTAAGTGTGTAGACCCTACGGGTTCGGGAGACACGTAGACATGACCGAGACACCTCTCCG
Source organism: Hordeum marinum (assembly GCA_022496015.1). NCBI lineage: Eukaryota > Viridiplantae > Streptophyta > Magnoliopsida > Poales > Poaceae > Hordeum > Hordeum marinum. The sequence goes on along the minus strand of CM039672.1, from coordinate 277,442,143 downwards.
GCCAATAACCAACAGCGGGATCTGGATACCCATGTTGGCTCCCACGTACTCCACGATGATCTCATCGGATGAACCACGATGTCAGGGATTCAATCAATCCCGTATACAATTCCCTTTGTCTATCGGTATGGTACTTGCCCGAGATTCGATCGTCGGTATCGCCATACCTTGTTCAATCTCGTTACCGGCAAGTCTCTTTACTCGTTCCGTAACACATCATCCCGTGGCTAACTCCTTAGTCACATTGAGCTCATTATGATGATGTCTTACCGAGTGGGCCCAGAGATACCTCTCCGTCACACGGAGTGACAAATCCCAGTCTTGATTCGTGTCAACCCAACAGACACTTTCGGAGATACCCGTAGCGTACCTTTATAGCCACCCAGTTACGTTGTGACGTTTGGCACACCCAAAGCATTCCTACGGTATCCGGGAGTTACACAATCTCATGGTCTAAGGAAATGATACTTGACATTGAAAAGCTTTAGCATACGAACTACACGATCTTGTGCTATGCTTAGGATTGGGTCTTGTCCATCACATCATTCTCCTAATGATGTGATCCCGTTATCAACGACATCCAATGTCCATGGTCATGAAACCGTGACCATCTATTGATCAACGAGCTAGCCAACTAGAGGCTCACTAGGGACATGCGATGGTCTATGTATTCACACATGTATTACGGTTTCTGGTTAACACAATTGTAGCATGAATAATAGACAATTATCATGAACTAGGAAATACAATAATAACCATTTTATTATTGCCTCTAGGGCATATTTCCAACAGACTATGGTGTCGATTTCCCCTCTTCGGAGCCCAAAACGGACTCCAGATCTGGTCTCCCAAGGAAGAACAGGAGGTGGCGGCAGCTTCATATCGTAAAACGCAATGAACTCTTTTCCTTAATTTTTTTCTCTGTAAATAGGAATAAATAGGAGTGGAATTGAGGTCGGTGGAGCAGCAGGGGCCCCACAAGGCTGCTAGGCGCGGCCACGGGGTGGCCGCGCCTGGCAGGCTTGTGGCCTATGGGTGGGCCCCTTCTGGTTGATTCTTTCGCCAGTACTTTTTATTAAATCCAAAAATAATCTCCTTAAATTTCCAGGTCAATCCGAGAACTTTTATTTCTGCACAAAAATAACACCAAGGCAATTCTGCTGAAAACAATGCCAATTCGGGTTAGTTCCATTCAAATCATGCAAATTAGAGTCCAAAACAAGGACAAAAGGGTTTGGAAAAGTAGATACGATGGAGATGTATCAGCTCGTAAAAATAAAATTCGTTCATTCGTTGATGATAATGGTATAGCACATAGTGACGAGGCTACAATGAGGACCGTGGCAAATGAGTAGTTTCAAGTGGTCTATTCTGTTGACCCGAATCTTAATTATGCCCACGTACTGAATCTTTTTGATGCCATGGTCACTGATGCTGATAATGCTAGACTTTGTGAGCCGTTTAAGGATAAATAGATAGCAGATGCCCTTTTTCTTATTGGGCCTTTGAAGGCCCCCGGGCCAGATGGTTTTCTAGACCGGTTTTTTCAGCGTAACTGGGGTACTCTCCATGATAGCGTGATTAAATCGGTCAAGGATTTTTTTCCGACTGGGGTATTGCTGGATGGAGTCAACTCAACTTCCATTGTTCTCATCACCAAAATGCCAAATGCTTCAAAGTTGACTAACTTCGGGCCTATAAGCTTATGTAGCGTCGTCTATAAAGTTATCATTAAATGCTTGGTGAACCGGATACGTCCAATACTTGATGGTATTATTTCACCAGAACAGATGCTTTTATTCCATGAAGGATGATAAGGGATAATGCACTTATTTATTTTGAGTGTATTCACCATTTTAAGTAGGAAAAGGATCCTACAAGAAGCTTCCGTTCTTATAAACTGGACCCGTCAAAAGCATATAATAGAGTTGATTGGGCATTCTTGAAGAAAATGATGAAAAGTTGGGTTTTTCTCATCGATGGGTGGACTGGATTATGGCATGTGTCATGTCAGTGAGATATTCAGTTAAGTTAAGAGGAAACCTCCTTGATTCGTTTGCAACGTCGTGAGGGCTACGACAAGGTGACCCATTATCTTCGTTCTTATTTTTGTTTGTGGTTGATGGTGTTTTTGCCATTTTGAAGCATGAGGTTAATAGTGGAAATATCACACCTATGAAAATATGTAGAAGAGCACCAGGGATTTAACATTTGTTATTTGCGGATGATACCTTACTGTTCTTTGAAGCTTCACATGATCAAGCAAGAAGTGTGTAAGGAGTCTTGGACCTTTATGCTAGTACCACACGACAAAGCATAAATCTGAGTAAATTCTCTATCATGTTTTGGCATGCTTGTCCAGTGAATATTCAGGATGAAGTATGGACAGTCCTAAATGTAAGAACGATGATGTTTGAAGAGAAATATTTAGGTCTCCTACACCTGAAGGGCGGATGTCAAAGGGGCATTTTCAGAATTTGCAAGCTAGTCTCACTAAGAGATTAATCCAATGGGGAGATGGTGTTGGGGAACGTCGCATGGGAAACAAAAATTTTCCTACGCACACGCAAACCTATCCATGGTGATGAGCATCTACGAGAGGGAGAGTGGATCTACGTACCCTTGTAGATCGCTAAGCGGGAAGCGTTAAGAAACGCGGTTGGTGTAGTCGAACATCTTCGCGATCCAAATCGCCGAGCGTCCCGCGATCTCATCACGATCCGTCCCGCGATCCAATCACGATCCGTCCCGTGAACTCATCACGATCCGTCCCGTGATCTCATCACGATCCGTCTCACGATCTTGATCACGATCTGTCCTACGAACTCATCACGATCCGTTCCGCGATCTCATCACGAACCGTCTCGCGATCTCGATCACGGTCCTTCCGATCTAGCGCCGAACGGACGGCACCTCCGCGTTCAGCACACGTGCAGCTTGATGACGATCTCCACCATCTTGATCCAGCAAGAGGAGGTGGAGAGGAGAGAGAGTTCACCGGCAGCGTGACGGCGCTCCGGTGATGGTGGTGGAGTGATTCCGGCAGGGCTTCGCCTAAGTGCTGCGGAAAACCGATCTAGAGGAGAAACTGTGCACCGGTGAAACGGGTAGCACGTGGCCGGAAATTCTGTCCAAAAACCACCCAATCCACTAGTATATATAGGAGGAGAGGAGAGGAGAGGCAGCCAAGGCCTTTGGGTCGGCCGAAATAGGAGGTGGGAAGAAATCCTACTTCACCTCCAATCCTAGTTGGAGTAGGATTGCCTCCTATTGGCTGATTTTCCACTTTTTGCTTTAGGACTTTCTCTCCTGCGCCATGGGCCTTTGTGGCTGTTTTCCCAGCCCAAAAAGGGCTGGTTATTATTCTCCCACAGCCCATGGACCTCTTGGGGTCGAAATACCCCTCCCGGAGGTCCTCCGGTACACTACCGGCACTCCCGGTACAATACCGATACTCCCGGTACACTACCGATGAGCCCGAAACTTTTCCGGAAACCAAACTGGGACTTCCTATATATGAATCTTTACCTCCGGACCATTCCGGAGCTCCTCGTGATGTCCGGGATCTCATCCGGGACTCCGAACAACCTTCGGTCACCACCATACATAACTCTACACTACCGAAACGTCACCGAACCTTAAGTGTGCAGACCCTGCGGGTTCGAGAACTATGTAGACATGACCGAGACACCTCTACGGTCAATAACCAATGGCGGGACCTGGACGTCCACATTGGTTCCTACATATTCTACGAAGATCTTTATCGGTCGAACCTCTATGTCAAGGATTCAGTTAATCCCGTATAACGTCCCCTTTGTTCTTCGGTATGTTACTTGCCCGAGATTCGATCGTCGGTATCTCCATACCTAGTTCAACCTCGTTACTGGCAAGTCTCTTTACTCGTTCCGTAATACAAGATCCCGTGACTAACACTTAGCCACATTGCTTGCAAGGCTTGTTGTGATGTTGTATTACCGAGTGGGCCCTGAGATACCTCTCCGTCACACGGAGTAACAAATCCCAGTCTCGATCCATGCCAACTCAACAAACACCATCGGAGATACCTGTAGAGCACCTTTATAGTCACCCAGTTACGTTGCGACGTTTGATACACACAAGGCACTCCTCCGATATCCGTGAGTTGCATGATCTCATGGTCATAGGAACATATACTTGACATGCAGAAAACAGTAGCAATAAACTGACACGATCATATGCTATGTTTGTAGTTTGGGTCTTATCCATCACATCATTCTCCTAATGATGTGATCCCGTTATCAAATGACATCTCATGTCCATGGCTAGGAAACCTTAACCATCCTTTGATCAACGAGCTAGTCCATTAGAGGCATACTAGGGACATGGTTTTGTCTATGTATCCACACATGCATTTAAGTCTCCGATCAATACAGTTATAGCATGGATAATAAACGATTATCATGAACAAGGAAATATGATAATAACTAATTTATTATTGCCTCTAGGGCATATTTCCAACAGTCTCCCACTTGCACTAGAGTCAATAATCTAGTTCACATCACCATGTGATTCGCATTGTTATGAATCTAACACCCAATGAGTTTTGGGGCTCGATCATGCTTTGCATGTGAGAGAGGTCTTATAGTCAACGGGTCTGCGATATTCAGATCCGTGTGTACTTTGCAAATCTCTATGTCAAACCGTAAACACTGCTACCACACTCCACTTGGTACTATTTCCAAATGGCTGCTCCACTATACGTATCCAGATTGCTACTACTAGTCATCCGGATAGGTGTTAAAGCTTGCATCGACGTAACTATTTACGACGAACTCTTTATCACCTTCATAATCAAGAAACATTTCCTTAGTCCTCTGGTTACTAAGGATAATTCCGACCGCTGTCCAGTGATCCACTCCTGGACCACTCTTGTACCCCTTGACAAACTCATGGCAAGGCACACATGGGTGCGGTACACAGCATGGCATAATATAGAGCCTATGGCTAAGGCATAGGGGACGACGTTCGTCCTTTCTCTTTCTTCTGCCGTTGTCGAGCTTTGAGTCTCACTCAACTTCACACCTTACAAATCAGACGAGAACTATTTCTCTGGCTGATCCATTTTGAACTCTTTCAAAATCTTGTGAAGGTATGCACTCATTGAAAGTCTCATCAAGCATCTTGATCTATCTCTATAGATTTTGATGCTCAACAATTAGGTAGCTTTATCCAGGTCTTCCTTAGAAAAACACTTTTCAAACAACCTTTTATGCCTTCCAGAAATTCTACATTATTTCCGATCAACAATATGTCAACCACATATACTTATCAGAAACTCTATAGTGCTCCCACTCACTTTATTGCAAATACAAGTTTCTCGTAAACTTTGTATAAACATCAAAAACTTTGATCACCTCATCAAAGTGTATATTCCAACTCCGAGATGCTTGCTTCAGTCCATGGAAGGATCACCAAAGCTTGCACACCTTTTAGCATCCTTAGGACTGACAAAACCTTCTGGTTGTATCACATACAACCTTTCCTCAAGTAAACCGTTAAGGAAATGATGTTTTGACATCCATCTGTCAGATTTCATAATTGAAAACGCAGCAACTGCTAACATAATTCCAACAGACTTTAGCACCACTACGAGTGAGAAAATCTCATCGTAGTCAACTCCTTGAACTTGTCACAAACAACTTTGCAACAAGTCGAGCTTTACAAATGGTGATATTTACCATCAGCGTCTGTCTTCATTTTTAAAGATCCATTTGTACTCAACGACCTGCCGTCCAACGAGCAAGTCTACCAAAGTCTATACTTGGTTTTCATACATGGATCCTATCTCGGATTTTATGGTCTCATCCATTTGTCGGAATCCGGGCCCATCATCGCTTCTCCATAGCTCGTAGGTTCATCGCTGTCCAACAACATGACCTTTAAGACAGGGTTGTTGTACCACTCAAGAGCAGTACACGTCCTTGTCGACCTACGAGGTTCGATAGTAACTTGATCCGAAGCTTCATGATCATCATCATTAACTTCTTTCTTCAACTAACATAGGCTTCACAGAAACAACTTTCTGCGCTGCGCTACTCTGATTGAAACAAGGTTCAATAACCTCATCAAGTTCTATCTTCCTCCCACTCAATTGTTTCGAGGGAAACCTTTTCTCAGGAAAGGATCCATTCCAGCAACAAACACTTTGCACTCGGATCTGAGATAGAAGGTATACCCAACTGTTCTTGGCGTATTCTATGAAGATGCATTTGTCCGCTTTGGGTTTGAGCTCATTAGGTGAAAACATTTTCCACACAAGCTTCGCAGCCCCAAACATCAAGAAATGACAGCTTTAGGTTTCTATCAAACCATAATTCACACGGTGTCATCTCAACGGATTTAGATGGTGCCCTATTTTAAAGTGAATGCGGTTGTCTCTAATGCATAACCCTAAAACGATAGTATTAAAACGATAAGAGACATCATAGTATGTGCTATATCAAATAAGGCATGACTACGACGTTCGGACACACCATCACACTATGGTGTTCCAGGTGGCGTGAGTTGTGAAACAACTTTCACATTGTCTAAATTTGTATGCCAAACTCGTAACCCAGATATTCACCTCCACGATCATATCGTAGAAATTTTTATCTTCTTGTCACGATGATCTTTAAACTTCACTCTGAACTTTGCTTTGAACCTTTCAAACAATTCAGACTTGTGTTTCATTAAGTAAATATACACTATATCTACTCAAATCATCAGTGAAGGTAAGAAAACAATGATATTCACTGCAAGCTATAAACACTCATTGGATCGTATACATCAACATGCATTGTTTCCAATAAGTCACTTGCCCGTTTCATCAAGCCAGAAAACGGGGTTTAGTCATCTTACCAAAAGGCATGGTCCGCATGTCTCAACCGATTCAAAATCGAATGAGTCCAAAGATCCATCAACATGGAGTTTCTTCATGCGCTTTATACCAATATGACATTTAGCGGCAGTGCCACAAGTATGTGGTACTATCATTATTAACTTTGCATCTTTTGGCATCATTGTTATGAACATGTGTATTACTATGATCAAGATTCAATGAACCACACTTACTAGGTGCATGACCATTGAAGGTATTTATTCATGTAAGCAGAATAACCATTATTCTCTAACTTGAATGAATAACCGTGTTGCAATAAACATGATCTAATCACGTTCATGCTTCAATGCAAAACACCAAATAAAATTTAGGTTCGTCACTAATCCCGAAGGTAGAGAGAGCGTGCGATGTTTGATCATATCAACCTTGGAAACATTTCCAACACACATCGTCACCTCACACTTAGCTAGTTCTCCATTTATTCCGTAGCTTTTATTTCGAGCAACCGAACCGGTATCCAATACCCAGGTGCTACTAGGAGTACTAGCAAGGTACACATCAATAACATGCATATCAAATATACTTCTGTCGACTTAGCCAGCCTTCTTATCTACCATGTATCCAGGGTTGTTCCGCTTCAGTGACCGTTCTCCTCATAATGGAAGCACTCAGTCTCGGGTTTAGGTTCAACTTTGGGCTGCTTCACTGGAGCAGCAACTGACTTGCCATCCACGAAGTTTCCCTACTTGCCCTTGCCCTTCTCGAAACTAGTGGTTTTTACTAACCATCAACACTTTGATGCTCCTTTTTGACTTCTACCTTCGCGGTGTCAAAACATCGCGAGAAGCTCAGGAATCATTTCTATCCCTGGCAATTTATAGTTCATCACCAAGTTCTAGTAGCTTAGTGATAGTGACTTGGAGAACTATATCAATCACTATCTTATCTGGAAGATCAACTCCCACTCGATTCAAGCGATTGTGGCACCTAGACAATCTAAGCACATGCTCAACTATTGAGCTATTCTCTTTCGTCTTGCAAGCAAAGAATCTTTGTTTGAGATCTCATATCTCATAACACGGGCACGAGCCTGAGATCACAATCTCAGCTCTTAGAACATCTCATATGTTCCGTGACGTTCAAAACGTCTTGGAGCCTCAATTCTAAGTCGTAATGCATGACGCACTAAACTATCAAGTAGTCATCAGAACGTGCCTGTCAGATGTTCACAACATCTACAGACGACGCTAGAGGGGGTGGCGTACCGAACGGTGCATTAAGGACATAAGCCTTCTGTGCAGCAATGAGGACAATCCTCATATCACGGACCCAGTCCGTAATATTGCTACCATCATCTTTCAACTCTATTTCTCTAGGAACATATAAAAACACACGGGAGCTACAGTGCGAGCTAGTAATCTACAACATAATTTGCAAAGACACTACTGACTATGTTCATGATAATGAGTTCAATTAATCATATTACTTAAGAACTCCCACTCAAATTGACATCCCTCAGGTCATCTGAGTGTCACATGATCCAAATTCACCAACTCGAGTCCGATCATCACGTGAGTTGAGGTGGCTTCAATGGTGAACATCATTATGTTGATCATATCTACTATATGACTCATGCTCGACCTTTCGGTCTCTTGTGTTCCGAGGCCATGTCTGTACATGCTAGGCTTGTCAAGTTTAACCCGAGTGTTCCGCATGTGCAAATCTGTCTTGCACCCGTTGTATGTGAACGTAGAGTCTATCACACCCGATCATCACGTGGTGTCTCAACACGACGAACTTTCGCAACGGTGCACACTTGGGGAGAACACAATTTATCTTGAAATTAAGTGAGGGATCACCTTATAATGCTACCGTCGTCCTAAGCAAAACAAGGTGCATAAAAGGATTAACATCTCATGCAATTCATAAGTGACATGATATGGCCATCAACTTGTGTTTAAGATCTCCATCTTCGAAACACCGGCATGATCTCCATCGTCACCGGCACGACACCATGATCTCCATCAACGTGTCGCCATCGGGGTTGTCACGCCCTGCATGCTTCTACTACTATTGCTACCGTAGCGATAAAGTAAAGCATTACATAGCGCTTTAATGATTGACACGCAGGTCATACAATAATTAAAGACAACCCTATGGCTCCTGCCGGTTGCCGTAATCACCGACATGCAAGTCGTGATAATCTATACATCACATGATCATCTCATACATCACATATATTTCATCATGTAATTGGCCATATCATATCACAACATACCCTGCAAAAACAAGTTAGACGTCCTCTAATTGTTGTTGCATGTTTTACGTGGCTGCTACGGGTATCTAGCAAGAACAATTCTCACCTACGCAAAACCACAACGGTGATACACTAGTTTGCTTTTCAACCTTCTCAAGGACCGCCTTTGTCGGATCCGATCCAACTAGAGTAAGAGAAACTGTCACCCGCAAGCCAGCTAAGCAACAAGTTGCATCGCGGGAACCGGTCTCTCGTAAGCGTACGAGTAATGTTGGTCCGGGCCGCTTCATCTCACAATACCGCTGAACCAAAATCCGACCAAGGGAGGAAGCAATCTAAGAATCAACGCCCACAAACCTTTTGTGTTCTACTCGAGATTTCATCGAACCATCAACCTAGCTCATGATGCCACTGTTGGGGAACGTCGCATGGGAAACAAAAATTTTCCTACGCACACGCAAACCTATCCATGGTGATGAGCATCTACGAGAGGGAGAGTGGATCTACGTACCCTTGTAGATCGCTAAGCGGGAAGCGTTAAGAAACGCGGTTGGTGTAGTCGAACATCTTCGCGATCCAAATCGCCGAGCGTCCCGCGATCTCATCACGATCCGTCCCGCGATCCAATCACGATCCGTCCCGTGAACTCATCACGATCCGTCCCGTGATCTCATCACGATCCGTCTCACGATCTTGATCACGATCTGTCCTACGAACTCATCACGATCCGTTCCGCGATCTCATCACGAACCGTCTCGCGATCTCGATCACGGTCCTTCCGATCTAGCGCCGAACGGACGGCACCTCCGCGTTCAGCACACGTGCAGCTTGATGACGATCTCCACCATCTTGATCCAGCAAGAGGAGGTGGAGAGGAGAGAGAGTTCACCGGCAGCGTGACGGCGCTCCGGTGATGGTGGTGGAGTGATTCCGGCAGGGCTTCGCCTAAGTGCTGCGGAAAACCGATCTAGAGGAGAAACTGTGCACCGGTGAAACGGGTAGCACGTGGCCGGAAATTCTGTCCAAAAACCACCCAATCCACTAGTATATATAGGAGGAGAGGAGAGGAGAGGCAGCCAAGGCCTTTGGGTCGGCCGAAATAGGAGGTGGGAAGAAATCCTACTTCACCTCCAATCCTAGTTGGAGTAGGATTGCCTCCTATTGGCTGATTTTCCACTTTTTGCTTTAGGACTTTCTCTCCTGCGCCATGGGCCTTTGTGGCTGTTTTCCCAGCCCAAAAAGGGCTGGTTATTATTCTCCCACAGCCCATGGACCTCTTGGGGTCGAAATACCCCTCCCGGAGGTCCTCCGGTACACTACCGGCACTCCCGGTACAATACCGATACTCCCGGTACACTACCGATGAGCCCGAAACTTTTCCGGAAACCAAACTGGGACTTCCTATATATGAATCTTTACCTCCGGACCATTCCGGAGCTCCTCGTGATGTCCGGGATCTCATCCGGGACTCCGAACAACCTTCGGTCACCACCATACATAACTCTACACTACCGAAACGTCACCGAACCTTAAGTGTGCAGACCCTGCGGGTTCGAGAACTATGTAGACATGACCGAGACACCTCTACGGTCAATAACCAATGGCGGGACCTGGACGTCCACATTGGTTCCTACATATTCTACGAAGATCTTTATCGGTCGAACCTCTATGTCAAGGATTCAGTTAATCCCGTATAACGTCCCCTTTGTTCTTCGGTATGTTACTTGCCCGAGATTCGATCGTCGGTATCTCCATACCTAGTTCAACCTCGTTACTGGCAAGTCTCTTTACTCGTTCCGTAATACAAGATCCCGTGACTAACACTTAGCCACATTGCTTGCAAGGCTTGTTGTGATGTTGTATTACCGAGTGGGCCCTGAGATACCTCTCCGTCACACGGAGTAACAAATCCCAGTCTCGATCCATGCCAACTCAACAAACACCATCGGAGATACCTGTAGAGCACCTTTATAGTCACCCAGTTACGTTGCGACGTTTGATACACACAAGGCACTCCTCCGATATCCGTGAGTTGCATGATCTCATGGTCATAGGAACATATACTTGACATGCAGAAAACAGTAGCAATAAACTGACACGATCATATGCTATGTTTGTAGTTTGGGTCTTATCCATCACATCATTCTCCTAATGATGTGATCCCGTTATCAAATGACATCTCATGTCCATGGCTAGGAAACCTTAACCATCCTTTGATCAACGAGCTAGTCCATTAGAGGCATACTAGGGACATGGTTTTGTCTATGTATCCACACATGCATTTAAGTCTCCGATCAATACAGTTATAGCATGGATAATAAACGATTATCATGAACAAGGAAATATGATAATAACTAATTTATTATTGCCTCTAGGGCATATTTCCAACAGATGGGTGGCTGGCTCAACCTGGAAGAGAGGTACTAATAAAGTCAGTTGCACAAGCTCTTCCCACTTATATAATGGGTGTCTTTAAGCTTCTGTTTTCAGATTGTGACGATCTAACAAAGATGGTTATAAAATTTTATTGGGGATCTAACAATGGACGGGGGAAAGTGCACTGGAAGGCATGGGATTATTTGCTGCAGCCTAAGTGCAAAGGTGGGCTTGGTTTTCGCGATTACAAGTTGTTCAACCAAGCACGATTAGTACGCCAAGCTTGGCGATTAATTGAGAGGTCTGAAAGCCTTTGTGCACGATTTCTCAAAGCCCGATATTACCCTGAAGGTAAGTTAGAGGATACAGTTTTCTCTAGGAATGCTTCACCAACCTGGCAAGCAATTAGCTACGGTCTTGAGATTTTGAAGAAAGGGTTGGTATGGAGGGTTGGCAATGGAGCAAGCATAAGAGTCTGGAGAGACAACTAGATACCGAGACCTCATTCCTTTAAAGCGATAACTCCAAAAGGCTTATGCCGTATCCGTTTCGTATCTGAACTTCTTAATGCCAATGGCTCCTGGAACGGTGAGCTACTACATAATTACTTCTTGCCTTGTGATGTAGAAGAGATCCTCAAAATCAGAGCATCCCCGAGACATGAGGAGGACACCTTAGCGTGGGGACCAGGGACGTTTGGACAATTTCCAGTCAACTCTGCCTATGAGCTCGCTTTTGAGGAAATGAACAGATAGTGATATGGTCTGCTAATGTACCTTCAACAGTTTGGAACTTTGCATGGCGAGTAGTCTCAGACTCACTTCCTACGTGGGTTATAAACATAAGAGAACTTTGGAGACTAGTAATATATGTCTTGTCTGCGGTTTGGAACCGGAGGATAAATTTCATCCCTTGTGTCGTTGCCCTAGAGCTCGGGAACTATGGTGTTACATGGCGAAGGTGTGGAAACTGCCAGCAATTGATCAAGTGAGAAACGTAGGGAAGGAGTGGTTATTCCATGTATTGCTGCCACTACATGAAATCGAAAGGTGCATGCTACTCATGACGCTATGGAGTTGTTGGTTCATTCGCAATGAGATTGTACACCACAAGAAGCCGCCACCACTTGATGCTTCCACGAGATTCCTTGTCAGCTATCTTGAGTCCCTAATCGCAATAAAATTGTACTCAACTGTCGACGGGGAGAAAGGAAAAAACAGTCATATCATATGATAGTGCGATGCACAGAGCTCCAGTTCAAGTTGCGCCTGCGGCCGCCCTGCAATGGTCTCTTCCGCCAGCAGGGTGGGTTAAGCTCAACTCTGATGGATCCCATGCTATTGATGCGGCGGGTGCAGGTATGGTGCTATGTGATGATAAGGGAGGCATTATATTTTCCGCTTGTAGGGCGTTGTACTCGTGCCGTGAAGCGTTGGAGGCAGAACTGCGCGCCTGCATGGAAGGATTATCGCTTGCAATTCAACGTAGTGAACTTCCCGTTGTCATTGAGATGGACTCACAAGTTGCAGTCAACATGATCCAGGGAGGTGAACATGATAGGTCCATCTATGCTTCTTTAGTTAAAGAGATCAGATATCTCTTATCTCTCCGTGAAAATTGTATTACTCATGATAGTCATAAACAAAATAAGATTAACGATAGTCTAGCAAATTTTGCACGTGTAGAGGGAAAAGAACAATGACTTGGCTCGGTTCAGGTCCCTTTTATGCGGTTGAACTAGCTACCGCCGATTGTAATACCTTGATTGATAAGTAATACAAATATTTCGCCGGCAAAAAAAACTTGCTTTGCTACACCAAAGCGCCCACCAGCAACACATCACCCGAACAATGACATTTGTCAGCAGGGAGGTACCAAGGTTTTTAAAAAATATTAGGAACATTCTCTGAAGAATTTTAGGCCTTCAACGTGGCATCCGGGGGCACATTTATTTGCGCGCACACAATCCTTCCTACTCAAAGACAATCCAGTTACACGATCCATCCTAGTCAAGTTAAGTTTTATGCTCACACGTCACTCTTTACAGCCCCAGAATTCTTTCTTCCTTTAATATCCCAACTCCCAAGTGTCACTCTCTGCACCCTGCACGTCCCAAATATATCCTTCCTTTAATCCAATATACTCTCTCCTTGGGATGGGATGCACCTTCCCTTTTTCTAGGCGACTTATTGATATGCCAGCTAAGTTGCTAACTTATTATATAAATTGATGAGAATCATTTTAAAGGACTGAGCTGAGATTATTTCACATGAAATATCAATGTTAAGCTGGGTTGTTGCAACCTATTGGGTCGGAGATTATGTTTTTTTTTTCATGTGGCCCGCGGCCCAAAAAAAGTCCTAGCAACAATTATTTGATGCTCAATAGGCCCATTGGTTTGATTAAAAACAGGCTCGGCGATCATGTCATGCAAGTAGCTTTTATTATCGGTTAAATTAGAGAGGCATCTAATATATTCACGAATATGTGTTAGCTCACTTGGTTAACACTTGTAACTCCAAAACAAGAGGTTAGGTCTTCGATTCTCTCCTTGAGGTTATTTGCACATACAAAAAAAGCCCATGTGTTGCAACGGGAAAAAAGAATATCACATTTTTTTAATTTATAAAAAATGGTCAATAATTTAAGAATTTGTAGCTACGGCCAAACAAATATGATTTTAGCCTACAAAAACGCAGTTCAAGGTTCTACAGATCTTCTGTTTCAACACGGATTGCATGTAGATTTAATTCGTACAAAAAAACAGGCAAGTGATCATGCATTTATTCATATCATGTGAGGAATGGGATATTGTTACAAGCCGGTAAAGGAAAATGACAGAAACAGACGGTGACACATTCGCACACTACGAAGACATATGTGCATCAAGGGCGGTTTCCAGTTTAAACATCATCAACTTAGGGCATGTTCAACATCGTTCCAGCCCCTGGCTTTGATCCATGACCACAAGCTCATCCTCACTTCACTTCGGAACTCCTCATGTCTTCTCTATGCTCACCTTGTTTGGTTCATCAACATTTTCTTTGGGATAATTTATCCATCCCTTATCTAGAGAGTTTGTTGGCTTATTGTTTATAATCTACTTGAAAGAAGATGTTGGTGTCGAATTTTTTATCCTCAAGCCCAGCAATCACAATAGAGTGTTGCATTTGATATTGTCTACACCTCTCATTTCATCTATTTTAAAAACTACATGTATATTTATTTTGTATGTGCAAATATTATTATTGTAACTCTTCTTGAAGTCGTTTTCTCATGCATATTTCTTAAATGCAAAAGAACATTTTTGTATAGTCTCCTGTGGACGCGGATACTTGCGCCCCTATTTCATCATTATTTATATCTTATCAAACATGTCTTTTTTTCATGCATGTCTCCTTTTTAATTTTTGTCATGCATGTCCTCTTTTTTTCTCATATATATCGGGGAAATAGCACAACATCTCATTTTTATCGGATCTCCTCTATATTTTCTCTTTTATTTCTTTTACAGCGAACATCCCATCTTTATTGGGCCCTCCTTTTATTTCTTGCCATGCATGTATTTATTTATTAGGCGTCTCTACCAAATTTATCTTCAATTTCGTCTCCAATCCTGATTTTGCTGAGGTGTTCATCCCCAATCCGGATCGATACCTGTATGAAATAAATACGGATAATGCATTAATGATTAAGATTGCACCCTAGATACTAATTTTAAAATTCTTAACAGATAAAATAATATCATATTCATATTCTACATATTTTTCAAATCAATTTCCATATATAACATGTTATGTTTGGAGTTACAGTTTAGACGCTATGAATATTTTAAAAATATTTGATATGTATTGCGGGTTTAATGTCAGAAACATTAGGTTTTTTTTATGAAATAGTTGACGGACTAAGAATATCTATTTCTTTTATTAGTACGTATTGATTTATTAGTACGTATAGATACTAAAGTGGGAAGCCTTTGCTTTTTTTTGTTTTTTTACTTTTGTTTGTTACTGCTTACTAAGAAATTTATGAGAAGGTTAGAGGTGACACCGTCGGTTGAATTAAGCGGTGGTTCTGGGCTACATGGACTCGCCGCCGCTTGAGATGGTTCTGGGCTTCTGGCCTTTCTTCGCGAATCATCTCACGCTTCTGAGCTAGATATTTTTATATATGTCCAGCGGCACCACCCTCTCGCTTAGGGGTTATGTCCTCTGCAGATCTCGATGCCGTCATGAGTTTTACCTACCGCAGACCAACTCGCTGGTGCAGGTTCCCCGCCTGCGGCTGCTGGGGCTGGTCTCGCTGTTGTTCTCTGTGATCCCTAGATGGCGGAACCTTTTGGGTCTTCGTCTTCGTCCGGAGGCATGGGAAGAACTTGGAAGAGATGCTGAAACATCTGGACCTATAAGATGATGAGTTGGACGAAGTGATTGTGGGATAAGAGACTGTGAAGAAGCTTGAAGCAGATGCAAGGTGGCTTGCGATCGGGAAGCTGAATATGATGCACACCTTCAGTTCCTCGGCAAGGTTCGAAACCCTCAAATCTGTTTGGGGGTTAGCACATGTCCCCAAGTACAGAGAAGTGGGAGAGAACTTGTTCGTGTTCCAGATGTTTTGCTTGGGTGATTGAAAGAAGGTCGTCCATGGCGGTCCATGGTTGTTCCGTGGTATGGGCTTGTTAGTGTAAGACTACGACGAGAAGAAGGACCATTCCTCATTTACCTTTGATTGCTTGTACGTATGGGTGCAGATTCACAATATCCCAGATATGTACCGCGATTCCGGCATAGTGGATTAGCTAGCTTGCCAGATTGGGCGGGTGAAGGAGGTGAAACTCGCACCGCGTTTGTTCTATGATGGAGACTATGTTAGAGTCAGAGCACAGGTACTTGTGGCCAAGACTCTTACTAGGGTCATCCCACTGAATGTTATGTGAGAGGGCCGTTTGTTGTTCCTAGTGAAGTATGAAAAAATCCCCTACTTTTGTCAAGTGTGTGGGTTCATGGGTCATAACCATGAGGAGTGCGGTGACGGTGTTTGGGAAGATAAACATAAGCAATGGGGAGGCTGGATGCTTGCACGGAAAAGAGAGGCGGTACCTGAACCACAAGGAGGAGGACGCGCGCCGCGAGGTGGGCGTTCAGGAGGCCGTGGAAGGGGTCGCATGTTTGGCCGAGGCGCACCACCTCATCGCCAGCAATCACCGCCTCGCAAAAGGTCTTTGCAGGAGGTTGGGATTGACAGGAATAGAGGAGGAGGATGTGACCAGTCCGCTTAAACCAGGGGAACCTATGAGGACTGAAGAGATGGATGGGGAGCCTAGTGCACGCAAGAACCTCAATTTGGATCTTGGGGCGAGCAGCTCTCCGGCTGATGGGGAAGAGGCAGATCAACCAGGAGACCTGGTGGCGAGGACAAACATGAACCAGGCACAACTGAAAGAGATATAGACATATAACAACCCTGCGGGCAGCCAGCTTGATACCCGTCCGTTACCGCAGCCGTATGTTTCTCCAAGAGAAGTTAAGAAGGCAAAGAAAGGGGTCTCTCCGACCAAAAACAAACAGATGGCATTATTTGCGGGCTCCGGGATGGAGCACCGCCAGATCCAATGAAAATCCTCAACTAGAACTGTCGTGGGATAGGCGATCCCGCGACAGTTCGAGAGCTCCGCAATCTTGTGGGGAGTAGTTCACCGATGATTCTGTGTTTAGTAGAAACTCAGTTTCAAAAGAGTAGAGTAGAGGGTCTTCATTTTTCTCTTGGCTTTGATTGTAGTTTTGGAGTTGGTAGTTCTGGCCGTAGTGGCGACATTTGTGTTTTTGGAAGAAATTGGTTGATGTGGCAATAAAGAATTTTTCGTAGTATCATGTTGATGTCTGGGTCTCGGAGCAGGGTAAGGAACAATGGCAAATGACAGGAGTCTCCGCTACAAGACATGGGACACGATGAAAAGGCTACGAGGTGAAAGCACACTTCGATGGGCTTGCATTGGGGACTTTAATGATATCTTGAGGCCAGAAGAATAGCTATGCCCGAACAACGGAGATAGTGCACAAATTGAGGCGTTCCGTGAAGCTGTGGACGTATGTGAACTCGCGGACCTGGGCTACAGAGGACTGGAGTGGACATGGGAGAAGCGGGTGGCTGGTGGAAGCCATTGTCTTGTGCGCTTGGATCGCGCTCTGGCGACAGCATGTTGGTCATCTCTCTTTCCCTTCGCAAGCTTGGAACGTCTAACAATAGTTAAATCCGACCATTTCCCAATATTACTAGAAACAGAACGAGAAGACGCAAGTGTTTGTGCCATCCAATGCCCTTTTAGACATGAATGCATGTCGGAGCGAGACTCACGCTTTGGTGCTGTGGTGGAGGATGCATGGCGCTCTACAGGGCAGGCTCATTCGGTAGCTGGCTTGTCAGCTAAGTTGTTGAGTGTGGCAATGAATTTGCAGAGCTGGGGCCGACGCACATTTGGATCCGTCAGATCAGATCTTCGCCACCTGCATGGGAGATTGGAGGAACTGTGGACAGATGTGTCAAGGACGGAGCCAAGCTTGGAGGAGAAGAATATGGAGGCACGTATGGTCGAACTCTACCTTAGGGAAGAGATCATGTGGCACCAACGTGCTCGTGTAGAGTGTCTTGTCGAAGGAGACAGTAATTCAAAGTTCTTTCACCGCAAAGCCAGTGCTCATAAGCCTAAGAATCGTATCCTAGAACTTCAACGTCAAGATGGCTCTATAAGCACTGACCCGCACAAGATGGCATCGATGGCTACCAAATTTTATGAAAAATTTTATGCTTCTGAAAACACGGTTGGCTTGGAAGAGGTATTATCACATATTCCTGTCAAGATGGATGGACAAATGAATAGCAAGCTTAATGCACCTTATGGGAAGGAGGAGGTGAACGGCGTTGTTCCAAATGTTTCCAACAAAAGCTCCTGGCCCCCGATGGTTTTCCATTACACTTTTTCAGCATCATTGGGATCTTTGTGGTGATGAGGTGACTAATATGGTTGTGACGCCCTCAATTTCGAATGTACGCTAATCATACACACAATGCGTACGACCAAGATTAGGGACTCACTGATCGATATCACAACACAACACTAGACACAAATTTAATGTCATACCGCTTCATATTACAAGCCACGGGCCTCGAGGGCTCGAATACAAAGCTCGACAAAGCACGAGTCAACGGAAGCAAAAAAAATATCTGAGTACAGACATAAGTTAAACAAGTTTTGCCTTAAGAAGGTTAGCATCAACATAAGCAACGAATCAAAAAAGGCGAGGCCTACTGCCTGGGAACCTCCTAAACTACTCCTGGGCGCCGGCATTCTCCACGTAGCAGTAGGCTCCAGCGTTAGTGTAGTAGTCGTCTCCGGCGTACTCCATCTCCTGGGCTCCATCGTCTGGACGCAGAATCATATCGAGGGGGAAAGAAAAAGCAAAGCAGCGGTGAGTACTCATCCAAAGTACTCACAAGACTGGCATCAGAACTATGCTAAGTATGCATCATTATCAAGGGGTGGGGTTATATCTGGGATGACTGCAGAAAGCAAGAATAAGGGGGAAGGTCTAGTCCTATCGAAGACTAGCATCTTCAACATCTTGCAGCATTAGAAGAGAGTAGACTGGTAACTCACATATAGCAATATTTTATTGTAATAATTTTATTAAGTAACCATGCCCAGAGATTCTTCCTCGACTCCCTGCGAGGAAGCAATCTCGGAGCCAATATTCATTTCAATTTAAAGTCACAATTATAGTTATAAAAGGTCAAGGAATAACTCCAAGTCGTCATGTTACCGTGGACGCGACTATTCGAATAGATGAATTCATCCCTGCAGGGGTGCACGGCATTTCCAACACGCTGATCACCTCCGGCCGGACACACTTTCCTGGGTAATGCCCGGCCTAGGGATCCAAAACGCCGTCGCCCCGCCTAGGCTTAACAAAGAGGCCAGCCCGTCGGTCTAAATCCTAAGCGCGCAGGTTCATGGACCCACTTGCCCTTGCACTCCTGCACAATGCGAACGCGGCCGGAAGCAGATCTAGTACACCCAGTCTGAGAGTTATACCTTCCATCCCAATCCGGCGCGCGCTGCTCCATTGCTGACGTCCGAAGAGCTTCGGCTGATACAATGACGCTGAGTACCCATAACTTTTCTCACGTGAAGGTTTGGTGCATAAAAGGTAAAACCACCAACTCAGATCAAATACCCAACCCATTAGCATTTTATTAATGTGGGACAAGCGCGACCCATAAAGTGCGGTCCTGTCGCCCCGTCTCGAGAATGTGTGGCAAAGGCCTCTCTCGCTAGTCCACGCCTCATCATCACCCTTTTGGATGCCTTACCGGCGCATCCTACCACATCTTACACACGGGTACCCTTGGGGCCGACTTGTCTCAAGACTATCGAGAACTCAGGTCCACCTCAACCAGGGTGGTACCGCCTGTCCCTCCAGTCCCGTCTTTCACATGTAAACAAAGTCAAGTTGAAGTAACTGTGTGTTTATACACCAAGTGGATATCCGAGGAATCACCCGCGATGGATCCCACTCAAGGTATGTGTATGACAAGAGTCGTTGTCGATAAATGGGAAGGAGGAATTACCCTCGATACCCATAATCAATTAGCTACGCTACAGAATTAACACCGGGAGTGCTAAGTGAGGTATCACCCTCGACACTCAGTAGTATCTCTGCAGTGCCATGCTAAAGGGGTGTGCGATGATGTGAGGGGCATGGCTCGTCGGTCGGTTGACCGAGTCTTCGAGTCTTCGGGTCGTCGAGTCGTCGGATCGTCGATGAAGAAGCAGGGGCAACTGGGACTAAGGGGGTCACAGGGGATTCATTGATACTAAACAGTTGATATGGTTGCATGTATAGTAACAGTTCATCAAAAACAGGCTATGCATCAGAATAGGAGCTAACTAATACATTAGCAAAATCTAATGCAAGACTAAGAGAGGAAGAAATGGGCGATATCGAAATGCTCAAGGGGGGTTGTTGGCCTTGCTGCTCTACGGTAAAAGGCTGATCGTCATGCGCGTAATCGTACCCGACAGCACCGTCAATCTCGGGGTCTATCGATAAGAAGAGGGGGGAGAAACAATAAATACAAAGCAGACAAATGCATCACGATGCATGACATGGCAATATGCAGGGCTAGACATGCACTAACGCAGTATTACACGTCGCAGACGGATCGGAATAATATCTGACGATATTTTCCGGGTCTCGGGCTACTACCGCACAAATGAAAACATTGAAAAAGTTCCACGTTTGCTATGCTAGGAGCACGTGTGAGACCAATAGACATCGTAGTTGGAACTGTAGAATTATTCTGAGCAACTTTCATGTTCAATTTTTTAATCCGGACTATGATTGATTTTATTTTAATTTTTAAAGATTTAATAATATTTTGAATTTAAAACAGATTATTTAAATTCAATAATTGCATCGATGACATCAGCATGATGTCGACATCAGCAGTCTACTGGTCAGTTTGGTCAAACTAACCATTGGGTCCCACATGTCATCCATACATTGTTAAATAAGTTCAATTTTAATTAAACAGGTTAATTTGGTGGGATGGGACCCACCTGTCGTTCTCTATTTAAGTTAATTAATTAACAGGATTAATTAACTAATCTAATTAATACATATTTAACTATTTAATCAATTAATCACTTAAGTAATTTCTAATTAATCTTTAATTAATTGATTAATTACTTATTAATTAGTTATATTTATATTATTATTTAATTAAAACGTTTGAGGGGTGGGGCCCTATGTCATAGGGCTAGGGGGCAGGGCCCATACGTTAGCGGGGGTGAGGGGGGGCCCACCTGGCGGTGGCACATCGGCCACACACACACAACACACACAGGCACGACCGCGGCGACGCGAGGCCAGCGGTGGCCGAACGCCGGCGGGGCCCGCGCCAGTCATGGGTCTACGTGCTGGGGAAGAGGCCACCGGACGCTCGGGGGGCGGCCACGGCGAGCAGCATGGCGGCCAGCAACGCGACGAGCAGCGCAGGAGCGGGGCCATACGCGTGGTGCACGGCGCAGGCGCGGGCGGAGCTGGGCGTGGGCAGGGGTTCGCGGGGGCACGACGAGCGCGGCGACGGGGCAGAGCAAGGCCGCGGCAGAGCGCGTGCGCGCGCAGGCGGGCGAGCGAGGCCGCGGCAAGGGGAGGAGCGGGGCCACGGCGTGCGGGCACGCACGGGCGTGCGTGAGGGGAGGGAGAGGCCGAGGGCCTCACCGACGGTGTAGGGAGGGGGCAATGGGCTCGTAGGGGGGCATGAGGAGGCCGGCGGTGGTGCGGCGACGCGACGCCGACGGGGAGGGCGGAGGCGACGGGCGACGGCGTCGGGGTCGTGGGTGACGGGGAGGCGAGGCGAGAGGAAGGAAGAGGCGACGGCGGGAGGAGCCGGCGGCGACGGGCGTCGGGAAGGGGCGCGCGGGATCAAGCCCCGCTCGATCCAGATCGGAGAAGAGAGGGGGCGATGCAGGGGAGGAGCGGGGAATGGGGTGGGCTAGGGTTTGGGGGGAGGGGGTTTATCCTCCCAGGGGGTGGGCTGGGCCGGCCGGCCTGCTGGCCTTCGGCCTAGTTAGGCTAGGGGGGGCTTTTTTTCTTTTATTTGTTTTGTTTTATTTTTATTCTTTTGTTTTCTTTTAATTATTAATTTATTTTAGTTTTGTAAAATATAGTTTCAACTCCTAAATTAGTAATAATAACTAGGCTACTGTCCCATTAACTTTTGGCAACTACTAAATAGTTTATAATTTTATAAATACCAAAGGCATTTATTTAATTGTTTTAACTAGTGTTTTAGTTATTCTAGAGTATTTAAACATTTTATAAAAGTTTGGTTTCTTCACCATAATTACCTATGCAATATTTGGCACAACCCAAACACTTTAGTTTAATGTTTGAAAACTTTCATTGTTTCACTTTACTTTAAATTTTGAATTCGAACGGGATTTGGATCAACGCGAGTTTATCAATAGTAAACGTGGTGACATGTCATCATTAGCATGGGATTACTGTAGCTTAACAACATATATTACTATAGCACAAATCCAGGGCGTCACAATGGTGCTCTGTGTTCTCAGTGGGGTTGACTCCCCGGAGGAGATAAACAAAATGTTCATTGTTTTAATTCCAAAGATTGCTAGTCCAAAAAAATTAGCACTGTTTCGACCGATAAGTCTCTACAATATGATTTTCAAAATCGCATCAAAGGTATTTGCTAACCGGCTCAAACTTATTCTTCCCGAGATCATCTCTGAGGAACAATGACATTTGTACCAGGTCGTCCGATTATTGACAATTTTATCTCTGCCTATGAGTGCTTGCACTACATGAAAACCAAGAAAGTGAAGAGCAACAGGTTTTGTGCGTTGAAGCTTGATATGATGAAAGCATATGATAGACTAGAGTGGTCTTACCTGAAAGCGGTCATGCTAAAGTTTGGGATCAGCCCTAGGTTTACTGACACAATCATGATGTGTGTTATTTCTGTATCAATTGCAGTGTTGTTCAATGGTGGTCAATTGGAAGAATTCAAACCCTCCTGTGGTATACAACAGGAGGACCCAATCTCCCCTTACCTATTCTTGCTGGCAGCTGAAGGTCTATCTTGCATGCTAAAATGTACAAAACCAGCTACTAGTATCCATGGAGTTTCGCTGGCAGCGGGTGCCCCGCAGGTGAACTGCCTACTTTTTCTGATGACAATTTACTATTTTTTTGATGCTACCCCGGACATTGCTACCAGGGTAAATGAGCTTTTGTAGAGATATTGTGCGGCATCAGGACAATGGATTAATAAAGATAAATCATCAATATTCTTTAGTAAGGGGTGTTCTGAAACTTTGAAACAGGATATCAAACATGTTTTGGATGTCCAGAATGAAAAGTTATTAGAGAAGTATTTGGGCCTCACCTTTGATGTGGGTAAAGCTAAGGAGGATGCTTTCAAATATCTTAAGGATAGGATCTGGAAACAAGTACAAGGTTGGATGGAAAAAGCTCTGTCGGTAGGAGGGAAGGAAATTTTGATCAAGTCCGTGGCTCAAGCGATTCCAACCTACTCTATGGCATGCTTCAAATTACCCCGTGGGTTATGTCAACACATAAACGGTTTACATCGCAAGTTCTGGCCGGGATCAAAAAAGGGCGAGAGGAAAACAACGTGGGTTTCATGGGAGGTCATTGTTGGGGAACATTGCATGGGAAACAAAAAAATTCCTACGCACACGCAAACCTATCCATGGTGATGATCATCTACGAGAGGGGGAGTTGATCTACATACCCTTGTAGATCGCTAAGCGGGAAGCGTTAAGAAACGCGGTTGGTGTAGTCGTACTTCTTCGCGATCCAAATCGCCGAGCGTCCCGCGATCCAATCACGAACCGTCCCGCAATCCAATCACGAACCGTCCCGCGATCTCGTCACAATCTGTCCCACGATCCAATCACGATCGTCTCGTGGCCTTGATCACGATCCTTCCGATCTAGTACCGAACGGACGACACCTCCGCGTTCAGCACACGTGCATCTTGATGACGATCTCCACCGTCTTGATCCAGCAAGAAGAAGTGGAGAGGTAGAAGAGTTCGCCGGCAGCATGACGGCACTCTGGCGATGGTGGTGGAGCAATTTCGGTAGAGCTTCGCCTAAGCACTGCGACACTACGATCTAGAGGAGCACCGGTGGAACGGGTAGCACGTGGCCGTAAATTCTGTCCAAACAGCCCCCAATCCACCAGTATATAAAGGAGGGAGGGAGTGGCATCCTTGGAGCAAGGCCAAGGCCTCCTAGGAGTCGGCCGGCCAAGGGGGAGGAGTCCCACTCCTCCTCCAATCCTAGTTGGACTAGGATTGCTCCCTATTGGCCCTTTTTTCCACCTTTTCCTTAGGCCTTTTTACCTCCTGCGCCATGGGCCTTTTTGTGGCTGTTCCTCCAGCCCACTAAGGGCTGGTTATTACTCTCCCACAGCCCATGGTCCCTCTAGGGTCGAAATACCCCTCCTAGAGGTCTCCCGGTACACTACCGGCACTCCCGGTACACTATCGATGAGCCCGAAACTTTTCCGGCGACCAAACTAGGACATCTTATATATGAATATTTACCTCCGGACCATTTCGAAGCTCCTCGTGACGTCCAAGATCTCATCCAGGACTCCGAACAATCTTCGGTCACCACCATACATAACTCTATACTACCGAAACGTCACCAAACCTTAAGTGTGCAGACCCTGCGGGTTCGAGAACTATGTAGACATGACCGAGACACCTCTACGATCAATAACCACTAGCAGGACCTGGACGTCCACATTGGTTCCTACATATTCTACGAAGATCTTTATCGGTCGAACCTCTATGTCAAGGATCCAGTTAATCCCGTATAACGTCCCCTTTGTTCTTCGGTATGTTACTTGCCCGAGATTCGATCGTCGGTATTCCCATACCTAGTTCAACCTCGTTACCGGCAAGTATCTTTACTCGTTCCGTAATGCAAGATCCCATGGCTAACATATTAGTCACATTGCCTGCAAGGCTTGTTGTGATGTTGCATTACCGAGCGGGCCCTGAGATACCTCTCCGTCACACGGAGTAACAAATCCCAGTCTTGATACATGCAAACCCAACAGACACCTTCAGAGATACCTGCAGTGCACCTTTATAGTCACCCAGTTACGTTGCGATGTTTGATACACACAAGCATTCCTTCGGTGTCAGTGAGTTGCATGATCTCATGGTCATAGGAACATATACTTGACATGTAGAAAACAGCAGCAATAAACTGACATGATCATATGCTACGTTTGTAATTTGGGTCTTGTCCATCACATCATTCTCCTAATGATGTGATCCCGTTATCAAATGACATCTCATGTCCATGGCTAGGAAACCTTAACCATCCTTTGATCAACGAGCTAGTTCACTAGAGGTATACTAGGGACATAGTGTTTTTGTCTATGTATCCACACATGTATCCATGTTTCCAATTAATACAATTCTAGCATGGATAATAAATGATTATCATGAACAAGGAAATGCATTAATAAACACTTTACTTATTGCCTCTAGGGCATATTTCCAACAGTCATGTCACAACCCAAGTTCATGGGCGGCATGGGTTTCCGCGATATAGAGTTATTCAACTTGGCACTGCTAGCTTGCCAAGCTTGGTGTCTGCTGCAAGAACCCAACTCATTGAGTGCTCGAATTATAAAGTCAGTGTACTACCCTTCGTGCTCGTTATTATAAGAGGAATTGGGAAAGCATCCGTCGCTATTTTGGCGGTCTATATTGGAATGAAGGGAATTGTATACGGGATTGGTTGAATCCCCGACATCGTGGTTCATCCGATGAGATCATCGTGGAGTACATGGGATCCAACATGGGTATCTAGATCCCGCTGTTGGTTATTGGCCAGAGAGATGTCTCGGTCATGTCTACGTGTCTCCCGAACCCGTAGGGTCTACACACTTAAGGTTCGATGACGCTAGGGTTATAGGGAAATGGTATGCGTGATTACCGAAGGTTGTTCGGAGTCCCGGATGAGATCCCGGACGTCACGAGGAGCTCCGAAATGGTCCGGAGGTAAAGATTGATATATAGGAAGTCCAGTTTTGGTCACCGGAAAGTTTTCGGGCTCATCGGTAGTGTACCGGGAGTGCCGGGAGGGTGCCAGAGGAGCCCCGGGAGGGGTGTGACGACCAAAGGACCTCATGGGCGCTTAGAGGAGGTGTGCCATCCCATATTGGGCCAGCCAAGACCTTCTAGAAAGGTCCCATGCGGCTGGATATAGAGATAAGGGCTTATAGGGTTTGAAAGGAGGAGATCCACCTCCCTTGTGGGAGGACGACTCCTCCCCCACCTCGGCCGAAGCTCTCCTCCTTGGAGGAGAGTCCAAGCCAGCTCTCCACGTCCCTCCTCCTATATATACTTCTGGTTTTGGCTGTTTTGAGACAAGATTTGATCTCTCTCTCTCACGGCGAAGCCCTACCTCTCTTCTTCCTCCTCCGCAGCGCTTAGGCGAAGCCCTGCCGGAATACCTTGCTACTCCACCACCACCACGCCGTCGTGCTACTGTTGGAGCTCTCCCTTGACCTCTCCTTCCTCCTTGCTGGATCAAGGTGTTGGAGACGTCACCGGGCTGCACGTGTGTTGAACGCGGAGGTGCCGTCCGTTCGGCACTTGATCGGATCTACCGCGATCTGAATCGTTGCGAGTACGACTCCATCAACCGCGTTCTTGTAACGCTTTCGCTTAGCGATCTTCAAAGGTATGAAGATCCACTATCCCCTTGCTCGTTGCTGGTTTCTCCATAGATGGATCTTGGTGAACGCGTAGAATTTTTTTTTGATTTACTACTACGTCTCCCAACAGTAACACCTATAGTCTTGCCTCATCTAGTTGATCGAAGAGGAAAGATTACAATGATACTCCTTGAGCTGTGTCTAGAGGTTGAAGAAAGAGCAGCCGGCTCCTCTTCCTTGCTACGAGGGTGGCTGCGGAACGAGGTGTTCCTATGTGTGTGTGTGTTCTCTTGCTCTACTTGCTTGCCTTTTGCATAGGGGGCTTCTCCTTCTCGTCGATGTAATACCGGATGGATTTGAAGCATCGCTTTATATGTCTGGTCCTCTTGTGAAACCTTGGTTCCTTGGCTAGAGCAATGGCACCAGTGTTGTCACAGAACAGGCTCATTGGATTCAGTGCACTGGGCACTACCGAGATCCGTCATGAACTGCTTCATCCAGACACCCTCCTTCGCTGCCTCCGAGGCTGCGATGTACTCCGCTTCGCACATAGAATCAGCTACCACGCTTTGCTTGGAACTGCACCAGCTTACCACTCCCCCGTTAAGAATAAATACGTATCCGGTTTGCGACTTAGAGTTGTCCGGATCAGTGTCAAAGTTTGCATCGACGTAACCCTTTACGACGAGCTCTTCATCACCTCCATAAACGAGAAACATGACCTTAGTCCTGTTAAGGTACTTAAGGATATTCTTGACCTCTTGCCAATGCTCCATTCCAGGATCACTTTGAAACCTTCCAGCCATACTTATGGCAAGGCTGACATTGGGTCTTGTGCACAGCATTGCATACATGATAGAGCCTATGGCTGAAGCATAGGGGATGACACTCATCTTTTCTTTATCTTCTGCAGTCACTGGGCATTGAGTCTTACTCGACTTCACACCTTGTAACACAGGCAAGAACCCCTTCTTGGACTGTTCCATTTGGAACTTCTTCAAAACTTTATCAAGGTATGTGCTCTGTGAAAGTGCTATTAAGCGTCTCGATCTATCTCTATAGATCTTAATGCCTAATATGTAAGCAGCTTCTCCCAGGTCCTTCATTGAAAAAGTCTTGTTCAAATATTCCTTCACGCTTTCCAACAATTTTATACTGTTTTCAATCAGCAATATGTCATCCACATATAATATTAGAAAAGCTATAGAGCTCCCACTCACTTTCTTGTAAATACAAGCTTCTCCATAAAATTGTATAAACCCAAATGCTTTGATCACCTCATCGAAGCGCTTATTCCAACTCCGAGATGCTTGCATCAGTCCATAAATGGATCGCTGGAGTTTGCAAACTTTGTCAGCATTCTCTGGATCGACAAAACCTTCTGGTTGCATCATATACAGCTCCTCCTCAAGGAAACCGTTGAGGAACGCTGTTTTGACATCCATCTGCCAAATTTCATAGTCGAAATAAGTAGCTATTGCTAACATGATTCTGACAGACTTAAGCATCGCTACGGGTGAGAAGGTCTCATTGTAGTCAACTCCTTGAACTTGTGAAAAACCCTTTGCCACAAGTCGAGCTTTATAGACGGTGACATTACCGTCTGCGTCCGTCTTCTTCTTAAAGATCCATTTATTCTGAATGGCCTTTCGCCCTTCAGGTAATACTTCCAAAGTCCATACTTTGTTTTCATACATGGATCCCATCTCGGATTTCATGGCCTCTAACCATTTCTCGGAATACGGGCCCATCACCGCTCCTTCATAGCTCGTAGGTTCATTGTTGTCTAACAACATGACCTCCAAGACAGGATTGCCGTACCACTCAGGAGTAGTACGCGTCCTTGTCGACCTACGAGGTTCATTAGTAACTTGATCTGAAGCTTCCTGATCATCATCATTAACTTCATCTTCAACCGTCGTAGGCTCCACAGAAACATCTTTCTGCTTTGCGCTACTCTCTGGTAGAAGCAAAGGTTCAACAACCTCATCAAGCTCTATTTTCCTCCCACTCAATTCTTTTGAGAGAAACTCTTTCTCAAGAAATGTTCCGTTCTTAGCAACAAACACTTTGCCTTCGGATCTGAGATAGAAGGTATACCCGACTGTCTCTTTCGGGTATCCTAAGAAGAAGCATTTCTCCGCTTTGGGTTCCAGCTTTTCAGGCTGAAGCTTTTTGACATAAGCATCACATCCCCAAACTTTAAGAAACGACAACTTTGGCTTCTTGCCAAACCACAGTTCATATGGCGTCGTCTCAACGGATTTCGATGGTGCCCTATTTAAAGTGAATGCAGCTGTCTCTAATGCAAAACCCCAAAACGATAGTGGCAAATTAGCAAGAGACATCATAGAACGCACCATATCTAATAAGGTTCGATTACGACGTTCAGACACACCATTACGCTATGGTGTTCTGGGCGGTGTTAACTGTGAAACAGTTCCACACTATCTTAAGTGACTACCAAACTCGTAACTCAGATATTCACCTCCTCGATTGGATCGCAGGAATTTAATCTTCTTGTTACGATGATTTTCAACTTCACTCTGAAATTGCTTGAACTTTTCAAACGTTTCAGACTTGTGTTTCATTAAGTAAATATACCCATATCTACTTAAGTCATCAGTGAAGGTGAGAAAATAACAATATCCACCACGCGCTACAACATTCATTGGACCGCACACATCGGTATGTATGATTTCCAATAAGTCGCTTGCCCGTTCCATTGTTCCAGAGAACGGCGTTTTAGTCATCTTGCCCATGAGGCATGGTTCACATGTGTCAAGTGATTCAAAATCAAGTGACTCCAAAAGTCCATCAGCATGGAGCTTCCTCATGCGTTTTATACCAATATGACCTAAACGGCAGTGCCACAAGAAAGTGGTACTATCATTATCAACTCTACATCTTTTGGCATCAATGTTATGAACGTGTGTATCATCACTATCAAGATTTAAGATGAACAATCCCCTCACATTGGGTGCATGACCATAAAAGATATTACTCATATAAATAGAACAACCTTTATTCTTTGATTTAAATGTGTAACCGCCTCGCAATAAACAAGATCCAGATATAATGTTCATGCTTAACGCAGACACTAAATAACAATTATTCAGGTTCATCACTAATCCCGATGGTAATTGAAGAGAGAGCGTGCCGACGGCGATCACATCAACCTTGGAACCATTTCCCACGCGCATCGTCACTTCGTCCTTCGCCAGCCTCTGTTTATTCCGTAGTTCCTGCTTTGAGTTGCAAATGTGAGCAACCGAACCGGTATCAAATACCCAGGCACTACTACGAGAGCTAGTAAGGTACACATCAATAACATGTATATCATATATACCTTGTTTGGTTTTGGCCGCCTTCTTGTCAGCCAGGTACTTGGGGCAGTTCCGCTTCCAGTGACCAGTTTCCTTGCAATGAAAGCACTCAGTCTCCGGCTTAGGTCCATGCTTAGGCTTCTTTACAGGAGTAGCAACTGCTTTGCCATCCTTCTTGGTTTTACCCTTCTTGCCTTTGCCTTTGCCGTTTATCTTGAAACTAGTGGTTTTATTGACCATCAACACTTGATGTTCTTTCTGGATTTCAGACTCAGCGACTTTCAGCATCGCAAACAGCTCGGGGACTGACTTGTTCATCCCGTGAATGTTATAGTTCATCACAAAGCTCTTGTAACTAGGTGGCGGTGATTGAAGAACTATGTCAGTGATCGCCTCTGGCGGAAGGATAATTCCTAACTCCGCCAAACGAGTCGAGTACCCAGACATTCTGAGTACATATTCACTGATAGATCCGTTCTCCTCCATCTTGCAAGCATAGAACTTATCGGAGGTTTCATACCTCTCGATCCGGGCGTTCTTCTCAAAGATAAACCTCAACTCCTGGAACATCTCATATGCTCCATGACGTTCAAAACGTATTTGAAGTCCCGGTTCTACGACATACAATATTGCGCACTAAACTATTGAGTAATCTCCAGCACGTGCCTCCCAAACGTTCTTAACGTCTTCGGATGACACGGGAGCGGGTGGGTCACCAAGCGGTGCATCAAGGACATATAATTTCTAGGAAGTCGGGAGGATAATCCTCAGATTACGGGCCCAGTCAACAAAGTTACTTCCATCATCTTTCAGCTTAGCTTTCTCTAGGAACGCATTAAAATTCAGGGGTGCTACCGCGCGAGCCATTGATCTACAACATAAATATGCAAAGGTTACTTAGACTATTGTTCAAGATAATGAGTTTAGTTAATCAAATTACTAAACCTCCCACTCAAATTGACATCCCTCGGGTCATCTGAGTGTCACATGATCCAAATTCACCAACTCAAGTCCGATCATCACGTGAGTTAAGGTGGCTTCACTGGTGAACATCATTATGTTGATCATATCTACTATATGACTCATGCTCGACCTTTCGGTCTCTTGTGTTCCGAGGCCATGTCTGTACATGCTAGGCTCGTCAAGTTTAACCCGAGTGTTCCGCGTGTGCAAAACTGTCTTGCACCCGTTGTATGTGAACGTAGAGTCTATCACACCCGATCATCACGTGGTGTCTCAACACGACGAACTTTCGCAACGGTGCACACTCGGGGAGAACACAATTTTATCTTGAAATTTAAGTGAGGGATCACCTTATAATTCTACCGTCGTACTAAGCAAAACAAGGTGCATAAAAGGATTAACATCACATGCAATTCATAAGTGACACGATATGGCCATGAACTTGTGCTTAAGATCTCCATCTTCACAGCACCGGCATGATCTCCATCATCACCGGCACGACACCATGATCTCCATCATCTTGATCTCCATCAATGTGCTGCCATAGGGGTTGTGGCGCCAGCTGCATCTACTTCTATTGCTACCGTTTAGCGATAAAGTAAAGCATTACATAGCGCTTAATGATTGACACGCAGGTCATACAATAATTAAAGACAACCCTATGGCTCCTGCGGGTTGCCGTACTCATCGACATGCAAGTCATGAAATTCTATACATCACATGATCATCTCATACATCACATATATCTCATCATGTAATTAGCCATATCACATCACAACATACCCTGCAAAAACAAGTTAGACGTCCTCTAATTGTTGTTGCATGTTTTACTTGGCTGCTACGGGTATCTAGCAAGAACGATTCTCACCTACGCATAAACCACAATGGTGATACATAGTTTGCTTTTCAACCTTCTCAAGGACCGCCTTTGTCGGATCCGATCCAACTAAAGTGAGAGAAACTATCACCCGCAAGCCATCTAAGCAACAAGTTGCGTCGAGGGAACCGGTCTCTCGTAAGCGTACGAGTAATGTTGGTCCGGGCCGCTTCATCTCACAATACCGCTGAACCAAAATACGACCAAGGGAGGAAGCAATCTAAGCATCAACGCCCACAAACCTTGTGTGTTCTACTCGAGATCTCATCGAACCATCAACCTAGCTCACGATGCCATTGTTGGGGAACGTTGCATGGGAAACAAAAAAATTTGTACGCACACGCAAACCTATCCATGGTGATGATCATCTACGAGAGGGGGAGTTGATCTACATACCCTTGTAGATCGCTAAGCGGGAAGCGTTAAGAAACGCGGTTGGTGTAGTCGTACTTCTTCGCGATCCAAATCGCCGAGCGTCCCGCGATCCAATCACGAACCGTCCCGCGATCCAATCACGAACCGTCCCGCGATCTCGTCACGATCCGTCCCGCGATCCAATCACGATCGTCTCGTGGCCTTAATCACGATCCTTCCGATCTAGTACCGAACGGACGACACCTCCGCGTTCAGCACACGTGCAGCTTGATGACGATCTCCACCGTCTTGATCCAGCAAGAAGAAGTGGAGAGGTAGAAGAGTTTGCCGGCAGCGTGACAGCCTCCGGCGATGGTGGTGGAGCAATTCCGGCAGGGCTTCGCCTAAGCACTGCGGAACTACGATCTAGAGGAGCACCGGTGGAACGGGTAGCACGTGGTCATAAATTCAGTCCAAACAGCCCCCAATCCACCAGTATATAAAGGAGGGAGGGAGAGGCAGCCTTGGCGCAAGGCCAAGGCCTCCTAGGAGTCAACCGGCCAAGGGGGAGGAGTCCCACTCCTCCTCCAATCCTAGTTGGACTAGGATTGCTCCCTATTGGCCCTTTTTTCCACCTTTTCCTTAGGCCTTTTTACCTCCTGCGCCATGGGCCTTTTTGTGGCTGTTCCTCCAGACCACTAAGGTCTGGTTATTACTCTCCCATAGCCCATGGTCCCTCTAGGGTCGAAATACCCCTCCCGGAGGTCTCCAGATACACTATCGGCACTCCCGGTACACTACCGATGAGCCCAAAATTTTTCCGGCGACCAAACTGGGACATCCTATATATGAGTCTTTACCTCCGGACCATTCCGGAGCTCCTCATGACGTCCGGGATCTCAGCTGGGACTCCGAACAACCTTCGGTCACCACCATACATAACTCTATACTACCGAAACGTCACCAAACCTTAAGTGTGCAGACCCTGCGGGTTCGAGAACTATGTAGACATGACCGAGACACCTCTACGGTCAATAACCAATGGCGGGACCTAGACGTCCACATTGGTTCCTACATATTCTACGAAGATCTTTATCGGTCGAACCTCTATGTCAAGGATCCAGTTAATCCCGTATAACGTACCCTTTGTTCTTCGGTATGTTACTTGCCCGAGATTCGATCGTCGGTATTCCCATACGTAGTTCAACCTAGTTACCGGTCAGTCTCTTTACTCGTTCCGTAATGCAAGATCCCATGGCTAACATATTAGTCACATTGATTGCAAGGCTTTTTGTGATGTTGCATTACCGAGTGGGCCCTGAGATACCTCTCCGTCACACGGAGTAACAAATCCCAGTCTTGATCCATGCCAACCCAACAGACACCTTCGGAGATACCTGTAGTGCACCTTTTATAGTCACCCAGTTACGTTGCGACGTTTGATACACACAAGCATTCCTCCGGTATCAGTGAGTTGCATGACCTCATGGTCATACGAACATATACTTGACAAGCAGAAAACAACAGCAATAAACTGACACGATCATATGCTACGTTTGTAATTTGGGTCTTGTCCATCACATCATTCTCCTAATGATGTGATCCCGTTATCAAATGACATCTCATGTCCATGGCTAGGAAACCTTAACCATCCTTTGATCAACGAGCTAGTTCACTAGAGGTATACTAGGGACATAGTGTTTTTGTCTATGTATCCACACATGTATCAATGTTTCCAATTAATACAATTCTAGCATGGATAATAAACGATTATCATGAACAAGGAAATACAATAATAAACACTTTATTTATTGCCTCTAGGGCATATTTCCAACAGTCATGTCACAACCCAAGTTCATGGGCGGCATGGGTTTCCGCGATATAGAGTTATTCAACTTGGCACTGCTAGCTTGCCAAGCTTGGTGTCTGCTGCAAGAACCCAACTCATTGAGTGCTCGAATTATAAAGTCAGTGTACTACCATTCGCCCTCGTTCTTATAAGCGGAATTGGGAAAGCATCCGTCGCAATTTTGGCGGTCTGTATTGGAATGAAGGGACACACTAAAGCTTGGTATAATCAAGAGGATTGGTATAGGTGATGACACCAACATATGGCATGAAAACTGGATTCCGCGTGACTTCAAGCTGCAACAAGTCTGTCCTAAATCTTCAGACCCGCCTCATACTGTATCAGAGTTGATTAATCATGCTATGGCTTCCTGAGATCCGGTTATGTTAGATGAGCATTTTTATGGGATGGACAAGCAAGCTATTCTGAATATTCCTCTCAGTTCCAGGGTCTAAGAGGACTTCTGGTCTTGGCATTATGACAGGAAAGGGGGTCTTACTGTTCAATCAGCATACATGCTCTTAGTTGCGACCAAACAACACCATACAGACTGGCTTGAGCATCGACCAGGACACTCCAATACTGCAGCCAATAGTCGTTCTTGGGCCAAGCTTTGGAAGGTGCCGATTCCCTCTAAGATCAAGGTTTTCGCTTGGCGACTTGCAAAAACGTCACTCTCGACGGGGAACATGAGACATCACAGGAGCATGGAGGAGACTCCCGAGCGCTTGATCTGTCACGCGGCGGCGGACTCATGGCGTCATTCCCTTTTTGACTATCGGATGGCGAGGTGTGTATGGGCTTTAGATGATGTAGAATTGGCAGAAGTTGCTATCTCCAAGCTTACAAAAGATGCAAAGGTTTGGATGTTTTGGTTAGTGGACACACTCCCGGAGGATGATCTCACAAGGGTCTTGGTTACGATGTGGGCGATATGGTGTGCTAGGCGGCGTGCAATCAACGATGATCAATTCCAGAGCCCTATGAGTACACACTATTTCATCACAAAGTTTCTTGAAGAACTCCAACTGGCTACTGTACAAAATGCCCCTACATCCAGGGACTTGCATGCCCCATGTAATGACATGCAGGTGAATTGGGAAGGAAGATTGAGGGACTTGCATGCATACAAACCTCCGAAGGAGACACGGCTTGGCTTCATCCTGGAGATCATGACACGAAGATGAACGTCGATGGTGGCTTGTAAAGAGATGGTACCAGGGGAGCGACAATTGTCATCTGTCGGGACAAGAATGGGCAGTACCTGAGAGCATCTGTTGTCGTGTTTGACAGCCTGGTTGACCCAGCTACGCTTGAAGCGCGCGCGTGCAGCGAAGCCATCGCACTAGCCAAGGACCTGGGACTCAACTTAGTATCCGTCGCCTCGGATTGTGTTGAAGTTGTATCAAACATTCCATCTGGTACCTCATGTAACTATGCAATGATTCTATGGGAGATTGAATACCAAAGAGGAGTGTCGTCGTTTTCTCACGACAGATGCCATGTGTAGGCTTATCGAAGGTGGTTGGGGCCGAAGGACGCCGACGGGCTCCGGGAGCGCGATTAGGCGCAAGCGGTGACTGACACTCGATTTACCCAGGTTCGGGGCCCTCCAAGGGAGGTAACACCCATAGTCTTGCCTGATCTAGTTGATCGAAGAGGAAAGATTACAATGATACTCCTTGAGCTGTGTCTAGAGGTGGAAGAAAGAGCAGCCGGCTCCTCTTCGTTGCTACGAGGGTGGCTGCGGAACGAGGTGTTCCTATGTGTGTGTGTGTTCTCTTGCTCTACTTGCTTGCCTTTTGCATAGGGGGCTCCGGGGTTTTTTATAGTCCAACCCCCCGGATTACAATATGGATGGAAAGCCACGGGAGGGCCCCCAGCTGGGAGCCTATGAAGCCGTCCATGGGGCCCCGGCTGTAGGGTCTCGTCGCTGGTAGGGCCCGCCGGCTGGGAGGTCCTGTCATGAGCTGGAGGAGCTCGCACGATAGGTCCCAACAACAATCACTTCACGACACGGGTCGTCCTTCGAGGCGTCGCCTTGTGGTAGCCGGCTGCGGTCAGGGATACGACTGGCTACACTATAGTCATGACGGGGCAGGTAATGTAGTGGTTGGAGGTGTGCCGACACTGTTGGAGGCCCGGTCGCGGTCAGCCGAAGTCAGTGGCACTATTGCCTCCGCTGTAGCCATACAGGCGCTGACCCCGTCGGGATGGGGCCACTGTTGCCTCGCACACCTTGGCAGTGGGATCCAAGGTTCGGCCGACTAGGGCGCCGGGGGGGGAGGGGGGAAGCCCCCAGCCGGTAAGCCCACCAGAGCCAGCCGGGCGTAGCCGGCTGGGTGCGATCCGGACTGTAGGGGGAGGTGGCTCGCCCCTCAGTCGTTTTAGAAAGTTGTAGTTGCGGGTCGTTTTAGGCTACGCCGGGGCTAATGCCCAACAAGGAGAGTTCAGAGAGTTCACGTTAGTTCATGAGAAAAGGCAACATAATGGAGAGGCGCATGCTTTGGCAAAAGCTGCAACTTCCCTACAAACCGGACGCCATGTGTGGCTTCTAGATTTGCCCGACATAGTCTGTATTCCTTTGAACATTTGTCTTAAATAAAGGTTTACAGACACTAAAAAAAAGCTAGATATTTTTATATGTCCCAAAAAAGGTAGCTATTTTTGTCACCTTAAAAGAAACTAGAAATTGTTGTCCCTTACTCAAGCAACAGCAAAACTATAGCGGCGGCACGACGCCCTCTTTAGTCTCCATATCTCTCCTTTCTCTTCCTCGCACTTGTCATTTGTTGTCACGTAGATCATCTCGTTGCCAACGCCCCTCCAACCCGGCCCATGGGAGCTAGAGCTCCCGCCGAAGATGGGGTCGCCAGCGCCTACTCCGATGGTGGGCCACGCACGCGACAGCGAGGAGCGGCCATGGGTGGCGGCGTGGGGCGACCCACTGCCATCAATCTCGGCCGTTCTCGTGCCAAGCGCGAGGACGTGTTGGTATAGGGCATGACCATGGTGCTTCTCACGCCAATGTAATGGTATGCGCTACTACTTCATGGTGTCGTCATGCCATCCACTGTGCACTGGCTCGCTACACTTGGTCTTGGTCGGACGGATTCCCTAGCGGCTTCCTGGAGCTGTTTTTCTTTTTTAGAATGGATGCTTCACCGGTCTCTGCATCTCGACAATGCATGCGGCCACTTTATTGATTATTCATAAAAGACCTTACAAAAAAATACATCAGTAAACCTGAAGCCACCCTCTAGGCAACTCCTGTCGTTATTTCTATCCCTTTGATATAGTGGTACCTAATATCCGAGCCTAATACCAAACAGACATCATATCAAATCCTAACATCTAGTGCCGGATGCCCCATCCCAGCCACATACCTGGACTGGGTCACATGCCGGTCCGGTGCACTCGTCGGGCTGCCTCCGCCGTGTTCCACCGATCCATCTTCAAAGCTGTACTGACGCATCGATCCTGCCCGGTTTAACTGCCGTCAATGCCACCACGACGCCAGACAGCGTCACCATCCTACGCTCGTCCATCATCACACGCCCAAAGCGAGACCCCACTGCTCCATGCCGCTAAGACCCACCGTTGTCGACGTGCCAGATGCCACGTCGCTCCTCCATCGCGAACACCACCTGCTGCCACTGGTCCCATCCCCTTCGCCTGCAGGTCCTCTAACCGAGCACCCAAACGCCCCAGGCGGCGCCTCCAAGAAGGGTACGACACACGCAGTTTCGCCGCCGCCCAATCTAAGGAGATTTTGGATCTTCACCCGGGCATGGGGTCGGGTGGAGGGCATAGACCTCGACGGCGCCTGCAAGGAGGAGAACGGCGACCCTGGTCGTCGCCACCGTCGGGATGAACTAGTCATCCAGAGTTTCCTCCGGTCCGATGTCACCTCTACCAGCCCCCGCGAACGTACCGAGGCCGACGACCGCGATCGTAAGGGGATCCACCGGCAACTCACCGCCCACGTGGTCAAGACACCGTCCATCCACCCCCGCGAGCGTCGCCAGTCGAGGACGCCGGCGCCATGCCTAACGGGGCCGCCGCCCCAGGTCCAGGTGCCTCCACGATGGCTGGAGTGTTGAGATTTGGCACGAGCGACAAGATCCGACACCGCGCAACCGACGCCAGCGCCCAAGCCCGCCGTCGACCGATCCCGCCGCCACCGGGAGCCCGCACGCTGCCAGGACTCCCACACCCATGGATCTAGGCGCCCGAGCACTGCCGCGAGCTTGCCGCCTCCGGGATCCGCCACACCGTCAGGAGGGCCGCACCCCACGGATCATGACGTCCGCGCCGCCGCGGATCTGGAAGAGGGACGAGAGATCCTCCGCCGCCGCCGTCGCACGTACGGGCTTTGCCCGGCGCTGACCATCGACAGCGGCAAAGGGAAGAAAGACGCTGGAGGGTTACTAGACGGCGACGACGGCTGAGCCCTCCCGAGCCGCCCGCGGGGAGGCGACGCGAGAGAGATATCTAGCGCCTGAAAGCTGTTTTCGGCTTCGTGGAGCTGTGCATCGGGTTGGTGATGAAGAAGACACTCCGTTCTCACTGCCAATTGGAGGTATCTGGAGGACACCCTTGGCTACGTCGGACACGACGTGCTGCTCAGTTCCCTCCTATGAGTGTCGACCAACGAGGCATGAGGAGAGTCTGTAGCGAGGACGTGAAGAAACATAGCCGTCTCACCCCGACCGTGCTACAGACGGCTCAATCGAATTGCTGGTGAACTGCTCAACATAGTTCAGGTTAAAGACATGTGCTTTTTCTATGAATCATGTGTTCAATTTATAGTTACTTGACATGCCTCTGCATTTTTCTTTAATAAATCATGCTCCCAATCTCTAATTACAATGGAATGCCTATATAAACTGACTTTGCTTTCTTCCCTCCGAACCTTACTTCCAATTCAATGCATAATGACGTCGCAAAAATAATAACAATTCAACGCTTGATGATTCTTTGTTTCCTGATTGTACCCACTCTGGGGCAGGTGGTAACCAAAGAAGGATAAACATTTATGTGTTCTGATTATATGAAAATCTCCCCAATATATATACATTGCTTATCGCATGGCTTTGTTCCTTAGGGATCATCAAATGCCTTTTTAGTATTGATTACCACAAACAAATAGACTGTCTTGTGGGTTTGTCTAATTCGTGGTACTGGGTCTCTTACGTCCTTGCTAATGTTCTGTGCTTAGCGCACGATTATTTTGACATTTGCATTTTATTGCGTTGGTGCTAAAGTTGCCTCCATTTCAATATTCGCAAGTTTCATTCATAAGTCTGGAACATATTTTTTTTTCACGGATGAATCCACAAAAAGTGTACCGTTCATTGAATATGCAATATTTGAATCCTGATTATGTTGTAAAAATAACGTCATTATGTGTAAGGAACATCACATAATGATTCTATTTCAGGTGATGCTAACGGCACAAGCAGCATCGTTGTATGTTACTTATTCAGCTGATCAAAGTGTATGGTTCTTAGCACTATCAACATCATAAATAGAAAGGTACAATTCAATTGAGAACAAAAAAAGACAGATAACACCATTGATATCTTATAGTTTACTAATCATGTAACCTGCATGTCCAACCTTATCGTCCTTGGAAACTTCTGTTGGCTCTTAAATCTATTGATAACATGTGTTTGCATGGTATGGTAAAATTACTTTTCCGAATAACTTAAAACCCAAGTACTTTTGCGTCTTAGGAGTTGTCGTAGTAAATACATTTGACTAATTCTGCTCGAACCAAGGTGTGTCTGTAAAAGAAGTGGAAGGAAGAACCAATAGTTGCCAGGACTCTTTTGAAGCTATTATGGTATGGCCTTGGTATAATTGCGAACAAAATCTGAGGCTATAACTATTCTTTCTACTACATGCATGCCACTGCTCAAATTTCTTTGTACTCCCTTTCGAATTTCGGTGGATCTAAATAAATTGTATTCATAACTTGAATCTCGCTGCAACGAGCGGTACGAACACTGGGAATTCGTGTTGAACGATGCCAATTCTGATTGAAGATAACCACGAATGCCTACAGAAGAAACTAAAAATATGGAGTAGCATACGGAGAAATCATTAATTCTCAGTAGTCACTCCATGTGCCAAGGAAGGTACACGATACTGTTCTTTAGTAACAGGTACAATTTGCATTTTTCTTTCTCATTGTTTTGTTTACTTTTTTTTTGAACACATTGTTTTGTTTACTTCGGTTGCCTTATCTTCAGTCAATCACCTTTTAGTACCTTATTTCTGTACAGGGAGATTTCTGTACAGGGAGAAGCCGATAGCAGTCTGCAGATCCCAGTGGTATGGATTATAGTTTGTTTATCCAATCGGTGTTTGCTCCCAACGAGTCTGCCATCCTGAGATAACAGTCAGGTAAGAGATAAACAGAACCATACTAATTCTAAACCAGGTTTGGACATGCTAGCATCCAAAAATTTGAGTAGTAGCTATGAACCAGTTGCATTCAGGTTCTAAGGAAAGAACAACGTTCCAAGAACATGAACCTGTTAGTGTTTTTTTAAGATTTTGTAATATGTTCATGTTTTACTGCTTTTGATGCATAGTCACATGTCTGCTATGGGATGCCACATGTGAGCACCTCTCCTGAAAACATGATAATTTTTTGTTATACTTCCTTGTTTCTTACTATGTATATGACTACTTTCCGGTTGCACAAATCACCTAAATAAAAGGCGAGCATGAGTGTTAAACTGGAATTTGTCCAATCATATGGCATGCTTCGTTAATAAGCAGCAATCTTCTCTGTTATATGTTGATTGGTTCTGCCATCCTATGCTGTTATGTTTACAAGATAAGCATAGGCACATATAAAGTGTAGATAAGTTCCAAGAGGCGTCGTTGAGACAACAGCGACGATGTCGCGTCACAAATAAGTCGCTCTGACTCCGTCCGTGTTTCGTCGGAGCTTGGATCTTCGACGGGGGGACTTGTGGGTGTTCGGTTCCTCTTGCTCCTGTCTTGCTTCGGCATCGTTCTTCGGGCGGCGTTGAGGAGTATGCAGGGGCAGGGTAGCTTTTGCAGTGGGA
Organism: Hordeum marinum; assembly: GCA_022496015.1. NCBI lineage: Eukaryota > Viridiplantae > Streptophyta > Magnoliopsida > Poales > Poaceae > Hordeum > Hordeum marinum. The sequence continues at coordinate 277,400,908 of CM039672.1, read as the reverse complement.
TTTGTCCGGAAGTGCGGATGGATGCGGCACTAATGCCACTGTGCAAGGGGCTTCTTCTTCTCTAGATGTGCTGCTCCAGGATGGCTTTCTCACCCTTCAGTGGTGGCGACCGGCTTGGAGGCAGCGGCGTGCATCCGAAGCAGAGGACCTGAAGTGTCTCGTTCTGAATTTTCTCTTATTGGATCCTCCTGCGAAGTTTGGTCGAGTCAGCCACACATCTTGTATCCTCCTTGTATTTTTGTATTTGTACGTGCTTGCTCGCTTGTTTGTACTGTTTTTCACCTCGTTTAAATACAAACACTACTACAAAAAAGCCTATAGATAGAATATTGGAAAAATTGCAGGCGCTACTATTACTTAGCAGTAGCGCTGGTTTAAAGCAAACGTTGCTGGTAATATATAACAGTAGGGCTGTCCAGGTAACAAGCGCTACTAATAGGTGAGGCACACCATACGCACACTCTGGCTAGCCATAATAGTAGCGCTGGCCCATGGTCGGCGCTGCTGCTAATAGGGTTAGTAGTAGCGTCGGTCATGGGTCGTCAGCGCTGCTATTGTGGCTAGCCCAGGCCCACCTCTCCCTTGCCTAACTTAGCAGTAGCGCCTTTGTCCTACACGCACTACTACTAAGTCGTTCCTTATCCAGTTTTCTTCTTTCACGCGCCCCTCACTCTCCTCACTCTCTCCCTTGTGTCGGTTCTCCCACATCCTGGCCGTCCTCCTCACGTGGCGGCCCTTCCTGTCCCGGCCCTCCCCACGTGGCAGCCCTTCCTCGTCCTGGCCCTTCCCATGCGGCAGCCCTTCCCCGCCCCGGCCGTCCACTGTCGCTGCGAGGCCCCGCTTCCTCTCGCCGTCGTCGACCCCCTCCGTCGTTCCACGTTCCCTTCGCCGCAGGTAGCCTCCGTCCTCTATCTCTCTTCTTCTTTGTTTCAATTTCTAGGGTAAATATGGTAGATAGTTTATAGCTAGGATGATACTGGCAACAAAGGTGACCACTTTCTAGGGTTCATATGGTTAGATGGATGTATGGATGCATTTAGATGGATATTAGTACTTCATCACGATAATACTGCCATGGCAAAAATTTGCGGCAACGCAGGTTATTTTCTTAGTTCATTACTCGATATATGTAGTTGTTAAACAATGATGGTTTGGGTTGTCTTTCAGTTTGTTGGGACTACTTGTGTGACTTTCAGTGAGGGAGAAGACCAAATCCCGACTATTGTCGTGGGGGTCGCTTGTCCTTCGTTCCCATGTGCCAGACATTTTTGTAATGCACACAGGAATGAATGGATGAGCGACCATCACCAACGGTCGTAATATCAATGTGACGGTGTATCCGCTATATATATGGTCAAATACTAGTGAGGAAGAATGCCGAATGTTGTCGTAGAGGTCGTTCGTCCTTCTTCTCCTCGTGATAGACCTATCGACGATGCACGTGGAGAAGGAGAAGAGCGACCATCACCAACGGTCGTAATATCAATGTGAGGGACTGCACATCATATATACACTACCTGAGATGAGTGTTCTTCAAGGGAGACTCAACAGACTGAAAGACAACCCGTGCTGAAAAGTGATCAATTTTGTATCTTTTAGTTATGAACAAGATGAAGCTCTACTATAAAGCTAGTTATTTTTTCAAGGGACACTCGATAAAGTTTTTTTAACGAAAATGTGAAGCGAGTTTTTTTAAATGAAAATGTGAAGCTACTTTTTTTCTGAAATGCAATGTGAATTTGTAGAAATATCTCCAGGTAGACTATGTTTTGCTGAAATGTTGATTCATTTCCGTTCCTGCAAATTTCACGCGCTCGATATGTTCTCTTTTAGCAACGGTCATGCCGATTTTTTTGTGGATTTCAACATGACTTTTACTGGACGCCGGGACGATGCAGCTCCGGACGCCGAGGGAAGACTTGCGTCTGTTGCTGTAGCATTGGCGATGGCCAGGGTCTCGTCGGCCGCCGGGACGTTGTACCTACCGGCGGATTCAACAGTCCTGGTGAGAGCTGTGACCGAGGTAGTAGCGGCGATCTCCAATGTCGAGGCTGGCCCTTCCTCGATCGATCAATGTGTAGGTCATCGACTTGGCGACCTCCTGTCCTCCTAAGCCAAGGAATGACACGATACCGATGGACGATGGCAGTTGTGTGTGCTGGGTCGGTGTTAGGGGCAGTAGCACTTTTGTGCGTCCGGTTCATATGTATTATATTGATGTAAAATAGCGAGTTGATGTTTTTTAAATTACCCCGCCAACACCGTACCAATTTGAGCATGTAAATGCTCGATTGAATTGCTCATGCCTGATCTGTGCTTGCGTTGTGCACACTACAGTGGTGTTCGTCGGCGGCAGCCGGCTGCGACTGGCGTCGTCGAGCTCGAAGATTTGTGTGGGCCAAGGTCAAGAATGAACAACTATACAACAATGCAAATGAGGACGAAGGGGGAGAGGGCCAGGGTAGAGGGTCCGCGTTGGAAACGGTTCGTAAACATGAGCCGTGTGTGCTTACTGCCATTTAAAGTTTTTGTTGGTACATTAATTTAGTGCATGTATGAACTAAAATCGCAACTACAGTATAGAGATGTGAGGGGAGAAGTGTGGATTGCCATTCGATCGCGGTGCATCCTACGGTGCGCATGCGTGATCCGTGTGGCTAGGGTTCTGTCCAATCAGAATACACCGCAGAATGGGGTGAACACACACGTCATTCGCAAAGGAACTGTTTGCCCAAACAAATCACAAAGTTTCAAGAGAAACCCAGTTTGAACGTTTTGTACATCAAAAGGTGTTCAAAATATGTTACCTCGTGTGGTGCCCAGGCATGAACCCAATATGATTTGGTAAATATTTGAGGAGGTATGGATAATGTTGTGATACACACTCTTCATAAACCGGACCATCACCTATGGAGTTTCATTTATCGAGGAGAGAAATCACCATGTTTTCAAGGGGGGTCCATATTTCCTTGGTCCTTTCAACTAGATTTATTTTATGTGATCAACATACCCACTAGAATGCACCATGTCTAAATTTCACAATTTTCAGGCTGGTCTACCATCTTTAGTCGCTTTTGTGTACTTTTTAGGTCCTTTGTGCTTATAATTCAAGTTATAAAGTTTTGTGCATGAAAATGTGTTCAAAAAGGACTCGACAATCCGTAACTATGTCGTTGAATAACTTTTCATGTATTTTATAGGAAACTAATACAATTTTAAAGGATGTGTGTGGGAAGAGGCAACTAGAGATGTGTCATTTATTTGTTTTGTAACTCTAGAAAAATGTTAAACATGTATGAAAAACATGTTACCTCATGTGGTGCCTAGGCATGACCTCAATATGGTGCGGTAAATACTAGAGGAGGTATGGATAATGTCGTGATATGCACACTTCATATACCGGACCATCACCTATGGAGTTTCATGCTCCGAGGCGAAAATCCCCATGTTTTGAAGGGAAACCCATATTTCTTTGGTCCTTTCAACTTGATTTATTTTCTACGACCATCACACCCACTAGAATGAACCCTGTCCAAAATTTGATATTTTTAGGCTCTTTTACCGTATTTAGTCTTTTTTGTACTTTCTAGACCTTTTGTGCTTATAATTTCGGATCAAACGTTTTGTACGTGAAAATGTGTTAAAAAGGACTCGTAATTTTGTTGTTGAATAACTTTTCATGTATTTTACAGGAAACTAATACAATTTTAAAGGATATGTGTGGATAGAGGCAACCAGATATGTGTCGTTTATTTGTTTTGTAACTCTAGAAAAATGTTAAACATGCGTGAAGAACATGTTACCTCGTGTGGTGCCTAGGCATGACCTAAATATGATGCGGTAAATATTTGAGGAGGTATAGACAATGTCGTGATACTCACTCTTCATATACCGGACCATCACCTATGGAGTTTCATGGTTCGAAGAGCGAAAATCACCATGTTTTGAAGGGGAACCCATATTTCCTTGGTCCTTTCAACTTGATTTATTTCCTACGATCATCACACCCACTAGAATGCACCCTGTCCAAAATTTGACACTTTTTCAAGATCGTTTACCTTATTTAGTCCTTTCTGTATATTTTCTAGGCCTTTGTGCTTATAATACAACTTTAACGGCAAACGTTTGATGATAACAAACCGCTTGCAAAACGTCTGATGGCACGAGAGAGAGAGAGAGAGAGAGAGAGAGAGAGAGAGAAGACTTGAATTTTTTCTGACGCGGGATCACCAAATTTTTCTTTTCTCGCACACGGGTATTTGATGCGCTACATATGCCTTGTGTGTTCCCCCCGCAAGGTTTGAGTTTCGCCGCCAAGTTTTCAATAGGCGCGCGATTTCAGTAATTATTCCTTCCACACAATACCCACCCATCATATTTCCTCCCTATCTTCGAGCATCCCCATCGCCCTCTCCCCCTCTCTAAATGCAGCCCAAACCACCGCCGTCGTCGCAACCAAATATACGTTATGCCCCAGTCTCACTCATCTATCTAGTGAGGTAACCTCCGATCTCCATCACCGCCCCGGCCCAATAGCTCAAATGGAGCATGCGAACCACCCTCATGCCTCCACATCCCCACCCCCTATCGTAGAGCACCCCCGTGTAAGACACCACATATCACACAGAGGTCGAGGAGCTGGTCATGGCGGTGGGGATCCACATCAAGTTGATGGGAATCCTTGGAGTTGAAGTAGCACTTTTAGAAGTTGAGCTTGTAGAAGCCTTGGGAACTCACTTGATGAAAGCTTGGGATTCATCTTCATACGAGTCAATATCCTCTTGAAGCTTGTCCTTGCCCTTGAGCTTGTGGTCTTGTGATGGAAGGTCATCTTGAGGTTTTGTTCCCTTGGGGAGAGTATGTTCATACTTCTCCCTTTGAGGAACAAACTTGGGCTTGGGGGATTGACCTTCTTCCCATTCAACCCCATTGGCGTTCAAGTAGCCAATGCCATGGTTCTTCCGGTATCCTTCATGCTTGCGCATAATTTCCCCAAATTGCTTACATCCGGCAAGACTCTTGTAGATACCCTTTTCTATAATCCCTTTCAATAGATCATTTTCTTGCTCAAGTGTAACTTGGCTAAGAGAATCGTTAGTGGAATCAATAGAACTACTAGAAGCAATATCATTGGATTTATCATTTTTATTGCTACTAGTTGAAGAATCTTTCTTGCCTTTGTTACTAGTTTTCTTAGCCTTAACTTGTGGAATGAATGTAGACAACATAAGTCGTTTGGCTATATAAGAGGAACTCTTCTTTCGAAGATCGTCATTCATAGCTTTAAGGAATTCATGCTCTTGCTCAAAATTGAGCTTCTCGAAGTGGAGCTTCTCATGAGTCCTTACAAGTTCTCTATGATCTTCTAGAGTAGACTCATGGCCTAGCTTAAGAGTGTTTAGTTCTTTAGTTAGTCGCTCTATTTCCAACTTATGGTCATCACACGACTTATCTTGACTAGAGTGATTACTAGCAAGTTCATTTTGACTAATATCACTAGATTTGTCAAATAGCAAGTCATCATCTCCTAGTAGGTCATCCTCATCACTATTGAAATTAGGATATTCGTGGTGTGATACCTTGGGGCATTTAGACATGAAGCAAATTCCACTCCCTTCATTTGGTGAATCGATATGTTGTAGGAGTTGGAGGAAACGAGTGCAATTCCGGCAACACCTTCATCTTGACTATAGTTGGAGTCGGGGTGATAGCTTTTCTCTGAGCGGTGGTGGATTCGGAGCCGGAAACCCACTCACCAACATGAGCTTGATGTCTTCTTATTGAGCAGCTCTTGGTGTACTTGTCCTTCATATTCGAGTCCCTACTTCTCCTTGAGGGTCTTCGTTCATAGCGATCATCTCTACTCCCCATCTCTCTTCGAGGTGACTCATCTCTTGAGCTCTTTCTTCTAGGTGACTCTTCCCTTCTCTTGTGTGTGTGGGGGGTGCACTCATTTGAGTAGTGTCCGAGCCTTCCACAATTTTAACAATTCTGTCACGACTAGATGAATGCTTCTCTTCATATCTTGAGTTGGAGTTCATCTCTTTGCCTCTACTCTTGTAGAACTTGTTGAATTTCTTGACCATGAGGCTTATCTCTTCATTGGTAACAAGGTTGTCGCTTGAAGTAGCGGGAGCATCACTTGAGGATTTGTAAGCATCGCTTGACTTGTTTTGATGTTCTTCCTTGTCCTTGAGTGACATCTCATGAGAAAAAAATCCTTCCAATAACTACCACAAGCTTGAGATCTTTGTAGTTTGGCATCATTGTGATTAATGTGCACACGGTGTCATACTTTCCATCCAAAGGTCTAAGTATCTTCTTGATGATGAATTTGTCGGTAATTTCTTCATTTCCTAAGCCGACAATCTCGTTGGTAATGAGATCTAGCCTAGAGTACATCTTCATGACTACTTCACCATCCTTTATCTTGAACTTGTCAAGTTGACTATGAAGCACATCCAACTTAGATTCTTTGACGGAATCGGTACCTTCATGCATATCAACCAAAGTGTCCCAAATTTCCTAAGCATTCTCAAGACGGCTAGTTTTGTTGAATTCTTCGAGGTATAGGCGGTTGAATAGAATGTCACATGCTTGAGCATTGTATTGCAACATCTTCAATGCTTCCGCGGCCGCTTCACGACCCGGTTCCTTTCCATCATCAAAGAATTCACCTTGCAAGCCGAAACGAACAATAGCCCAAACGGCGGGGTTATGACCAAGAATATGCATTTTCATCTTATGTTTCCAACTAGCAAAATTTGTGCCATCAAAGTATGGACCTCTACGGTGATAATTTCCCTCACTAGACGACATACTCTCCTAGGTTGTGAAACCAATGCAATGGATACCAACACTCTGATACCACTTGTAGGATCAAAAGTAAGTCTAGAGGGGGTGATTAGACTACTTTACCAAATAAAAATTCTTCATTTTCCCAATTTTAGTTGTGGGCAGATTTTAGCAATGATAGCAAGTCAAGCACACCCTACACATCCATGTCTAAGAGTATACCAGCGGAAAGTAAAGACAGTCACATGTAGTAGAGGGTAGGGATAGAAGATCAAAAGCAATTGTAGACACGAAGGTTTTCCCGTGGTTCCGATAGGTGACGCTATCGTACATCCATGTTTATGGAGTCTTCAATCAACGACGGGTAACAGTCGCGAGAGTACATGGAGGGCTCCACCCATAAGAGTCCGCGAAGTAGCAACCTTGACTATTCCATAATGGCTTCCGTCCACGAAGGACTAGGCTCACTATGGGTAGATCTTCATGAACTAGGTGATCTCCTTGCCCGTACAAACTTCTTGGTTCAACTCCACAACATGAAGTATGAGGCTCCCAAGTAACACCTAACCAATCTAGGAGGCACCACCCTCCAAAAGGTTATAGGCTTGATAGTGATGATGAACTCCTTGCTCTTGTGCTTCAAGCTGATAGACTCCTCAACACTCAATCACTCTCTCACAAATTTGGCTTGGTAGAAGAGATTGATTGGGTGGAAAGCAACTTGGGGAGGCTAGAAATCAAGATCCATATGGTTGGAGTGGATGATCTTGATCTCAACACAAGGGTAGGTGGTTCTCTCTCAGAAATTTGGATATGGGAGGTGGGGAACTGTTCTGAGTGCTTCTCTTGCGAGTGGGATGTGGTGGAGGGGTATATACAGACATCTCCAAAAATCCAACCATTACACCATTATTTACCAACTCGGTGAAACTGAAGTAAAACTCGGTCGTGTCGATTTGTTCAAAATATGGCAACTTTAGGAATCTCAGTGAGACCGATATATGATTCTCGTTAGTACCAATGTGAGTGGCCAAGGACAGTTTTCAAACTCAGTGAGACCGATCCATAAAACTCAGAAATTCCGATTCTATAAATTTGGTCATCCTAATCTTGGTCACCGAAATTCGGTTGCACCGATGTAGTACTTGGTTGTATCGAGAAGCCAAGGATTTGGCTAGGGTTCTGTCTGAGGATAAAATTGGTAGGGCCGAGTGGGAAACTTGGTGGCACCGATTTTGTAGGGTAGGGTTTAAACAGAGTATTTTATGGGAGAGCTTGTGGGTGTTTTTGGTGGCTATCACTTGTGCATGCGGAGCAATTTATTCACCAACATTATCTCACCCACTTTTAATAGTATTGGCTTTCCTATGGACTCAAAGTGATTTCTCACAAAGTAAAATGTAGAGTCTCCTTGCTTGAAGCTCTGCCAATTCTGCTCCTTGAAGCTTGGGGTCTCCTCACATTTTATAGCCATCCCATCATTGAAATTTTCCTGATATGTAATTACTGGAACATTTGTCCAATGAGATATATGTTGCTATTAATTACCAAAACCACCAAGGGAGCAAATGTGCTTTCAGAAGCACATAGAGTATTTCTACCAAATTATGATGAAGGTGTATCTCTCTCAAATAGGTGTGGCCAGCAACGATGATTGTGACAAACTGAAAGTAAAACCAAATGACGCTCCAAGCAAAACACATATCATGTGATGAATAAAAATGTAGCTCCAAGTGACATACCAATGGATTGAGACGAAAGAGGGGATGCCTTTTGGGGCATCCCTAAGATTTGACGCTTGAGTCTTCCTTATAATATTACCTTGCGGTGCCTTGGGCATCCCCAATCTTAGGCTGTTGCTACTCCTTATTCAAAGTTCCATCGTGATAACATCCAAAACATGAAAACTTCAATCACACAAAACTCAACAAAACTTCGTGAGATCCGTTAGTATAAGCAACATATTGAATACTTTAGGTACTATTAAATTGATTATTATTTCATTTTTTAATAATAGGTATTGTATTCTAACTTATCCATGGCTTATACCCCCCTCGATACAATCCATAGCATAATCAAAACAAGAAAACTATGCAAGCAAAATAGAATCTGTTTAAAACAGAACAGTCTGTAGCAATCTCTAAAGAGACCATACTTCTGTAACTCTAAAAATCTGATGAATTAGTTAAACATGGATAATTTGTGTAGCAATACTTTGTAGAAAAATATATCATTATCACGCTTCGGTAAAAAATGAAAAATTCCTGTAATGGAGTCAAAAAGTTTATGTTTTGTTTCAGCATCGTTTGTACTCATCTTGTGAGTTATCCCAAAGGCTTTACTTGAAACAAACACTAATTAAAACATAAAACATAATCATTACATAGGCAATAATCATGTTATCTCAAAATAACAGAAGGTGTTGGGTTGTCACCCAACAAGCTTTTTCTTTATAGCCATTAAGATTGGCTTGTGATTGTAATGATGCTCACAGGAAAGATAATAATTGAAACATAAAGAGAGCATCATTTAGCATGTGAAAACCACATTTAAGTCTAACATACTTCCTATTCATAGGAATTTTATAAGTAAACAAATTCTCAAGACAAGTAAAATCTTGCATATGCAAATAGGAAGAGTGAATCATTAATAATTTCAACACAAGGAGAGGTACGTGAGTAACCTGAAAATTCCTATAACCATATTTGCCTCTCTCATAATAATTACATGTAGGATCATATTAAAATTCAAAATATAGCTGTCATATAAGATATTTTCTCCATGATCCACATGCACAATTTTTTTACAATCTTCCAAAGTAGTGGGATAGACATTAACTAAAGTCATGACCTCTCCAAACCCACTTTCAATATTATTGCAAACATATTATCCATAACATATTCATCATGAGGCTTAAATATATTTTCAAGATTAAAATAAACATCATCACCCCAATCATGATGATTACAATAGGTATTGGACATAACAAAAATATCATCCCCAAGCTTGTAGCTTTGCATATTGCTAGCACAATTGGCATTAATAGAATTTATAGTAACATCATTGCAATCATGCTTTTTGGGTTCAATAGAAAGAATTTCATTTTAAACATGAGGAGCTATAGCAAGTTCATCTCCATAAGCATCGTTAATATTGGCATCATGGCCACAAGAATAACAAGCATCACATTCATCAAGAGGGGTTATTTGAGTCGAATCAATGTAATCATAATTTTCTGCCAATGCATCAGTCATTCTCTCAATAAATTCGTTAGCATAGGTATTATAAGTATAGTTTTCATAGCAATATTTAAGTATGGCAAAAAATTCAGATTTGTAGAGAGTAGCATCATACTTTTCAATAAAAGAAGCAACTTCATAAGCACCCTTAAAAGCAACAAATTCTTCAATTTGTTCGATACCATCGTAACTATAAACACCCTTGGCATAAGAAGATAAGATTTCATTATCATTAAAATCACATAAGTAGAGAAGGTTTTTTAGGGTTCTTAGAGCAACAAGTAAAATCATATATTTCACATAGATTCCAAGCATAGCACAACAAACTATTTATTTGATGCCATAAGAGCCTCCCCTTTTGAGACAACCAGTGAGACACAAAGTTAGCAAGCTCATCTAATGATTTCCCATAACTAAGCTAGTTGGGGATTCCACACGAGCACAAATGGATCGAAGATGACCCAAGTAGAAAACTTTATGTGGATCCATAAGTCTTTATTTTTTTACTTTTTACCTTCTGTTTGTGTGACTAAGGTAAGGGAACAGTAGCTAGGCAAGCAAACTAGCAAGCAAAGAAGTAAACTAGTAACTAGCAAACATAAATATTTTTTGATATTTATGAGACAAACTAAATATAACGGCAAATAAAAAGAAGAACAAGTGAATGAAAATTTGTGTGAAGTTACTTGATAGTTGGTGATGGTATTCTATGACATTGATCTTGAGAAGTTTTTATGACATTGATCTTGTCATGTACTATGAAAAAAAACATATTAAAATCGTACGATTTGAATTCAGCGTAGACGTATTCTTCCACCTTAGAGGTAAGAGACTTCAAAAGAGGGTAGTATCCATCATGGAGATCATGAACTTGAATCAAAATTTCCATAGTATACAACGGGAATGAGGAGGCTTTGTAAATTCGACATGTGGATCAAATGTGACAATGTTTCCCTGGAATGTCCATGGTCCTCTCTCCACAACTATCTCCCAATCTTTGAGGCATGAACACTAAAGAGTATAAAAGTTGTCATTTAGAGAATAAACGTTACCGCCTTCCTCAAATCCCATGCAAATCGTATGTTCTTGTACAACCAGTATCAGATGTCTGCTTTGTCCATATGAACTCAGGTAATTTCCATCCACCTAGTTGCTTTGGCAAGAATCTCTTCTTCATTCCCCACAACAACATCATCCAAGTAATCCTCCTGGATACCTAGATCACACAACATAACTTTCACTTATCTTGTGTTAAGACCCAAACTCGAGTCATCAGCAATCATGGTGAATTCTCTTGTCCGATGATAAGGAATCGCCAAGCTGTAGGAATCCTAGAAACCTCGATATCCCAAAAGCAACAAGGACCAAGGCCAAGCGGCGATCAAGAGAGCACCATTGGATCATCTCAATTGTTTCTATCGGGAGAGAAACGAGTAGGGCAAAAATCTCCATGGCAGGGTAGAAGTCATGAGAGGAAGGGGCATTGTTTCTCTCAAAGGAATATCAGCTATCTCAACATGGCATTTCTTCAGCTGGAAAAAATGGAAGACATCGTGAACTCTGGACAATCATTTCGGCAATTTCAACTTGTATGCAACTTCACCTCTACGTTCAAGAATTTTGTAGGGGGCTATGAATCTGGGTGGTAGCTTTCCTTTATCACCAAACCTCTTGATTCCTCAAAGTGGGGACACACGGAGATATGCCTGGTTTCCCACTTTGTATGTTACCTCCTTGCGCTTACTATCAGCATAACTCTTCTGCCTGAACTGGGCTATCTTGAATCGGTCACGATCAGCTTGACCTTCTCTTCAGAATCTCGAATAAGATCGGGACCCCAAAAAATCGTTCTTCAACACCATCCCACAACAATGGTGTTCCGCACCTCCTTCCATATAGAGCTTCGAAAGGGGCCATCTTCAAAATGGTCTGATAGCTGTTGTTGTATGAGAACTCTTTGTAGGGAAAGTTACCATCCTATCTAGACCCATAGTCTAGCGCACAAGATCTCAACATGTCCTCCACAATCTGGTTGACTCTCTCGACCCTTCCTTCTGTCTGCGGATGAAAAGTTGTATTGAATTCCAACCTCGTACCGAAAGTTTCATGTAACTAATGCCAAAACTTTGAGGTAAATTGTGTTCCTCTATCTGATACAATACTTGTCGTGTTTTTATGGCATATCTCCTCATGAGAGAACTTAGGTGTGAGGCCATCGCAACTAGGTGGCAGCTTGAACGGGGTTGGTCGGAATCGAGAGACGCGAGTTTTACCCAGGTTTGGCCCCTCGCAATGGAGGTAAAAGCCTATGTCCTGCTTGTGTGTTATTGATGATGATGATGGTCTCGACTACAACGGTGCTCTTTCGTTACCTCTAGTCTCGAGGGATTCTAATATGTCTATCGCTAATGACTTTTCTTGTCCCTCTTGGGGTGCCTTGTCCCTCATTATATAAGTTGAAGGAGCAGGCTTACATATAGAGTCCTAGTAGGATTAGGACTAGTCTCTCTTCTATTACAAGAAGATCCTAGTCCGGGTCTAGCTTCCCTTAATTGGAGTCCTACTCCTCGAGCCGGCCCTACAGGCCTCTCCATAAGTCGCCTTATGCTGGGTTGCACACTGGGCCTTAGGCCTTGTCCTCAAGGTTGACCCGGTAAGGGAGGTGACCCATGAGCCACCAAATGATGGGTCGGGTCATACCTCCTGATCGGGTCAAACCGTGGAGTATATCCCCAACATTAGCCTCGAGGTTAGCTTGAATTTATTAATGGTAAGCTTATTAAATAAGGATAATGAATATGCCAAGGGACCGGCTTGCTCCACTGGCCAGCTTATTTCAATGAAGTGTCTCCTCGAAAATCCGGGTCTCTCTTTGTCATAGCATTGGGCCAGCTTCACAATCCACTTGCTGATGTGGTTTCCTCGTAGAAAAAATATGGGTCATTAGACGTAGTGGATGAAAATATTTCCGAGTTATGGATGTAGAAATTGCCAACTTGTGAAGCTGGGTTGCATATAGACTCTACCGGTTCATGATGATGATACCAAGTCTTGATCGTTGGCATTGCCAGGTCAAACAATTGGACTGCAGTTGAATTAATGAAATTACTGGGAATAAAGAAATATGTGCGATGTTGAGATGTCTTTCAATTCTTTGGCTAGATAAAATTATTGGAATAAAAGATCCATCTAATGTTGAGCCGGCTTCTAGGTCTTTCTATGAATAACTTGGATAATATAATATTTGCAAACCTCCATCAAGAAATGAGACTAGTCTCGTTCACAATTGACAGGTTGAAATTGTTCTTCTATTTTTTTTATATCCATATTACCCATAGCCCCCAAGCTCCGAGAATTCTCATTTTATGATGACTTGGTGCTTTGTGTAGAACAATATCTTGACTGTGTAGCCCCCAAGGGCCGGGTTGTCTACAACAGCCTATGACTTGTAATTGTCTTATACTTAAAACTTCAGACAGTGTAGCCCCCAAGGGCCGGGTTGTTTTGCCTACAACAACCTTGGACTTTGAACTTGGTTTTGAATGTCGTAGGTAGATAGCTTTGGAGAAATCCGGGTTGTCATCTAAGTTGCCAGTTATAAACTCAGTGTCTTGCACTTCACATGTGTAGCCCCCAAGGGCCGGCTCATCAGTATGTGATGGGTTGGGTCTTCAATGTTCACATTATAATCTGTTTAAACATATGAATAATGTAGCTCCCAAGTGATGGGTCGCATGCCTACAGCTACTTGGGACTTTAGAAAAATAGACCTAAGTAGTGTAGCCCCCAAGTGCCGGGTCGTTTGCTTACAACGAGTCTAGACTTATTTGTACTTCTCCTTTGAAAAGAAAAAAACACCATATGATGTAGCCCCCAAGGGATGGGTCAGATGCCTGCAGCGACTTGGGACTGTGTGAGAATAATATAACTCATCATAATGCAATTTAGAAGTTCTCTTGAACTGGCATTAATCTGACTTGAATGAATCCTTGACTGTGGTTGTAATGTAACCCGATAATTTATTGTGTGTACAAATATCCTGGAATAATGCCTTTGTGTTTAAACTGAAATCCCTGCTCGTGGTGGTGGTGCAACCTGGTAAATATATGTTTGAGAAATCCATATGTGTTGTAGTTTACTACAGAGCACAAGTTGAAAAAAATCCAAGAGCCAGTCAATTAAATGACCTGACATTATATGTGATAAGTTGGCTCAGCAATATAGACCAGCTCTTCGAGAGTAATCATTTCTTCTAAGCTAGCTTGAAAACCCCAATCATTTAATACTGGTTATGATAAACCATGATGATCTAGCCATTTCGGCTATCAAGGATTTATTTGTTCCTGCAGAAGTTACGATGTAACCCGGTTTGAAGTTCGGCTTTCCGCAATATAAACAAATATAAAAATGTATGTATGATGCATTTAGCAATGATGCAATGCAGGATGATGTATGTATATGATAACAGAGTATAAAAATGCAGGCTTTCGAGGCTCGACATAAAGACTAGTTTTCGAGGCTCGAGTCTTGCTTCAATGAAGCGGGTGCGATAACCCATGGTTTATCCTTGCTCTGTGTAAGCCGGCTCTCATCTGACTCAAGCCAGTGTGTTAACCTTGATAAATTCAGGGTCCAGATGGATGGACTTATCAAGAGTACATGGGGTTACCTATTCGGAGTAGCATCTTGCAAACAGGCAGGTTTAACCATTACTTGTAATGGCATTTAGCCAGGTCAAGAGGGATATTAATGGCTAACTTGTTGAGTCGAGAGCCCCCAAGTGACCTATAATCATGGAAAAGCTCAGCATAGGATATACAAGAGACAATGCTACTACTGCAAAATATCTTGGGGCTCAAATAAGCCGACTTTATTACATTGACCATAATATGATGAGCCAATAAGGCGGGATAAATATGTTTGAATAGCGCATCGTGGCAGCTAGTCCTTTTTGGCAGCCTTTAGTTTTTTTTCCTATATGACAGGACACACATGTTTGAACTGCTCATCGTGGTAGCTAGTCCTCTTTGGCAACCTTTAATTTTTCGCCAATATGGCAGGACACCCATGTTTGAACTGCGCATTGTGGCATCTAGTCCTCTTGGGCCACCTTTAATTTTTTTGCCAATAAGGCAGCAACCCCTGGGACCGGGTTATATTCGTTGTCATGACCCGGGGTTCTTGTATTTGTTGAAAACGACCAAATTTGTCGAGCCATGTCTGTGTAGCCCCCGAGTCTTAAGTCGACTCGAGGAGCCGGCTTGAGAGTCTTCATACTTGGCTATGGCAACAAGACATAAGATTGATGCCCAAACAAAGGAATTTATTCAAAGTGGAGACGATGTGGTGAGTTGACGATCTTCATTATGCTCATCGTATGTATTTGGCGAATGTCGTTGCCAAATTGAGTTCATATGCCTCTTGACCCATTCTTTGCTATTCTCATATGGCCCGGATCTCATGGCTCCTCCATGGCCATTTTTTCTTTGTTGTTGGCTTTTGAATTGCCGGCTCAATGGTGGCCGGTTCAAATTGTAGCTTCTCGAGGGATGTTTCCTTCATGGTCGGCTCTCTTAATTATTTTAATGTGGTGGAGCAAACATAACAGTGGGGATGGCAGACCAATGTGCCCATCCATTGGCAACTTGACGCGAGTGGAGGCTGGCGCGGGCTATGGCAATGTTGCATAAGACATGATTCTAAAAGCCATGTTTTCCTTTGCTCCAATGTTGTTTGTAGGAGATCGGGCCGCTAGGTCGGCAGACTGCGTGTGTACGTAGGGCAGTTTGAACGGGCAGGCACGACCCCTGCATTTTGTTGTACACCAAACCATGGGGATGGCGGCTTGTTGTTGTTGTTATTGTTGTCGTTGTCATCGTCGTCGTCATCGTTGTCGTTGTTGTTGTCGTTGTTATTGTTGTTGTTGTTGTTGTTGTTGTTGTTGTTGTTGTTGTTGTTGTCGTCGTTGTTGTTGTTGTTGTCGTTGTTGTTGTTGTTGTTGTTGTCGTTGTCGTCATCGTCGTCGTCGTTGTCATCGTCGTCATCGTCGTCGCCATCGTCGTCGTCGTCGTCGTCGTCGTTGTTGTTGTTGTTGTTGTTGTTGTTGTTGTTGTTGTTGTTGTTGTTGTTGTTGTTGTTGTTGTTGTTGTTGTTGTTGTTGTTGTCGTTGTCGTTGTTGTTGTCGTCGTCGTCGTCGCCGCCGCCGCCGTCGTCGTCGTCGTCATCGTCGTTGTCGTCGTCGTCGTCGTCGTCATTGTTGTTGTTGTTGTTGTTGTTGTTGTTGTTGTTGTTGTTGTTGTTGTTGTTGTTGTTGTTGTTGTTGTTGTTGTTGTTGTTGTTGCTGCTGCTGCTGCTGCTGTTGTTGCTGTTGTTGTTGCTGCCGTTGTTGTTGTTGTTGTTGTTGTTGTTGTTGTTGTTGTTGTTGTTGTTGTTGTTGTTGTTGCTATTGCTGTTATTGTTGTTGTTGTTGTTGTTGTTGTTGTTGTTGTTGTTGTTGTTGTTGTCAGAATAGAGACTCGCGATACTGTAAAAAGTGTTTCGAGAGCGCTTTTGGTCTTTTTTAGGGTAGATCTGAATATATAGGCCAGAGAACGACGTCGGGAGACGCTCCAGGGGGCAGCAAATATCTAGCTTTGCCCCCTGGTGGTGCGGCTGGATATGTGGTCGGGCCCTGGAGCATCGTCCGGCCTTCGTGTGGAGCTTCTAGGTCTTGTATTGGTCCAGAAAAATCGTCAAAAAGTTTCATGGCAATTGGACTCGGTTTGGTACTGTAACTCTGAAAAGGCAAAAACATGCAGAAAACATGAACTGGCACTATGCAGTGGGTCAATAGGTTAGTGCTCAAAAATATTATAAATTGGTAAATAAATACCCAAAAAGTATCCTAGAATGATAATATATTAGCATGGAACAATCAAAAATTATATATACGTTGGAGACGTATAGGCATTCCCAAGCTTAATTCCTGCTCGTCCTCGAGTAGGTAAATGATAAAAACAGAATTTTTGATTTGACATGCTACCCATTATGTAATCTTTGGTATGCATGCTCATTGAGAAATGATGAATTAACAAACAACAACATAGTAATATTTATAAGTACAGGAAACAAAATCATTAAATTTTCAAAGTATACGATCCTAAAAGAGTGTTTTTACCCCTATTCATCTTATTATATTAGCAAGGCATGACTCCATCTTCACCACATAGATAAATTTTTTAAGCACCATGGTGTCCAAGTCAGGCAATTGGATCATACTTTTTCAATATGCATCAACTTTTTATTCTTCACGCAATACATGAGCGTGAACAATTGGACATAGCATATAGGTGGTATAGAATATGATGGTAGGTATCAAAGGGTTAAAAAGTGGAGAAGATAGTCTCACATCAACTAGGCGTACCAATGAGCTATGGAGGTGATCATTGGTAGATGTCAATGCAAGGCGTAGGGATTTCCATGCAAATGATGCACTGGAGCTATAAGTGTATGAAACCTCAACTGGAGCTAAGTGGGGTGTGCATCAAACTTGCTTTCTCATGAAGACCTCGGGCGTTTGAGGAAGCTCGTCTTCGGAATATACAAGCCAAGTTTATCATATGAAAAGTTAATTCCCACTAGCATATGGAAGTGTGAGGGATCACTAGAAGAGTGTCTAGAGGGGGTGCGTGAATAGACTACTACCATAAAATTAAAACCTAACCTTTTCCCAAGTTAATAGGTTGGCAGATTTTAACATTTTTAGCAAGGCTAGCAAGTTTATATACCCTACACATGCATGTCAACAAATATAGCAGCGAAAAGTAAAGACATTGCACATGAAGTAAAGAGATAAGATGTGGAGATCAAACACAATTGGATACATAAAGATTTTTCCCGTGGTTCCGATAGGTGGTGCTATTGTACGTCCATGTTTATGGAGTCTTCAACCCATGGAGGGTAACGTACGAGAGAGTCCATGGAGGGATCTACCCATAAGGTTCCACGAAGTAGCAACCTTGACTATTCCATAACGGCTTCCGTCCATGAAGGACTAGCCTCAATATGGGTAGATCTTCACAAAGTAGGTGATCTCCTTGCCCTTACAAACTTCTTGGTTCACTCCACAACACGAAGTAGGAGGCTCCCAAGCGACACCTAACCAATCTAGGAGGCACCACCCTCCAAAAGGTAATAGGCTCGGTAATGTCGATGAACTCCTTGCTCTTGTGCTTCAAGATGATAGACTCCTCAACACACAATCACTCTCTCACATATATGGATTGGTAGAAGAGATGGGATTGGTGGAAAGCAACTTGGGGAGGCTAGAAATCAAGATCCATATGGTTGGAGTGGAAGATCTTGACCTCAACACAAAGGTAGCTGGTTCTCTCTCAGAAAAGCTGATAGGATAGGTATGGAATAGTCCTGAGTGCTTATCTTTCAAGTAGGTGGTGGTGAAGGGGTATATATAGGCATCCCCAAAAATCCAGCCATTACACACAAAATGACCAACTCGGTGACACCGATGTGTTAATCTCGGAGGTACCAAAGTGAGCAAAAGGTGGCAACTTTTGAATATCGGTGAGACCGATATAGGAATCTCGGTTGCGCCGATAAGGTGACCAATGGTCAGAATTGCCAATCTCGGTGATGCTGATTCAACATTCTCGAACGGACCAAAAATGTGAACTTGCGTAACAGAAAGTTGGCATCCCAACTCGGTGGCACCGAATGCAGTATCGGCTGCACCGAAGTGGGTAGGGTTTGGCTGGGTCTGTCTAGGGTTTGGTATCGGTGGCACCGGATGTGGAATGTTGGTTGCACCTATTTTGCATGTTTAGCTTTGGACAGACTTTGGTGAGAGAGTTTTTGGGTGTCTTTGGTGACTATCACTTGTCCACGTATGAGCATTTTGTGCACCAACAAAACTTTACCCCCTTTTAATAGTATTAGCTTTCCTATGGACTCAAGGTGATTTCTCACAAATATAAAATGTAGAGTTTTCTTGCTTGAAGCTTTGCCAATCCATTTCCTTGCATCTTGGGGTATTTCACAATCTCTTTTCCAACCCAACTCTCAAGGACTATTATGTGAAATGCACTAGATAAAAGTATTATCCAAGAGACAATGTATGTTGTCATGAATTATCAAAACCACCAAGGGAGCATGTTGTGCTTTCAATCTCCCCATTTTTGGTAATTGATGACAACATACAATCAAAGCTTCAAATAAAGAGATGTGTGAATATAATGAAGACTTTAAGAGACACATGACTTACATTTTCTCCCCCTAAATGTGTGCAACCCTTTAAAGGATAGTTGCTTTGGAATGCATGACACGCGTATGGATGAAGGGATATAAGAAGTCATGTGTATCTTGGCTATATGCATCAAAATATGTATGAATGAAATGTATCCTTGTTCAAGACTTCACTCTTGCAAACAATATGTGCAAGAAGCAAGAGATCATCTTGATCAAAGATATGATGCATAGACTTACCTTGAGTTCTTGAGCATTCTAGTAGTAGAGACACACCTGAGAAAACAATGTTAGGAAACACAAGAGTATTCTACTAATCAAAAGCAATAGAATTCAAAGGATACCAAGATATGAAGAACATATAAAATATGATAATCCTTAAGATAATATGTCTCCCCCTTTATCATTAATCTTGTAGAGCTTTTCTCCCCTTAGATATGAAAATAGTAGTTCATCCTTTCCCCCTGAATCTCAGCATGTAGATATTGGGATTGGATAGGGTGAGAAAAGTCTAAAGTGAACAGTCAAATAAAATAAACAGATGAGTATTCATGAAAAAGATGTGTTTATTTCCAGCAAATTTTCTCCCCTTGCTTTGATAGGATAAATTCTCCTCTCCCCCTAAATCATATCTCCCCCTTTGCATAAGCATGTAATACTCCCTTTAGCATGAAGCTTTGATATTCTCCCCCTTTGGCATGAATTACCAAAAAGGTCAAACTTAGGAGTACTTACAGGGATCATTGACAATGAAGGGATCCTCGAGAACAAGGGTCATTGAAGGTAGGGTTCATAGAAGAGAACCGAGGGAATCATTGAATGTAACTTCCCTCCCTTTGGCAAATTTTAGTCTTCTTCTCCTTGGAGCTAGGGATCCTTGAATAATCAATCCCCCCCTAAGTTTTGGTTGTTGTTCTCCCCCTTTAAGTTTTTTTTGAATGAAGGGATCATCGAAGTAACAGAAGAAACATAGAGAGAAAAGAAATATCGGTGACTCCGAGACAGATAGATCGGTGGTATCGAGATTTGGTAGTGCAGCTTGTCTGCAATTTCGGTAGAACCGAGAGATCTGATTCCGCGACTCCAAGGTTAAATCAGAATGAGAAGAATAATAGACAACTTCCTATTTTCAAAGAGTCAAAAGAAAATGTTTTCATTGGAAAGAGAGAAGGGCATCATCTAGAGAAGATTTGAGTGGTCACGAGAGATCATGCAAATAGGGAACAAACCAGACAAGATTCTTAACTAGGTGATGGGCGGTGACTAGGTCACCTATATTAGAGTATGTTGACTTAGGAGCCAAGCAAGAATACTTGATCATAGGTCATACTCTACGTTAAGCTCAAAATGGGGTTACCATTTTTCGATTAATCAATTTAATGTCTTCATATCACTTGAGTTGCTTTAGATCATAACTTGGAGTAAAGCCTTTTCAAGGATATGAGAGCATACCTTTGAGTGATGTTGATGACGTTGCTCGTAGGTGAACTTGTTGAGGATGCTCAAGGTTGATGAAGAACATCTAGAGTTTGGAGCAATCCATCTTGTTCTAGTACACTTGTTTCCTACAAGGATTAGTCATGCAAGGAACAATATGTTGGGGAACGTTGCATGGGAAACAAAAAATTTCCTACGCACACGCAAGATCTATCCATGGTGATGAGCATCTACGAGAGGAAGAGTGGATCTACGTACCCTTGTAGATCGCTAAGCGGGAAGCGTTAAGAAACGCGCTTGGTGTAGTTGAATGTCTACGCGATCCAAATCGCCGAGCGTCCCACGATCCAATCGCGATCCGTCCCGATCAAGCACCGAACGGACGACACATCCGCGTTCAGCACACGTACAGCTTGATGACGATCTCTGCCTTCTTGATCCAGCAAGAGGGAGCGGAGAGGTAGAAGAGTTCTCTGGCAGCATGATGATGCTCCGGTGATGGTGGTGGAGCTATTCCGGCAGGGCTTCGCCTAAGCACTGCAGAAATCCGATCAAGAGGAGAAACTATGCACTAGAGGAACGGGTAGCACGTGGCTGAAAATCAAGTGCCAAAACCCTAAAACCCTCTAGTATATATAGGAGGAGAGGAGGAGGAGGCCTGGACCTCAAGGATCCATCCCTAGGCTTCGGCCGAACCAGGAGGGAGGAGTCCTCCTCCTCCACTCCTAGTAGGATTAGGACTCCTTTCTTATCTAGCCCTTTTTTTTGCCTTTTTCCACCTTTTTACTTTTGGGATTTTCTTCCAGCCGCATGGGACTTGTGCGGGACTTCCACCAGCCCACTAAGGGCTGGAATTCATCCTCCCACAGCCCATGTAGCCTCTTGGGTCGAAATACCCCTCCCGATGGTTCCCCGGTACACTACCGGCACTCCCGGTACACTACCGATGAGCCCAAAACTTTTCCGCCGACCAAAATAGGACTTCCTATATATAAATCTTTACCTCCGGATCATTACGGAGCTCCTCGTGCTGTCCGAGATCTCATCCGGGACTCTAAACAACCTTCGGTCACCACCATGCATAACTCTATACTACTGAAACGTCACCAAACCTTAAGTGTGCAGACCCTACGGGTTTGAGAACTATGTAGACATGACCGAGACACCTCTACGGTCAATAACCAATAGCGGGACCTGGATGCCCATATTGTTTCCTACATATTGTATGAAGATCTTTATCAGTCGAACCTCTATGTCAAGGATTCAGTTAATCCTGTATGATGTTCCCTTTGTTCTTCGGTATGTTACTTGCCCGAGATTCGATCGTCGGTATCTCCATACCTAGTTCAACCTCGTTACCGGCAAGTATCTTTACTCATTCCGTAATACAAGATCCCGTGACTAACACTTAGTCACATTGCTTGCAAGGCTTATTGTGATGTTGTATTACCGAGTGGGCCCTAAGATACCTCTCTGTCACACGGAGCAACAAATCCTAGTCTTGATCCATGCCAACCCAACAGAAACCCTCGGATATACCTGTAGAGTACCTTTATAGTCACCCAATTACGTTGCGACGTTTGATACACACAAGTCACTCCTCCGATGTCAGTGAGTTGCATGATCTCATGGTCATAGGAACATATACTTGACATGCAGAAAACAGTAGCAATAAACTGACATGATCATATGCTATGTTTATAGTTTGGATCTTGTCCATCATGTCATTTTCCTAATGACGTGATCCCGTTATAAAATGACATCACATGTCAATGGCTAGGAAACCTTGACCATCTTTGATCAACGAGCTAGTTCACTAGAGGCATACTAGGGACAAAGTGTTGTCTATTTATCCACACATGTAATGCGTTTCCAATCAATACAATTATAGCATGGATAATAAACAATTATCATGAGCAAACAAATATAATAATAAACACTTTATTTATTGCCTCTAGGGCATATTTCCAACAGAATAATGGGTATATCCATTTGGCATGATGCCAATTGATATTTTGCAATAAAGATGAAGTAAATGTCAAGGATATGTTTTTGTTGTCTTCTTCCTTCCGTCATCAAAAGGGGTTGTGGATACTTGGTCAAGACAAGATTTATTATGATTGGAGTTGGTTTCAATCTCGTGGAATGAAGTTCTTCCAAGTACCTACAAACGGTTAGATGCAATACAAGGGAGCATAGGATTCCATGGGATAAGATAACATGTTAGGATATCATGGAAGTATCAATAAAGCTCATGCCCTTGCAAGCATACGAGTGAGTCTAGCTCAAGCTTGAAGCATCAATGATGTTCAACTCACTCCTCAAGTGACAAAAGGTTTTCTCATCAACTGGCTTAGTAAAGATATCGGCCAATTGCTTGTTAGTGCGAACATGCTTAAGATTAATATCTGCAACATGATCACGAATGAAATGATGTCGAACTTGAATATGCTTGGTTCGAGAATGTTGCACATGATTATGACCAATCTCAATAGCACTTTCATTGTCACAAAGTAATGGAACATTTTTAACATGGATTCCATAATTTTTAAGCGTTTGTGTCATCCATAGTAACTGCACACAACAAGATCCAACAGCAATATACTTAGCTTCGGCAGTAGATAGAAATACCGAGTTTTGTTTCTTGGAGGACCAAGACACTGGAGATCTACCCAAAAATTGACAAGTACCCGAGGTGGATCTTCTATCAACCTTGTCACCGGCATAGTTTGAATCGGAATAGCCAACAAGGTTAAAAGAAGATCCTTGGGATACCAAATGCCAAAGTTTGGTGTTTGTATCAAGTATCTCAGAATTCGTTTTACGGCCAAGATATGACACTCCTTAGGTGCAGCTTGATATCTAGCACACATGCAAACACTAAGCATAATATCGAGACGAGATGCACATAGATATAGCAATGAACCAATCATAGATCGATAGACCTTTTGATCACCGGTTCATGCTCCTTGGTAAGATCAACATGTCCACTAGTTGGCATGGGTGTTTTCATAACTTTGCACTCTTGCATGTTGAATTTATTGATCAAGTCCTTGGTATACTTAGTTTGAGAGATGAAAGTTCCTTCTCTTGATTCTTGATTTGCAAACCAAGAAGGAATTTCATCTCACACATCATGGACATCTCATACTTCTCGGACATCAACCTTCCAAATCTTCCACTAAATTGAGGGTTAGTGGAGCCAAAGATAATATCGTCAACATAGGTTTGACACACAGATAACTCTCTTCGTGAACAAGTTTGCATCCATTTTTACCAATTTCAAAACCTTTTTCAATGAGAAACTTCGTTAAGCATTTGTGCCAAGCACGAGGGGCTTGATTAAGACCATAAAGGGCTTTACGAAGCTTGTGAACATGATTAGGTTTCTTAGGATTCACAAAACTAGGTGGTTGCTTAACATAAACCTCTTCTTCAATTTCACCATTTAAAAATGCACTTTTAATGTCCATTTGATAAAGCGTGATATCATGGTGATTAGCATAGGCAAGAAGAATTCGAATAGCTTCTAGTCTAGCAACAGGGGCATAAGTCTCACTGTAGACCATACCTTCGACTTGAGTATATCCTTGGGACATGAGACGTGCCTTGTTGCGTATGACTTGATCGTCTTTGTCTTGCTTGTTATGAAACACCCATTTAGTTCCGATGATGCTGTGCTCATCTTTGGGCTTCTCCACGAGTGTCCACACTTCGTTCCTTTTGAAGTTGTGAAGCTCTTCATGCATAGCGTTAACCTAATCTGCATCTTCAAGAGCTTGTTCTACCTTCAAAGGCTCAATCCTAGATATGAATGAATAATGCTCACAAAAGTTAGCTATACGAGTTCTAGAACGAGTGATTCTCCCGGTTTGGATATCTCGACAGATTTGGTTTAGGGGATGGTTCTTGGTCACTTGTGCTCGAACTCGGGTCAACTTCCGATTGTTGGATGGTGGAGCTTCTTCTTCATCATCATTTCCTTCGTCTTCGTTGTTGTCAACGTGCTCATGTCCTTGAGATGGTGGTGAAGGAGGTTGTGGTGGATCTTCATGATGTACTTCCTCATCCTCTTGTACCGCTTGTGGATGCCTCCATGTAAGGTTGTGGTTCACCTTGTCATGAAGTAGGGGCTTCCACTTGAGTTGATGAAGTACTTTCCTTCACCTCCATAGCATGAATCTTGCCGATGGGTAAATCTAGGATAACTTCCGAAGGGTCCTTATCACCTGCATCATTTGGCAATTGTTCGACTTGCGAACCATTAGATTCATCAAACTTCACATCTACTGTCTCTTTAACTTTTTGAGTGAAGTTGTTGTAGACACGGTAAGTGTGAGAGTTCGATCCATAACCAAGTAGGATTCATTTTCTCACCCTATCCAATCCTGGTATCTACATGCTGAGATTCAGGGGGAGAGGATGTACTACCACTTTCATATCTAAGGGGAGAAAAGATATAATAGATTAATGCTAAAGGTGGAGACATATCAATCTTAATGATTATCATATTTTATATGTTCTCCATATCTTTGTATTCGTTGAGTTCTATTGCTTTTGTTTAGTAGAATACTCTTGTGTTTCCTAACATTATTTCTCAAGTGTGTCTCTACTACTAGAATGCTCAAGAACTCAAGGTAAGTATATGCATCATATCTTTGATCAACATGATCTCTTGCTTCTTGCACATATTGTTTGCAAGAGTGAAGTCTTGATCAAGGATATACATTTCATTCACATATATTGATGCATATAGCCAAGATACACATGACTCCTTATATCCCTTTCATCCATATGTGTATCCATGCATTCCAAAGCAACTATCCGTTAAAGGACTGCACACATTTAGGGGGAGCAAATCTAGGTCATGTGTTTCTCAAAGTATTCATTACATCCATGCATATCTTTAGTTGAAGATTTGATTGTATGTTGTCATAAATTACCAAAAAGAGGGAGATTGAAAGCACAACATGCTCCCTCTGTGGTTTTGATAATTCATGACAACATACATTGTCTCTTGGACTAACACCTCTATCTAGTGTATTTCAGAAAATAGTCCATGGAGAGTTGAGTTGGCAAAAGGATTGTGGATATTGTGGAATTACACCAAGATGCAAGGAAATAGGTTGGCCAAGCTTCAAGCAAGAGGACTCTACATTTTACATTTGTGAGAAATCACTTTGAGTCCATAGGAAAGCCAATAATATTAAAAGGCGGTAAGGTTGGTGAACAAAATGCTCATACGTGCACAAGTGATAGTCACCAAAAACATCCACAAGCTCTCCCACCAAAGTTTGTCTCTAGCCATACATTCAAAATCGGTGCAACCAACATTACTATCCCGGTGCTACCGATTCCAAACCCTAGACAGACTCAGCCAAACCCTAGCCACTTCGGTGCAGCCGGCACTGCTTTTGGTGCCACCGAGTCAGGTTGCCAACTTTCTGTTACGCAAGTTCACACTTTTGGTCCGTCCGAGAATGTTGAATCGGTGTCACCGATTTTGGCATTTCTAACCGTTGGTCACCTTGTCGGTGCAATCGAGATTCTTATATCGGTCTCACCGAGATTCAAAAGTTGCCACCTTTTGATCACTTCGGTACCACCGAGATTAACACATCGTTGTCCCCAAGTTGGTCATTTTGTGTGTAACGGTTGGATTTTTGGGGATGCCTATATATACCCCTTCACCACCACTCACTCGAAAGAGAAGCACTCAGAACTATTCCGTACCTATTCTACTCATTTTTCTGAGAGAGAACCACCTACCCTTGTGTTGAGGTCAAGATCTTCCACTCCAACCATATGGATCTTGATTTCTAGCCTCCCCAAGTTGCTTTCCACCAATCCCATCTCTTCTACCAAGCCAAATCTGTGAGAGAGTGATTGTGTGTTGAGGACTCTATCATCTTGAAGCACAAGAGCAAGGAGTTCATCATCGTTACCGAGCCTATTACCTTTTGGAGGGTGGTGCCTCCTAGATTGGTTAGGTGTCGCTTGGGAGCCTCCTACTTTGTGTTGTGGAGTGAACCAAGAAGTTTGTAAGGGCAAGGAGATCGCCTACTTTGTGAAGATCTACCCATAGTGAGGCTAGCCCTTCAAGGACGGAAGCGGTATGGAATAGTCAAGGTTTCTACTTCGTGGACCCTTATGGGTGTAGCCCTCCGTGGACTCTCGCGACCGTTACCCTCCGTGGGTTGACGACTCCATAAACGTGGACGTACGATAGCACCACCTATCGGAACCACGGGAAAAATCCTGGCGTCTCCTATTACGTTTGATCTTCCTATCCCATCTCCTTACTTACATGTGCAATGTCTTTACTTTCCGCTGCCATATTTGTAGACATGCATGTGTAGGGCTGGTAGATTTACTAGACTTGCTAAAATAGTTAAAATCTTCCAACCAATTAACTTGGGAAAAGGTTAGGTTTTAAATTCCTGCTAGTATTCTATTCACCCCCTCCCCTCTAGACACTCTTCAATCGATCCTACAGACACCTTCTTCGTCAAGAAAGGTATCCACATGGGTGTTCTTGAACTTTGATCCGTTATCGCTTCGAACCTTCTTGATCTTCACTTCAAATTGATTTTGCGCTTTGCGAACGAAGTTCTTGAAGATCTTTTGAACCTGCGACTTATCATCAAGGAAAATTACCCACGTAAATCTGGAAAAATCATCAACTATAACTAGACCATAGGTATTTCCACCGAGACTCTTGTAAGCATTGGGACCGAAAAGATCCATGTGAAGTAACTCGAGTGGTATCCTAGTAGTCATGATGTTCTTTACGGGATGACTTCCACCTACTTGTTTTCCTACCTGACATGCGCTACAAAGTCTATCTTATCACCAAGAATGTGATCGCCTTTGATTAGCTTATCAAAATTGCGCATACCTACATGTCCAAGTCTTCTATGCCAAAGTCAACCTTTAGAGGATTTAGCAATTAAACAAGTATGAGGCTTGGATCTCTTATTGAAATCAACAATGTATAGATCACCTCTACGGAAATTGGTAAAGACCATTTTATGATTATCTTGACGAAACACTTGGCAATCTACTTTTGTGAATAACACATTGAAACCGAAGTCGGCAAGTCTAGACACAGAAAGAAGATTGTATCCAAGGGATTCAACAAGCATAACATTTTGAATAGAGCTATCATGGGATATGGCCACCTTACCAAGGCCAAGTACCTCACCCTTAGAGTTGTCTCCAAGGGTCATGTACCTTAGAGGACCTTGATTAGGTGTGATCTCTTGAAACATATCTTTATCAACAGTCATATGATCCGTACATCCGTTGTCGAGAATCCACTCTTTTCCTCCGGACATGTAATCCTTCAAGTTTTCCATAAGACTCAGATTCTTCATGATCTTCTCATGCTCGATGTCAAACAACTCATCTTTTTCATAGTAGCCATGTTCCACATTGTCATCATCAAGTGGGAAATCCTCGTCATAAAGAACAAGGGATTCGTTAGAATAGTGATCATGACAATGTTCAAGTTTATGAATGTGAATGTCTTAAAAGATAATGTTGTTGATAGTGGTGACGTCTCCTTTAGCACGCATAAGATCACGGAGCTCAAATAGGCATTTATCAAAGTTTGGATCACTAGACTTCATTTTGTGAAAAGCAACAGTTTTATGAAGAATTTCATCAAGATTTCCTAATGAAAGATTTGGATATTGTTTCTCTAAATCAGTCCACAAGGTATAGGCACATACAAAGTTCTTAACTTAAGAAAGCACAAATCTTGGTAAACCTCTAACGATAAGATTGACAGTTCTTAGGTTACCCAGCATGTTAATTTCCTCTTCGTGTGTGGGATGCAATTCATCAATAGGGAGCACATAAGGATTTTCAATATATTTTGTCAAATGGAATTTATCAAATAGATCAATCATGGCATCCTTCCATTAACCATAATATTCTCCATCAAGAATGGGCACTCTACAACTCAAACTCCCTATACTAGACACATCCATGTTCCTCCATGGTGATTAAACCGATGCAATGGAGACCAAAGCTCTGATACCAATTGAGGGATCACTAGAAGAGTGTCTAGAGGGGGGTGAATAGACTACTAGCATAAAATTAAAACCTAACCTTTTCCCAAGTTAATAGGTTGGCAGATTTTAACATTTTTAGCAAGGCTAGCAAGTCTATATACCCTACATATGCATGTCAACAAATATAGCAGTGGAAAGTAAAGACATTGCACATGAAGTAAAGAGATAAGATGTGGAGATCAAACGCAATTGGAGATGCAAGGATTTTTCCCGTGGATCCGATAGGTGGTGTTATCATACATCCACGTTTATGGAGTCTTCAACCCATGGAGGGTAACTGTCGTGAGAGTCCACGGAGGGCTCTACCCATAAGGGTCCACGAAGTAGCAACCTTGACTATTCCATAACGGCTTCCGTCCAAGAAGGACTAGCCTCACTATGGGTAGATCTTCACTAAGTAGGCAATCTCATTGACCTTACAAACTTCTTGGTTCACTCCACAACACGAAGTAGGAGGCTCCCAAGCGACACCTAACCAATCTAGGAGGCACCACCCTCCAAAAGGTAATAGGCTCGCTAATGTCGATGAACTCCTTGCTCTTGTGCTTCAGGATGATAGACTACTCAATATACAATCACTCTCTCACAGATATGGCTTGGTAGAAGAGATGGGATTGGTGGAAAGCAACTTAGGGAGGCTAGAAATCAAGATCCATATGGTTGGAGTGGAAGATCTTGACCTCAACACAAGGGTAGGTGGTTCTCACTCAGAAAATCTAATAGGATAGGTATGGAATAGTCCTGAGTGCTTCTCTTTCGAGTAGGTTGTGGTGAAGGGGTATATACAGGCATCCCCAAAAATCCAACCGTTACACACAAAATGACCAACTCGGTGACACCGATGTGTTAATATCCGTGGTACCAAAGTGACCAAAAGGTGGCAACTTTTGAATCTCGATGAGACTGATATAGGAATCTAGGTTGCACCGATAAGGTGACCAACGATCAGAATTGTCAATCTCAGTGACGCTGATTCAACATTCTCAGATGGACCAAAAATGTGAACTTGCGTAATAGAAAGTTGGCAGCCCAACTCGGTGGCACCGAATGCAGTATCGTCTGCACCGAAGTGGCTATGGTTTGGCTGGGTCTGTCTAGGGTTTGGAATCGGTGCCACCGAATGTGGAATGTTGGTTGCACCGATTTTTCATGTTTGGCTTTGGACAGACTTTGGTGCGAGAGTTTGTGGGTGTCTTTGGTGACTATCACTTGTCCACGTATGAGCATTTTGTTCACCAACAAAAATTTACCCCCTTTTAATAGTATTGACTTTCCTATGGACTCAAGCTGATTTCTCACAAATATAAAATGTAGAGTCCTCTTGCTTGAAGCTTTCCCAATCCATTTCCATGCATTTTGGGGTATTCCACAATCTTTTTGCCAACCCAACTCTCCATGGACTATTATCTGAAATGCACTAGATAAAAGTATTAGTCCAATAGACAATGTATTTTGTCATGAGTTATCAAAACCACCAAGGGAGCATGTTGTGCTTTCAAAGTGTCAACATAAGAGACTCTCTATATGAGGAATATGGTTCCACTTTGAGGCAGAAGTGTGGTAAAGGATAGTAGCAAAGTCCATTCTCTCTTTTCTCTCATTTTTTTTATGGCGGGATTTTTTTATTATTATTTTTGCCTCCCCCATTTTATCTTTTTTATATGGTGGGCTCATTTGGCCTCCCCCACTTTTTTTATTTTTCGTCCGTAGTTTCATCCCGACTTGTGGGGGAAGCATAGTCTCCATCATCCTTTCCTCACTGGGACAATGCTCTGATAATGGTGTTCATCACACTTTTATTTACTTACAACTGAACATGAAGTACGAATAGGACGATATGACTCTGAATGAATGCCTCTGGCAATGTCTCAGGATGTGCAATGATCTATATGAATAACGGTGGCTTTGCCACAAGTACTATGTCGACTCTATATGATCATGCAAAGAATTATGATGATGAACAAACTAGTCATGTGAAGTGACGATGGAATTTGCATGGCAATATATCTCGGAATGGCTATGGAAATACCATAATAGGTCGGTATGGTGGCTGTTTTGAGGAAGATATAATTAGGCTTATGTGCAATAGAGCGTATCATGTCATGGGGTTTCGATGCACCGATGAATATTTGCACCAATCCTCGAGGTGAGAATGGGCTATGCACGGTACCAAAGAGGCTAGCAAATATGAAAAAGGTGAAGATGCGTATGTCAATGGTGTCACATTAGTCATAAAGAACTCACATACTTATTGCAAAGTTTTATTGGTTTTATCACAAATCAAAGTACTCCTCGCATGCCCCGAGGGAGGAGGTTGGTAGGAGTTAACCATCACGCGCCCCCGACTCAAAACAACACTACGATTTCAACGAGGAATATAAATGCTCACACATCATCACCATGCCTCTTTAATTTTTTGATGAATAAAAAGTTAACACCTCTTAATATCAACGCTTCTACGAATCAACAATTTTGGACTCGCACCTTTTTCATATTTCTACATCAATGTCATTAACCCACAATTTCTCTATTTGTGCTACACGATGGTTTGGATTCTCATTCATTGAATACCTAGTATTATTGGACTAGTCTTAGGACCAATGCAAATTACCGTCACTATTAATTCAGCTATCAAACAAATATAAGTGAAGAACGAGAGAAAAATATTTCTATAAAATCTACACGCCACCATGCTCAAAAAGATATAAGTGAAGTACTTGAGCAACTTCCTAGCTCAAAAGATATAAGTGAAGCACATATAGTATTTTAGAAAATTATCATGAAGGTGTGCCTCTCTCAAATAGGTGTGTCCAGTAAATGATGATTGTGAAAAACTGAAAGTAAAACAAACAAAAGCAAACGACGCTCCAAGCAAAACACATATCATGTGATGAATAAACATATTGCTCCAAGTGACATACCGACGGATTGAGACAAAAGAGGGGATGCCTTCCGGGGCATCCCCAAGCTTAGATGCTTGAGTCTACTTAGAACTATACTTGGTGTGCCTTTTGCATCCCCAATCTTAGGCTCTTGCTAATTTGTATTCCGTATTCCATCAAGATCACACCAAAAACTTGAAAACTTCAATCACACAAAACTCAACAAAACTTTGTGACATCCGTTAGTATAAGAAACATATTGCATACTTGAGGTACTGTGATAAATTGATTCAAATTCTGTTTTTCATATTAGATAATGTATTCTAACTTCCCCATGGCTTACACACCCCGATATAGCCCATGGCATAATCAAAACAAGCAAACTATGCAAGCAAAACAGAATCTATTTAAAACAGAACAGTCTGTAGCAATCTATAAAGAGATCATACTTATGTAACTCAATTTTTTTTGAAAAAGTAAAAAATGTAAATAATTAGTATTAAAATATTGCGTTAAAATTTCACATCATTGTCACGCTCCAATAAAAAATGAAAATTCCTGCACTGGACTCAAAGTTTCTGTTATGTTTCAGCATCGTTTCTACTCATCTTTTGGGTCATCCCAAAGGCTTTACTTGGAAAAAACAATAATTAAAACATAAAACATAATCATTACAGAAGAAAAAATCATGTTATCACACATAAACATAAAGTAAAAACAAAAATAAAGGTACATATTAGGTTGCCCTCCAACAAGCGCTATTGTTTTATGCCCCTAGCTAGGCATAATGCATAGTTTCAAGTGTTGTCATCTTTGACACTCAACCCATAGGTATCTCTCATGATTGATTAGTAAGGTGTTTTACTTATCTTCCTAGGTAAGTGTTCCATCCATTTCTTTAATGGGAATTGGAATCTTATGTTTCCCTCTTTCATATAATTAATTGCACCTATAGTTCGTAAAAATGGCCTTCCAAGTATTGTGGGACAAGAAGGATTGTAATAAATATCAAGCACAATGAAATAATAGGAACATCATTAATTCTACCTAAAGTTTTCTTGATGGTAGAATCTGCAAGATGCATGTTTAGGGAACACTCTTCAATATTAGTGAGACCAAGCACATCACATAAAGTTTTAGTATACTTAAAACACTAGCACCAAGGTCACACAAAGTATTGCATTCATATTTATTTATCCTTGTTTTGATAGTAGGTTCCCACTCATCATGAAATTTTCTAGGAATAGAAATTTCAAGCTCAAGTTTCTCATCATAAGCTTTTATCATAGCCTCTACTATATGTTCGGTAAAAGATTTATTTTGTTCATAAGCATTGGCTAAGATGATAATGTATTGCAGAAAGGAAACACATTCTACTAAATAGCATTATCATAATTAAAGTCCTTGTAATCCAAGATAGCGGGCACATCACTAGTTAAAGTATTGACCTCTCCAAACCCACCTTTTCAGTTTTAGCATTAGAATCATCAGCCTCCAAGAAAACGGGACGCTCCTTAACTAAAGTTGACTCATCTACGGTACCTTTATCATTCATATTAAGAAAAGTAAACAAATATTCAATAGTATAAACACCCATCATTTTAAGAACTTCGTCATGATTCCGATAAAAACCAGGTAGAAGAGCTTTCTCTAAGAATTCTCACTTAGCTCTGAAATTTGCGGTCCTCTCCTTACTTTAATTAGTATAAAATTGGACATACTTAATAGTATCATTAAAATCATGCTTGGGTGGCAAAGACTTATTTTTAAGAGTTTCAACATCAAGAGCATTATATCGATGTTTTTAGCCAAAGTGTCAATCATATGCAACTTTTCTTCTACTGTAGTGTTGAAAACCTTTCGAGAATTAATAAGTTACTTAATTGTATTCTCAAAATCATAAGGTATCCTATTAGTATTTGTAGAATAATTTCCATAAGAATTACCATAGTTGTTAGAGGAATTACCAGGATACAGCCTAACATTAAAATTTCCTCTATAAGCATTGTTGTTGAAATTATTTCGCGAGATGGAGTTCACATCAATAGCATCATTATTTTGCTCAATAGAAGTAGACAAAGGCATATCATTGGGATCAACATTAGAATTTTTATTACCAACCATATTCATAAGAGCATCCACTTTTTCACTCAAAGTAGCGATTTCTTCGACCGAATTTACCTTCTTACCAGTTGGAGCTCTTTCGGTATGCCATTGAGAATAATTTGTCATAATGTTGTATAGAAGTTTTGTGGCCTCTCCTAAGGTCACATCCATAAAGGTACCCTGTGCAGCACAATCTAGAAGATTTCTAGACACAATGTTTAGTCCAGCATAGAAATTTTGGACAATCATCCACAAGTTTAAGCCATGAGTTGGGCAATTTCTTATCACAAATTTCATTCTCTCCCAAGCTTGCGCAACATGCTCTTGATCTTTCTATTTAAAATTCATTATTTGATTTCTAAGGGAGATGATCTTAGCAGGAGGAAAATACTTGGCAATAAATGTTGGAAATATGCCCTAGAGGCAATAATAAAATGGTTATTATTGTATTTACTTGTTCATGGTAATTGTCTATTGTTCATGCTATAATTGTGTTAACCGGAAACCGTAATACATGTGTGAATACATAGACCACAACATGTCCCTAGTGAGCCTCTAGTTGGCTAGCTCGTTGATCAACAGATGGTCATGGTTTCATGACCATGGACATTGGATGTCGTTGATAACGGGATCACATCATAAGGAGAATGATGTGATGGACAAGACCCAATCCTAAGCATAGCACAAGATCGTGTAGTTCGTCTGCTAAAGCTTTTCTAATGTCAAGTATCGTTTCCTTAGACCATGAGATTGTGCAACTCCCAGATACTGTAGGAATGCTTTGGGTGTGCCAAACGTCACAACGCAACTGGGTGGCAATAAAGGTACACTACGGGTATCTCCGAAAGTGTCTGTTGGGTTGGCATGAATCAAGACTGGGATTTGTCACTCCGTGTGATGGAGAAGTATCTCTGGGCCCACTCGGTAAGACATCATCATAATGAGCTCAAAGTGACTAAGGAGTTAGCCACGGGATGATGTATTACGGAACAAGTAAAGAGACTTGCCGGTAACGAGATTGAATAAGGTATAGGGATACCGACGATCGAATCTCGGGCAAGCATCATACCGATAGACAAAGGGAATTGCATACGGGATTGATTGAATCCCCGACATCGTGGTTCATCCGATGAGATCATCGTGGAGCATGTGGGAGCCAACATGGGTATCCAGATCCCGCTGTTGGTTATTGATTGGAGAGTGTCTCGGTCATGTCTACATGTCTCCCGAACCCGTAGGGTCTACACACTTAAGGTTCGATGACGCTAGGGTTATAGGGAAATAGTGTGCATGGTTACCAAAGGTTGTTTGGAGTCCCGGATGAGATCCAAGACGTCACGAGGAGCTCCAGAATGGTCCGGAGGTAAAGATTCATATATAGGAAGTGAGGATTTGGTCACCGGAAGTGTTCCGGGCGTCACAGGTAACGTACCGGGACCACCGGAAGGGTTCCGGGGGTCCACCAGGAGGGGCCACGGGCCCCGGAGGGCTGTGTGGGCCAAAGGTGGAGGGAACCAGCCCCTAGGTGGGCTGGTGCGCCCTCCCACCTGGCCCAAGGTGCAGCAAGAGGTGGAAGGGGGCAAACCCTAGGGCAGATGGGCCCTAGGCCCATCTAGGGCGCCACTCCCCTCTCCCACCCTGGCCGCCGGCCAGATTGATCTGGTGGCTTCCGCACCACCCTAGGGTGGAAACCCTAGGGCGCAGCCACCCCTCCTCCTCCTCCTATATATAGTGGGGGTTTTGGGGCTGCCGGGAACACGGTTCTCTCTTCCTCCCGGCGCAGCCATACCTCTCCCTCTCCTCATTCTTCGTAGCGCTTGGCGAAGCCCTGCCGGAGTCCACGCAGATCCACCGTCACCACGTCGTTGTGCTTCCGGAGCTCTCCCTCAATCTCTCCTCCCTCCTTGCTGGATCAAGGCGTAGGAGACGTCACCGGGCTGTACGTGTGTTGAACGCGGAGGCACCATTGTTCGGTGCTAAGATCGGAGTCCACCGCGATCTGAATCGCTACGAGTACGACTCCACCAACCGCGTTCTTGTAACACTTCTGCTTAGCGATCTTCAAAGGTATGAAGATGCAATATCTCCCCACTCATTGTTGGTTTCTCCATAGATAGATCTTGGTGAACGTAGGAAAAAAATTGATTTACTACTACGTCTTCCAACAATAAAAGCATCTTTACACTTATCCCATGTTCCAATACTATTACGAGGTAAAGATGAAAAGCAAGCCTTACCTTTATCTCTTAATGAAAAAGGAAATAATTTGAATTCCACAATATCATTATCCATATCCTTTTTATTTTTCATATCACATAATTCAACAAAGGTATTAAGATGTGGTGCGTGATCCTCATTAGGACTTCCCAAAAATTGATCTTTCATGACAAGATTCAGGAATGCAACATTAATATCAAATGCCTCCGCACTAGTGGAAGGTGGTATAGGAGTACTAATAAAATCATTATTATTAGTGTTTGAGAAATCACACAACTTAGTAGTATCTTGAGACACGGTGACCCACAAGCAAAGCAACAAGCAAGACAAGTAAACTAGCAAGTAAAGCAAACTAGAAGCAAACTAGTAACAAACAAAGGTAAATATTTTTGTATTTTAAATTTTTACGAGACAAACTAAATATAACAGAAAATAAAAAGAAGAACAATTTAATGAAAATTTGTGCGAAGTTACTTGATAGTTGGTGATGGTATTCCCCCACAAAGGCGTCCGAAATCCTTCCTGATACTTGTGATCTGCGTTGGGTTTTCCGTGAAGAGGAATGGATAATCATGTTGGAAATATGCCCTGGAGGCAATAATAAAATGGTTATTATTGTATTTCCTTGTTCATGATAATTGTCTATTGTTCATGCTATAATTGTGTTAACCGGAAACCGTAATACATGTGTGAATACTTAGACCACAATATGTCCCTAGTGAGCCTCTAGTTGACTAGCTCGTTGATCAATAGATGGTCACGGTTTCATGACCATGGACATTGGATGTCATTGATAACGGGATCACATCATTGGGAGAATGATGTGATGGACAAGACCCAATCCTAAGCATAGCACAAGATCGTGTAGTTCGTTTGCTAAAGCTTTTCTAATGTCAAGTAGCGATTCCTTAGACCATGAGATTGTGCAACTCCTAGATACCGTAGGAATGCTTTGGGTGTGCCAAACGTCACAACGTAATTGAGTGGCTATAAAGGTACACTACGGGTATCTCCAAAAGTGTCTGTTGGGTTGGCATGAATCGAGACTGGGATTTGTCACTCCGTGTGACGGAGAGGTATCTCTGGGCCCACTCGGTAAAACATCATCATAATGATCTCAAGGTGACTAAGGAGTTAGCCACGGGATGATGTGTTACGAAACGAGTAAAGAGACTTGCCGGTAACGAGATTGAACAAGGTATAGGGATACCGACGATCGAATCTCGGGCAAGTATCATACCGGTGGACAAAGGGAATTGTATACGGGACTGATTGAATCCCCGACATCGTGGTTCATCCGATGAGATCATAGTGGAGTACATGGGAGCCAACATGGGTATCCAGATCCCGCTGTTGGTTATTGGCCAGAGAGATGTCTCGGTCATGTCTACGTGTCTCCCGAACCCGTAGGGTCTACACACTTAAGGTTCAATGACGCTAGGGTTATAGGGAAATGGTATACGTGATTACCGAAGGTTGTTCGGAGTCCTGGATGAGATCCCGGATGTCACGAGGAGCTCCGGAATGGTCCGGAGGTAAAGATTGATATATAGGAAGTCCAGTTTTGGTCACCGGAAAGTTTTCGGGCTCATCGGTAGTGTACCGGGAGTGCCGGGAGGGTGCCGGAGGACTCCGGGAGGGGTGTGACGACCAAAGGACCTCATGGACCCTTAGAGGAGTGTGCCAGCCCATATTGGGCCAGCCAAGACCTTCTAGAAGGGGCCCATGCGGCTGGGATCTAGGGATACGGGCAAAAGAGATTTAAAAGGAGGAGATCCACCTCCCTTGTGGGAGGAGGACTCTCCCCCCCCCCCACTTCGGCCGAAGCCTCCTCCTTGGAGGACGGGCTAGGTCATCCCTCCCTCCCCCTTCCTCCTATATATACCCAAGGTTTGGGGCTGGTTTGAGACGATGAACTCTCTCTCTCGCTGCAGCCCTGTCCTTCTTCTTCCTCCTCCGGAGTGCTTAGGCGAAGCCCTGCTGGTATACCTTGCTACTCCACCACCACCACGCCATCGTGCTACTGTTGGAGCCCTTCCCCAACTTCTCCTTCCTCCTTGCTGTATCAAGGTGTAGGAGACGTCACCGGGCTGCACGTGTGTTGAACGCGGAGGTGCCGTCCGTTCGACACTTGATCGGATCTACCGCGATCTGAATCGCTGCGAGTACAACTCCACCAACCGCGTTCTTGTAATGCTTCCGCTTAGCGATCTTCATAGGTATGAATATGCAATATCTCCCCTCTCGTTTCTGGTTTATCCATCGATAGATCTTGGTGATCCTAGGGAAAATTTTGATTTACTACTACGTCTCCCAACAGTGGTTTCAGAGCTAGGTCTATGCGTAGAATCTATGCACGAGTAGAACACAAAGCAGTTGTGGGCGTCGATCTTGTTAATATGCTTGTCGTTACTAGTCTTATCTTTATTCGGCGGTATTGTGGGATGAAGCGGCCCGGACCGACTTTACACGTACGCTTACGTGAGACTGGTTCCACCGCCTGACATGCACTAGTTGCATAAGGTGGCTAGCGGGTGTCTGTCTCTCCTACCTTCGTCGGATTGGATTCGATGAAAAGGGTCCTTATGAAGGGTAAATAGCAATTGGCATATCATGTTGTGGTGTTGACGTAGGTAAGAAACGTTCTTGCTAGTAACCTATAGCAGCCACGTAAAACTTGCAACTACAAATTAGAGGACGTCTAACTTGTTTTTGCAGCATGTGCCTTGTGATGTGATATGGCCAAAGGATGTCATGTGATGCATTGTGATGTATGAAATTGATCATGTTCTTGTAATAGGATTCACGACTTGCATGTCGATGAGTATGACAACCAGCAGGAGCCATAGGAGTTGTCTTATTTTATTGTATGACCTGTGTGTCAATCATAAACGCCATGTAACTACTTTACTTTATTGCTAAGCGTTAGCCATAGTAGTAGAAGTAATAGTTGGCGAGACGACTTCATGAAGACACAATGATGGAGATCATGATGATGGAGATCATGGTGTCGTGCCGGTGACAGTGATGATCATGGTGCCCCAAAGATGGAGATCAAAGGAGCAAGATGATATTGGCCATATCATGTCACTATATTTGATTGCATGTGATGTTTATAATGTTTACATTTTATTTGCTTAGAACGACAGTAGTAAATAAGATGATCTCTCATTAAAATTTCAAGAGAAGTGTTCACCCTAACTGTGCACCGTTGCTAAGGATCGTTGTTCCGAAGCACCACGTGATGATCGGGTGTGATAGGTTCTAACGTTTGCATACAACGGGTGTAAGCCAGATTTACACACGCGAAACACTTAGGTTGACTTGACGAGCCTAGCATGTACAGACATGGCCTCGGAACACGGAAGACCGAAAGGTCAAACATGAGTTGTATAGAAGATATGATCAACATAGAGATGTTCACCATGGATGACTAGTCCGTCTCACGTGATGATCGGACACGGGCTAGTTGACATGGATCATGTGTCACTTGGATGACTAGAGAGATGTCTATCTAAGTGGGAGTTCATTAAATAATTTGATTATGTGAACTTAGTTATCATGAACTTAGTCTAAAAATTGTCTTTACAATCTATATTGTAGATCCAATGGCCAACGCAAATGTCTCCCTGAATTTCAACGCGTTCCTAGAGAAAACCAAGCTTAAAGATGATGGAAGCAACTATGCGGACTGGGTCCGTGGCTTGAGGATCATCCTCATAGCTTCCAAGAGATTATATGTCCTAGATGCACCGCTAGGTGACGCACCCGTTCTCCCAGCGGAACAAGACGTTATGAACGCTTGGCAATCCCGCTGCGATGATTACTCCCTTGTTCAGTGCAGCATGCTTTACAGTCTAGAACCGGGGCTCCAAAAGCGTTTTGAGCAACACGGAGCATATGAGATGTTCCAAGAGCTGAAACTGGTTTTCCAAGCTCATGCCCGGGTCGAGAGATATGACGTCTCCGACAAGTTCTTCAGCTGTAAGATGGAGGAGAATAGTTCTGTCAGTGAGCACAACCTCAAGATGTCTAGGCTACACAGCCGCTTGACTCAGCTAGGGGTTAATCTCCCGGATGACTCGGTCATTGATAGAATCCTCCAGTCGCTTCCACCTAGCTTCAAGAGCTCTGTGATGAACTACAACATGCATGGTATGGAGAAGTCCATTCCTGAGTTGTACTCGATGCTGAAATCAGCAGAGGTAGAGATCAAAAAGGAGCATCAAGTGTTGATGGTGAATAAGACCACTAGTTTCAAGAAAGGCAAGGGTAAGAAGAACTTCAAGAAGGACGGCAAAGCTGTTGCCGCGCCCAGTACGCAAGTTGCCAGGAAGAAGAAGAACAAGAATGGACCCAAGCCTGAGACTGGGTGTTTTTATTGCAAGGGTACCGGTCACTGGAAGCGGAACTGCCCCAAGTACTTAGCGGATAAGAAGGACGGCAACGTTAAAGGTATATGTGATATACTTGTTATTGATGTGTACTAACCAGCGCTCGTAGTAGCTCCTGGGTATTTGATACTGGTGCAGTTGCTCACATTTGTAACTCCAAGCCGGAGATGCGGAATAAGCGGAGGCTGGCAAAGGACGAGGTGACGATGCGCGTCGGGAATGGTTCCAAGGTCGATGTGATCGCCGTCGGCACGCTACCTCTACATCTACCTTCGGTATTCGTTTTAAACCTTAACAATTGTTATTTAGTACCAGCTTTGAGCATGAACATTGTATCTGGATCTCGCTTGATGCGAGATGGCTACTCATTTAAATCTGAGAATAAGGGTTGTTCTATTTATATGAGAGAAATGTTTTATGGTCATGCCCTGCTGGTCAATGGTTTATTTTTGATGAATCTCGAACGTGATGTTACACATGTCCATAGTGTGAGTACCAAAAAGTGTAAGGTTGATAACGATAGTCCCACTTACATGTGGCACTGCCGCCTTGGTCATATTGGTGTCAAACGCATGAAGAAGCTCCATGCTGATGGACTTTTGGAGTCTCTTGATTTCGAATCATTTGACACGTGCGAGCCATGCCTCATGGGCAAGATGACCAAGACTCCGTTCTCCGGAACAATGGACCGAGCAACTAACTTGTTGGAAATAATACATACCGATGTATGCGGTCCAATGAGCGTAGAGGCTCGCGGTGGCTACCGTTATGTTCTCACCCTCACTGATGACTTGAGTAGATATGGGTATGTCTACTTAATGAAACATAAGTCTGAAACCTTTGAAAGGTTCAAGGAATTTCAGAGTGAGGTAGAGAATCAACGTGATAGGAAAATAAAGTGCCTACGATCTGATCGTGGCGGAGAATATTTAAGTCACGAGTTTGGCACACACCTAAGGAAATGTGGAATTGTTTCACAACTCACGCCGCCTGGCACACCTCATCGAAATGGTGTGTCTGAACGTCGTAATCGCACTCTATTGGATATGGTGCGATCTATGATGTCTCTTACTGACTTACCGCTATCATTTTGGGGATATGCATTAGAGACTGCCGCATTCACTTTAAATAGGGCACCGTCAAAATCCGTTGAGACGACACCGTATGAATTATGGTTTGGAAAGAAACCTAAGCTGTCGTTTCTAAAAGTTTGGGGATGCGATGCTTATGTGAAGAAACTTCAACCTGAGAAGCTCGAACCCAAAGCGAAAAAATGCGTCTTCATAGGATATCCCAAAGAGACTATTGGGTATACCTTCTACCTACAATCCGAGGGCAAAATCTTTGTTGCCAAGAATGGATCCTTTCTCGAGAAAGAGTTTCTCTCGAAAGAAGTAAGTGGGAGGAAAATGGAACTTGATGAGGTAATCGTACCTCCGCTCGAACCGGAGAGTAGCGCAGCACAGGAAGTTGTTTGTGTGGAACCTACACCGGCTGGA
This sequence comes from Hordeum marinum, assembly GCA_022496015.1. NCBI lineage: Eukaryota > Viridiplantae > Streptophyta > Magnoliopsida > Poales > Poaceae > Hordeum > Hordeum marinum. The sequence continues at coordinate 277,359,021 of CM039672.1, read as the reverse complement.
GAGGAAGTTAATGATGATGATCATGAAACCTCAGATCAAGTTGCTGTTGAACTTCGAAGGTCCACTAGGGCACGTTCCACACCAGAGTGGTACGGCAACCCTGTCCTGGAGATCATGTTGTTGGACAACGGTGAACCTTCGAACTATGAAGAAGCGATGGCGGGCCCGGATTCCAACAAATGGCTTGAGGCCATGAAATCCGAGATAGGATCCATGTATGAGAACAAAGTATGGACTTTGGTGGACTTGCCTGATGATAAGCGAGCCATTGAAAATAAATGGATCTTTAAGAAGAAGACTGACGTAGATGGTAATGTAACCGTCTATAAGGCTCGACTTGTCGCTAAGGGTTACCGACAAGTTCAAGGAGTTGACTACGATGAGACCTTCTCACCCGTAGCGATGCTGAAGTTTGTCCGAATCATGTTAGCAATTGCCGCATTTTATGATTATGAGATCTGGCAAATGGACGTCAAAACGATATTCCTTAATGGCTTCCTCAAGGAAGAACTGTATATGATGCAGCCAGAAGGGTTTGTCGATCCTAAAGACGCTAAAAGAGTATGCAAGCTCCAACGCTCCATCTATGGGCTGGTGCAAGCATCTCGGAGTTGGAACATTCGCTTTAATGAAGTGATTAAAGCGTTTGGGTTTGTACAGGTTTATGGAGAACCTTGTATTTACAAGAAAGTGAGTGGGAGCTCTGTAGCATTTCTCATATTATATGTGGATAACATACTGATAATGGGAAATGATATAGCTCTTGGAAAGTATAAAGGCCTACTTGAATAAGTGTTTTTCAATGAAGGACCTTGGAGAAGCTGCTTACATATTAGGTATTAAGATCTATAGAGACAGATCGAGACGCCTCATAGGTCTTTCACAAAGCACATACCTTGATAAAGTATTGAAGAAGTTCAATATGGATCAGTCTAAGAAGGGGTTCTTGCCTGTGTTACAAGGTGTGAGATTGAGTACGACTCAATGCCCGACCACGGCAAAGGATAGAGAAGAGATGAGTGTCATCCCCTATGCTTCAGCCATAGGCTCTATTATGTATGCCATGCTGTGTACCAGACCTGATGTGAACCATGCCATAAGTTTGGTAGGGAGGTACCAAAGTGATCCCGGAGCGGAACACCGGACAGCGGTCAAGAATATCCTAAAGTACCTGAAAAGGACAAAGGAAATGTTTCTCGTATATGGAGGTGCCGAAGAGCTCGTCGTAAAGGTTTACGTCGATGCTAGCTTCGACACAGATCCGGACGACTCTAAGTCGCAAACCGGATACGTGTATATTTTGAATGGAGGGGCAGTCAGCTGGTGCAGCAGCAAGCAAAGCGTCGTGGCGGCATCTACATGTGAAGCGGAGTACATAGCTGCTTAGGAAGCAGCAAAGGAGGGAGTCTGGATGAAGGAGTTCATCACCGACCTAGGAGTGATTCCAAATGCGCCGGGCCCGATGACTCTACTCTGTGACAACACTGGAGCTATTGCCCTTGCGAAGGAGCCCAGGTTTCACAACAAGACAAGACACATCAAGCGCCGCTTCAACTCCATCCGTGATTACATTCAGGAGGGAGATATAGATATTTGTAAAGTACATACGGATCTGAATGTCGCAGATTCGTTGACTAAACCTCTCTCACGGGCGAAACATGATCAACACCAGAATGCTATGGGTGTTCGATTCATCACAATGTAACTAGATTATTGACTCTAGTGCAAGTGGGAGACTGTTGGAAATATGCCCTAGAGGCAATAATAAAATGGTTATTATTGTATTTCCTTGTTCATGATAATTGTCTATTGTTCATGCTATAATTGTGTTAACCGGAAACCGTAATACATGTGTGAATACTTAGACCACAATATGTCCCTAGTGAGCCTCTAGTTGACTAGCTCGTTGATCAATAGATGGTCACGGTTTCATGACCATGGACATTGGATGTCGTTGATAACGGGATCACATCATTGGGAGAATGATGTGATGGACAAGACCCAATCCTAAGCATAGCACAAGATCGTGTAGTTCGTTTGCTAAAGCTTTTCTAATGTCAAGTAGCTATTCCTTAGACCATGAGATTGTGCAACTCCCGGATACCGTAGGAATGCTTTGGGTGTGCCAAACGTCACAACGTAACTGGGTGGCTATAAAGGTACACTACAGGTATCTCCAAAAGTGTCTGTTGGGTTGGCTTGAATCGAGACTGGGATTTGTCACTCCGTGTGACGGAGAGGTATCTCTGGGCCCACTCGGTAAAACATCATCATAATGAGCTCAAGGTGACTAAGGAGTTAGCCACGGGATGATGTGTTACGGAACGAGTAAAGAGATTTGCCGGTAACGAGATTGAACAAGGTATAGGGATACCGACGATCGAATCTCGGGCAAGTATCATACCGGTAGACAAAGGGAATTGTATACGAGATTGATTGAATCCCCGACATCATGGTTCATCCGATGAGATCATCGTGGAGTACGTGGGAGCCAACATGGGTATCCAGATCCCGTTGTTGGTTATTGGCCAGAGAGATGTCTCGGTCATGTCTACGTGTCTCCCGAACCCGTAGGTTCTACACACTTAAGGTTCGATGACGCTAGGGTTATAGGGAAATGGTATACGTGATTACTGAAGGTTGTTCGGAGTCCCGGATGAGATCCCGGACGTCACGAGGAGCTCCGGAATGGTCCGGATGTAAAGATTGATATATAGGAAGTCCAGTTTTGGTCACCGGAAAGTTTTCGGGCTCATCGGTAGTGTACCGGGAGTGCCGGGAGGGTGCCAGAGGACCCCGGGAGGGGTGTGACGACCAAAGGACCTCATGGGCCCTTAGAGGAGTGTGCCAGCCCATATTGGGCCAGCCAAGACCTTCTAGAAGGGGCCCATGCGGCTGGGATCTAGGGATATGGGCAAAAGAGATTTAAAAGGAGGAGATCCACCTCCCTTGTGGGAGGAGGACTCTCCCCCCCCCCACTTCGGCCGAAGCCTCTTCCTTGGAGGAGGGGCTAGGTCAGCCCTTCCTCCCCCTTCCTCCTATATATACCCAAGGTTTGGGGCTGGTTTGAGATGACGAACTCTTTCTCTCTCACTACAGCCCTGTCCTTCTTCTTCCTCCTCCGGAGTGCTTAGGCGAAGCCCTGCCGGTATACCTTGCTACTCCACCACCACCACGCCGTCGTGCTACTATTGGAGCCCTTCCCTAACCTCTCCTTCCTCCTTGCTGGATCAAGGTGTAGGAGACGTCACCGGGCTGCACGTGTGTTGAACGTGGAGGTGTCGTCCGTTCGGCACTTGATCGGATCTACCGCGATCTGAATCGCTGCGAGTACGACTCCACCAACCGCGTTCTTGTAACGCTTCCGCTTAGCGATCTTCAAAGGTATGAAGATGCAATCTCTCCCCTCTCGTTGCTGGTTTCTCCATCGATAGATCTTGGTGATCCTAGGGAAAATTTTGATTTACTACTACGTCTCCCAACAAATCACACCACAAAGTGGATAAGTATTTCCTTTAGTTATGAAATCAAGGTTTTTCAAACCAATAGGAATACCAATCCTCAACCGTATTCAAGGGTTGCACACAAAAGAACAAACAGCTTGCACGCAACGCCGACAAGAGGGTTGTCAATTCCCTTGATCTCGTTATTTGCAAGCAAGTGAGTTGTATAGATAATTGTAGATAATAGTAAAGTGCAAAATAAAATAAAAGGTAATAAATAACAGCAAGGTAATGACATCATTCGTGAATATGTAAGTGAATTGACCCGAGGGCCGTAGAGTTCTCTAGTGACATCTCTCATAAGCAAAGCATACTGTGGGTAAACAAATTACCATTGGGCAATTGGTAGAAAAGCGAATAGTTATGCGATTTCCATGGCAATGATCATGTGTATATAGGCATCATGCCCATAAGCAAATAAGTCGACTCCTTCCTACACCTATTACTATTACTCCACTTCAAGAGCTCTTCTATGCTTGCCTCTCTATGTATTAAGTTCATTACAAACGGAGTAATGCTTGGTGAACGATAACATGATGTAGACAAAGTAAACTGCATCAATATGAATAAACCTCATCGTTTTATCCTTGGTAGCAACAACACAAAGACGCAACTTGTCCCCTTCTGTCACTGGGATATAGAAACTCGCCAGGTTGAACCTACTACAACGCACCACTCCCACTAAAGAAATATCAATCTAGTTGGCCAAACTATCTCAATAGATCGGAGAGCATTACGAAGATATGATGATCATGCAAACAAGAATCATAGTGATCAGATTTGACTCAAATACTTTTCATGAATAATCTGAACATAAACTCACAATTCATTGGATCCCAACAAACACACCATACAAAGGGATTAAATCGGATAGATCAAGGCAAAGATGCGATGAACATTGTATTGAAGAGAGAGAGAGAGAGAGAGAGAGATTGGCATCTAGGTACTACCTACGGACCCGTAGGTCTATGGTAAACTACTCACACATCATGGTGAGGGCAGCAAGGTTGATGAAGTGGCCCTCCGTGATCGATCTCCCCTCCAACAGGGTGCCGAAACGAAGGTGTAGATGGCCTCCCGTCGGAAAAAAGACTTGCGGTGGCAGAAAAAGTGTTTTGGAAGCGCTTCTGGTGTTTTTAGGATAGATGTGAATTTATAGGCCAGAGAACGACGTCGGGAGACGCTCTAGGGGGGCACCGCATATCTGGCCGCGCCCCCTGGTGGTGCGGCTGGATATGTGGTGGGGCCCTGGAGCATCGTTTGGACTTCCTCGAAGCTTCTAGGTCTTGTATTGGTCTAGAAAAAATCGTCAAAAAGTTTCGTGGAAATTGAACTCTGTTTGGTACTATAACTCGGAAAAGGCAAAAACACGCAGAAAACATGAACTGGCACTGGGTCAATAGGTTAGTGCTCAAAAATATTATAAATTGGTAAATAAATATCAAAAAAAGTATCCTAGAATAATAATATATTAGCATGAAACAATCAAAATTTATAGATACGTTGGAGACGTATCAATGCTTCGGCGTCGATTTGTGGCGGCGGTGGAGCTCGCGGGCGACGGAGGTGGGCGGGGTGAGCTCGGGAAGCTTTGGTGGTGCGGGTGGAACTCCGACGATGTGGGTGCGGTTGTTCTAGTGCGTGGGAGGGAGAGTTTAGGGACAGGACGAGGTGTGGAGGCGTGGGATTTTATAGCCACAGGCTCGGGCGAGCAAAAGGAAGGGGGGCGCCGTGGATCCGATCTGGTCTGGCGATCTCCCGACGAAGGAAAGCGTGAGCGAGCTAAGGAAGGTGACGACCGAGGCATGGTTCGGTCGGGCGTGGGCCCAGGGGGGTCAGAGAGAGGGAGGGAGCGCGGCTCGCATCGGTCGGCCGATCCGATGGGATTCGGATCTGGCTAGATCTGATTCAGGCCCGATTCGTCTACTGGACCGCGACGATTCTTTCCTATTAAGAGGATTTTTTATTTTATATAAAACAAGAAACTAAAAACTAAAAAGGAAAAAGAATATAACTCCAAATATAGAAGTTTTACATATTAAAATTCTTAGAAAAAATAGGGGAATCTGTTTAACATTTTCCACGGCCAAAATAATTATTTAAAAAAAGTTTTTTCTGAAAATACCCAAAATGGATTTAATTCCTATTTCAATTATTTTCAAAATACCACTCAGATTTTAATAGTCAAATGACTTTCAAAAATGCTCCTGAAATGGAGGGTCATATTCCTCCTCTCATTTTCAAAATATTTCAGAGGTTTCCACTATTTTAATTCAAATTAAAAGCAAATTCAAATGGGGTTTCAGTAAGATACCAAAGATCTTTCAACTTCACTTAATTTCAACAATGAAAATGCCTACAATATGAATGGATGCTTAGCTAATATTATAACATGCCAAAATGAAATTTTGGGATGTTACAAAAATATTATGATCTCTTTCTTCACTTAGATTTATTTAGAGAGTTGAATTTCAATTAGTAATTTATATGTTGGTCCTAAAAATAATGAGTATCCATTAGTGGTATAAATAAAAACTTGCATGAACTTGTAGATCAATAAACCTGATATCTGGATTCCTTGAAATAATTTTGAGATATGGTGTGAGTAATTAATCAAGCATTATGAACTCTGGGTCATAAAAGTCTCCCATGTATGTTAGCCACTCAACATCCTCGTCCTCTTCCTCCGCGTCCCCTGCCATGTCCTCTGCCACCACTCGGTCCCCGACCAGGTCCCTTAAACCAGGATGCCTGCAGATCTTTGAAAATCAGTGCAGATGGCGGATGTACACTGTCGCCACACTCCTTAGTAACATGCCCAAGTAGACCGCAAGCAGCGCACCGGTCATGCAAACGTTCATACTTAACCAGGAACGCCTCCCATTTTTTTGCCTTTAACAAGTCATTGTGCTCTTGAAGTTTTTTATGACATTGATCTTGACCTGTACTACGAAAAAATCCTATCAAAATCCTACGATTTGGATTCAGCATAGAGTCGTATTCTCCCACCTTAGAGGTAAGAGAATTGAAAAGAGGGTAGTATCCATCAGGGAGATCATGAACTTGAATCCAAATTTCTAGAGTATACAACGGAAATGAGGAGGCTTGGTAAATTCGTCATATGGCTCAAATGTGACAACGTTTCCCTGGAATATCCATGGTCCCCTCTCCACGACTGTCTCCCAATCTTTGAGGCACGAAAACTAAAGAGTGTAAAAGTTGTCATTTAGAGAACAAATCTTTACCTCCTTCCTCAAATCCCATACAAATCGTATGTTCTTGTACAACCAGTAACGGATGTACGCTTTGTCCATATGAACTCTGGCAATGTCCATCCACCTGGTTGCTTTGGCTGGAATCACTTTTTCATTCCCCACAACAACAACATCCAAGTAATCCTCCTGGATACCTAGATCACGCAATATCGCTTTCACTTCTCTTGTGTTAAGCGCCAAACTCGACCATCAACAATCACGGTGAATTCTCTTGCCGATGAGAAGGAATCGCTAGGTTGTAGGAATCCTAGAAACCTCGATCTTCCAAACCAACAAGGACCAAGGCCAAGTGGCGATTGAGAGAGCACCATTGGATCATCTCAACTCTTTCTGTCGGAAGAGAAACGAGCAGGGCAAAAATCTCCACGGCAGTGTAGAAGTCACGAGAGGAACAATCAACCCTAACTAGAGGGGAATCACAACTCAGAATATTCATAGATGTACCATCTCCTACCCGAAAACAAGTCCCTTTTTCAGTAAGGCTACTTCTTTTAAAATACTTCTCCATGTGTACCATATACTTGGATGTGCCACCGCTTCAAGGGGAGATATGTCCAGCAAAGACCGTGCTTTCTCGACCTATCTGAGACTGCTCCGCTCCACCAAAATCAACACCACTCCATCAAATTTATTCTGGAGCAGTTTCAAGCGAGAGTTGCAGCTCCACCAACCGTTGACAAATAACACGGAAAAAAGACTGAAAATCACAAAAAGGTTCTTGAATTCAAATATGTTCACATAATTTTTAAAAAGATTTCACAAAGTTCAAAAGAAGTTAACTGATTTGAAAAAAGTTATCAAATTCAAAAAGTACGTAGATTTTGAAAAAGGTTTATCAATTTCGACAACATAATTCATCAAATTTGGAAAAAACTTCATTGAATTTGAAAAACATTCATCAGTTTTAATTTTCAAATTCATGAATTTTAAAAAAGGTTCATTGATTTTGGAAAAAATATCGAATTTGAAAAAAGTTCATCAGTTATGAAAAAGTTCATGGATTTAAGAAAAGTTCACAATTTTTTGAGGAAAGGAAGAATTTCTTTAAGAAAGAAAATAAAATGTAAAAATAAAGAGAAAGAGAAGACGAAAAAATGACAGAAAAACAAAAACAAAAAAGAACAGACAAACCACAAAGTTTTATAGCTCTGTTAAAGAAGTAAAATGAAGTATAGACATCACAGAAGCTAACGTGTCCTGGTGGGAGCAACTAATTAGGAAGCACGTCCTCGGAAGCCTCCCAACGACCATTCTCACGCACCGTCACTTGGTGCATTCTCAGCCGCCGCCACGGGTCGCGCTCTGAATGTTTCCTTCGGATTTATTTAATTTTTCCGCATGCATTTTTGACTTTTTTATTGTTTTTCGAGTTTTTTTGGTGTTCCCTTTTTCACCAGTCTTTCTTAGCTTTTGGACGAATAATTTTTTTTATTTTTGCGAAGAAACGCGTTCTTTGTTTTTTTCGCGAGATGCACGGTTTTGCTTTCTCTCGAAAAGAAAAAAGTGTTTTTCTATTTCTTTTGCAACAGACATGGTTTTGCTTCCGCGAGAGGCACAGTCGGCCTCTCTCAGAAAGGCGCGAGAGGCATGGTTTTGCCTTCGCCGAGAGGCACAACACCGATGTGCCTCTCGAAAAGGAAAAAAAACATTTTTTTCTCTATCACAAAAGGCATGGTTATTTCGTTCATTTTTTTCTTAAAAAAGGTTCGTCAAAACCTATCAACATGGGATCTAGTTTCGAAGGTCTCGACGCGAGGAACCCAACGGTGAAACCGGTTCGAAATTTGAACGCATGGTTTAAAAGATAAAATGTCTTAACAATACGAATATATGAAAAAAATACAAAACTCTCGTGTTGCTGGTTACCACTCTTTTTTTTTATAATCAAAACCTTCTTTACTCAGTCATAACAATCGTTGCATCGTTTACAATCAAGGGAATCAGCGTATAGGGCATGGATTCCAACCAAATATTTGGAGAAGAAAATCTAGCTAGCCTAACTAGTTCATGAGCTACCTGATTACTCTTTTTATTACAAAGATCGAAGATGATATGATTAAAATCTAGAGACACTAGTAAAATGCTCGTGCGTTGCCACCGGCTTTTGATATATGTTGCTGGAGTTTATATACAGATTGTCATGTAGAGAATTGATAGCACGGGCACAATCGGGTAATAATAAAAGTCCACTTAACTTGCAATGTAAGTTAATAACAAAAAGAAATTTGACGATGAATACATAAAGAGTGACTATTCAACTCAAAATATGTTAAAATATGAAGATCTACATGATGTGTTTAAGAAAGTCTCGCGTGGTTATTGAAATGTTGTCTTTAGCTTTATTTAGACGATATTTGAGCAAGTATAAAAAATATCTAAACTCATGCTCATCTTGCACAAACAATATTGTAGTTAGCAAAAATACTTCACATCAATTCTCTTAAAATGTTTAGCAGAGAACACTCTTCATAGAAAACAGACGAACCAATTCTTCACCGTTCCACCAGGGCATATAAAATATAAAATAAATCCATGTACGTTATCACGGTCCAACACATGGATCTATCATGAGGCCCTCGACTTCAACACTTTGGCAATTACGCTATTGCTTCGCTATGCTGTCACCCCGCTCTAAATCCGTCTAGTGTTATCTCTTAGTCTGCCAAATTGGTGTGGTAAGTCCGATCATCCCTAATCCATAGACTATGGAATCAATACTCCCTCCCTTCCTATTAGAAAGGCCCAACTGGAAACTTTCCTCAAACAAGGCAAGTGGTGAGTGATGAAATGACTTTTGTACTCCCCGCGTTCCTAAATATTTTTCTTTTTAAAGATTTAACTACGGACTACATACGGAGCAAAATGAGTGAATCTACACTCTAAATTACGTCTATATACATCCATATGTAATTCATAGTGAAATCTTTAAAAAGACAAATATTTAGGAACGGAGGTAGTAGTATGCAACACTAACCGAATTAAACAGATGCATTAATTTGCATTAAGTATGACATATGCATTTGTGGCCACTAAATGAGTAGATACGTTACCTGCATTGGATTTTTAATCCTTGCATGCATATATTTAATATGCTTCGGAATATAAACATAGGATAGAGATAGAACTGTTTGAGATCAAAATTGTCTTATTCCATTGACAATCACAATATATATACGAGGGAACGGACGCGGACGAAGAGATGTGTCCATTCGCACGGGCGCGAGGGAGCGTTGTGACGGTTGCCGAAACAACCGCACTAGGGAATACATAGGGAGGATTATCCCTTTAATTAAGAGAATTAATCAAATCCGAACACTCCCCCTAATCCTTCCTTGTGCTTGTGATCGACCATCCTTGGAATAATCTCCTTCAAAAACCCTGTGGGAAAAATATGAGGAGTGTAATGTTTGATATGTTGCTAAAACTCCTTCAAACCCGATGGAAAAATAAGGAGAAATGATGCAACATATAATGATTATTGTCTCTTTTAACTCAATATGAGAAAACCCAGAGAGTTTAGAGGACAATAAATATGCCATGTATACTTTCCTAAAAAAAACGATGGGGAAAACCAAAAGTATGGCATATGATCTTGTGTTGATATTACCTCATTAAAAACCTTTATGAGAACATGTAAAATAAACTCATGAAGGAAAAAAGAGTATAATATGATGCATTGAACAGGAACAATTCAGGAAGATACCCCCCTGATTCTTGCAAATTTCAAAGCCGTCACATACCCATTCCATGAACATATTTATGGAATATAAAAGTTTGTAGAGACTTCATGAACAAATCAGTCACATGATTTGACTTGCAAGATATGCAATATAGTGATATTGCTTAATATGTAACGTGCTTGCATCCGGGCAACACAAGAAACATTGTCGTTGAGATAATGGTTGGTGGATGTAGCCATGAGGTCTGTTTCAAAGACTCTTCATGAGAGGGCTACCACACCTAGTATGAACACTAGTGGGGATCTGATCGATGTATCCAATGATATCGGTGTTCACATTTCTGTGAAACTGAAAAATCAGGACAAAATGTTTGATGCCATGGAGATATCAAAAGATATTCTTGACTACCAACCAACTGTGTTTGGTGGATCCAACGGCATTATGGAACGTTGAGTCCCAATATCTCATTTCCATCATCTCTTGGTCTATATAGATCTTTATCTACGTCTAGAGAATGAACTACCATGAGAGTAATAAATGGATAAGATTTGTCCACAATGAATTTCTCCAATATATTTTGGACATAGACAACATAGTATACCATAATGTATAAATGAAGGTGCTCAAGTTGTAGTAATGAGCGGTATTTTGATTTACCAAAATCCTTCATTTTAAACTCCGTCGTTTAGATGATTACATGTGTCATAATTACAGACACACAAACATGGATAATCATCATTGTAGGAGTAATCCTTGTGTATAAGAAACTCACTACGTAGATTGTACCATATGTACCGACGGCAATAAGTCTTATGTTGACTTACTAATAATACACAATGTATGTTGCATTTTGCACTTCGATTCAGAAGTGAGATTCCATTTAGAAATCAATCATATATGTCCGAATCTAGTGATCCACATGGATATGTAATCACTACATCTATCAACTGCAGAGATAGGTGATTTTGTACTGCCAATGATATAAGTTATCGGAAAGAGATTCCAGCTCTAAAGAATAGTTGGGTATCTGCGTGAACCCTTGTGCTACAATACTTTCTCTTTGTTTCACCACCTCGTTGTTCTCAAATCTGTTTCCAGAAGAAAACTGGTGTAGGTATTGCTTATGAATACCTTCCCATTATTGAGCAAGACCATTTCTACCTAGATTATACCTTTTGCTTGAGTTCAGTTCGAGTGTTGTTCACACCTTGCCATGGACATGGTCTTTGGACCTGAATCATGTGAAGGGTTTTGCAATCTAGTTAAGAAATGTATATCGACAATTGTAGACTTCCGGTTATATGATTCTCCAGAATCTATATATAAATACATAGTTGAGTGAAATATCGTTACCCATGCATGGTGATTGCTCGCGATTTCCCAATGCGATTGAGTCGAGTATTCTGATGTCCCGGTCATTGTGTGCACTATGACCTGGGTTGGTGGAGGTTTCTCATGTTGGGGAACGTCGCATGGGAAACAAAAAAATTCCTACGCACACGCAAACCTATCCATGGTGATGAGCATCTACGAGAGGGAGAGTGGATCTACATACCCTTGTAGATCGCTAAGCGGGAAGCGTTAAGAAACGCGGTTGGTGTACTCGAACATTTTTGCGATCCAAATCGCCGAGCGTCCCGTGATCTCATCACGATCCGTCCCGCGATCCAATCACGATCCGTCCCGTGAACTCATCACGATCCGTCCCGCGATCTCATCACGATCCGTCTCACGATCTTGATCATGATCTGTCCCGCGAACTCATCACGATCCGTTCCGCGATCTCATCATGAACCGTCTCGCGATCTCGATCACGGTCCTTTCGATCTAGCGCCGAACGGACGGCACCTCCGCGTTCAGCACACGTGCAGCTTGATGACGATCTCCACCGTCTTGATCCAGCAAGAGGAGGTGGATAGTAGAGAGAGTTCATCGGCAGCGTGACGGCGCTCTGGTGATGGTGGTGGAGTGATTCCGGCAGGGCTTCGCCTAAGCGCTGCGGAAAACCGATCTACAGGAGAAACTATGCACCGGTGTAACGGGTAGCACGTGGCCAGAAATTCTGTCCAAAAACCACCCAATCCACTAGTATATATAGGAGGAGAGGAGAGGAGAGGCATCCAAGGCCTTTGGGTCGGCCTAAATAGGAGGTGGGAAGCAATCCTACTTCACCTCCAATCCTAGTTGGAGTAGGATTGCCTCCTATTGGCTGATTTTCCACTTTTTGCTTTAGGACTTTCTCTCCTGTGCCATAGGCCTTTGTGGCTGTTTTCCCAGCCCACTAAGGGCTGGTTATTATTCTCCCACATCCCATGGACCTCTTGGGGTCCGAATACCCCTCCCGGAGGCCTCCCGGTACACTACCGGCACTCCCGGTACACTACCGGCACTCCCGGTACACTACCGATGAGCCCGAAACTTTTTCGAAAACCAAACTGGGACTTCCTATATATGAATCTTTACCTCCGGACCATTCTAGAGCTCCTCGTGACGTCCGGGATCTCATCCGGGACTCCGAACAAACTTCGGTCACCACCATACATAACTCTACACTACCGAAACGTCATCGAACCTTAAGTGTGCAGACCCTGCGGGTTCGAGAACTATGTAGACATGACTGAGACACCTCTACGGTCAATAACCAATGGCGGGACCTGGACGTCCACATTGGTTCCTACATATTCTACGAAGATCTTTATCGGTCGAACCTCTATGTCAAGGATTCAGTTAATCCCGTATAACGTTCGCTTTGTTCTTCGGTATGTTACTTGCCCGAGATTCGATCGTCGGTATCTCCATACCTAGTTCAACCTCGTTTCTGGCAAGTCTCTTTACTCATTCTGTAATACAAGATCCAGTAACTAACAATTAGTCACATTGCTTGCAAGGCTTATTGTGATGTTGCATTACCGAGTGGGCCCCGAGATACCTCTCCGTCACACGGAGTAACAAATCCCAGTCTCGATCCATGCCAACTCAACAGACACCATCGGAGATACCTGTAGAGCACCTTTATAGTCACCCAATTACGTTGCGACGTTTGATACACACAAGGCACTCCTCCGATATCCGTGAGTTGCATGATCTCATGGTCATAGGAACATATACTTGACATGCAGAAAACAGTAGCAATAAACTGACACGATCATATGCTACGTTTGTAGTTTGGGTCTTGTCCATCACATCATTCTCCTAATGATGTGATCCCGTTATCAAATGACATCTCATGTCCATGGCTAGGAAACCTTAACCATCCTTTGATCAACGAGCTAGTCCATTAGAGGCATACTAGGGACATGGTTTTGTCTATGTATCCACACATGCATTTAAGTCTCCGATCAATACAATTATAGCATGGATAATAAACGATTATCATGAACAAGGAAATATGATAATAACTAACTTATTATTGCCTCTAGGGCATATTTCCAACAGTCTCCCACTTGCACTAGAGTCAATAATCTAGTTCACATCACCATGTGATTCGCATTGTTATGAATCTAACACCCAATGAGTTCTGGGGCTCGATCATGCTTTGCATGTGAGAGAGGTCTTATAGTCAACGGGTCTGCGATATTCAGATCCGTGTGTACTTTGCAAATCTCTATGTCAAACCGTAAACACTGCTACCACACTCCACTTGGTACTATTTCCAAATGGCTGCTCCACTATACGTATCCAGATTGCTAGTACGAGTCATCCGGATTAGTGTTAAAGCTTGTATCGACGTAACTCCTTACGACGAACTCTTTATCACCTCCATAATCGAGAAACATCTCCTCAGTCTCTTAGTTACTGAGGATAATCTTGACCGCTGTCCAGTGATCCACTCCTGGTTCACTCTTGTACCCCCTGACGGACTCATGGCAAGGCACACACAGGTGCGGTACACAGCATGGCATAATATAGAGCCTATGGCTAAGGCATAGGGGACGACTTTCGTCCTTTCTCTTTCTTCTGCCGTTGTCGAGATTTGAGTCTCACTCAACTTTCACACCTTACAAATCAGGCGAGAACTCTTTCTCTGACTGATCCATTTTGAACTCTTTCAAAATCTTGTCAAGGTATGCACTCATTGAAAGTCTCATCGACCATCTTGATCTATCTCCATAGATTTTGATGCTCAACAATTAGGTAGCTTCATCCAGGTCTTCCTTTGAAAATCACTTTCCAAATGACCGTTTTATGCTTTCTAGAAACTCTACATTATTTGTGATCAACAATATGTCATCCACATATACTTATCAGAAATTCTATAGTGCTCCCACTCACTTTATTGCAAATACAAGTTTCTCGTAAACTTTGTATAAACGTCAAAACTTTGATCACCTCATCAAAGCGTATATTCCAACTCCGAGATGCTTGCTTCAGTCCATGGAAGGATCACCGAAGCTTGCACACCTTTTAGCATCCTTAGGCCTGACAAAACCTTCTGGTTGTATCACATACAACCTTTCCTCAAGTAAACCGTTAAGGAAACGATGTTTTGACATCCATCTGCCAGATTTCATAATTGAAAACACAGCAACTGCTAACATAATTCCAACAGACTTTAGCACCACTACGAGTGAGAAAGTCTCATCGTAGTCAACTCCTTGAACTTGTCACAAACATCTTTGCAACAAGTCGAGCTTTACAAATAGTGACATTCACCATCAGTGTCTGTCTTCATTTTAAAGATCCATTTGTACTCAACGACCTGCCGTCCAACGAGCAAGTCTACCAAAGTCTACACTTGGTTTTCATACATGGATCCTATCTCGGATTTCATGGCCTCTAACCATTTGTCGGAATCCGGGCCCATCATCGCTTCTCCATAGCTCGTAGGTTCATCATTGTCCAACAACATGATCTCCAAGATAGAGTTGGCGTACCACTTAGGAGCAGTACACATCCTTGTCGACCTACGAAGTTCGATAGTAACTTGATCCTGAAGCTTCATGATCATCATCATTAACTTCCTCTTCAACTAACGTAGGCTTCACAGAAACATCTTTCTGCGCTGCGCTACTCTCTGGTTAAACAAAGGTTTAACAACCTCATCAAGTTCTATCTTCCTCCCACTCAATTCTTTCGAGAGAAAAATTTCCTCGAGAAAGGATTCGTTTAAGCAACAAACACTTTGCACTAGGATCTGAGATTGAAGGTTCACCCAACTGATCTTACGGTATTCTATGAAGATGCAATTTGTCCGCCTTGGGTTCGACCTCATTAGGTGAAAACATTTTCCACACAAGTGTCACATCCCCAAATATTAAGAAATGACAGCTTAGGTTTCTATCAAACCATAATTCACATGGTGTCATCTCAACGGATTTAGATGGCGCCCTATTTAAAGTGAATGTAGTTGTCTCTAATGCATAACCCCAAAATTATAGTACTAAAACGACAAGAGACATCATAGCACGCACCATGTCCAATAGAGCATAACTATGATGTTCGGACACACCATCACACTATGGTGTTCCAGGTGGCGTTTAGTTGTGAAACAACTTTCACATTGTCTTAAGTTGTATGCCAAACTCGTGACTCAGATATTCACCTCCACGATCATATCGCAATCATTTTTATCTTCGTGTCACGATGATCTTTAAACTTCACTCTGAATTTGCTTGAACCTTTCAAACGATTCAGACTTGTGTTTCATTAAGTAAATATACACTATATCTACTCAAATCATCAGTGAAGGTAAGAAAATAACGATATCCACTGCACGCTACAAGACTCTCTAGATTGCATACATCAACATGTATCATTTCCAATGAATCACTTGCCCGCTCCATCCAACGGGGTCCTTTAGTCATCTTGCCCAAGAGGTATGGTTCGCATGTCTCAACCGATTCGAAATCGAATGAGTCCAAATATCCATCAGCATGGAGTTTCTACATGCGCTTTATACCAATATGACATTTAGCGGTAGTGCCACAAGTATGTGGTACTATCATTATTAACTTTGTATCTTTTGACATCAATGTTATGAACATGTGTAATACTACGATCAGGATTTCAACAAACCATTCTCACTGGGTGCATGACCATTGAAGGTTCTCTAACTTAAATGAATAACCGTATTGCAATAAACATGATCTAATCATGTTCATGCTCAACGCAAAACACCAAATAACATTTATTTAGGTTTGTCACTAATCCTGAAGGTAGAGAGAGCGTGCGATGTTGATCACATCAACCTTGGAAACACTTCCAACACATATCGTCACCTCACCCTTAGCTAGTTCTCCGTTTATTCCGTAGCTTTTATTTCGAGTTACTAACATTTAGCAACCGAACCGGTATCCAATACCCATGTGCTACTAAGAGTACTAGCAAGGTACACATTAGTAACTCGTATATCAAATATACTTCTATCAATGTTGCTAGCCTTCTTATCTACCAAGTATCTAGGGTTGTTCCGCTTCAGCGACCGCTCACCTCATAACAGAAGCACTTAGTCTCGGGTTTGAGTTCAACTTTGGGTTGCTTCACTGGAGCAGCAACTGACTTGCTATCCATGAAGTTTCCCTCCTTGCTCTTGCCCTTCTCGAAACTAGTGGTTTGATTAACCATCAACACTTGACGCTCCTTCTTGATTTCTACCTTCGCGGTGTCAAACATCGCGAACAGCTCAGGGGTCAACATTTCTTTCCCTGGCATTTTATAGTTCATCACCAAGTTCTAGCAGCTCAGTGACAGTGACTTGGAGAACTACATCAATCACTATCTTATCTGGAAGATCAACTCCCACTCGATTCAAGCGATTGTAGTACCCAGACAGTCTGAGCACATGCTCAACGATTGAGCTATTCTCTTTCATCTTGCAGGCAAAGAATCTCGTTGGAGATCCTATATCTCGCAACTCGGTCACGAGCCTGAGATCACAATCTCAGCTCTTAGAACATCTCATATGTTCCGTGACGTTCAAAACATTTCGGAGCCTCAATTCTAAGCCGTAATGCATGACGCACTAAACTATCAAGTAGTCATCGAAACGTGCATGTCAGATGTTCACAACATCTACAGACGATGCTAGATGGGGTGGCGCACCGAGCGGTGCATTAAGGACATAAGCCTTCTGTGCAGCAATGAGGACAATCCTCAAATCACGGACCTAGTCCGCAGTTTTGCTACCAACATCTTTCAATTCTATCTCTCTAGGAACATATAAAAATACAAGGGAGCTACAACGCGAGCTAGTAATCTACAACATAATTTGCAAAGACACTTTGACTATGTTCATGATAATGAGTTCAATTAATCATATTACTTAAGAACTCCCACTCAAATTGACATCCCTCGGGTCATTCGAGTGATACATGATCCAAATTCACCAACTCAAGTCCGATCATCACGTGAGTTAAGGTGGCTTCAATGGTGAACATCATTATGTTGATCATACCCACTATATGACTCATGCTCGACCTTTCGGTCTCTTGTGTTCTGAGGCCATGTCTGTACATGCTAGGCTCGTCAAGTTTAACCCGAGTGTTCTACGCGTGCAAATCTGGCTTGCACCCGTTGTATGTGAACGTAGAGTCTATCACACCCGATCATCACGTGGTGTCTCAACACGACGAACTTTCGCAACGGTGCACACTCGGGGAGAACACAGTTCATCTTGAAATTCAAGTGAGGGATCACCTTATAATGCTACAGCCGTACTAAGCAAAACAAGGTGCATAAAAGGATTAACATCTCATGCAATTCATAAGTGACATGATATGGCCATGAACTTGTGTTTAAGATCTCCATCTTCGAAACACCGGCATGATCTCCATCGTCACCGGCACAACACCATGATCTCCATCATCTTGATCTCCATCAATGTGTTGCCATTGGGGTTGTGGCGCCAGCCCTGCTTCTACTTCTATTGCTACCGCTTAGCGATAAAGTAAAGCATTACATAGCGCTTAATGATTGACACGCAGGTCATACAATAATTAAAGACAACCCTATGGCTCCTGCTGGTTGCCGTACTCAATGACATGCAAGTCGTGAAATTCTATACATCACATGATCATCTCATACATCACATATATCTCATCATGTAATTGGTCATATCACATCACAACATACCCTGCAAAAACAAGTTAGACGTCCTCTAATTGTTGTTGCATGTTTTACGTGGCTGCTACGGGTATCTAGCAAGAACGATTCTCACCTACGCATAAACCACAACGGTGATACATAGATTGCTTTTCAACCTTCTCAAGGACCACCTTTGTCGGATCCTATCCAACTAAAGTCAGAGAAACTTTCACCCGCAAGCCATCTAAGCAACAAGTTGCGTCGAGGGAACCGGTCTCTCATAAGCGTACGAGTAATGTTGGTCCAGGCCGCTTCATCTCACAATCCCGCTGAACCAAAATCCGACCAAGGGAGGAAGCAATCTAAGCATCAACGCCCACAAACCTTTTGTGTTCTACTCGAGATCTCATCGAACCATCAACCTAGCTCATGATGCCACTGTTGGGGAACGTCACATGGGAAACAAAAAAATTCCTACGCACACGCAAACCTATCCATGGTGATGAGCATCTACGAGAGGCAGAGTGGATCTACATACCCTTGTAGATCGCTAAGCGGGAAGCGTTAAGAAACGTGGTTGGTTTACTCGAACATTTTTGCGATCCAAATCGCCGAGCGTCCCGCGATCTCATCACGATCCGTCCCGCGATCCAATCACGATCCGTCCCGTGAACTCATCACGATCCGTCTCACGATCTTGATCATGATCTGTCCCGCGAACTCATCACGATCCGTTCCGCGATCTCATCATGAACCGTCTCGCGATCTCGATCACGGTCCTTCCGATCTAGCGCCGAACGGTCGGCACCTCCGCGTTCAGCACACGTGCAGCTTGATGACGATCTCCACCGTCTTGATCCAGCAAGAGGAGGTGGAGAGGAGAGAGAGTTCACCGGCAGTGTGACGGTGCTCCGGTGATGGTGGTGGAGTGATTCCGGCAGGGCTTCGCCTAAGCGCTGCGGAAAACCGATCTAGAGGAGAAACTATGCACCGGTGTAACGGGTAGCACGTGGCCAGAAATTCTGTCCAAAAACCACCCAATCCACTAGTATATATAGGAGGAGAGGATAGGAGAGGCATCCAAGGCCTTTGGGTCGGCCGAAATAGGAGGTGGGAAGCAATCCTACTTCACCTCCAATCCTAGTTGGAGTAGGATTGCCTCCTATTGGCTGATTTTCCACTTTTTGCTTTAGGACTTTCTCTCCTGCGCCATAGGCCTTTGTGGCTGTTTTCCCAGCCCACTAAGGGCTGGTTATTATTATCCCACATCCCATGGACCTCTTGGGGTCGAAATACCCCTCCCGGAGGCCTCCCGGTACACTACCGGCACTCCCGGTACACTACCGATGAGCCCAAAACTTTTCCGGAAACCAAACCGGGACTTCCTATATATGAATCTTTACCTCCGGACCATTCCGGAGCTCCTCGTGACGTCCGGGATCTCATCCGGGACTCTGAACAAACTTCGGTCACCACCATACATAACTCTACACTACCGAAACGTCACCGAACCTTAAGTGTGCAGACCCTGCGGGTTCGAGAACTATGTAGACATGACCGAGATACCTCTACGGTCAATAACCAATGGCGGGACCTGGACGTCCACATTGGTTCCTACATATTCTACGAAGATCTTTATCGGTCGAACCTCTATGTCAAGGATTCAGTTAATCCCGTATAACGTTCCCTTTGTTCTTCGGTATGTTACTTGCCCGAGATTCGATCGTCGGTATCTCCATACCTAGTTCAACCTCGTTTCTGGCAAGTCTCTTTACTCGTTCCGTAATACAAGATCCCGTAACTAACAATTAGTCACATTGCTTGCAAGGCTTATTGTGATGTTGCATTACTGAGTGGGCCCCGAGATACCTCTCCGTCACACGGAGTAACAAATCCCAGTCTCGATCCATGCCAACTCAACAGACACCATCGGAGATACCTGTAGAGCACCTTTATAGTCACCCAGTTACGTTGCGACGTTTGATACACACAAGGCACTCCTCCGATATCCGTGAGTTGCATGATCTCATGGTCATAGGAACATATACTTGACATGCAGAAAACAGTAGCAATAAACTGACACGATCATATGCTACGTTTGTAGTTTGGGTCTTGTCCATCACATCATTCTCCTAATGATGTGATCCCGTTATCAAATGATATCTCATGTCCATGGCTAGGAAACCTTAACCATCCTTTGATCAACGAGCTAGTCCATTAGAGGCATACTAGGGACATGGTTTTGTCTATGTATCCACACATGCATTTAAGTCTCCGATCAATACAATTATAGCATGGATAATAAACGATTATCATGAACAAGGAAATATGATAATAACTAATTTATTATTGTCTCTAGGGCATATTTCCAACATCTCATCCACTGGTGTATACTACCCATTAGGTGTCTGTCAACGTGAAGTGGACTTGCATTTACTGATTCATAGGCCTTGATATCCTTGCTTGCAATAAGATGAATCCTGATGTACTATTGTCGTACTTCTCCCCCTGTTGCTTTGAACGGGGAGTTGAGTGGTTTTAGTTGGTACCTCCACTCTTTCCACATATTTTTGTAGGATTTTAGGATTGTGTGACACCTTTATAGTCAGTAAATGAATCTGGCAGATTATTTGCAATGTGTTGCAAATCTTCTGAACGCGTGGTTCATATCTTTGAGTACGTGAATTTAAGGCAGAAATGTGTTGAACATTCCACTAATTTCCTGGTATTCTTTATGGTACTTGAAATCTCCCCCTAATGCCCGGAAATATTCCTCATGAATCAGCATACTGGCCTTGAATAACTCCCCATGCAAGGGGCTAGAGGTATTGACGGGAATGTAGTTATTCCTCACATAGATCTCAACTATATGTTGAGGGGCCAATGATGTATGTTGGGTGGTGATATCGGTACGCAACCGAACTACCGCAGATGGGAAATACTTGGTAGATTTTCACGTATCAAAGATAGAGGGGAATAGTATTATGCAGTTTGGTCATGAGCATGTAAAACTGCATGACTCCAACGTAAAGTTGGTAAGTTGCAATTCCAAAGTAAAGATAATGCAATAAGCTTAACTCTTTGGATAAAGGATTCTACCAGACCATTTTGAGTCTAGACATTAGAACAAATTGCTAAACTTCAATCCAAGTGCCAATATAGAAGGCACTCAAGGAAAATTCTGCAATGTTATCCATTTGATTTGCTTGAAATCGATGTCGGGATAATGAGCCAATGGTTCCGTGTGAATAAAGCACACACTTAAGACCATCGTGAAGATATGTCCTTTAGAACCATGGAATGCCTGAGTAGTCTACTCAATGGTTGGGAAAAGCCACTTACCTCAACTTCACGCATTCAAGGAGTCTGAGTGCTTCAGCGTAGACTTTAAGGTGCATGGGCCTTAAAATTAGCTTCCCTGTGTCACATGTAGTGCACACAAAATCCAAACATCGTTAGAATTTAGCACCATAATAATCATAAACTCTTGGAATTGCTGATAGTTTCGGTTTCAACCCAACGTCTGGATGACCAAGGCGAATATGCCAAGTTTGTCATACACAAGACATTTTGGAAAACTATCTTGGACCCAACATGTGCTACGGGCTTTGTAGTATGTGTAGTACAACCCAGATGATATATAGAGAATGTGCTTGCCATATCCGTTGCATATAGTAAAGAGAAGTTAGTCCTCTTTGTTGTCATCGTAAGTTTCGCTATGGAAACTATTTTGACGGATAGCTATATAGTTTAGTAGGGTACGAGTTAAACCGGAAAGCAATAAAGCATCCGCACTTCACTCGAGTACCCACAGGGATAATAAATATGACTCGAGTTGAGCCAACAAATACCTCATCACGTCTAGCGATTTTAAAATATCTCCTTTCTCTCAAAGAGAGTGAAAACATTTCACTTCCGTGAGTATAGAGTTCGTGGTGCATATGTCCACAAGGCACAAATCAACTTTCATCAGATCGACCCCATAGAAATCTATATTAGACATGAAGATTCTCAATATGAAAATCACTCAGATATATAGAATACATACAAATATATTTATACCAAAGTGCCGATACAATATATTATGATATACAATATATGATGACAACAATACTTATGTTCTTATTAATTAAATCATAAATGGACATAAATTATGTTGACCACTCAAGAGATTGAGAGACTAAACAATGTCCTAAAACATGTTAGTTGAGTCATATTCAACCACATGTTCTTCGTGTCCACAGGATCCCGTCATCACTGATGATGTCGTGTTGAAGGTTGAAATGAGCACGGTTTCATGGCGGGGCTCGTTCGTGGTGCGAGAGCACGGCAGAACACATCGGCACATGTCGCCTGCTGGCGCGTGTTCCCGCGGCCTCGACCTCCTGCAACAGCCCCGGCGGAGTGATTCCGGAGACATCATCTATGGCGAAACTCCCGCTTTTGGGTTTTTCCTTCCGAAGATTGCCGGGCATGGTTGGATCGCTGGAGAAATCCGCTTCCAAGCCGCCCACTGCAGAAGACGGCACGCACCGCCGTGCAAGAGATCAATCAGGAGAAAGCAAATTTATTATCTTTCGCGATTAAGAACAGTGATCTAACAATTGATTTGATTGTTTGCTCACACGAACAACAGAGGAATTGTAGACCGTCCTGCACACACAGGCGGCAGCCTCGCTCAATGGATTGAAATCCAAACAAGAACAGTAAGTAGTCTTCTTCAATTCGTGCTGGGAGCGTTGTGACGGAACAACCACACTAGAGAATACATAGGGAGGATTATCCCTTTAATTAAGAGAATTAATCAAATCCTAACAAGAACCTTTTAACCAGGAAAGGAAAAAAATATATGATGAGCCCTTCAAACCGAGGAGGGGGCATATCACAAGCTACTTGGCTTCAGATCTACATTGCCACCAAACTCCAAATTTACTTATCTTTTCTCCAAGTTCGCCAAATTGCCATAGGCATTCCTATCATCCCTAACTTACATGCATTCATCATCCACTCCATCCTCAAGGTTTCTATAAATTCAACAATTTCCGCAAACAATTTTGGAATGTTATAGTCCTCTCATTTTTCTTATTTCAGCATTGCGTGAGAGCTGATAGTTTCCACTCATACAAACCCTCGTACCTCAGCAATATAATCACATATACAAAGAAAAATAGCCTAACACTTTTTATTATCCTGATAATTTATCTCCATCGCTGGTACACTTAACACAACCAAATATAACTAATCGTCCCAAGGTTGAAGATGCAATTGACAACCGTGGATGTATCAGATCGTGCCTCGGACTTGACCAACTCACACGACACGACCACTCCTTGACCCCCACCCCCTGCGACCGCATTGCAGGTTCCGTGTGTCGAAGCACGAAGAGTGTTTGGCTCCTCCTTTGGTATCTTACAGTACATAAGCATATGAATATATATTTTGCGAAATGGCAGTTATCCTGCATTCATTAAGAAGAAAAGAGCTACTCGGTTAATTAGGGAAAACCGAGCGAAAACTAGATTGCCCAGTTAATTATGGAGAGCCAGGCGAAAACCATTCACAACCGCCGACCGGCATACATAAGAAACCCCACACACGTCACTCCAAAGAGGGCCATAGTGAGACAGCACACAAGCGTCACCGTCATCACTCCTCCCCTAGAGGCATCGTAAGCATATGAATATGATGTTGTTAAAATTCCCACCAAACAAAAACTTGGTATATTGACATATAATAGTCTATTGGAAACAACTTAGAAATAGTCTCTCTATGTGAACAATTTTTCTGCTTGGTATCCAAACAAAGCATGTTCATTTTTCCAGTGTATTGGTCTGTTATTCACTCATAGGGAACAATAATATGATAAGTTATTATTCATTTTATTATTGCTCGCTAAATTATTTTCAGTTCAACAATCGTCATACTCAAATTTCATATTCTATGGCAAACCATTTAATTTCAAGAAACCCAAAGAAGTTCGACGGCAATTCTATTACTATGAAAAGAACACACAAGTAAATGGGAGTAAACTCTAAAATTCAAACCATTTTAGCATACCATGTAATGTACAAAAGTGGATCAAAACCAGATCATCTTCATGGGAAAATATACCTATTTATATTATTCAGGTTTCCTACAAAGAAAATCCCAGAGCCAGAAACTTAGAAGAAGGTTAACATAGAACTAACACTGTATTAAGTGGAAAAGCACAAATACGTATATGTCGGACAGTAATGACATACAGTATGGGAGAAGAAACCACTACCGGATACAAGGCATTGCATGAAGCACCCTTCCTCTCGCGTGTAACAACTGGAAGACAATTTTCCTATGTCTGATGAACAATTCATGCTCCCAAATTACTACTGGTGCAATCTAATATATGAGATGACTTTTTTTTGCCTTCTCCTATTTGTACAGTAAAATATTTTTCTTATACCCGGGTTAACAAGTTAGTCAGGGTCATAAAGAAGTATCATCCATGCATTTAGTTGGGGAACTTGCGTCAATCTGTAGCGCCTACTTCCCGTGCAAATCAACGCACGCAGCAAATTCAGAGGTGCCCAACAAACCTATATGCAGCGATACAAACTTGGATTCCGGGATTGCACACACGCTGGCAAATCGAGCAGGACAAGGCCTTACAAATTCTGCAACAGACGAACGAGTCACATTAATATTGACTGTAATCTTGCTTGTTGCTTCTCCACATAAACATAACAGCATAGGAAATTTCTATTTATATAAAGAAAAAATAGCATAAACTACAATTAGGCAAAAATTAAGAACCGTTTTAGTCTCACACCTGAAACTTCCGGTAAAATGTAGCTCCTCACGAGCAGAAGGTATATTGTCCAGAACTGCTTATCATTAATATGACGTGGGCACGGATTATATCCGAACTTCGCCAGTTCCTGCAACGATCCCATGTTACAGTTAAGACTTCAAAACCATCTCATCGGAGAAGTGGAGGATGAGATCCACGGGAGACCTACCTTAGCTTTGGCGATCATTACGTATGGTGTGCCGCTGCTGCCAGGTCAAGAGCTCGCCGGCCGCCTCCTCTGTGGAACCTCCTGCAACACATCAACAACTAAAGGACAGAGTGTGGAGGAGCGGAATCGAGCAGGGCGAGGAAGTCCTTGGTGCAGGGCGAATGACTTGAAAGCATCGGGGGAGAGCATGACGCCACAACTTCTCGCCTCCTCCACCTCCTTCCCTGCCTGATCCTTGTCGCTGCCGTAGAGTAGGCACACATCTCTGTCGGGGGTCGGGGTCGCTCGCCGTGGTGGAAGAAGGGTGATAGTCATAGGTAGGTGCGCATCCTGGTGTAGGAAGCTCGATACAAAAATCCTAGTCAAGGGAGAGGAGTCGAGGGGCGGCGTCAGCGCAACCTCATTCTGTAGGGATGCCCTATCGGAGGGGAATTGACTGCTGAAGAGAGAGAGGGAGAAGATAGGCTCGTGCAATGTGGGGCTGAATCAGGAATTAAAAAAAATCAATAAAATCGGTAGGAGGGGCAACAAAAAAAATCGGTAGGGTATCCATTCAATAGACGGGAGCAGTAGGTACGAACCAACATGCTAAGTTTACCAAACGAGCATGCAAATGACATACTATTAGGAAAGACTGAAGCACAACACTTACCTTGATGATTAGTGTAGCCTGTCATGGGTAATAATTAGGTGCCCACCCATGAGTAGAATCAAACCAGATCCTAGTTGATTCCAAAGTCTTTGGGGGTAGTTCTTCAAACATGTCGCACTCCAGTTGTTTATCTTGTCATCACTTCTAAAAAACAAAACTTATGCATCATACCATAATATATTTCTAGTGAGGATATCAATCCCTGTTGAACAAAACTTATGCATCACACTCCAGTTATTTATCCTGTAATCACTTTTTAAAGTTTAGTGCCCATCTCCATATTACTGTGACAGAGAGGAATAATTTCAGTGTGAAGCGGAAAGCCAATAAATTCAGAATTGCCAAACTGCATTATATATAAAAACAAAGCAAAGGAAATATTCTTATGTTCTGAAAAAATGACGTCCTATAAAAGAAACAATAAAAGTTATAACAAATCACTGGTTTGGTTCAAATATCAACATACGTAACACTGGCACTGATTCGCTATGGTATTGACTATTGAAAGATGTAGCAGCAGATGCAGTTAGAGATATCTATGCACGAGGATTCGTAATAGTGATTGTATGGGGTGTAAAAAAAACATTCTGCCTACATCTGGAGCTATCTATGTATGTCCAAATTTAGATGTTGGAACGGTACGTTTAAAGATACACAGAGACACATGTTACTACCAATAATTGCGAATGTATTGTACCTTACAAATACACCATGCTAAAAAAAGTATTCCTTGAAGCTATCAAGATCTATATCGAGCTTCTTGAAGAAAAGAAAAAGAACACATCAATTGAGTTCTCGACAACATCTTTCCCAAGGACGTGATGTAGAAAAAAAATCTTGATCTTAGCATTTGGTAATTTGTTCCAGACCAAGGTTCCTTTTCTGTGTGTCACCATGGTCCTAAATGTGCAATTTCAGATAGTGGTGCTGACTGCTAAGATAATTCTACTTGCCACCATTCATCCTTCTATAAGCTAGTGTTACATGAAACGGGCAAATCAGAGCTAACAAAGGGCATACACATAGTGCAGTGCTCCTTTCCACAACAAAGATTGTACTAAGATCATCCAGGAACTACTACGGAAAAGCAAGATATACGGTTTTAACAACATAGAAAGAATTTAAACCAATTCTTCCTTTAGCATAACCATTTCCCAAAAAGACAACAACACCGAACACATTACGGGTCAGCCAGAAAAATATATCAACAAACATGATTTTGTTTTGACAAAAACGACAGGCAAACATGCTACATGCCAAGTAAAATCCTCTACACAAACAAATTGCCTACAAGATGAATGTAAGGATTAGGGATCACCCACACATGCGGCGATGATGGTCGGAGTGCTTGGAAATCCATGCACAAAAGAAACATCTGCCATGGTACTGCACAATGTCAATGACAAGGTGGAGGTAAGGATTAGGGATCGCCCATGGACTGATAATAAACTAACAGGTGAATTGACTTTGATAGGTTGGTAATTAGATGAGCTCACATACCCAGCTTCAGGGTAGATACCAATTTGAATACTTTGTAGTAGCAAATCTGAACCAAAATATGTACGCACCACAACACAATGCATGTACTATAAATTCAAATGGCCAACGCAATCAAAGTAAGAGAGGACCAGTTAATAGCAGCAGCTATGATCACCCGCATCACCCCTGCTATATAAACTATTGCTTTATGCCACCGTTTGCAAAAAAAAAAGACATAAGAGAATAAAACTAATAACTAATTAAAACCGACGCTCAAATTGTGGGCACAAAAAAACATTAAAACCGAAAATGAACTTTCATTAAGCAAACAAAAAGGAAACCATTTGCGATCCGTGCACCACGCTTCGCTATGGGCCCACGTGATTTATCCCTCTGCTCCAGCGTTCCTCTCTTTTCTATCTTAACAAATCTGAACCAAAATATGTACGCACCACAACACATTGCATGTACTATAAATATGTACCTTCCCTCCCACACGACCATCACTGATTTTTCGAGTACCCCCCCCCCCCTTTTTAATGTCTGCCTCTCCCTCTTACCCCATCCATCCATTGCCAGGGTTGGTGCCGCAAGCCAAGATGCCTCTGCCTGGAGCCGATCACCTGTCCCAGTAGACCAACGCCCAACATTGGCAAAAAAAAAAAACATAAGGACACATTGAGGAAAAACTTTTGAGGTGAAATTCACATGAAACCTGCAAACATCTGGGAAAATACCCCTCTGTATATATAAAACATGATCACACAGAAGGTAATCCGGATTGCTGATTATGACCATATTAACCATGAGAGAGGACTATATAAATTAGCCCAAACTAAGGACTCGTTTCCATTGGCTGGCACCTCACAAGCAACAAACTTCAATTTAGCTCCCACGGATGCACTATTTAGGAGTTCATGCAAGTGATCCCTGTACAGAGCAACACCACACACACTCTATGTTTGAGGACAAGTGTGTACAGTATTTTAGAGATTAGCAATTGAGATTTCAGTCTGGGACCAAATAGATATATCCTAGCAGCTAGCACTCTCACTGAAATAATCTCTCACGGGAATGCACTTGTGTACTAAATTATAAGATGGATTATTTGGCTTTCTAGCTGCCATGATTAAGGCTCTGAAGTCTGAACCTGGTACTATTTTCATGATTTGGGGTGCTTCTACACACATATAAGCATAGGAACCAAACATCCAAGGTTCTGCTATACCCAGGTTACTACCACCTTAAATTGATTGATTCATTAATCCTTTATGTTTGTGATAGGAATAAGGTACCCTGATGCCTCCCCTGTTCAAAGACATTGCAAACTGCATTGTTCGTTTGTGTACTCTCACGTGTATACACATTCTACAAAGCATACAATCCTACGGAAGAAAATACAAGGAATGATCTAAAGCAAAACAATGGGATTTAGCCCAAATAGAGGACGCATTTCCCCATTCTAAAACTGTTGGTGCTTCCTCTCCTAGGATCCTGCAATTGCCGCTAATTAATGTGAGCTTTGTCAAGCATCAGATGCGTGCATGGACAACTTTACTCAACAACACAAGAACGAACGGATTGACAAAGAGGGGGAATGATGATTGCTCACATGTATTGGACATAAAACTAGCAGGCCAGCAGACGTGGATGGAACAGGGCGGCCGCCGCCTCCTCCTCTCCCCGCGGCTCGGTCTTGGGCATCCACCTCGAGAGC
Organism: Hordeum marinum; assembly: GCA_022496015.1. Taxonomy (NCBI): domain Eukaryota; kingdom Viridiplantae; phylum Streptophyta; class Magnoliopsida; order Poales; family Poaceae; genus Hordeum; species Hordeum marinum. Next base: position 277,329,698 of record CM039672.1, on the reverse strand, counting down.
GGTCTCCGTCCGCCGCAAGAGCTACGGGAGCCCTACCTTGGACGCGGCCAGAAACCTCCTCCGTCCATGAGGTCCAGAGAGGGGGTGCCAAAACTTGGGCGAAAACGAAGCGCATCGGCGAGGGAAGCGTGAGTGCAAGGGGGCGGGGAGGCCCCGATATCGAAGTCCTCACCGGAGAGGAGGCTAGGGTTACCAGCGCCGTGACAGCGGCGGCGGCGGCGGCGATGACGGGGGAGGTAGCTAAGATTGGATCGGCCGTGGCGTTTTTTTTTTCTCGGGCAGTTCTTTAATGCCATGACGAGCCAAAAATAAACCAGTTAAAGAATGGTGGGAGGTGAGATGATAAAAAACAGACGAAAAAAACCCAGGACAAGAAGCTATTAAGGGTTAGTTCTTTTGAGGTGCAGCTTATGCATAAGCTGATATGAATAAGCCTCATCGAAGCTGTCGTGGAAATAGTACATGAGAATAAGCCATCCAATTCTTTTAGGTTCTGTCGTTTTAGCTTATTTTCTCATAGGATGTATGAATTGTCTGTAGTACCCTTGCACATGCTCACCGGAGGACATGGGCAAAGGGTGGATAGCATCCGTCCACGTCGCCGGCGACGGACAGAAGGGAGGGAGGGAGCGGCAGCGCCGGTACCTACCAAAGTTGCGACGGCGTCCATCGCGTCCGTGTCGGAGAGAAGGGTGAGGAGGGGCACCGTCGAGAGAAGGATAGGGAGCGGCAGCGCCGGTACCTACCGGAGCTGCGACGGCGTCCATGGCGTCCGCGTCGGAGAGAAGAGTGAGGAGGGGCACCGCCGAAGAGAAGGATGGGGAGCGACGACTACGCTACCTGCCGGAGTGGCGTCGATGTCCATGTTGGAGGTAGCAAAGAGAGGGCGAAGGGAGGGGCGGGGAGGAGTTGGATCGTCGGGGACCGATTGCGGCGGCGGCTGGCTTCGGGAGGAACCCTAGCTTCGCTCGTGAATCGTTTCTTTTTGTGCAGGCGTGGGGGATTTGGGATAGGGCTTGATGGCATTTTTCCTGTAAAATATGTAAACAAGAGTGGCACGTTTTAAATGAGCTTCTGCGGGAAGCTGCTTTACCCCAGCTTATTCTCATTTGTGAAGGAAGTGATGATAGAAATAAGCTAAGCCCAACCTATCAAAACGAGGTTTTTTAAGCTTTTGGCTTATTTTCACAACAAGCTGTTATAAGTCAAAAAAAACTGGCCAAGTCCCTTTTAAGAATAGAGATAAAACTCTATACTGTGCGTAGTGGGAGGTCCTATTCCCCGTTTTGCGTCAACTTGACGACGGCACACACAAGATGCACTCCGACTGGGCCGGCCCACGTAGTCACCAAACGGTGTAAAAGATGAACGCAAACACAATGCCCCAGCTATGTATCGATCTCCCGACCGCACTGATGTAGGGCGACTTGAGTAATCACTGCGCCTGACGCCATTTGCTGGTAGAATAGCAATGCCAGCCCATTAGAACTAGTCATGTCGACATATTGGAGTATATTTCCTTTTTTTCCGATATTTTCTTGTAAATTCTGAATATATATTCTTAAACTCCTCACTTTTTGACAAAACACACACGTTTATTAAAAAAGTTAGAAATTTTGAAACCGCGAACATTTTTTGAATTGTAAATAAATTTTTATTTTTTAAAAAAAAATCAAATTCGTGAACAAAATTATAAAAATATGATTTTTTTTAGTTTTGAAAAAAAAATTGAAACCACAAACATTTTTTGCAATGTGAACAAATTTTGAAACATGCAAATTTTTTGAAGTTTGTGAACCAAATTACAAAATTATGAACATTTTTGGAATGTCAACAAATTTTGAAACCACGATTTTTTTCGAATTGTGAACAAATTTTGAAACATGAACAAATTTCAAAATTCGTGAACCAAATTAAAAAATTCTTCACAAATTTTGAACCATGAACAAATTTTAAACTCGTGAACAAAATTGTAAAATTGTGAACATTTTTTGAATTGTGAACAAATTTTAAAACGACATTTTTCGATTTGTGAACAAATTTTTAAACATTAACAGATTTTAAATTCGTGAACAAAATTAAAAATATTAAGAACATTTTTAGAATTGTGAACAAATTTCGAAACATGAAACCTACTATTGCCGTAAACAAAAACCCAAACATTAGTAACTAACTGAGCTTTCCTATTCTAACTATTTCCCTATAAACCATGATTGATATACCAATCAAAAAATACTTCTGAAACTAAACTATTCTATTGATTTATGCCCCGTGCTTCTTCTTCTGTTTTTGTACGCAGAAGGATGTCTAGGAGGAACAGATCACTGAGGTTAAGGATGAGAAGGTGAAAAATGAAGATAGAGAATAGATGCCATGAATAAGTGTATCAATTCAAGAGTTAAGGAATACTATTGGGAAGATTGGGCATTGGGTTCATCTTGTTATTGACCATCCCTTTTCAACACATATCTTTTAGTATACGTCTTTTTTAGTTGCTTAAAGATTTCAGATATTGCTTTTTCTGTTATAGGAAGTGTTGCGTTCCCCTTTAGGGTGTTTGTCAGTGGCGTCACCCGATAGGGTGTGTGCCCGGAAGAGAGAAGAAAAACATGTTGCTTGCTATTTCTGGTTGAAGAGCTATTTTTTCCTATCGAATAGGAATTCCGAGGGATGTTTTTTGTTGTCGATTTGTAGCAATAGAAAGATAATGGAAGTGATTGAATAAGTTGGGTCATGAGAATGGAAGTTGGGTCATGTTGATACTAGATCCATGTCTTGATTATTCTACTTTTCCATTCCAATGCACGATACTATGCATTCCATTCCAAAGAGCGGTTTCGGTGGGTTGATACGATTTCCACTTTGACGGTCCTAAGTTGGCATTCTTTTCAGATAACTTCCATCTCGCCATAGACGAAAAGTATCCAATTTCATGCCCAGAGACCATGTAAGGGTTGTACGACCCATCCATATGATAAAAAGACTCACAAGCCTAAGAGCAATTCCTTCCTTTCCTATCATTAATTAAGGACGGGCTTGCTTCGAGAGAAAGGAAATCTGAATTCCATAGTCGTCTTCCTCACGAGCTGGAACAACTAAAGGTGTAGGTTGGAAATATACTTTTTTTCCGTTGGACCGTGCTCCAGAGAATGGAATAGTAACACGCGCTCCCGAGAGGCGGCATTAGTTTATGGTTCGAAAGCACGAGTCACTCCATCCAGCTATACTTGCATTGATATAGACGATCTGAGCCTTTGAATTTACTTACTACAAAACAAGCTATGTTCTCCTATATATTTCCTTGGGCTCGCTTTACAAAAGAAAAACAAACTACTCCTCTTGATGTGGTCAGAGCGAAGTACTAATAGGCACAGAAACAGTAGGAATATATTTCATTCATTTCATCTGTATGGTATGACACCGAGCGACGCTATACCAAAAAGATTAAAGAAAGGTATAGACTTAAAATAAAAAATTATTCGAATTGAAAATTTTGGCAAATTGACTCGGTTATTTTTTCCGACAAAAGCCCCCCCCGAACCCCCTTCCAAAAGGAGTAGAAGGGAAAAGACTAGACCTATTCAATAGATAAAGTCTAGCTTTCCCTACTATTTCAAAGGAAGATTTTCACAGGAAACCAATTCAATGGAAAAGAAACCTTCGTAAAACACGAACAATTTTTTTTTGAAACATGAAAAATTGAAATTCGTGAACCAAATTATAAAATTATGAACATTTTTTGAATGTCAACAAATTTTGAAACTGCGAACATTTCCGAATTGTGAAGAAATTTTGAAACATGAACAAATTTCAAAATTCGTGAACCAAATTACAAAATTCTGTACAAATTTTGAAACATGAACACATTTTAAACTTGTGAGCAAAATTGTAAACATTTTCTGAATTGTGAAGAAATTTTATAACAACATTTTTCGAAGTTTGAACAAATTTTGAAACATGATTTTTTTTTAAATTCGTGCGCAAAATTAAAAAAATATGAACATTTTTAGAATTGTGAACAAATTTTGAAACATGAACAAATTTCAAAATTCGTGAACCAAATTACAAAATTCTGTACAAATTTTGAAACATGAACAATTTTTAACTCGTGAGCAAAATTTTGAACATTTTTTGAATTGTGAAGAAATTTTTAAACAACATTTTTCGAATTTTGAACAAATTTTCAAACATGAACAAATTTTAAATTTGTGGGCAAAATTAAAAAATTATGAACATTTTTAGAATTGTGAATAAATTTTGAAACATGAACAAATTTAAATTTTTTAAAACACGAACAATTTTCTCTAACGTGGACATTTTTTCGATACTCTCGAACAAAACTAATAAAACGTGAACAATGTTTGAAAACACGAACATTTTTTCGAAAATGCTACCATTTTTGAAACTCCAAATGGTAATTCAGAAATGCGATTTTTTTAAAAATTATCTAACATTTTCTTAAACATGAACATTATTTGAAATTCTCGAACAATTTCTTAAACGTGAACATTTTACTAAAAATGTTCGTGTTTCTGAACAATTAGAAAATAGGACGTTTTTTAAAATTTGGAAGAAATTGTGGAAATGCAAACATTTTCGAAATTTCTGAATCAAAATTGAAAAATAAAAAACGTGAAAAGAGTAAAATGAAAAGAAAAGGTAAAACAGAAAATGAAGCAGAGAAATAAAAATAAACGAAAAACGAAAACAAAGTGAAAAACGGAATAAACCGAAGAAAAAGCAGCACAGGAGAAATCTAAGCCGCACTGCGCAATGCTGGAAATGGTCCGGCCCATGCGTTAGCTAGCATGCTGTGCGACGCCTGGGCAATTCGCCGCATTGAGCGGCGAATAGGATTTTCCGTGAGTAGCGGCCGAAGAGAAAGAAAAGGTGTAGATGGGCCTGCTGAACTGGGCCACCGGCTCATGCCAGCCCCGAGGTCTGTCTGGGCGTTACCGGCCTTCAGATAACGTGTCCTGAGCTATTCCATTCCTCTGGTTCTTATCCCTCAGAAAAAAGAAAAAAATAAATCCTCTGGTTCTTGCTCGATTGCACTCTAGTCAGGTCAGGTAGCATAGGAGGATAAGGTGTCCTGAGTTGTTCCCTTCCTCTGGTTCTTGCTCGATTTCACTCTAGTCGGGTAGCATAGGAGGCACCGGATCTGTATCCGCTGGTTCGGAAGAAGCGCGTCTTGAATGGCACCGCAGACAAGGTCGAAGAAGCTCCTGGGGAAGGAACCGAAGAAGCCGGAACCGATGAAGCCTCGATCCCGCAAGGTAGACACCCGTCTAAGCTGAGGGTTAGGGTTTGGAGGATTTTTTTTTTTTTTTGCCGTGGGTGGGTGGGTGAGGGGCGGGTGGTGGTGATGGTGGTTAGGGTTACGAGGAATTGGGGGTTTGCGGCGGTGGTTCGGAGGAATTTCCGTTTCATTTTTTTGGAGAATTTTTGGCTTTGTTTGTTTGCTTTACTCAAAAATGCCTTTTTCCGTTCACAGGTTTACAGAAGGGAGTTTTATGAATCTGCTTTTATGGAAGTGTCTTCTTCTCTGGTAATGTTACTAGATCAAAGAAACAGATGGCTAGTGGGATTAGTTCTAGATACTGCATGGGAATGGTGTGGCGTCATATCGGAGATATTACTGTTGTCGCTGTGCACAACCGTAATATTCAAGATGACGAGAGGATGACTGTTACCTTCTCCGACAACACAGTTTGCCCAGACGATCGCATTGAATTCATTGGAAAAACAGGAAACTTCAGCTTTCTTAGGCTCCGCAATAAATCGCGAAATGCGAGCGGCCAACGTTGGCAAGCGCGCAGTGTTGTTCTCTCGGATACAAAGCTTGAAAGGGGTGAAGAAATTTTTACTATCCTCCCAGTCGAAGAGTGTTTTATTATGCTCACCTCTAAAATTATGTAAGGATACACATTACTATTGATCTTGTTTCAAATCTGTTTGATCTGCTTGCTTTTACTAACATCTTCACCTTTAGCTCACCAGCATGTCTCACTTGAAGAAAGGGAAGTGGCAATATGTTTTCCTTCACATGTCCGTTGTCACTGTCATATTATCCTGTGAAAGATAATGAGAGGAACATGATTACTCTGGAGCGAGTATCCGGAGCACCCGTCTTTAATATGACTGGACAGGTCGTGGGTACTATTGAGGCATGTAGTACTTCTGCTTACAATCTCAAGTTTGGGAATAACTGGAGTACAATATCTTGTCTTGAAAGTTGGTTACAGTCTAATGAGTGGAAGGTAACTCTTCTCTCATTTATTACACACAACCAATGCTACTGTATTGCCTTGCACTTAATCTCTAAACTGCAGGCAGGACCTGTACGTCCACATGCACCTGCACCTGTACAACCTGCACTTCCTCCAATCGCGGCACAAATTAACTTCCGCGCATTCGAGAAAGAAGACTAAGAAGGTATACAAATGTTCGAATCATTTGCATGCTATCAGTTCAGGCTATAAAGTTTAATGACACTTTACAACGCTGCTCTACTTGTTTACATTGCAGTTATGGCATGTCTGTGACTTTGTTAAAACGCTCTTCTTTATGTTTTTGAAAATGTGCAGTCCGAGTTTCTACCATGGTCTAACTTTCTGCTTAATTTTGCAAAATTGGAAAAACAGCAGAGTGACAGGTAGGTCGGACAAATCAACCAACAAGCGCTCAAGTTCCATGCACTCAGGCACCTAGGCTTGTATCGTGATTTGGAGTTTTTTGGAAAGAAAACAACTAACATTTGTGTGTGTTTTGTGACAAGCACACTGGCATGTATTGTTAACGGGAGATTAGCTCAAGCCATTACCATCTACTTTTTGCTCCATTGAAAATGATGATTGGAACATAAGCATGTTTTGTTTCCTTAATGTTTCTGTTCACCTTGGTTGAAAAATTAGCATGCATCAATGCTGTTGCTACATGTGTCAAAGCCATAATTCTGGGATGATTTCTGTACGACTTCTGTAGGATACTAGCCACTTGATCGAAGGGTGATGGAGTTTCTGTCGTGTTCGATTCTGGCTTTATTTAGGAGCCCATTGAGTGAGTAGAAATGAATAATCAAATATGTGATTTTTTATTTCATTTTTTCTTAATATTTCTTCAGTCTAGATTGCAATTTCTTCCATTGTGGTCTATACAATTGTTTACATCACCTACCACACCGTACGTTTCTACTGTGTGGCTGAGAGGCATTTCGTGCCCGCTGGGTGCTTAGCTTAAGAACTTGGGCATTGATCGCATATCGCCTGAGCTGAGAGTCGGCTAGAGTTATGGAAAATTACAATTTTCTTTAATTTTCAAAAATGCTACCCTACCACTACTTTGGTTCCAAAAAAACACAAGTGGCTGGACCGTTAGTTTTAAGTGCGCTTATGACATGTCTGGCCCACCTGTCAAGTCCACATGGGCTCTGGCAAATGGCACACGTGCTAACATCTGTTAGGGCGTTGTTGTTTCGACGGGGTGAAAAGCCACCGAGCCGTCTCACTCTCTCCCTCGTTCTCTTCTCATCTGCACGAGCTCGCTATTGACCCCGACCACGGAAGTAGTTCATCACCGGCCAGTATGCCGCCGTGGAAGGATGGGAAGAGAGCTCCAACGACGACATCAACATGGGCGATGGCTTCATGGATCTGGAATACTCTGTAAGCTCCCCCCCTTCCCCCCCCCCCCCTCTCCGATTAGTTATGGTTATGGTTCACTCGATTCGGGAACTAAGGTTTATGTGTTTTTTGAGCCTATGCGTCATGGATATGCAACGATTGGATTGATTCTTTGGCTGATTTGGATTGTATTGTATATGTAGGAAACATCTGACACTATCCCCGAACCATTGTTTTGTGGTGCTGCGATGGAGAAAGTTTCCAAGTGCATGCTGCACAAGATGATGCCGAGGAAGTGTGTTGCTTTTGTGAGGGAACAACGTTCTGATTCGTTGACGAGATGACGGCTTTCCTAGGGCAGCATTCTGTCCGATGGGGGCAGCATTGCACCATGGGAAATTGTGAATGCCATTTGGGTTGGAAGAATACAATCAATGATGGATGACACAGACCTTTGTGGATTTAAAACATGAAAATATTGATACTTTTCTAATACCGTTCCTGCATGATGATGTATCTTTCACCTTTGACAAAACTTTTGCATAAAAAGATAGTGGTGTTGATGATGGACATGAATGGTGGTTGCGTTGTAGTGAAACATGAGTGTTGGGGACGGTCCTGATAGACGATACGGGATGACGCCAACCATCATTACAAGGTTGTCGAATTAGAAATGCAAAGAGAAGTGGCTATACAGATAAATCGCTAGGTGCGTGCGATAATTTGTTTAACCCATTGCAATGCCCGGGCACGGTCTTTTATAATATTTTTTAATTCTAATCCTAACCATAATGTATTTATATGTTCTGACACAAAGTATGAGCTTCCAATGTCTTAGATTTTTTTTGAGAGAAATTACCACATGTCATTAAACAAACAAATTACATTGATGGTCACTCCATGAGACAAACACAGGGTCTAGTGTCTTGAAGATCCATAAGCCCAAACTAGTCATCGCCCATCGCCGATCATCGTTATCACCATGACACCATTGGAGAAAGACGTGAGCAATCTTCACATCCAGATCTGGAAGAACTCCATTGCAAAGCACGCTGCTTTGTTTAGTAGCACATGAAAATGGATGTGCCTTTTAGTGAAGGAACCAGAGGGCAGGATACGTAAGTACTCAACTTACCATAAATTTCTGTGTCTCTTCACAAATAACTGTCCAACTTGTGCACTGTCCATGCCTGCTTATTCTACTTCTTCATGTGCACCAGCTGTTAAAGAATTTGAGGAAGAGACTAAAAGTATGTTTTCTACATGTGTACCAAATGGAAGATAATTTTAGGACGAGATTAAAAGGCACATAAATGGGTATTCTGATTCTGGTGTAAGAACGTTGGTTCTTGTATACCTTGTCTTCCATGAGAAAGAGTATGTGATCAATGAATACTTCAGCATTGCCAAACCATCTGGACGCGCAGGGGCAAGCTAATCTATGACATTTATACAACCCTGTTTGCTTCATGCATGATCAATCTACATCATTTTTCCCATATGAAATCCCTTTGAATCAAAGAGGCTCTATAAATCTGTGTTTTCTCAAATTTGACTAGGTTGACTTCTTCTTAATTTGTAATCTGAAATCTGAGTCTGTGGCGCACGATGCTGAAGTTTAGACCTTGGTTATCGGGAAGAAGTCGCGCGGTATGAGAATTGGCAAGCAGACTCCTCTCCTGGTACGTTCCCTGTGACATTGTGAGAATGATACTATAGTATCCTTATTTGAATCGTGTTGAGTTTTTAAATGGGTGTCTTCTTGTTTGCGCAGAGCTTGTCAAGAGACTGTGCTTGCTGGCATCAAGCAATGGACTTTGCTAGAAAAAGATATTAGGTCTGTTTGGCGCTTATATGAGGCCCGAGAAGACCATTACATGTACTACTTTGTTTTATTCTTTGTATTTGTCTGTATATTACCGAACGGATCTAGAGCATAGCAATTGCATTATGTGGTATCTGTGTGTGTTCACTACGTTTTTTGAGTATATTGATAAACATGGAGATACACTATCAGAGTGGGTCAATTTGTATATCTGGGTGTCTGCACATGAATCTTGACTATATATAGCAATCTATTTTGAGGAAAACAACAGGATCCTGTTGCGTATTTTTATTGATTTTCAAATAAATAGTACAAATAAGTTCAAAGAAAAGAAAAGGAAGCTATGCAACAATAGCTAAAAAAACATACAACAAATACATTTGAAGAGGATTGAACATCCGATCCTGATCCCAAGAGCTCATCTGAAAGCGGCCACCTATGCAGCCATCCCACTGTGTATATAGCAATATAGGCACATGAACCCTTTAAAAAATTTCATATGTCACATCCACTGACTTCTCCTTCCAAAAGTTTTAAGTATTGAGATTTTTTGAGAGAACACATTTTGTTTTTGTAATGTAGAATAAATCACTAACAATCATGTATTGTCAGCATGATCTGAGGACCAATTTGAGTGCGCAAGGAGGAGAAATGTCATTTTGACCATGTAATTGGTCATAAAACTGAAGTTCAATGCAATGTGTACTTTGTGAGAGATTTGCAATACGTGATTGTTGCAAGTTGAAACCCTGGAGTTTCAAAGGCATTTCAAAGTATCACTAAAATGGCAGTGTAAATTGAATTGAAAAGGGAAAAAAGCTTGTTGATGACATAAAAAGAGTTGACGACTTATTCTTGATATGTCCTAAACGTATCTGTCAGAGAGTGGTTTTGGGCCTAAGTGAATCCCTCCAAAAACATTGGTTCGAACACTGGGATCTTGCCCGCTATCTCACGACCCGATGTTGACCTTTGCGATACTACAGAGGAGCGGTGCTTCTCGGGGATAGATACACATACGGGGCACGACGGGGACACACAAAGCTACCCGGGTTCGGGCGACTAGGCAGTGTAAAACCTTACTCCTGCTTGTCTGGGATTGCTCTTGGGATTGTGCACCAGTGTTACAAGGTAGAGGGCGGTAGAAAAATAGCCATCCTCACATCTCTTTCTAAGGTGGCAGCACTGTCCCTCTTATAGCTGCCTTGGTCCTCTTCCTCGAAAATATCGGCGGGAAAGGTTTGCCACATGGCGGCAATTCAAAGGGGGCCAAATGCTCAGTCCTATCCTGACAAAAGGTGGTTTTCACCTGCAAACGTGCTGGTGGGCTCGCTAATGACATCCATCCTCGCGAGCAGCGTCACCGTGGTTTTCTTGCAAAAAAGAGCAAGTCTTGGGACTCGCATTGGGGGAGGGAAGCCGCCTGCTGCCCTTTTTGTCGGGGAAAGTTGCATGAGAAACAAAAAAATTCCTACGCACACGCAAGATCTATCCATGGAGATGCATAGCTGCGGGAGGGAGAGTGATTCTACGTATCCTTGTAGACCGCTCAGCGGAAGCATTAAAAACGCGGTTGATGTAGTCATACGTCTTCAAGATCTAATCACAATCTGTACCGATCAAGATCATACACCTTCGCATTCAGCACACATGCAGCTCGATAATGTCTATGCCTCCTCGATCAAGTGAGCGAGGGCAGAGTAGTAGATAGGTTCTCCGGCAGCACGACGGCATGGTGGAGGTGGTGGTGGAGCTAGTCCAGCTGTGCTTCGCCAAGCATTACTAGAACGAGAACGGAGGAGCAACATGAGAGAGGGAGGGCTGCCACCAGGGCATGGGAAAGGTGCAAGGCTAGCCCTCCCTCCTCTCCTGTATATAAAGGGGTAAGGGGAGGAGGTCGGCCCCCTTAGGGTTTCCCCAATGGGTGGGGGCGGCGCCCTAGGGGGCTGCCTTGGCCCCCAAGGCAAGGGGTGGCGACCACCCTAGGGTTTCCCAACCCTTGGCTCTGGGCCTTGGGAGGGGGTGGTGCCCAGCCCACCAGGGGCTGGTAAGCCCCTCTCTTAGCCCATAAGGCCCTCCGGGGCAGGTGGACCTCCCTGATAGACCCCCGGAACCCTTTCCGGCACCCACGACAAAACTGGCAAAACCTGGAACCTTTTCGGAACTCGAATACCAACTTTCCATATATAAATCTTTACCTCTGGACCATTCTGGAGATCCTCGTCATGTCCAGGATCTCATCCAGGACTCCGAACAACATTCGGTCACCAACATACATGATCTAACAATACTATATCGCCATCGAACGTTAAGCGTGCAGACCCTACGGGTTTGAGAATCATGTAGAGCTGACCGAGACACCTCTCAGGTCAATAACCAATAGTGGGACTTGGATGCCCATATTGGTTCCTACATATTCCATGAAGATCTTTATCGGTCGAACCACGACGTCAGTGATTCAGTCAATCATGTATGTCGTTCTGTTTGTCCAGTGATATGTTACTTGCTCGAGATTCGATCGTCGGTATCTCCATACCTAGTTCAATCTCGTTACCGACAAGTCTCTTTACTCGTTCCATAATACAATATACCGTGACTAACTCCTTAGTCACATTTCTTGCAAGCTTCTTGTTATATTGTATTACCGAGAAGGCCTAGAGATACCTCTCCATCATACGAAGTGACAAATCCCAGTCTTGATCCATGCCAACCCAACAGACATCCTCGGAGATACCTGTAGAGAACCTTTATGATCACCCAGATATGAAGTGATGTTTGATGCACACAAGGCATTCCTCCGGTGTCAGGGCGTTGCATGGTCTCATGGTCTTAGGAACAAATATTTGACATGAAGAAAGCAATAGCAACAAACTAAGTGATACGATTAGAGGCTATGCTTACGGTTGGGTCTTGTCCATCACATCATTCTCCTAATGATGTGATCCTGTTATCAAATGACAACTCATGTCTATGGTTTGGAAACCTTAACCATGTTTGATCAACAAGCTAGTATAGTAGAGGCTCACTAGGGACACGGTGTTGTTTATATATCCACACATGTATTTAAGTTTCTGGTCAATACAATTCTATCGTTAATAATAAACGGTTATTATGAAAAAGGAAATATGATAATAACCACTTTATTATTGCCTCTAGGGCATATTTCCAACAATATCCCACTTGCACTAGAGTCAGTAATCTAGCTTTACATTGTAATGAATCTAACACCCATAGAGTTCTGGTGCTGATCATGTTTTGCTCATGAGAGAGGTTTAGTCAAGGGTTCTAGAACATTCACATATGTGTGTACTTTGCAAATGTTTACGTCCTCCTCCTTGATGTGATCGCGGATGGAATTGAAGTGACATTTTATATGCCTAGTCCTCTTGTGAAACCTGGGCTCCTTGGCTAGAGCAATGGCACCAGTGTTGTCATGAAAGAGAGTCATCGGATCCAGTGCAGTGGGCACAACTCCAAGACCCATTATGAACTGCTTCATCCAGACTCGTTCTAACGCTACTTTCAAAGCAACTATATATTTTGCCTCACATGTAGATCCTGCTACCATGCTTTTCTTGGAGCTACACCAGTTGACTACTCCTTCATTGAGAATAAATACGTATCCGGTTTGAGACTTAGATTCATCTGGATCAGTATCAAAGTTAGCATCAACGTAACCCTTTAGGACGAGCTCTTGATCACCTCTATAAACAATAAACATCTCCTTAGTCCTTTTCAGGTACTTAAGGAAATTTTTGACCGCTATCCAGTGTTCGTGAAGTAGAATGTGTGTCTTAGAGGCTCCAAAAACTAAAACTCGGTGGAACTGAAACTCATACTACATAAATCTAAGGCCAAGATTTTGAGTTCATTTTTTTTAAAATGGAAGTGTTTTGTGATGCTTATATTTTCAACTCCTCCATATCTATTCACAAGGTCAGTTTGACAGTTCAACATGTCAGGATCAGAGGATAGCCAGAATGAGTTTTGAGAGCCAAGTGCAGAACTGGATCCAGGCACTAGTCGTGAAGCTAGCTCTTCAGAGGACCCAAACACCCCTAGTTCACATGGCTTTCCCAAGGCATCCATCAGGGCCAGGAAATAGCTTAAGTCAGATGAGGAGGATGCATATTTCATACTAGATGATGCTACTTCCAAGCGGAAAACGGTAAGGATGGAGTATGCCAACACATATGAGATGAGAGCTCCTGAGTCTGCTAAAGGGGGATCAAAATCTCTAGTGCCTCCTACCTCCTCCAAGCAAACCAAGTCCATAGCCAAGAAGCCAGCAAAGAAGAGAGAGAGGAAGAGGATTGTTCATGTGATTGGAAGGCCAACATCTATGTATGAGGATCCAACATAACTTGAGGAAGAGGAAGAACCAGCTGCCAACCCACCTCCTTCCAAGCAAAGGAAGCTCATGGATGATGCTATGCCTAGCAAGCGTGCTTCAAAGGCTAAGCCCTCAACTCCTAAGGAAAAGCCAACCGCTACCAAGGTCAAGAAGCCAGCTGCCACTAAGCCCAAGAGGACTACTAAAGATGTGTCAGCCGCTGAGAAGAATAAGAGCTCTACCATCAGAGAAGTTGAAGAAGATGAAGAGATTGTTGTTTTCAGGAAGCTTAGACCTCATCTGCTTGAACACAATGACGATCATCCCATTACAGAGAACATCAAGGAGAGGAAGGATCAAGGGCTCAAAAAATGGAGATATGTTGATCCATATGCTATGAGGAGAAGGACTGATGTTGATGCTCGCTTTTACACCAAGGAGCAACAGGACTTCGACAAGACTGTCTTGTTAGAAAAGAGTCTAGCTGTCAGCGACATGAGATATGTTGATTGGAAGTTCATCAAAGAGAATGAAAACTACTTCCCTCATGTGCTAGAGAACTTCAAGGCCATTGATATTGACACTTTTGTTGGCACAAAGATCACAACCTGGAATGATGAAATGATCATGCAATTCTATTCTACATCTCACTTCTATCTAGATGGGAAGATTGTATGGATGACTCAAGGCAACAGGTACCAGTGTATAGTTGATGAGTGGGCTACCATCTTAGGAGCCCCAAAGGTAGAAGATAGAGTTCTTGATGTATATGCTGAGGCCAAGATAAATCACAACTCGATGGCCAACATGTACAACCCTATTCCCATAGCATACGTAAAGACACAAAAGCTTGGCTCTGTCTACTACCTACAAGCAGGGCTACCCACCACCAACACTATTATGAGGTACACCTAGATACCTAAATGAGGTGATGACAAGATGATTAGGGGGTACTTCGTCAACATGTTGCATCATGTAGATACCCACACTAGGATTAGGGTGATGGATTTGAATGTTGAGACAATCAAGAGGACTGCTGCTAACTAGAAGAGGTCATGTGGATATGTTCCGTACATTCAGATGCTTATCAACTCCAAGGTTGGAAAGAGCAAACATCTAGTTGACAGACAACACCTGACACTCCAGGCAGAGTTCAAGGATAATTTTGTGGTGATGATCCTAGTCATCCCACCTCATCTATAGCACATGCTGAGGTGGAGGTTGAGGCCCAGGAAGAGGCAGCCAGAGCCACTAGTGCTCCAGTGCTAAACACGAAGAGCAACCAAATGTCATATCTCATCAACACCATCCATAGGATGGAGAAGACTATCAATGACATTATGTTGAATCAGAAGAGCCTAGAGCGCATTGTGGAGACAAAGTTTCATGATCTAGACAAAGAGGTCACTGAGCTGACCACTATGGTTAACTAGTTGAAGAAGGAGTGGATACAATGCCTAGCCCCAGCTCCAGTGATGATGATGATGATGATGATGATATTCGTCCTCTCTAGGCTCACACTCAGTTCAGGACACAAGTCAGATCTTCTGTCGTGCTAGTCATAGAGACAAGACCATCCTCATCAGCACCTGCGGCAGCTCCATCAGCTCCTTCAACACCTCCAGTGGCTACTCCACCATCTCAGAAGACTTCAGCAAAAGCATTCGCAGATGCTGTACTTTCGAATCCTTCCACGGCCACTGGCGCAGCTTCATCGTCCCATGGAGGAGACTGTGCCCACACTGACGTTTAGCTCTATACCTTTGAACTTTTTTGTAACTTGTTGCCAAAGGGGGAGAACTGTTATAGATCATAGGGCTTCGAGAGAAAGAGAGTCTGTGTGTTGTTTTTTGGTTGATTCTCTCGTTAAAAACATTTGGTTTATCATTTGTTTTTCTTGAACCTCATTGTGTTTGATCATGCGCTTTGATTTTTGATTCTACTATTTCATATCTTTGAGATATCTATGTGATGATCATTCACTCATTTTTTGGTGTTATGTGCATTGTAATTCATTCATATCATTTATGCGCACCACCAAGATGTATGTGATGTGGAAGAGTGACCCATGATCCTAATCGATTGTGCATTTGAATTCAAATGCAAATTTAAAAATAGTGCACAAATTTAGGAGGAGCTCTTTCTTATCACATACTTCTCAAAGCGGCGATGCTATTCATTGATTATATTTTATGTTGAAGCTTTGATCTATATGTTGCCATCAATTACCAAAAGGGGGGAGATTCAAAGCACAACTTCTCCTAAGGTTGTTTTGGTAATTAATAACAACATATATTTCATTGGACTAATGATTCTACCAAGTATATTTCAGTAAAAGTTCAATGAATGGATTGGTTAAGAATCGTTAGGAGATTCCCTAGATGCAAGGAACATCTATTGGCAACAAGTTTGAAGATTCTACATTTCGTTTTATGTGAGAAATCACAGTTGAGTCCATAGGAAAGCCAATATTACTAAAAGGGGATGAGGTATCTATGATGATCTGGTTGCTCAAGTGCTTAGAGTTAGCCACCAAAAATACTAATGAAATTATCCCACAAAATATTCTGTCCAAACCCTAAAGTCCAAATTCGGTGCCACCAAGTTTCCAAAATCAGACGTACCGAGTTTCACCCTAGACAGACCCTAAGCCATACCCTAGTTTCTCGGTGACACCAAGTCCCATTTTGGTGCAACCGAAATCAGTGACCAACTCTCTACTGTCCCATTTCTAAAAATTGGAATATTCGAGTTTTAGGAATCGGTGACACTGGAAATTGTAACTGACCAGGCTAGCCAAAATCGGACTCGCCGAGATTCATATATCGGTTTCACCAAAACGCCAAAAGTTGCCACATTTTGCACTGGTTGGTACGATCGATTTTTGCTTCGGTTTCACCGAGTTGGGTAATAATGTTGTAACGGTTGCATTTATGGAGATGCCTATATATACCCCTCCACCCGCCTCTCATTCGTAAAGGAAGCACTCAGAACAAACCAACACTTACCCCATCCATTTTCTGAGAGAGAATCACCTACTCATGTGTTGAGATCAAGATATTCCATTCCTACCATATGAATCTTGATTTCTAGCCTCCCCAAGTTGCTTTCCATCCAATTAATCTCTTCTACCAAGAAAAATTTATGAGAGAGTGATTGAGTGTTGAGGAGATTATCTTTTGAAGCACAAGAACAAGGAGTTCGTCATTCTTACCACATCTATTACCTTTTGAAGAGTGGTGTCTCCTAGATTGGTTAGGTGTCGCTTGGGAGCTTTCGACTTTGTGTGGAGTTTAACCAAGAAGTTTTTAAGAGCAAGGAGATCGCCGAGTTCATGAATATCTTCCCCGAGTGATGCTAGTCCATCGTGGACGTAAGCCGTGATGGAATAGACGAGGTTGCTACTTTGTGGACCCTTATGGGTGGAGCCCTTCATGGACTCTCGCGACCTTTACCCTCCGTGGGTTAAAGTCTCCATCAGCGTGGACGTATGATATGTTGGGAAACGTTGCATGGGAAACAAAAAAAATCCTACGCACACGGAAGATCTATCCATGCTGATGAGCATCTACGAGAGGGAGACTGGATCTACATACCCTTGTAGATCGCTAAGTGGGAAGCGTTAAGAAACGCGGTTGATGTAGTCAAACGTCTTCGCGATCCAAATCGCCAGATGTCCCGCGATCCAATCACGATTCGTCCCGATCTAGCGCCGAACGGACGGCACCTCCGCGTTCAGCACACGTATATATCGATGACCATCTCCGCCTTCTTGATCCAGCAAGAGGAGCGGAGAGGTAGATGAGTTCTCTGGCAGCGCGACGGTGTGACGACGGTAGTGGTGGAACTAGTCTCACAGGGCTTCGCCTAAGCACCGCCGAAAACTAGAGGATATGATCTATCGGGGAGAGAGGGTTGCACCGTGGCTTAGGTTTTTTTTGGTGCGGCTGCCCTCTCTCCCCTCCAATATATATAGGAGGAAGGGGAGGGAGGCTAGATCCCCTAGGGTTCCCCCTAGGGATCGACCGAAGTGGTGGAGGTGGGAGAGTCCACCTTCAATCCTACTCCTAGTAGGATTCCACTTGGAAACCTTCCCTCTCTTGGGTTTTTTCCTCCTCCCACCTCCTACCGCATGTACCCTTAGGGTTTGGATTTCCCAACCCACTAAGGGCTGGTAAGTCACTCCTAAGTCCCATGTGGCCTCCTGGTGTGGGTGGCCCCTCCCGATAGTCCCTCGGAACCCTCCTGGCACTCCCGGTACACTACCGAAGTACCCGAAACTCTCCCGATGACCAAAACGGGACTTCCTATATATCGATCTTTACCTCCGTACCATTCTAGAGCTCCTCGTGACGTCCAGAATCTCATCCGGGACTCCAAACAACCTTCGGTTACCATCATACATAACTCAATACTACCGAAACGTTACCGAACGTTAAGTGTGCAGACCCTGCAGATTCGAGAACTATGTAGACATGACCGAGACACGTCTACGATCAATAACCAATAGTAGGACCTGGTTGCACATATTGGTTCCTACATATTCTACAAAGATCTTTATCGGTTGAACCTCTATGTCAAGGACTCATTTAATCCTGTATGTTGTTCCCTTTGTTATTCGGTATGTTACTTGCCCGAGATTCGATCGTCGGTATCTCTATACCTAGTTCAATCTCGTTACCGACAAGTATCTTTACTCGTTACATAATACAAGATCCCGTGACTAACTCATTAGTCACATTGCTTGCAAGACTCATTGTGATGTTGTATTACCGAGTGGGCCCTGAGATACCTCTCTGTCACGCAGAGTAACAAATCCCAGTCTTGATCCATGCCCACTCAACAGACACCATTGGAGATACCTGTAGAGCATCTTTATAGTCACCCAATTATGTTGCGACGTTTGACACACACAAGGCATTCCTCCGGTGTCAGTGAGTTGCATGATCTCATGGTCATAGGAACAGAGACTTGACATGCAGAAAACTATAGCAATAAATTGGCACAATCATATGCTATGTTCATAGTTTGGATCTTGTCCATCACATCATTCTCCTAATGATGTGGCCCCTTTATCAAACGACATATTATGTCTATGGCTAGGAAACCTTGATCGTCTTTGATCAACGAGCTAGTTTACTAGAGTCATACTAGGGACAGAGTGTTGTCTATGTATCCACACATGCAATGTGTTTCCAATCAATACAATTATAGCATGGATAATAAATGATTATAATGAACAAGGAAATATAATAATAACTACTTTATTATTGCCTCTAGGGCATATTTCCAACAGTCTCCCACTTGCACTAGAGTCAATAATCTAGCTCACATCACTATGTGATTTACATTGTAATGAATCTAACACCCATACAGTTCTGGTGTTTATCATGTTTAGCCCTTAGAAGAGGTTTAGTCAATGGGTCCGCGACATTCAGATCCGTGTGCACTTTGCAAATATTTATGTCCTCCTCCTTGATGTAACTGCGGGTGGAATTGAAGAATCGCTTTATGTGTCTGGTCCTCTTGTGAAACCTTGGTTCCTTGGCTAGAGCAATGGCAACAGTGTTGTCACATAATAGAGCCATTAGATTCAGTGCACTGGGCACTAATCCAAGATCTGTCATGAACTCCTTCATCCAGACACCTTCCTTTGCCACCTCTGAGGCTGTGATGTACTTTGCTTCACATGTAGAATCGGCTACCATGCTCTGCTTGGAACTGCACCAGCTTACCGATCCCTCATTGAGAATAAATACGTATCCGGTTTGCAACTTAGATTCATCTGGATCAGTGTCAAAGCTTGCATCGATGTAACCCTTTACGACGATATCTTGATCACCTCCATAAACGAAAAACATTTCCTTAGTCCTTTTCAGCTACTCAAATGCTTTAGTCCATAAGCTTGTCCGTAAACTTGTATAAACCCGAACGTTTTGATCACCTCATTAAAGCGTAGATTCCAACTCCGTGATGCTTGGACCAGTCCATAAATGGATCGCTAGAGTTTGCAAACTTTGTTAGCATTCTCTGGATCAACAAAACCTTCTGGTTGTATCATATACAACTCTTCCTTAAGGAAACCGTTAAGGAACACTGTTTTGACATCCATTTGCCAAGTTTCATAGTCGAAATATGCAACTATTGCTAACATGATTCTAACGGACTTAAGCATCGCTACGGGTGAGAAGGTCTCAAAGTTGTCAACTCCATGAACTTGTGAAAACCCTTTGCCACAAGTCGAGCTTTATAGATGGTAACATTACCGTTCGCGTCCATCTTCCTCTTAAAGATCCATTTGTCCTCAACGCCCTTCAGGCAATACTTCCAAAGTCCATACTTTGTTTTCATACATGGATCCCATCTCTAATTTCATGGCCTCTAACCATTTCTCGAAATCCAGGCCTATCATCACTTCTCCATAGCTCATAGGTTCAGTGGCGGAGCTAGCTCCCGGCGACCCCGGGCAGCTGCCCGGGCTATTCCGGCCACTCTTCACTAAATAGTACAAAGAAACTAGGATTAGTACTGCTAATTACTTGGGCAAATGTTGGACAACTTCACAGTACATAGAGTTTGCCCCGGCTCCTTGAGCTAGCTGGCTCCGCCACTGCGTAGGTTCATTATTGTCCAACAACACGACCTCTAAGATAGGGTTGCCGTACCACTCAGGGGCAGTACGCGCCATTGTCGACCTACGGGGTTTGATAGTCACTTGATCCGAAGCTACATGATCATCATCATTAACTTCCTCTTAAACCTATGCAGGCTCTACACAAACATCTTTCTGCGCTGCGCTACTCTCTGGTTGAAGTAAAGGTTCAATAACCTCATCAAGTTCTATTTTCCTCCCACTCAATTCTTTCGAGAGAAACTCTTTCTCAAGAAATGTTCCATTTTTAGCGACAAACACTTTGCCTTCGGATATGAGATAGAAGGTATACCCAACTGTCTCTTTTGGATATCCTATAAAGACGCATTTTTTCGCTTTGGGTTCCAACTTTTCAGGATGAAGCTTTTTGACATAAGCATCACATCCCCAAACTTTAAGAAACGACAACTTTGACTTCTTGCTAAACCACAGTTCATACGGCGTCGTCTCAACGGATTTCAATGGTGCCCTATTTAAAGTGAATGCAGCTGCTCTAATGCATAACCCCAAAACGATAGTGGAAAATCGACAAGAGACATCATAGAACGCACCATATCTAATAAGGTTTGATTACGATGTTCGAACACACCATTATGCTGTGATGTTCTAGGCGGTGTCAATTGTGAAACAATTCCACCTATCTTAAGTGACTGCCAAACTCATAACTCAGATATTCTCCACCTCGATCAGATTGTAGGAATTTAATCTTCTTGTTACGATGATTCTCAACTTCACTCTGAAATTGCTTGAAATTTTCAAACATTTCAGGCTTGTGTTTCATTAAGTAAATATACCCATATCCACTTAAGTCATCAATGAAGGTGAGAAAATAAGGATATCCACCGTGCGCCTCAATGCTCATTGGACTGCACACATCAGTATGTATGATTTCCCACAAGCCACTTGCCCGTTCCATTGTTCCAGAGAACGGGGTTTTAGTCATCTTACCCACGAGGCATGGTTCACATGTGTCAAGTGATTCAAAATCAAGTGACTCCAAAAGTCCATCAGCATGGATCTTCTTCATGCGTTTTACACCAATATGACCTAAGCGGCAGTGCCACAAGAAAGTGGTACTATCATTATCAACTATACATCTTTTGGCATCAATGTTATGAACATGTGTATCGTCACTATCGAGATTCAATAGAAATAAACCCCTCACATTGGGTGCATGACAATAAAAGATATTACACATATAAATAGAACAACCATTGTTCTCTAATTTAAATGAGTATCCGTCTCGGAATAAACAAGATCTAGATATAATGTTCATGCTTAACGCATGCACTAAATAACAATAATTCAGGTTCATCACTAATCGCGATGGTAACCGAAGAGTGAGTGTGCCGACGTTGATCATATCAACCTTGGAACCATTTCCCACACGCATCGTCATTTCGTCTTTTGCCAGCCTCCGTCTATTCCGTAGCTCCTGTTTTGAGTTGCAAATGTGAGCAACTGAACCAATATCAAATACCCATGAACTACAACGAGAGCCGGTAAGGTACACATCAATAACATGTATATCATATATACCTTGTTTGGTGTTGGCCGACTTCTTGTTGGCCATATACTTGGGACAGTTCCGCTTCCAGTGACCTGTTCCCTTGCAATGAAAGCACCCAGTTTCTGGCTTGGGTCCAGCCTCGGGTTTCTTCACGGGAGGGGCAACTGCCTTGCCACTCTTCTTGGAGTTACCCTTATTTCCCTTGCCATTCTTCTTGAAACTAGTGGTTTTATTGACCATCAACACTTGATGCTCTTTCTGTATTTCAGACTCAGCAACTTTCAGCATCGCAAACAGCTCGACGATTGACTTGGTCATCCCGTGCATGTTATAGTTCAACACAAAGCTCTTGTATCTAGGTGGAAATGATTGAAGAACTCTGTCAGTGATCGCCTCCGGCAGAAGGGGCATACTTAACTCAGCCACACGGTTCGAATACCCAGACATTCTGAGTATATGTTCAGTGACAGACTCGTTCTCCTCCATCTTGCAAGCATAGAACTTATCGGAGGTCTCATACCTCTCGATCCACGCATTCTTCTCAAAGATAAACTTCAACTCCTGGAACATCTCATATGATCCATGACGTTCAAAACGTATTTGAAGTCCTGGTTCTAAGCCATACAACATTGCACATTGAACTATTGAGTAATCTACAGAACGTGGCTCCCAAGCGTTCTTAACGTCTTCGTACGACACATGAGCGGGTGGGTCACCAAGCGGTGCATCAAGGACATAAGCCTTCTGGGAATCCGTGAGGATAATCCTAATTTTATAGGCCCAGTCTACAAAGTTACTTCCATCATCTTTCAACTTGGATTTCTTTAGGAACGCATTAAAATTCAGGGGAACTACTGCGCGGGCCATTGATCTACAACATAAATTTGCAAAGGTTACTAAGACTATTGTTCAAGATAATGAGTTTAGTTAATCAAATTACTAAAAAAACTCCCACTCAAATTGACATCCCTTTGGTCATCTGAGTGATACATGATCCAAATTCACCAACCCAAGTCCAATCCTCACGTGAGATGAGTGTTGGGGAACGTTGCATGGGAAACAAAAAATTTCCTATGCACACGCAAAATCTATACATGGTGATGAGCATCTACGAGAGGGAGAATGGATCTACATACCCTTGTAGATCGCTACGTGGGAAGCATTAAGAAACGCATTTGATGTAGTTGAATGTCTTCGCGATCCAAATCGTCGGGCGTTCCGCGATCCAATCACGATCCGTCCCGATCTAGCGCCGAACGGACGGCACCTCCGCGTTCAGCACACGTACAGCTCGATGACGATCTCCGCCTTGTTGATCCAGCAAGAGGGGGTGGAGAGGTCGGTGAGTTCTCCGGCGGCACGAAGGCGTGGCGGCGATGTTGGTGGAACTATTCCGGCAGGGCTTTGCCTAAGCACCGCCGAACTAGACTAGAGGAGAAAACCGATCTAGATGAATTAGAGAGAGCACATGGAAATTAGGGATAGATTTCCCCTCTAAATCCTATAGTATATATAGGAGGGAGGGAGGGGAGGAGGCAGCCTCAAACCCTCAAGGGTTGGCCGAAATTGGAGGTGGAGGAGTCCTACTCCAATCCTACTAGGAGTTGAAAGTGCGTTACAAATTCATCACTTGAGGAATTTCAACTTTGAGGAATTTGAAATGTGATGAATAACTAACAGTGGAATCAGTACTTAGAGCATGCAATACAAAGCGGTAGCATGTTCATCATGATGAATTGAAACATGTACTGATTATGAGTAGCGTGATACAGGATAGAAGTGATGAACAAGGTAACTTGAAGAATTTGAGGTGAGGAAATTGTGAATGTCTTCAGTCAAATTCTTCAAACAGTAAGAATCAATTTCATCAACATGTAAATGAGGAATAAGGGAGTTGAGGAAATAGAACCAGTAGGCACAATGAAGACAGTGGTTTGATGACCCGGTTCCGACTGCCGTGACAGCGTACGTCTGGTTTGGAGCGGCCTGGTATTGAAACCTGAGGACACACAGTCCCAGGACACTCAGTCCTTACCGTATTCTCCTTGAGCTAAGGTCATGCAGTCCTCGCCCAACACTTGTGGTAAGTCTTCAGGGTAGACTTCCAAAACCCTCACAAACTGGTCACCCGGCGATCCACAATTTACCTCTGGATGCTCTAGACCAAGGTCACTTCGTGATCCCCAATTGACTTTAGGATACACTAGACCATGACGCCTAACCGTCTGGAGGATGCACAGTCCTCAAAGGTAACAAGCATCGGTTCCACATAGGAATTTCTTCAGTGATGCTCAATCACTTTGGGTTTTGATGGTTTGGTTGTGGGTTTTTCCTCACTGATGATTTTCTCTCAAAGTCCTCGGAGGATGGGTTGCTCTCTTTATGACAAGTGTCAGTTCTCTCTCAGAGCAGCCAACCAGCTAGTGGTTGTGGGGGCGGCTATTTATAGCGAGGGTGCAACCCGACATGATATGACATTAATGCCCCCAATCATATGACCGTTATGTGGATAATTGTGAATGGGGACAGCTGGCGCTAAGCTCAGCAACAGTCGGATTTTTGTACTGTGAAAGTCCTCAGACATATCACATTCCTCATTTGTAGGCATTTCGCACTGGCAAAATCCTAACTCCTCAGTCAGATCAATTTCCTCAGAGATCAGAAGAACTTCGTCTCTATCACTGAAGAATTTGACTGAACTGTAGGGGATTTCCAAAGGCTTCACTCGAAGTATTGATAGGTTGAGGATTTTGGAGTTGAGCATCAGTTGGAAATTTTCTTTAGTATTACCTCGGCCCCCTTTAACAGTACGATGTTTCCTATGACTCAAAGAAAAGGAAATGAAACTAAGAAAACAAAGTCTTCATGCTTCATAGTCCTCGTTCATATCTTCAAGGTCACACCGACTACTTCAATGTTCAAAGCCTTCACAAAGTCTTCAGCAAAGTCTTCACAAAGTCTTCACCAAAGTCTTCAGTTGAAGACATACAATTTTTAGGGGTCGGTAATCTCCGGCGTATCAAACTCCTCATCGACTTATATAGCCTGTGTACACTCACAAACACATTAGTATCTTAACCTATAAGTCTTCAGTACACCAAAATCACTAAGGGGCACTAGATGCACTAACAATCTCCCCCTTTTTGGTGTTTGATTACAAATAGGTTAAGTTTTCAACGGGGATTGAAGATATGAAATGTAGGTACAGGATTTGAGGAATTTGATTGCAAGATATAGAAGAACTCCCCCTGAAGATGTGCATGCTTGAGGAATTTGCTTTGAACGGCAAATGCACATGGCAGGTTAGAATATGGAGAACTCCCCCTATATCTTGTAATTCATACACGCATTTGAATATATGACATGAAGAATTTGAAATGCGTGAAGAAAATGGTGTCTGACGAAATTCAGCATGTATGCATTAAAATGCTTGAGGAAATAAACATGCGAGGAAATAGTTTAAAGGTGTCAGACAACCATCTGAGTTAAGTTTACAACTCAATCATCAAAAGTTTCAAAAGAACGAGAGTTGTAACTTATATAAAAACAGCCCATATCCATAGAGACCCGCTTGAAGACTAACTCAAATTTTCTCCCCCTTTTGTCATCGAAGACAAAAAGGACGAAAACTGAGGACTAACGCCCCTTGAAGAAATTCATCGTGTCGGTGAAGAAGGAGCACCAGCGTTGTCGGGGTCGTTCGTTGAAGCAGGGCCCACAACAGAGTCTTCAAGGTCCTCAGCATCATCCGATGAAGAAAAGGAGCTGGAGACCAGCTGAGGAACTTGAACCTTCTTGAACTTCTTAGGAGGTTGACGAGCCCAGTCAAAGGTTTCTTGCAGATTCAGCTCATCAAGTTCATCAGGAGGCAGAACAACAGACAGAGTAGCCCAGGTGCGCTTGAAGGTTTGATGAGCATAGTAGTGGTTCTTCTTCACTGAATTTTGAGTCACAGTCATGTTATGAAGAATAGCACCCAACTGGTGCTTGACCCACTTGTGATTGAGATCCACCTTTTGATGAAGACTAATGAGGAGTTCACGATCAGTCATCACACGAGGAGCTGTTGCTTGAGGCTTTTGAGTAGTGGCTCTTGCGGTAGAGTCATGTGTCGCAGAGTCATCATTGGTTGAGTAAGATGCTGCTTGACGAAACTGACCGTCCAAAGGACGAGTTCCTTCATCAATGATGTCTTTGCCTTTTCCTTCATCCGGTGTGCTCTTGAGGACTTCGATAGGCGGCAGGAAGGCAAAGTGATTCTGAAAGTCTGCCTGGAATTGAATGGAAGTCTTTATTCTGATGAAGTTCATAATCCAGGGTGCATACGGCTTCAACTCAAATGGGGCCATAGCAGCATTTGCCAACGTCCTCATGAAGAAATCGTGAAGGTTTATGGGTATCCCATGGATGATGTTGAACAACACATTCTTCATGATTCCTTCAACTTCTTCAATTTCAGAATCATGTCCCTTCTGAGGACATAAAGTGTGCATGAGGATTCTGTAGACAGTCCTGGGCACATAAAGTAGGTCCTTCACTAGGAAGGTAGTCCTCTGAGGCTTTCCAGGAGCCAATCTTTTCATCAGCACATTCATCAGTTGGTTCGGCACAGGTGGATCATTAAACAGGCAACGTGCTTCTTCTGATGGAATTGAAAGAGGAACAGTTTGAAGCAATTCTAAAGAAGTTGTTGTGTAGTGCTTTAATCCAGTCATCCAATCCAGAACCCAAGTGTTTATGTCTGATGAATTTCCACTGATGTGCAGAGTGGCGTAGAATTGAAGAATGAGCTCCTTGTTCCAGTTGCATACATCTACACACAAGGGAAGCAATCCAGTATCATAGAGAACTTGAAGCACTGGTGTGTATGAGGGAATTGATTCCATGTCTACGTGAGGAATATTGTGATGTTCAAATATCTTCTTCTTCTCACAGAGGACAGAAGCATAGTAGTTCATCTGAGAAGCTGTCCAGAATCTTGAGCGACCAACTCGAGCAGACTCATAGGGATTAGGTCCCGTGAAGAACATGTGCTCGTTGAAGAAGTTGCTTTTGAGGAATTTGGGGCGAACAGAGCCTTTGAGTGGCATTTTTTGCACAGGCTGAAGATTTGGCATGGCCCGCCCTTTGGTTTCCTTTGCAATGTGAGGAACAATCTGGAGGACTGGTTCCTCATCAGCTGGAGGAGCTTCATCTGTGACTTGAACATCCATGTTTTCATCAGCTGTTGTAGCTGGAGCATCATTAGTGATCTGAACATCAATATCTTCATCAGCTGGAATGTCTTCAGGATCTGGAAGATATAGAGGTTCAGAGTCTGTTTGTACATCCTCAGTTTGCACAGACAACTAAGGAATAATAGATAGTGGAGTCGTCATTGGAGACGTGGGATGAGCAGTTTCCCAGAATTCATCATGGATGACAGGAGTGGTGCAACCAACGTCAATGTCCTCATCCATGTCATTAACCTCAGCTTCTTTGGCAGTGAATTGAAGCTGAAGTAGTGGTTCTTTGGGAGGTGAAGAAATGTCTTCAACCTCAATCTCCTCATCCATCTGCTCTGACGAAGCAGCAGAGTGAACGTCTTCATCTGGAATCACATACTCAACCCCAAATGGAACAATTTCCGGGGATGGTGCTGAGGAAATTGGTATAGCGTCAATTGGCTCAGTTGAAGAGCTTGTCAAAGTCTTCAATCTTTTCATAGCTGGAGCCTCTGATTCTGAAGCTTTTCTCTTGAGGGTTTTTCCTCAGGAGTTTTCTGTTCCTCAGGCGCAACATCAACTTTGGCTAGCCTCTCACTTTCCTCAGGCACAACAGTGGTAGTTGTCCTGGAAGGAGCATCTTCCTGTGCAGA
This sequence comes from Hordeum marinum, assembly GCA_022496015.1. Classification (NCBI taxonomy): domain Eukaryota; kingdom Viridiplantae; phylum Streptophyta; class Magnoliopsida; order Poales; family Poaceae; genus Hordeum; species Hordeum marinum. The sequence continues at coordinate 277,301,899 of CM039672.1, read as the reverse complement.
TTCCTCAGCATGTTGAGGAATTTTAGACGCAGATTCCTCAGCAGGTTGAGGAATTTCAGTTGACGGAGGCTGTGGCGCAGTACGAGCTGTAGTCCGTATGTTGTGATCCTTCACCATAGCTTGAGTAGCTTTGATGAATCTCACCTTAGTGCCTTTCCATTCCTCATCATATTTTTCTTGTTTTTCCGAGAGATTGTGAATCTCGGACTGAACAGTCACCAGCTGATCAGGAGTCAAATTCATCACATCATCGCGCAGAAACTTTTCTTTGCGAGCAATGTTTGCCTTGGCCCTCTTGGCTTGCTCTCTCTTCCATTTTTCCTCAGCAATGAAGTGAGTGAGGACATGATCCACATTGGGAGGCAGCTTCAGTGATGAAAGAGGAGTGTTGGGATCCTCAAGCCAGATTTCTATGAAGTCGAGGATTGTTTTTGGATCCAACAGTAGAGGAATTGAGCTATCCTTGGCCATGGCCGCCTTCTGCTGACTCTTTCTTATGATGTCCTCAAGTTCTTCATCATTATCATCATCATCTTCATCATCATCCTTAGAACCTGAGGGAATAGTCACAATGGCCTTGCTTGTATGAGGACTTTGTTTCTGAGCACGTCCAGCTGTTTTCTTCAATTTCACAGCATCCTTGGCTTTCTTCGCCAGCTTGGCTTGCTGTTTTTCCCATAAGTCAGGAAAGTCCTCACCAGTCTTGAGACTAGTTGGATCAGCCAATTGATTAGGAGCTAGTGGAGGCCTGCTGCAAGGAGGCTTCACAGCGAATTTCATCATGTACTTTGGTGTAACATAACGATATTCCTTCCACTCTTTAGCCCATCTTCTCTCAATCTTCTGCAGACGAATTTTTCTCTGTTTCGTCGTTTCCTTGCCGTGTGTTTCTTCATCAGGCGTGCAATAATCATCATATATGTCATCAGGGATCTCAAATGCTGCCTGTACCTCAGGCTTCTTTCCTCCTTTCTGAGTTCTTTTGTCTGACATTTTCTTCAAATGAGGATTTTGAACTCTTGAGGATTCTGACGAGGTACACAGTTTTTCTTCAAGTAGCGCTGCAAATGAGGTAAGTTGATGAGAACCTAGTGATTCATCAGCGGACATGTCTGTACCTGTGAATAGAGTATAGGTGCGAGGAATTTGAAGAGGTCATATGCGTTCACAGAGAATTTTTTTAAAATAAAAATGGGTATGAGGAAATTGACCAGTAGTGTCTTGAGGAATTTCACTAAGTGCTCTTTGTCTTTAGGTTCCAGAGTTGTGCAAATTTGAGGGTTCACACAATTGAGGAATCTCGAGAGAAACATTACTTAGGGAAAAACATCAATGAAATGAAGATGTAAGGTGCTTTGGAATAAGATTCATAAAAAACACCTTTAAGGAATTTGAGAGCATCTTGAAGATCAAATAGGGGCAGTAAAATAAATTTTATTTACCCTGAGGAAGAACACGACGAACTGGGAAGTGGAGAGGAGGAAGTCCGTCAGTTCAGATCTCCCACGCCCTAGCTCGGCAGAGGGAGACAGCTACAGCGGCGGCGGGATGAGGAACTCCACGGCCGATGTGAGTACAGCGACAACGAGGTTGAGGCAGCGAAGCTCTTCCACACCGGTGTCGATGAATGTAGCGGCGGCGCTAGGTTGAGGCTCGGGAGAGTGAGAGGAAGTAGTAACTGAGCACGGGAGTAAGGGAAGGGGTATTTATAGACACAGTGAAAACTGATTGGTCCGATGACTTAGGACCAGATTGCCCCTGACCCTTGCTCTTCTTGCGACAGGTGTCACCCACGTTCTGAGTAGTGGAGATTGTGGGGGATCGTGGGTTATCCAATCGCGGGAATCGGAACCGTTTGAGCGGGAAAACTGAAATTTTGTTAGTGAAGATTTAGAAGTTTCCGTTCGCAAATTCTTCAGCTGTCAAGGACACAGTAAAGACTTTGAACGAGTCTCAAAGTAGAACTCATATGAAGAATTTGAGAACAGACTGGATTGAGTTTAGCATAGAAGGGAAAGAGGGTCCGATCACATTCACTTAGATGAAAATCAATTTAAAAAATGAGCAATAAGTGAATGCTGTTGAGGACATTGAAAAACTCAAATCTAGAAGAATATGGTCAATGAAGAACTCGAATTTCAAATTTTGAAGAATTTGAAAAATTTGAAAGTTGAAGAATTTGAAAAGTTGAGGAATTTGCAAAAGTTGAAGAATTTGAAGAATTGAAGAATTTGCAAAATGATGAAAAACTCAACTTTAAGGAATTTCAACTTTGGTTGGTGGCGAGACCCACCGTATAAGAAAGATGATTTCAGACACCGCGTACAATTATCATAGGGTTTTGAGAATCAAACTCTTCGTTAATTTCTTCACACTCAGAGAGTTATTCTTCATTGATTGAGGAAAAATGTTTCTTCGTGCATTGTACATCAAGGTTATCAATTTTGTATTAGTGCTAGGATGTGTGTCCTTTCTCAAAGAACATTCAAAGATTCTAAGATATTTAGCTCACACCGCAACTTGAAAAATATCTTCTCATCCAAGGGCTTTGTGAAGATATCGGCCAGCTGTTCTTCAGTCGGAATGTGGTTGATGGCAATGTCGCCCTTGAGAACATGATCACGAAGAAAGTGATGACGAATCTAGATGTGCTTGGTCTTGGAATGCTGAACTGGGTTATAAGCAATCTTGATGGCACTCTCATTGTCGCAGTACAGAGGCACATTCTTCAACATGATGCCGTAGTCCTTGAGGGTTTGCTTCATCCATAGTAAGTGAGCACAACATGAGCCAGCAGCAATGTACTTAGCTTCAGCAGTGGAGAGTGATATGCAGTTCTGCTTCTTTGAAGACCAACAGACTAAGGATCACCCGAGGAAATGACATGTGCCAGAAGTTGGCTTGCGATCCACACGATCACCAGCATAATCAGCATCCGAGTATCCGTTGAGGTGAAGATTTGAGCCCTTGGGATACCATAATCCAAGAGTTGGTGTGTGAGCTAAATATCGAAGAATATGCTTCACAGCCTTATGGTGTGATTCCTTCGGTGTCGCTTGGAATCGGGCACACATGCAAACATTTAGCATAATATCAGGGCTAGATGCACATAAGTACAATAGAGACCAATCATGGAATGGTATACCTTTTGATCAAAATCTTTACCATTTTCATCAGTGCAGAGGTGTCCTTTTGAGGGCATGGGTGTCTTGACGCCTTTGCAATCTTGCATGTCGAATTTCCTTAGAACATCCTTGAGGTACTTCTCTTGGGAGATGAAGATGCCATTGTCTTGTTGACGAATTTGAAGACCTAAGAAGAATTTCAACTCTCCCATCATAGACATTTGATATTCTTCACTCATCATATAGGCAAATTCATCACTATAACGTTTGTCAGTACAGGCAAAGATAATATCATCCACATATATTTGACATATGAAGAGTTCATTGTCATAGGATTTAGTGAAAAGAGTTGGATCGAGTGAACCGGGTTTGAATCCTTTCTTCATGAGGAATTCCTTCAGAGTGTCATACCATGCCCTTGGGGCTTGCTTGAGTCCATAGAGGGCTTTGTTGAGTCTAAAGACTTTATCAGGATGCTTAGGGTCTTCAAAACCTGGTAGTTGAGCAACATATACTTCTTCCTCAAGCTTACCATTGAGGAATGCACTTTTCACATACATTTGATATAAGATGATGTTATGATGGTTAGCATAAGCAAGCAATATATGAATAGCTTCAAGTCTAGCAACAGGTGCAAACGTTTCATCAAAGTCAATTCCTTCAACCTGTGTGTAGCCTTGAGCTACAAGTCGAGCCTTATTCCTCACCACAAGGCCGTTTTCATCTTGCTTGTTGCGGTAGATCCACTTGGTACCTATGATGTTATGTTTGCGAGGATCTGGCCGCTTGACTAGTTCCCATACATTGTTAAGCTTGAATTGATGCAATTCCTCTTGCATAGCTTGAATCAACTCAGGCTCCTTGAATGCTTCATCAACTTTGGTGGGCTCTATGATAGAGACAAAAGCAAAGTGCCCACAGAAGTTAGTTAAATGTGAAGCTTTTGAGCGAGTGAGGGGACCTGGTGCATTGATGTCATCGATGATTTTGTCAATCTGTACTTCATTTGCAACTCTTGGATGGGCAGGTTGACTTGGTTGAGGATTTTCATCACCATCATTTTCTTCAGGTGTGTCGTCGTGACTGTCTTCTTTTGCTGGAATGATTTCCTTAGTGGGTACGATGTCTTCAGTAGCCTTCAGCTTAATAGATTCCTCAGGAGATTGTTCATCTAACACAGAAGGCAATTGCTCTCTTTGCGAGCCATTAGTTTCATCGAACCACACATCCACAGTTTCAACAACCTTGTGATGGTAGGTGTTGAAGACTCTGTAGGTGTGCGAGTCCTTTCCGTAACCAAGCATAAAACCTTCATGTGCTTTCGGTGCAAATTTAGAACTATGGTGAGGATCTCTAATCCAACATTTTGCACCGAAGACTTTGAGATAACTTACATTGGGTTTCTTGTCGGTCATGAGTTCATATGAAGTCTTCTTGAAGAATTTGTGAAGATATACCCTGTTGATGATGTGACATGTAGTATCAATTGCCTTAGTCCAGAAGCGACGAGGAGTCTTGTACTCATCAAGCATGGTGCGAGCCATCTCAACAAGAGTCCTATTCTTGCGTTCCACGATGCCGTTCTGCTGAGGAGTGTAAGGGGCAGATAACTCATCAGTAATACCAAGTTCATCAAGATATTCATCAAGATTGGTGTTTTTGAACTCAGTCCCATTCTCACTCCTTATGTGTTTGATCTTGACACCAAAGTTGGTGGAGGCTGTTAGTGCATCTAGTGCCCCTTAGTGATTTTGGTGTATTGAAGACTTATAGGTTAAGAGACTAATGCGTTCGTGAGTGCACACAGGGTCTATAAGTCAATGAGGAGTTTGATACAATCGAAGATTACTGACCCCTAAAAATGTATGTCCTCACTTGAAGACTTTGCTCAAGACTTTCTGAAGACTTTGGTGAAGACTTTGTGATGACATTGAACATTGATGAAGTCGGTGTGTCCTTGAAGATATGAACGAAGACAATGAAGCGTGAAGACTTTGTTTTCTCAGTTTCATTTAATTTTTTCTTGAGTCACAGGAAACACCGTACTGTTAAAGGGGGCTGAGGTAATACTAAGGAAAATTTCCAACTGATGCTCAACTCCAAAATCCTCAACCTATCCATACTTCGAGTGAAGCCTTTGGAAATCTTCTACAGTTCAGTCAAATTCTTGAGTGACAGAGACGAAGTTCTTCTGGTCTCTGAGGAAATTGATACGACTAAGGAGTTAGGATTTCGCCAGTGCGAATTGCCTACAAGTGAGGAACGTGATATGTCTGAGGACTTTCACAGTGAGAAAATCTGACTGTTGTTGTGCATAGCGCCAGCTGTCCCCAATCATTCTTATCCACATAACGGTCATATGAATTGGGGCATTAATGTCATATCATGTCGGGATTCGCTCCCAGCTATAAATAGACACCCCCACAACCACTAGCTGGTTGGCTGCTCCGAGAGAGAACTGACACTTGTCATAAGAGAGCAACCCATCCTCCGAGGTCTTTGAGATAAAATCATTAGTGAGGAAAAACCCACAACCAAATCATCAAATCCCAAAGTGATTGAGCATCACTGAAGAAATTCCTGTGTGGAACCGACGCTTGTTACCTTTGAGGACTGTGCATCCTCCAGACGGTTAGGCGTCATGGTCTAGTGTATCCTGCAGTCAATTGGGGATCACGAAGTGACCTTGGTCTAGAGCATCCAGCAGTAAATTGGATCGTCGGGTGACCAGTTTGTGAGGGTTTTGGAAGTATACCCTGAAGACTTACCACGAGTGTTGAGCAAGGACTGTGTGACCTTAGCTCAAGGAGAATACGCTAAGGACTGGGTGTCCTGGGACTGTGTGTCCTCTTGTTTCAATACTAGGCCGCTCCAAACCAGACGTACAACTGTCACAGCAGTCGGAACTGGGTCATCAAACCACCGTCTTCATTGTGCCTACTGGTTCTATCTCCTCAACTCTCTTATTCCTCGTTTACATGTTGATGAAATTGATTTTTACCGTTTGAAGAATTTGACTGAAGACTTTCACAATTTCCTCACCTCAAATTCTTCAAGTCATCTTGTTCATCACTGCAATCCTATATCACGCTAATCACAATCTGTGCTTGTTTCAATTCATCATGATGAAAACGTTACCGCTTTGTATTGCATGCTCTAAGTACAGATTTCGCTGCTAGTTATTCATCACATGTCAAATTCCTCAAAGTTGAAATTCCTTAAGTGATTAATTTGTAAAAATCGCCTATTCACCCCCCCTCTAGTCGATATAACACACTTTCAATTGGTATCAGAGTAGGTACTCCCTAGCTCTGTGTGATTTTGGTTTAACCACCTGGAGTTTTAGTTATGTCGACTGCAGGTATGATCAAGGTTTCAGCAGGGTGTCCCACCTTCGATGGGACAGACTATCCCTACTGGAAGAAAAAGATGAGAATGCATCTTGAAGCTATTGACAATGATCTCTGGTACGTTGTGGAAAATGGTGTTCCTCTCGTTTCCCTCGGAATCACTGCCGCTGATGTGAAGAGATTCAAGCAACTCGACTCCCAAGCGAAGAGTATCATTTACGGCCATCTGAGCAAAGGTCAGTATGGCAGAGTGAGTGCCTTGGAGAGTGCAAAACTTATCTGGGACAGGCTGTCCAAAGTAAACGAAGGCATCTCCACTCAACGTGATTCTCGTGTGGACGTTCTTCGCAATCTCTTCAACCGCTTCAAGAGACTTGACAATGAAAACGTTCAACAAACCTTCGATCGTCTCACTGACATCTCAAATGAACTGCAAGCGCTGGGTGCCACTGATATCACTGACCATGAAGTGGTGAAGAAACTACTGAGATCCCTCGACTCCTCATTCGATACTCTGGCTTTGATGATTCAAGAACGTGGAGACACTTGATCCTGCTGACATTCTTGAGAGACTCGATACTCATGAATTTCAACAAGCTGAAAAGAGAGACCTCTACGGGCCAAGCTATGGAAGATCTCGTGCTCTGAAGGCAAAAGCAATTTCCTCATCTGAAGAAGAAGATTTTGACAATAGCCTTGGTGATCCTGAAGAATTAAGTCAGGAGCTAGCAATGCTTGTGAGGAAATTCCAGAAGTTCACAAGGAGAGGTGGATTTGCAAAGTCTTCAAAAAGTCATCTGAGGAAATCAGATTCATCTGAAGACTACAAGAAGAGAACCTGTCATCGTTGCAAGAAGCCTGGTCACTTTATCTCAGACTGTCCTCTCTGGGAAAAAGATTCAAAGAAGAAGAAGAAATACAAGGATGATAGTTCAGATGACTCGAAGAAAAAGAAGAAATCTTCAAAATCCTCATTTGCAAAGTCCTCATTCTCAAAGTCCTCAAAGCACAAGAAGAATGATTCCAGAAAGGCTCGAGCATTCATCGGCAAGGAAATGGATTCTAAAGAAGAATCTGAAGATTATGACGAAGAATCTGAGGAGGACTCGAAATCTGGTATAGCAAGCCTCGCTCTCGCCACTGCTTTTGTCAGCAAGTCCATCTTCAACAGTGAAGAAAATGACTACTCCAACCACTCTGACATCAACAATGATGATTATGCTCCCACCTATTGCTTCATGGCAAAAGGCTCAAAGGTACACAAACATCATTCCTCATCTGAATCAAGTGATGGTGAATCTGATGAATATGTGAAACCTAGCTATGCTAAACTTGTTAAAATTGCCACTAAGCAACAAAATGCAATTGAAAAGCTTAAGAAAATGCTAGACAAAAGCGGTGATCTGTTGAACGATGAAGTGGATCAAACTCAAGCTCTGTCTGATGATCTCGTAAGTCTTCAGACAAAGTATGATAACCTTCAGTGTCGTCATAATGACCTCTTAGTTGATCATGAGAAGCTTTCCTATGAATTTCTTCAAATAAAGCAAGATCTTGAGAAACTGAGGGTGTCATATGAGGATCTCCAAAGCGAAAACGATTCCTTTGTGGCTCAACAGATCAGTACCACTCAGGAAGAATTTGTTCCACCATGTTTGAAATGCATCGAACATGAAACGAGTAATTCTTCACCTGAATGTTCAAATGCTTCTGTTACTACAAATTCTTCAACTATTCAAGTGGTTTCAAATTCCTCATCTGAGGATACCACAAGTATCACTGATGACAATGCAAGGTTGAAGGAACTGTATGTGACAGGTATGTACAAAAGTCTCAAAGGGCATCAAATCCTTTGCGATGTCCTCAAAAAGCAGATTCTGAACAGAAACCCTAGGAAGGAGGGTGTTGGCTTTGTGAGGAAACTCAATGCCGATGGATCATACTGGACACCTAAGCAGTATCCCAAAACCTCATGGGTTGCTGCAAAAGGATCTCCTGTAGACCCATCCACTCTATCTGGTTTTACTTGTGAAACTGCTTATTCCTCTGATGAATCACTTGACTCAAACTACAAATTCTTCAAAAATCAAAATGATGAAGTATTTGCTAGATTTGTTGGTACTAACTGCAGGAATGGCTCTCCTATGAAGAAAATCTGGGTCCCCAAAGACCACCTTCAAAATCTTCAAGTGAATGTCATCATGACATCACCAGTGAAGAACAGGAACCCCAGATCAAATTCCTCATATGGATCAAAGTCTTCACTTGGACCAAAACCTTCAAATGGTCAAAAGTATCACTCTCGCGCTAATACATATGTATTGCAGGGAAAATCTAAGAGTCCTGAATATGTGAATCATTCCTAAAATCATTATGTTCATAAGTCCTTGAAGAATTTCTCTGCTTATTCATATGAGTACTCTAACCCTCAGCCTGTGAAACAAAGCACACTTTCTTCAATGCCTCCCTTCTCATATGGTGCTCGAAGAATGATGAACTCTTTGCCACCCCTCCAGATGTGGGTGGTGAAGAAAGTGAACTAACCTCTTATGTAGGGTTAGGTCTCCTGATGAATTTGAATGACTGATGAATTTGCAGGAGACCTGAGGAAATGCTTGAAAAGACGCAAGCTAACCATAAAGAAATGAATTACACATTTCTCATGTCTTTACACTACTTGCATGTCAACTGTGTGATGAAATTCTGTCTGATGAAATTGATGTCGTATTCTTCACTCTAAAGCATATGAGTTCGTAAGTGGAACTAATTCATCTGCAGGATGATTCTCCAAAAGCTACTGAGTGGGTCCTCGATAGTGGGTGCACAAACCACATGACTGGTGACAAAAATCTACTGATGAATTTGCCACTTGCTCCATCTCCTCTGAAGCACATCACCTACGCTGACAAAGGAAAAAGCAAGGTATTGGGACTTGGTAAGGTTGCAATCTCAAAGGACCGAACTATGGAAAAGGTGATGCTTGTCAAATCCCTTGGATTCAACCTGATGTCTGTCTCAATGCTTTGTGATCTTGATGATTGTCATCTTTGGAAAATATCGTTGTATTGTCATCATGGAAACTGAAAAATCCAAAGTCTTCGAAGGCTTTAGGAGAGGAGACTTGTATATTGTTGATTTCTCTGCAGGTCCTCAGCCGGCCACATGCCTACTAGCAAAGTCCTCAGAAGGCTGGTTGTGGCATCGACGACTTGGACATGCTAGCATGAGGAACTTGCACACTCGTGAAGAAAAAGCACGTCATAGGCATCGAGGGCGTCAAATTCCTCAAGGACCACCTCTGTGGTGCATGTGAATCAGGGAAGATGACCAGATCCAAGCATCCCTCGAAGACAATCATGACCACTACTCGACCCTTCGAATTGCTTCACATGGATCTCTTTGGCCCTACCCACTACTCTGTACTAACAAATGCATCAAGTTTGTATGGCTTTGTTTATTGTTGATGATTATTCTAGATACACTTGGGTGCATATCATTATATATAAGACTGAAGTGCAGGATGTCTTCAGACGATTTGCTTCAAGGGCTTCCACCAACTTTGGTGTCAAGATCAAACACATAAGGAGTGACAATGGGACTAAGTTCAAAAACACCAATCTTGATGAATATCTTGATGAACTTGGTATTACTCATGAGTTATCTGCCCCTTACACTCCTCAGCAGAACGGCATCATGGAACGCAAGAATAGGACTCTCGTCGAGATGGCTCGCACCATGCTTGATGAATACAAGACTCCTCGCCGCTTCTGGCCTGAGGCAATTGATACTACATGCCACATCATCAACAGGATATATCTTCACAAATTCTTCAAGAAGACTTCGTATGAACTCATGACTGACAAGAAACCCAATGTAAGTTATTTCAAAGTCTTCGGTGCAAAATGTTGGATTAGAGATCCTCACCATAGTTCAAAATTTGCACCAAAAGCACATGAAGGTTTTATGCTTGGTTACGGAAAGGACTCGCACACCTACAGAGTCTTCAACACCTTCCATCACAAGGTTGTTGAAACCATGGATGTGCGGTTCGATGAAACTAATGGCTCGCAAAGAGAGCAATTGCCTTCTGTGTTAGATGAACAGTCTCCTGAGGAATCTATTAAGCTGAAAGCTACTGAAGACATCGTACCCACTGAGGAAATCATTCCAGCAAAAGAAGACAATCATGATGACACACCTGAAGAAAATGATGCTGATGAAAGTCCTCAACCAAGTCAACCTGCCCATCCAAGAGTTTCAAATGAAGTACAGATTGACAAAATCATCGATGACATAAATGCACCAGGTCCCCTCACTCGCTCAAAAGCTTCACATTTAACTAACTTCTGTGGGCACTTTGCTTTTGTCTCTATCATAGAGCCCACCAAAGTTGATGAAGCATTCAAGGAGCCTGAGTGGATTCAAGCTATGCAAGCGGAATTGCATCAATTCAAGCTTAACAATGTATGGGAACTAGTCAAGTGGCCAGATCCTCGCAAACATAACATCATAGGTACCAAGTGGATCTACCGCAACAAGCAAGATGAAAACGGCCTTGTGGTGAGGAATAAGGCTCGACTTGTAGCTCAAGGCTACACACAGGTTGAAGGAATTGACTTTGATGAAATGTTTGCACCTGTTGCTAGACTTGAAGCTATTCGTATATTGCTTGCTTATGCTAACCATCATAACATCATCTTATATCAAATGGATGTGAAAAGTGCATTCCTCAATGGTAAGCTTGAGGAAGAAGTATATGTTGCCCAACCACCAGGTTTTGAAGATCCTAAGCACCCTGACAAAGTCTTCAGACTCAACAAAGCCCTCTATGGCATCAAGCAAGCCCCAAGGGCGTGATATGATACTCTGAAGGAATTCCTCATGAAGAAAGGCTTCAAACCCGGTTCAGTCGACCCAACTCTTTTCACCAAATCCTATGAAAATGAGCTCTTCATATGTCAAATATATGTGGATGATATCATTTTTGGCTGTACTGACAAGCGTTACAGTGATGAATTTGCCTATATGATGAGTGAAGAATATCAAATGTCTATGATGGGAGAGTTGGAGTTCTTCTTAGGTCTTCAAATTCGTCAACAAGACAATGACATCTTCATCTCCCAAGAGAAGTACCTCAAGGATGTTCTGAGGAAATTCGACATGCAAGATTGCAAAGGCGTCAAGACACCTATGCCCTCAAAAGGACACCTCTAAATTGATGAAAATGGTAAAGATTTCGATCAAAAGGTATACCGTTCCATGATTGGTTCTCTATTGTACTTATGTGCATCTAGGCCTGATATTATGCTAAATGTTTGCATGTGTGCCCGATTTCAAGCAACACTGAAGGAATCACACCATAAGGCTGTGAAGCATATTCTTCGATACTTAGCTCACACACCAACTCTTGGATTATGGTATCCCAAGGGCTCAAATATTCACCTCAACGGATACTCAGATGCTGATTATGCTGGTGATCGTGTGGATCGCAAGTCAACTTCTGGCACATGTCATTTCCTCGGGCGATCTTTGGTTTGTTTGTCTTCAAAGAAGTAGAACTGCGTATCACTCTCCACTGCTGAGGCTGAGTACATTGCTGCTGGCTCTTGTTGTGCTCAACTACTATGGATGAAGCAAACCCTCAAGGACTACGGCATAAAGTTGAAGAATGTGCCTCTTTACTGCGACAATGAGAGTGCCATCAAGATTGCTTACAACCCAGTTCAGCACTCCAAGACCAAGCACATCCAGATTCGTCATCACTTTCTTCGTGATCATGTTCTCAAGGGCGACATAGTCATCAGCCACATTCCGACTGAAGAACAGCTGGCCGATATCTTCACAAAGCCCTTGGATGAAAAGAGATTTTGCAAGTTGCGGTGTGAGCTAAATATCTTAGAATCTTCGAATGTTCTTTGAAGAAGGACACACATCCTAACACTAATGCAAAATTTATAACCTGGATGTACAACACATGAAGAAACGTTTTCCTCAATTAATGAAGAATAACTCTCTGAGTGTGAAGAAATTAATGAAGAATTTGATTCTCAGAACCCTACGATAATTGTACGCGGTGTCTGAAATCATCATTCTTATACGGTGGGTCTCGCCACCAACCAAAGTTGAAATTCCTCAAAAGTTGAATTTTTCATCATTTTGCAAAGTCCTCAAATGTTCAAATTCTTCAACTTTTGCAAATTCCTCAACTTTTCAAATTCTTCAACTTTCAAAATTGTCACATTCTTCAAAATTTGAAGTTCGTACTCTTCATTGATCATATTCTTCTAGATCTGAGTTTTTCAATGTCCTCAACAGCATTCACTTATTGCTCATTTTAAGTTGATTTTCATCTAAGTGAATGTGATCGGACCCTCTTTCCCCTCTATGCTAAACTCGATCCAGTCTGTTCTCAAATTCCTCATATGCGTTCTACTTTGAAACTTGTTCAAAGTCTTCACTGTGTCCTTGATAGCTGAAGAATTTGCGAACTGAAATCTTAAAATGAAATTTCAAGTTTTCCCGCTCAAACCGTTCTGATTCCCACTAATGGATAACCCACGATCCCCCACGATCCACTGTTCAGAACGTGGGTGACACCTGTCGCGAGAAGAGCAAGGGTCAGGGGTATATCTGTCCGAAATCCTCGGGTAGATTCGTTTTTCACCGCTACTATAAATACCCCCTCCCCTCCTCCATGCTCGGTTACTCTCCCTTGCTACTCTCTCGAGCTCCAAGACAGCACCACCACTGAACTCATCCTCGCCGGAGAGGAAGAGCTTCGCTGCCTCAACCTCCTCGTCACCATACTCACATCGGTCGCGAAAGTCCTCAACCCGCCGCCGCTGTAGCTGTCTCCCTCTGCCGAGTTAGGGTGTGGGAGATCTGAACTGAGGAACTTCCACTTCTCCATTTCTCAGTTCGTCGTGTTCTTCCTCAGGTAATTAAAATTTATTTTTACTGCCCTTATTTGATCTTCATTGAATACATAATTCCTCAAAAGATGTTTATTCACCATAGATTCACTCTACACATCTTCCACTTCCTCATACTTGATGTGTTTCCTAAGTTCTGAGTTTTCTTCAAGATTCTTCAATTGTGCAAATTTTCAAGTTTGCACAACTCTGGAACCTAAGACAAAGAATACTTAGTGAAATTCCTCAAGACACCCATGGTCAAATTCCTCAAACCTGTTTTTCTTCAAATTTCTGAGAACGCATATGACTCTTCCAAATTCCTCGCACCTATACTCTGTTCACAGGTACAGATATGTCTACTGATGAATCACTAGGTTCTCATCAAGTTAATTCATTTGCAGCATTACTTGAAGAAAAGTTGGGTACCTCATCAGAATCTTCAAAAGTTCCAAATCCTCATTTGAAGAAAATGGAAGACAAAAGAACTCAGAAGGGAGGAAAGAAGCCAGTGTGCAGACTGCATTTGAAATACCTGATGAAATCTATGATGACTACTGCACGCCAGATGAAGAAACACATGGAAAGGAAACAACCAAACAGAGGAAAATCAGGCTGCAGAAGATTGAACGCAGATGGGCTAAGGAGTGGAAGGAATATCGTTATGTGACACCCAAGTACATGATGAAATTCGCTGTGAAGCCTCCATGCAGCAGGCCTCCACTTGCTCCAAATCAGATAGCTGATCCCACTAGTCTCAAGACTGGTGAGGATTTTCCTGCCTTATGGGAAAAGCAACAAGCCAAACTGGCAAGAAAGGCCAGAGAAACAGTGAAGAAGTTTAATGAAGATTCTACTGCTGCTGCATCTGCCGGAGCCTCTGCAAGCGCTCCGAAGAAACTGATGAAGAAATCTGCTCTGAGGATTGTCTCTTCAAAGTCATCAGCTGCAATTCCTCAGAAACAAAAGACTCGGTACAGAACACCTTCAGCACCTGGAACTATAGCTGCTCAATCCTCAAAGGCTGCTACAAAGTCCTCAACGCCAGTGCACTTGGCTTCATGCAAGAGGACTGAGGGTTTCGAACAGAAACAAATTGCAAACCCGTCCCCAGCAAAGTCTTCAACCAGCCCCTCTGGTCCGAAGCTGAAGAAAACGGCTGGTAGAAGTCAACGGCCAAGCTCCAGCAAGGCCATTGTGACAATTCCCTCAAGACATGAGGATGATGATGAAGCAGACGATGCGGATGATGATGAAACACTTGAGAAAATTATCAGGCAAAGTCAGTTGAAGGCTGCCACTGCAAAGGACAGTTCAATTCCTCTTCTTTTGGACCCCAAGACCATTCTTGATTTCATCGACATCTGGCTTGAGGATCCAAACACACCTCTCTCATCACTGAAGCTGCCTCCCAACGTGGATCATGTCCTCACACACTTTATCGCGGAAGAAAAGTGGAAGAGGGAGAAAGCCAAGAGAGCAAAGGCATCCATTTCTCGCAAAGAGAAGTTCCTCAAGGACAACGTGATAAATTTGACTCCGAAATAGCTTGTCACAGTGCAGTCAGAAATTCACAACCTTGCTGAAGTACAAGGTCAGTATGATGAGGAATGGAAAGGAGCCAAGATGAGATTCATCAAAGCTTCTCAAGCTGCGGTAAAGGACCACAATGTACGAACCTCGGCACGTACTCCTGCTCTCCTGCCTCCACCTACAGAAATTCCTCAAACTGCTGAGGAATCAGCACCTGAAATTCCTCAACCTACTGAGGAATCTGCACCAAAAGAAGCTGTTGCCAGTGCTCCTGAGGAAACTCAGCACACTGATGATGATGCCAGGACAACTCTGATGGTTGTTCCTGAAGAAATTGAGAGGCCAGCGGAAGTCTTCGCTGCGCATGATGAATCTGAACAAACCAAGGCAACTGCATCAGTTGCACCTGAGGAAATAGATGCCGCTGTTGAAAATCCTTCCAAGCGAAAGGCTTCACCTGCTGAGGAAAATTCATCAAAGAAGTTGAAGACTTTGACAAGTTCTTCAACTCAGCCAATTGATGCCATCCCAATATCATCAGCGCCATCGTTACAACTGATAACCTTAGGGGAAGACCGCGTGATTCCCGAAGAAGTTGACATCCACTCAGCTGCCACCACAGAGCTAATGGATGAAGAAATTGATGTTGGAGATATCACTTCAACTCCAAAAGCACTATCACCCCAGCTTCAGACCATTGTTGAAGAAGCTGATGTTGAAGAAAGAGATGAAGATGAGGATGTTGACATCAGAAGTACAACCCCAGTCATTCATGATGAATTTTGGGAAGCAGCCCATCCAACTTCACCAATGACAACTCCCTTGCCACAAATTCCTCAAACATCTGCTCGTACTGAAGAGGATTCTGAGCATCTGTACTTGCCAGACACGCCTGTCGCCATTGAAGAAAATGATGCTCCTGCCACTGTTGAGGAACCTGCTCTTCAGAAGACTCAATCAGCTGTTCCTCACATGCAATCTGAGATCAAGGGGCGCACAACTGCAAATCTTCTTCCTCTGCAGAAGATGCCATTCAAAGGCTCTGGGCGTCCTAAATTCCTCAAATCTAATTTCTTTAATGAGCATATATTCTTCAAAGGGCCAAACCCTTATGAATCTGCACGGACTAGACGCATGAGGTTCTGGAGCCCCTCGCAAATGAATTACTATGGGTCTGTCTTGTTTGAGAAAAAGAAGATTTTCGAGCATCATCATATTCCTCATGTGGATATGGAAACAATTCCTTCATTCAGTCCCGTACTCAGTGTTCTTCATGATGCTGGCATCTTGCCTTTCTGCGTGGATATCTGTGATTGGAACAAGGAACTAATTCTTCAGTTCTATGCTACCTTGCTCATCAGCAGAAATTCCTCAGACGTCAACACTTGGGTGCTTGATTGGATGACTGGTACTAAGCACTTCACTGCAACATCTTCTAAATTTCTTCAAATTGTTCCATTGCCGATTCCTTCAGAAGATGCAAGACTGATATTCAATGATCCGCCACTTCCAAACCAAATGATGGAAGTGCTGATGAAGAAAAAGGCCCCTGGACAGTCTTCAAGAACCACCTTCTTAGTGAAGGACTTACTTTATGTACCAAGGACTGTGTACAGGATCCTCACTCACACCATGTGTCCTCAGAAAGGGCATAATTCTGAGGAAGAAGAAGTTGAAGGAATAATGAAGAATGTGTTGTTTAACATCATTCATGGGATTCCCATCAACTTCCATGATCTCTTCATGAGGACCCTGGCTGAATCTACAATGGCTCCATTTGAGTTGAAGGTCTTTGCTCCATGGATCATGAATTTCATCAGGACAAAGTCTTCAATTCCTTACAAAGCTGATTTCCAGAATCACTGTGCTTTCCTTCCTCCGATAGAAGTCCTCAAGAGTACCATTCCTGAGGGAAAAGGAAAATACGTCATTGATGAAGGAACTCGTCCCATGGATGGACAGTTTCGTCAAGCAGCTTCCTATTCTACAAATGATGATTCGGCCACACAGGACTCTGCAGCAAAAGCCTCAGCTCAAAAGACTCATGCCACTGCTCCTCGACTGATGACTGATCGAGAACTTCTCCTCAGTCTTCATCAAAAGGTTGACCGCAACCACAAGTGGGTCAAACGTCAGCTTGCCGCTATTCTTCTAAACATGACACTAACACAGAATTCCATGAAGAAAAACCATTACTATGTGCATGAGATCCTCAACCGCACTTGGGCCATTCTCTCGGCTGTCATGCCTCCTGATGAATTGAATGAGCTGAACCTTGAAGAACA
This sequence comes from Hordeum marinum, assembly GCA_022496015.1. Taxonomy (NCBI): domain Eukaryota; kingdom Viridiplantae; phylum Streptophyta; class Magnoliopsida; order Poales; family Poaceae; genus Hordeum; species Hordeum marinum. The sequence continues at coordinate 277,284,695 of CM039672.1, read as the reverse complement.
TCACGACTGGGCTCGTCAACCTCCAAAGAAGTTCAAGAAAGTCCAAGTTCCTCAGCTGGTCACGAGCTCATATTCTTCATCACGCGAGCTGGATGAAGCTGAGGACACTAAAGATACTTCTGCGGGCCCTGCTTCCATGAACGACCCCGACAATGCTGACGCTCCTTCACCAACACGATGATTTACTTCAAGGGCGTTAGTCCTCAGTTTTCGTCCCTTTTTGTCTTCAATGACAAAGGGGGAGAAAATTTGAGTTAGTCTTCAAGCGGGTCTATACTTATGGGCTGTATTTTATATAAGTTGCAACTCTCGTGTTCTGAAACTTTTGATGGTCGAGTTGTAACTTAAGTCCGATGGTTGTCTGACACCTTTTGAACTATTTGCTCACTCGCTTATTTTCCTCAAGCATCTGAATGCATACATGCCAAATTCGTCAGACACCATTTTCTTCACGCATTTCAAATTCTTCATATCACATATTCAAATGCGTGTATGATTACAAGATATAGGGGGAGTTCTCCATGTTTTAACCTGCCATGTGCATTTGCATTCCAAAGCAAATTCCTCAAATATGCACATCTTTAGGGGGAGTTCTTCTATATCTTGCAATCAAATTCCTCATACTCTGCACTTACATTCCATATCTTTAATCCCCGTTGAAAACTTAACCTATTTGTCATCAAACACCAAAAAGGGGGAGATTGTTAGTGCATCTAGTGCCCCTTAGTGATTTTGGTGTATTGAAGACTTATAGGTTAAGAGACTAATGCGTTCGTGAGTGTACACAGGGTCTATAAGTCAATGAGGAGTTTGATACAATCGAAGATTACTGACCCCTAAAAATGTATGTCCTCACTTGAAGACTTTGCTGAAGACTTTCTGAAGACTTTGGTGAAGACTTTGTGATGACATGAACATTGATGAAGTCGGTGTGGCCTTGAAGATATGAACGAAGACAATGAAGCGTGAAGACTTTGTTTTCTCAGTTTCATTTCCTTTTTTCTTGAGTCACAGGGAACACCGTACTGTTAAAGGGGGCTGAGGTAATACTAAGGAAATTTTCCAACTGATGCTCAACTCCAAAATCCTCAACCTATCCATACTTCGAGTGAAGCCTTTGGAAATCTTCTACAGTTCAGTCAAATTCTTGAGTGACAGAGACGAAGTTCTTCTGGTCTCTGAGGAAATTGATATGACTGAGGAGTTAGGATTTCACCAGTGCGAATTACCTACAAGTGAGGAACGTGATATGTCTGAGGACTTTCATAGTGAGAAAATCCGACCGTTGCTGTGCATAGCGCCAGTTGTCCCCAATCATTCTTATCCACATAACAGTCATATCATTGGGGGCATTAATGTCATATCATGTCAGGATTCGCTCCCAGCTATAAATAGACACCCCCCACAACCACTAGCTGGTTGGCTGCTCCGAGAGAGAACTGGCACTTGTCATAAGAGAGCAACCCATCCTCCGAGGTCTTTGAGAGAAAATCATTAGTGAGGAAAAACCCACAACCAAATCATCAAATCCCAAAGTGATTGAGCATCACTAAAGAAATTCCTGTGTGGAACCGACGCTTGTTACCTTTGAGGACTGTGCATCCTCCATACGGTTAGGCGTCATGGTCTAGTGTATCCTGCAGTCAATTGGGGATCACGAAGTGACCTTGGTCTAGAGCATCCAGCAGTAAATTGTGGATCGTCGGGTGACCAGTTTGTGAGGGTTTTGGAAGTCTACCCTGAAGACTTACCACGAGTGTTGAGCGAGGACTGTGTGACCTTAGCTCAAGGAGAATACGGTAAGGACTGGGTGTCCTGGGACTGTGTGTCCTCTGGTTTCAATACCAGGCCGCTCCAAACCAGACGTATGACTATCACAGCAGTCGGAACTGGGTCATCAAACCAATGTCTTCACTGTGCCTACTGGTTCTATCTCCTCAACTCTCTTATTCCTCGTTTACATGTTGATGAAATAGATTTTTACCGTTTGAGGAATTTGAATGAAGACTTTCACAATTTCCTCACCTCAAATTCTTCAAGTCATCTTGTTCATCACTGCAATCCTATATCACGCTAATCACAATCTGTGCTTGTTTCAATTCATCATGATGAAAACGTTACCGCTTTGTATTGCATGCTCTAAGTACAGATTCCGCTGCTAGTTATTCATCACATTTCAAATTCCTCAAAGTTGAAATTCCTCAAGTGATGAATTTGTAAAAATCGCCTATTCACCCCCCTCTAGTCGATATAACGCACTTTCAGAGGCCCTTGAAGCAAATCGTCTGAAGACATCCTGCATTTCAGTTTTGTACATAATAATATGCACCCAAGTGTATCGAGAATAATCATCAACAATGACGAAGCCATACAAACTTGATGCATTTGTTAGTACAGAGTAGTGAGTAGGACCAAAGAGATCCATGTGAAGTAATTCGAAGGGTCGAGTAGTGGTCATGATTGTCTTCGAGGGATGCTTGGATCTGGTCATCTTCCGAGATTCGCATGCACCACAGAGGTGGTCCTTGAGGAATTTGACGCCCTCGATGCCTATGATGTGCTTTTTCCTCATGAGAGTGTGCAAGTTCCTCATGCCAGCATGTCCAAGTCGTCGATGCCACAACCAGCCTTCTGAGGACTTTGCAAGTAGGCATGTGGCTGGCTGAGGACCTGTAGAGAAATCAACAATATACAAGTCTCCTCTCCTAAAGCCTTCGAAGACTTTGGATTTGTCAAATTCCATGATGACAACACATCGATATTTTCCAAAGATGACAATCATATCAAGATCACAAAGCATTGAGACAGACATCAGGTTGAACCCAAGGGATTCGACAAGCATCACCTTTTCCATAGTTTGGTCCTTTGAGATAGCAACCTTACCAAGTCCCAATACCTTGATTTTTCCTTTGTCAACATAGGTGATATGCTTCAGGGAGATGGAGCTAGTGGCAAATTCATCAGTAGACTTTTGTCACCAGTCATGTGGTTTGTGCATCCACTATCGAGGACCCACTCAGTAGCTTTTGGAGAATCATCCTGCAGATTAATTAGTACCACTTACGAACTCATATGCTTCAGAGTGAAGAATATGACATCAATTTCATCAGACAGAATTTCATCACACTAGATAATAGGCAAGTAGTGTAGGGACATGAGAAATGAGCAATTCATTTCTTTATGGTTAGCTTGCGTCCTTTCAAGCATTCCCTCAGGTCTCCTGCAAATTCATCAGTCATTCAAATTCTTCAGGAGACCTGACCCTGCATAAGAGATTAGTTCGGTTTCTTCACCACCCACATCTGGAGGGGTGGCAAAGAGTTCATCATTCTTCGAGCACCATATGAGAAGGGAGGCATTGAGGCAAGTGCGCTTCGTTTCATAGGGTGTGGGTTAGAGTACTCATATGAATAAGCAGAGAAATTATTCGAAGACTTATGAACATAATGATTTGATGAATAATGCACATATTCAGAACTCTTAGATTTTCCCTGCAAGACAGATGTATTAGCACGAGAGTGATGTTTTTGACCAATTGAGGATTTTAGTCCAAGTGAAGACTTTGGTCCATATGAGGAATTTGATCTGGGGTTCCTGTTCTTCATAGGTGATGTCATGATGACATTCACTTGAAGATTTTGTAGGTAGCCTTTGGGAACCCAGATTTTCTTCATAGGAGAGCCATTCCCGCAGTTAGTTCCAACAAATCTAGCAAACACTTCATTCTTCTGATTTTTGAAGAATTTGTAGTTTGAGTCAAGTGACTCATCAGAGGAATAAGCAGTTTCACAAGTAAAGCCAGATAGAGTGGATGGGTCTACAGGAGATCCTTTTGCTGCAACCCATGAGGTTTTGGGATACTGCTCAGGTGTCCAGTAGGATCCATCGGCATTGAGTTTCCTCACAAAGGCAACACCCTCCTTCCTAGGGTTCCTGTTCAGAATCTGCTTTTTGAGGACATCGTAAAGGATTTTATGCCCTTTGAGACTTTTGTACATACCTGTCACATACAGTTCTTTCAACCCTGCATTGTCATCAGTGATACTTGTGGTATCCTCAGATGAGGAATTTAAGACCACTGGAATAGTTGAAGAATTTGCAGTAACAGAAGCATTTGAACATTCAGGTGAAGAATTAGCCGTTTCACGTTTGATGCATTTCAAGCAAGGTGGAACAAATTCTTCCTGAGCGGTACTGATCTGTTGAGCCACAAAGGAATCGTTTTCCCTTTGGAGATCCTCATATGACACCCTTAGTTTCTCAAGATCTTGCTTTCTTTGAAGAAATTCATAAGAAAGCTTCTCATGATCGACTAAGAGGTCATTATGACGACCCTGAAGGTTATCATACTTTGTCTGAAGACTTTTGAGATCATCAGACAGAGTTTGAGTTCGATCAACTTCATCGTTCAACAGATCATCGCTTTTGTCTAGCATTTTCTGAAGCTTTTCAAGTGCACTTTGTTGCTTAGTGGCAATTTTAACGAGTTTAGCATAGCTATGTTTCACATATTCATCAGATTCACCATCACTTGAGTCAGATGAGGAATGATGTTTGTGTACCTTTGAGCCTTTTGCCATGAAGCAATAGGTGGGGGCATAATCATCATTGCTGATGTTAGAGTTGTTGGAGTAGTCATTTTCTTCACTGTTGAAGATGGACTTGCTGACGAAAGCAGTGGCGAGAGCAAGGCTTTCTTCACCAAATTCCGAGTCCTCCTTAGATTCTTCTTCATAATCTTCAGATTCTTCCTCAGAATCCATTTCCTTGCCAATGAATGCTCGAGCCTTTCTGGAATCATTCTTCTTGTGCTTTGAGGACTTTGAGAATGAGGACTTTGCAGATGAGGACTTTGAAGATTTCTTCTTTTTCTTCGAGTCATCAGAACTATCATCCTTGTATTTCTTCTTCTTCTTTGAATCTTTTTCCCAGAGGGGACAGTCTGAGATAAAGTGACCAAGCTTCTTGCAACGATGACAGTTTCTCTTCTTGTAGTCTTCTGATGAATCTGATTTCCTCAAATGACTTTTTGAAGACTTTGCAAATCCACCTCTCCTTAAGAACTTCTGTAATTTCCTCACAAGCATTGCTAGCTCCTGACTTAATTCTTCAGGATCACCAAGGCTGCTGTCAGAATCTTCTTCAGATGAGGAAATTGCTTTTGCCTTCAGAGCATGAGATCTTCCATAGCTTGGCCCGTAGAGGTCTCTCTTTTCAGCTTGTTGAAATTCATGAGTATTGAGTCTCTCAAGAATGTCAGCAGGATCAAGTGCTTTGTAGTCTCCATGTTCTTGAATCATCAAAGCCAGAGTATCGAATGAGGAGTCGAGGGATCTCAGTAGTTTCTTCACCACTTCATGGTCAGTGATATCAGTGGCACCCAGCGCTTGTAGTTCATTTGAGATGTTAGTGAGACGATCGAAGGTTTGCTGAACGTTTTCATTGTCAAGTCTCTTGAAACAGTTGAAGAGATTGCGAAGAACATCCACACGAGAATCACGTTGAGTGGAGACGCCTTCGTTTACTTTGGACAGCCTGTCCCAGATAAGCTTTGCACTCTCCAAGGCACTCACTCTGCCATACTGACCTTTGCTCAGATGGCCGCAAATGACATTCTTCGCTTGAGAGTCGAGTTGCTTGAATCTCTTCACATCAGCAACAGTGATTCCGAGAGAAACGAGAGGAACACCATTTTCCACAACGTACCAGAGATCGTTGTCAATAGCTTCAAGATGCATTCTCATCTTGTTCTTCCAGTAGGGGTAGTCTGTCCCATCGAAGGTGGGACACCCTGCTAAAACCTTGATCATACCTGCAGTCGATATAATTAAAACTCCAGGTGGTTAAACCAAAATCACACAGAGCTAGGGAGTACCCGCTCTGATACCAATTGAAAGTGTGTTATATCGACTACAGGGGGGGGGGGTAATAGGCGATTTTTACAAATTCATTACTTGAGGAATTTCAACTTTGAGGAATTTGAAATGTGATGAATAACTAATAGCGGAATCAGTACTTAGAGCATGCAGTACAAAGAGGTAGCATGTTCATCATGATGAATTGAAACATGTACTGATTATGAGTAGCGTGATACATGATAGCAGTGATGAACAAGGTAACTTGAAGAATTTGAGGTGAGGAAATTGTGAATGTCTTCAGTCAAATTCTTCAAACAGTAAGAATCAATTTCATCAACATGTAAATGAGGAATAAGGGAGTTGAGGAAATAGAACAAGTAGGCACAACGTAGACAGTGGTTTGATGACCCAGTTCCGACTGCTGTGACAGTCGTACGTCTGGTTTGGAGCGGCCTGGTATTGAAACCAGAGGACACACAGTCCCAGGACACTCAGTCCTTACCGTATTCTCCTTGAGCTAAGGTCACACAGTCCTCGCCCAACACTCGTGGTAAGTCTTCAGGGTAGACTTCCAAAACCATCACAAACTGGTCACCCGAAGATCCACAATTTACTGCTGGATGCTCTAGACCAAGGTCACTTCGTGATCCCCAATTGACTGCAGGATACACTAGACCATGATGCCTAACTGGCTGGAGAATGCACAGTCCTCAAAGGTAACAAGCGTCAGTTCCACACAGGAATTTCTTAAGTGATGCTCAATCACTTTGGGTTTTGATGGTTTGGTTGTGGGTTTTTCCTCACTGATGATTTTCTCTCAAAGTCCTCGGAGGATGGGTTGCTCTCTTTATGACAAGTGTCAGTTCTCTCTCAGAGCAGCCAACCAGCTAGTGGTTGTGGGGGGCGGCTATTTATAGCCAGGGTGCAACCCGACATGATATGACATTAATGCCCCCACTCATATGACCGTTATGTGGATAGTTGTGAATGGGGACAGCTGGCGCTAAGCTCAGCAACGGTCGGATTTTCGTACTGTGAAAGTCCTCAGACATATCACATTCCTCATTTGTAGGCATTTCGCACTGGCGAAATCCTAACTCCTTAGTCAGATCAATTTCCTCAGAGATCAGAAGAACTTCGTCTCTGTCACTGAAGAATTTGACTGAACTGTAAGAGATTTCCAAAGGCTTCACTCGAAGTATTGATAGGTTGAGGATTTTGGAGTTGAGCATCAGTTGGAAATTTTCTTTAGTATTACCTCGGCCCCCTTTAACAGTACAGTGTTTCCTATGACTCAAAGAAAAGGAAATGAAACTAAGAAAACAAAGTCTTCACGCTTCATAGTCCTCGTTCATATCTTCAAGGTCACACAGACTACTTCAATGTTCAAAGCCTTCACAAAGTCTTCAGCAAAGTCTTCACAAAGTCTTCACCAAAGTCTTCAGTTGAAGACATACAATTTTTAGGGGTCGGTAATCTACGGTCGTATCAAACTCCTCATCGACTTATATAGCCTGTGTACACTCACAAACACATTAGTCTCTTAACCTATAAGTCTTCAGTACACCAAAATCACTAAGGGGCACTAGATGCACTAACAGGAGTAGGATTCCTCCTCTCCACTTGGAAACCCTTTCCACCTTTCCACCTTTGGGTTCTTCCCACCCTTAGCCGCATGGGCCTTAGTGGGGGGTTCAGCCAGACCGCTAGGGGCTGGTTTGACTCCTCCCACAACCCATGAGGCCCTTTGGGTCGAGACACCCCTCCCGATGGTCCCCCGGTACCCTCCCGGTACCCCCGGTACACTACCGACGAGCCCGAAACTTTTCCGGTGACCAAAACAGGACTTCCTACATATCAATCTTTACCTCCAGATCATTCAGGAGCTCCTCGTGACGTCCGGGATCTCATCTAGGACTCCAAACAACCTTCGGTTACCATCATCCATAACTCTATACTACCGAAACGTCACCGAACCTTAAGTGTGTAGACCCTGCGGGTTCAAGAACTATGTAGACATGACCTTAGACACCTCTAAGGTCAATAGCCAATAGATGGACCTCGATGCCCATATTGGTTCCTACATATTTTATGAAGATATTTATTGGTTAAACCACTACGTCAAGGATTCAGTTAATCTTGTATGATGTTCCCTTTGTTCTTCGGTATGTTACTTGCCCAAGATTCAATCATCGGTGTCTCTATACCTATTTCAATCTCATTACCGACAAGTCTCTTTACTCATTTCGTAATACAAGATCCCGTGGCTAACACTTAGTCACATTGCTTGCAAGGCTTGTTGTGATGTTGTATTACCGAGTGGGCCCTGAGATACCTCTCCGTCACACGGAGTAACAAATCCCAGTCTTGATCCATGCCCACTCAACGGACACCCTCGGACATACATGTAGAGCACCTTTATAGTCACCCAGTTATGTTGCGAGGTTTGATACACACAAGGTACTCCTCCGGTGTTAGTGTGTTGCATGATCTCATGGTCATAGGAACAAATACTTGACATGGAGAAAACTATAGCAATAAACTGACACGATCGTATGCTATGTTTATAGTTTGGGTCTTGTCCATCACATCATTCTCCTAATGATGTGATCCCGATATCAAATGACATCTCATGTCCATGGCTAGGAAACCTTGACCATCTTTGATCAACGAGCTAGTATATTAGAGGCATACTAGGGACATTGTGTTGTCTATGTATCCACACATGTATCTGAGTTTCCAATCAATACAATTCTAGCATGGATAATAAACAATTATCATGAAAAAGGAAATATGATAATAACTAATTTATTATTGCCTCTAGGGCATATTTCCAACAGGCCCCCACTTGCACTAGAGTCAATAATCTAGCTCACATCACTATGTGATTTGTTATGAATTTGACAACCAATGAGTTCTGGGGTTCGATCATGTTTTGCATGTGAAAGAGGTTTTACTCAATGGGTCCACGACATTCAGATCCGTGTGTACTTTGCAAATCTCTATGTCATACTATAGACACTACTACCACGGTCCACTTGGAGCTATTCCAAATGGCTACTCCACTATACATATACAAATTGCTACTAAGAGTTATCCGGATTGGTATTAAATCTTGCATCAACGTAACCCTTTATGACGAACTCTTTATCACCTCCATAATCGAGAAATATTTCCTTTGTCTTCTAGTTACAAACGATAATTTTGACCGCCGTCCAGTGATCCACTCCTGGATCACTCTTGTACCCCTTGACAGACTCATGGCAAGGCACACACAAGTGCGGTACACAACATGGCATAATATATAGAGCCTATGGCTAAGGCATAGGGGACGACCTTCGTCCTTTATCTTTCTTCTGTCGTGGTCGAGCTTTGAGTCTTACCCAACTTCTCACCTTACAAATCAGGCATGAACTCCTTCTTTGGCTGATCCATTCTGAACTCTTTCAAAACATTGTTAAGGTATGTACTCATTGAAAGTCTCATCAAGCGTCTTTGATCTATCTCTATAGATCTCGATGCCCAACAATTAAGTAGCTTTATCCAGGTCTTCCTTTGAAAAACTATTTTCAAACAACCCTTTATGCTTTCCAGAAATTCTACATTATTTCCGATCAACAATATGTCAACCACATATACTTATGAGAAATTCTATAGTGCTCCCATTCACTTTATTGTAAATACAAGTTTCTCATAAACTTTATACAAACTCAAAAACTTTGACCACCTCATCAAAGCGTACATTCCAACTTCGAGATGCTTTCTCCAGTCCATAGAAGGATCGCTGGAGCTTGCTTATATTTTTAGCATCCTTAGAACTGAAAAATCTTCCGATTGTATCACATACAACCTTTCCTCACGGATATCGTTAAGGAAACAATGTTTTGACACCCATCTGCCAGATTTCATAATCAAAAATTGCAGCAACTGCTAACATAATTCCAATATACTTTAGCATCGCTACGGGTGAGAAAGTCACATCGTAGTCAACTCCTTGAACTTGTGAAAAACCCTTTTCCACAAGTTGAGCTTTATAGACAGTGACATTACCGTCCGCGTCCGTCTTCCTTTTAAAGATCCATTTGTTCTGAATGGCCTTTCGCCCTTCAGGTAATACTTCCAAAGCCCATACTTTGTTTTCTTACATGGATCCCATCTTGCATTGCATGGCATCTAACCATTTCTCAAAATCCAGGCCCATCATCGCTTCTCCATAGCTCGTAGGCTCATCGTTGTCCAACAACATGACCTCTAAGACAGGGTTACTGTACCACTTAGGAGCAATACGTGCCCTTGTCGACCTAGGAGGTTCGATAGCAACTTGATCCGAAGCTTCATGATCATCATCATCAACTTCCTCTTCAACTGATGTAGGCTCCACAGAAACATCTTTCTATGCTATGCTACTCTCTGGTTGAAACAAAGGTTCAAACAACCTCATCAAGTTCTTTCTTCCTCCCACTCAATTCTTTCAAAAAAACCTTTCTCAAGAAATGACCCGTTTTTAGCGAAAAACACTTTGCCTCCAGATCTAAGATAGAAGGTATACCCAACTATTCCTTAGAGTATCATATGAATATGCACCTTTCTTCTTTGGGTTCGAGCTCATTAGACATTAGCGTCGCATTCCCGAACTCTGAGAAATGACATCTTAGGTTTCTGTAAACCATAATTCATACGGTGTCATCTCGATGGATTTAGATGGTGCCCAATTTAAAGCGAATGTAGTTGTCTCTAATGCATAACCCCAAAAAGATAGTGGCAAAATGATAAGAGACACCATAGTACGCAACATATCCAATAGAGCACAACTACGACATTCGAACACACCATCACAGTATGGTGTTCCAGGTGGCTTGAGTTGTGAAACACTTTCCACATTGTCTTAAGTTGCATACCAAACTCGTAACTCAGATATTCACCTCCACGATCATATCGTAGACATTTTTTATCTTCTTGTCATAATGATCTCAAACTTCACTCTGAATTTGCTTGAACTTTTCAAACGTTTCATACTTGTGTTTCATTAAGTAAATATACCCATATCTACTCAAATCATCAGCGAAGGTAAGAAAATAATGATATCCACCGCCCGCTACAACACTCACTGGATCGCATACATCAACATGTATCATTTCCAATAAGTTACTTGCCCACTCCATCATATTGTAAAACGGTGTCTTAGTCATCTTGCCCATGAGGCATGGTCCGCATGTCTCAACCTATTCAAAATCGAATGAGTCCAAAGATCCATCAGCATGGAGTTTCTTCAGGCGCTTTACACCAATATGACATTTAGTGGCAGTGCCACAAGTATGTGGTACTATCATTATTAACTTTGTACCTTTTGGCATCAATGTTATGAACATGTGTATTACTACGATCAATATTCAATATTCCATTCTCAATGGGTGCATGACCATTGAAGGTATTATTCAAGTAAACAGAATAACCATTATTCTCTAACTTAAATGAATAACCGTATTGCCATAAACACGATCTAACCACGTTCATGCTCAACACAAACACCAAATAACATTTATTTAGGTGCAATTGTCACACCCTATGTTTGTATCATCTTGTTATGCTTGGATTTATAAAATTTGGAACCAATTAAAACTTTTTTAGTGCTTGTGCTTGTTTGGTATGCTGCTTGTTTGCTTGTTGATTGTGGTGTATGGCACTCTTACATTCTATCCCTCTCCATACTCATCTTCCTTGACCCCAAACATCTTGGAAAATGATCATGCCATGTGAATAGTGCCCAAAACTATTTTTATCCAATATTATTATGACTAAAAAGGTTTTATTCAAATTAGGTCTTCAAAACCCCCTGAATTGAGGTTTGCACCGCAAGTCCTCAAATTGGGTGGATTCTTTCTCCCCAAAGGCTTTACTTCAAACCTAATGTATATATGACTTCACAAAGCCACCAAATATTAATTTTAAAGATTATTTTTATATTTTAGTTAAAGGCTTTTTCTTAAGACCAGAAATGGTTTTTCATAGGGAAAAATTATTTAAATGCTTTCAAAATATTTGAGAAAATTTAGGGAAACTCAGTGGACATATATTTTCCATATATATGGGTTTAAACACATGGTCATGTTCAAATTCATGGGTAAAACCTCTCAAAACCTTTTCTGTCCAAATCAAGCTTTTGAAATATTTCTATAAGAAATATTCTCAATAAATTCCAGGAAAATTCCAACAAGTTAACACTATCATAGGTGATGATCTTGCAAAGTTTCATCTCAATAAAAGCTGATTTGGTTCATGAAACTATTCCAAACCCCTCCCTGTCCAGAATCAAATTTGAGCAAGTTTACATTGTGAAGTTTCTTCCCTTGACCCCAAACCTTGTGGACATGCTCTAATCACCAAATAATGATGCTACACTAAGTGGTGAATCAAGGGGATTAGCTTGGCATGTCTGGATCTACAAAAACCTGATTCTGTTAGTTTCTAGGGTTCACAAAGTTTCTATTGTCAACTTTGCTCATTTGAGCTCAAACATGGTGATCCATCTCATTTTTACCCACCATTTGATCCTGTTAAATATCACAGTAAGTGGGTAAAATTATCTCTCAATGTCTCAAGTATGTTCCCAACCCTACCTCCACTCAAGCCCCTCAGGCTAACTGTCTATCGGAAATTGAGATGGATCAAGTGCCGGTGGTATGTGAATACCCGGATGTATTTCCTGATGAGCTGCTTGGAGTGCCCCCTGACCGTGACATTGAGTTCATCATTGAGCTTATGCCCGGATCAAGTCCCATCTATCAGAAGCCCTATAGGATGGGATCCTAAGAGTTCGCTGAATTGAAGAAGCAACTGGCAGAGCAGCTCAGGAAAGGATTCATTCGCCCAAGTGCCTCCCCTTGGGGATCGCCTATTCTATTTGTGTCGAAGAGGGACAGGACTATCAGACTCTATGTCGATTACCGTTCTCTCAGTGAAGTCACAATAAATAACAAGTACCCGCTCCCCAAGATTGAAGACCTGTTCGATAAGTTGAACAGAGCCAAGGTGTTCTCCAAGATCGACCTCAGGTCTGGGTACTATCAGCTGAAGATCAGACCCCAGGACATTCCTAAGACGACATTTGTAACCCGGTATGGCCTGTATGAATACATGGTCATGTCGTTTGGGTTAATCAATGCCCCTGCCTACTTCATGTACCTCATGAATAAAGTCTTCATGGAGTACTTGGACAAGTTCGTTGTCCTCTTCATTGATGACATTCTCGTCTTCTCCAAGTCTGAAGAAGAGCATGATCAACACTTGAGATTGGTCCCAGATAAGCTTCGAGAGCACCAACTTTAGGCCAAATTTAGCAAGTGTGAATTTTGGCTGCATGAAGTTGGATTCTTGGGTCATGTGTTGACTGCAGAAGGATTGTCAGTGGATCCTGCCAAGATTGAAGCCGCGACTGAATGGCAATCCCCAACCACCGTGAAGGAAGTTAGGAGCTTCCTCAGACTCGCGGGATATTACTGCAAGTTCGTGGAAGGGTTCTCGAGCATTGCCCGACCCATGACCCAGCTTTTGAAGAAGGACAAGTTCAAATGGACAGCTAAGTGCGAGGAAAGCTTCCAGGAGCTCAAGAAGAGATTTACCACAACCCCAGTTTTGGCCACCCCCGATATTGACAAGGAGTTCGTGATATATTGTGATGCATCGAGAACCGGGCTTGGAGGTGTTCTGATGCAAGAAGGCAGAGTTGTAGCATATCTATCCAGACAGCTACGGCATCATGAAGACAACTACGCTACTCATGATCTCGAGTTGGCAGCCATGGTTCGTGCCTTGAAGACATGGCAATATTACCTGCTGGGGAAGCGATGTGAGATATACACAGACCACAAGAGTTTGAAGTATATTTTCACTGAGAGGGAATTAAACATGAGGCAGCAAAGATGGATGGAGTTGATCAAGGATTATGACCTTAGTGTTCAATACCACCTCGAAAAGGCCAACATGGTAGCAGACGCCTTAAGCAGAAATGCTTGTTCCTTGAATGCCATGATTAAGGAAAGGATACCCGCCCTATATGAAGAGCTTGAAAGCTTCAGCTTGGAACTAGTTGCACCTGGATTCCTCGCCAACCTTGAAGCAAAGCCTACCTTAATGGATGATATTAAGAAATCTCAGAAGGGACACGAGAGCATTGAAGGCATCAAAAGGAAGATCAAGGCGGGCAAGGCCCCAGGATTTTCAGTGGATGAGCAAGGAGTTGTATGGTTTGGGAAGCGCATCTGCGTACCCAACAAAGAGGAGCTCAAGAACTTGATCTTGCAAGAGGCTCATGACTCTCTGTATTCCATCCATCCTAGAGGAACGAAGATGTATCAAGACCTCAAGGCAAGATTCTAGTGGCATGGCATGAAACGAGAGATAGGCACCTTTGTCGCCAAGTGTGATATATGCCAGAGAGTCAAAATTGAGCACCAGCGACCCGCCGGGATACTGCAACCTCTCAAAGTCCTGGAATGGAAGTGGGACAAAGTCGGGATGGATTTCATCACCGGATTACCAAGCTCAAGCAAGGGACATGACTCTATTTGGGTCATTGTTGACCACCTGACCAAGGTAGCCCATTTCATTCCCATCAAGACCACCTATGATGGAAGCCAGCTCGCGAACCTCTACATCAACCACATCGTAAGTCTCCACGGAGTTCCTAAGGAAATTGTGTCAAACCGAGGAACCCAGTTCACCTCAAGATTCTGGAAGAAGTTTCAAGAAGCTATGGGAACTAAGCTCTCCTTCAGCACTGCTTTTCACCCCCAGACCAGTGGGCAAAAAAATGAGTAAATCAGATACTCGAAGATATGCTCCGCGCTTGTGTTTTGGCGTATGGGGCCAAGTGGGAAGATTGCCTACCGTTCGCCGAGTTCTCCTACAACAACAGCTATTAGTCGAGTCTTCAAATGGCACCATTTGAGGTGTTGTATGGATGTAAGTGTCGTACTCCCCTCAATTGGTCGGAGATCGGAGAAGGGTTAGTCTTTGGACCAGACATCCTCCACGAGGCAAAAGAGCAAGTTCAACTAGTCCGAGAGCGTCTTGAGACCGCCAAGGCAAGATAGAAGAGCCTTGCCGACTCTCACCGCCGAGAAGTAAGCTTCGACAATGAAGATCATGTCTACCTTCGAGTCACACCTCTTAAAGGAACCAAGCGTTTCCACGTCAAAGGAAAGCTTGCACCCCGATACATTGGCCCCTTCAAATTCATTGCAAGATGAGCAGAAGTTGCCTATCAGCTAGAGCTACCTTCCGAGCTATCCGATGTGCACAACGTCTTTCATGTGTCACAACTCCGGAAGTGTCTCCAAGTTCCCAACCGCCCCGATATCTACAAGGACATCGACCATCAAGCCCTCGATCTTCAGCCATACCTCACTTATCGTGAGAGGCCAGTTCGCATTCTGGATGAGGCAGAACATTGCACTCGAAGCCGCACCATCAAGTACTTCAAGGTCCAATGGAGCAACCATTCTGAAGCTGAAGCAACCCGGGAGCATGAAGACTATCTTAGATGTGAGTTCCCATATCTTTTTAGTGCTTAGCCTAGGAATCTCAGGGACGAGATTCTTGTAAGGGGTGTAGGTCTGTCACACCCTGTGTTTGTATCATCTTGTTATGCTTGGATTAATAAAATTTGGAACCAATTAAAACTTTTTCAGTGCTTGTGCTTGTTTGGTATGTTGCTTGTTTGCTTGTTGATTGTGGTGTATGGCACTCTTAAATTCTATCCCTCTCCATACTCATCTTCCTTGACACAAACCTCTTTCCCAATGATCATGCCATGTTAATAGTGCCCAAAACTATTTTTATACAATATTATTATGACCAAAAAGGTTTTATTGAAATTAGGTCTTCAAACCCCCCTGAATTGAGGTTTGCACTGCAAGTCCTCAAATTGGGTGGATTCTTTCTCCCCAATGGTTTTACTTCAAACCTACTATATCTATGATTTCCCCTAACCACCAAATATTAATTTTAAAGATTATTTTTATATTTTATTTAAAGGCTTTTTCTTAAGACCAGAAATGGTTTTTCGTAGGGAAAATTTATTTAAATGCTTTCAAAATATTTGAGAAAATTTAGCGAAACTCAGTGGACATATATTTTCCATATATATGAGTTTCAACACATGGTCATGTTCAAATTCATGGGTAAAACCCCTCAAAACTCTTTCTGTCCAAATCTAGCTTTTGAAATATTTCTATAAGAAATATTCTCAATAAATTCCAGGAAAATTCCAGCAAGTCAACACTATCATAGGTGATGATCTTGCAAAGTTTCATCGCAATCCAAGCTGATTCCAAACCCCTCCCTGTCCAGAATCAAATTTGAGAAAGTTCACATTGTGAAGTTTCTTCCCTTGACCCTAAACCTTGTGGACATGCTCTAATAACCAAATAATGATGCTGCACTAAGTGGTGCATCAAGGGGATTAGCTTAGCATGACTGGATCTACAGAAACCTGATTCTGTTACTTTCTAGGGTTCACAAAGTTTCTATTGTCAACTTTGCTCATTTGAGCTCAAACCTGGTGATCCATCTCATTTTTACCCACCATTTGATCCTGTTAAATATCACAGTAAGTGGGTAAAATTATCTTTCCCAAACATCCATCAAACACCTTCTGGTGAGATGGTAAAGTTATTGTTTTCACCATTTTTACTATTCCTCTTGCTCTAATTTTTTTACCACAACCTATCAGGGTTACCAGCCACCTCCAGCAATACTAGTGTGGCCTCAGCTCAATAGTGGGTGGAGTAAAACCCCCATTTTACCCTCTGTTCACCACAACAGGAACATTTCTGCCCTCTCCCCCACTCTTTTCTTTTCTCCCTAGCCTCCCCTAGTTCCTAGAGCATCTTCAGACCCTCCAGGAACTACTAGACAAGGTGGGGTACCCCAGAGCGCACGGGCAACGACAATGCCGGCCATAAGCACGCTCTAGAGCATGCTACAGTGCGCTCTCGCACTGTAGCCATCGCCCAATGGATGCCTCCGATCACCTTGGGCCTCCCCCTCATGTCCCCTGAGACGCCCTCAACGTTCGTGGCACGCCACCATGTCGGCCACCTCCTCTATCCTCCTCATTCTCCCTCCTCCGCGCATGCCCGACATCGCCCCGCTCGGCAAACTGCGGGGCTCGCACGCGCGCGCTTCCCCGCCTCTCTCTCCTCTCCCCCTTGGCCTAGACCAACTCCACGAGCATCGCAGACGTGTCCTCGCCCCCTCTGCTCGACTCTGGCCTCGGCCCCGAGCTCGCCGACGCATCCGAGCTCGATGGACCATCGGGCGCCTATAAAAGGGACTCCCCGCATCCCGTTCTCCCCTTCGGAACCCTCCTCTCACTTCCACTCATCCTCGGCGAGCCCAACTCGACCTCTTCGTGCCTGAGCGCTCGGGACCGAGATGATCCTTCCCGCGGCATCGCCGCAGTCGATCTTTGGGTACAGAGCCCCTCCGGTCCTCCTTCTGCTTCGACTGTTCCTCCCTCACCGCACTAACGCAATTCGCCCTCGTCCCCGTCCTCTTTGCAGCCTGGGACGGCTCCGGCGACCTCCTCCCGAAGCTTCTTCGCCGTGGGCCCTTCATCGCCGGTGACTCCGGCCACCTCCAGCGCTCCTTCGACCTCCAGGGGATCAGCGGCTCGACCCCGAGGACATGCCCGCGCTAGCCCATCGTCAGCGTGCCCTACGTCGCCACCGCTTAGAGCCTTCCCTCTCTACCCCGAGGTCGGAGAAGGATCCGACAGGGGCCCCCACCTATCGGCCTCTCACCTCCCCTCCCGCTCTCTCTCTCTCCCCTTGCTGTTGCCGAGAGCCAGGCCCCGCATGACAGGTTTGAACCTGGCCGCGCGCATGGCTGGCCAGCTGGGTCGGCCCAGCTGCTAGCCGCCTCTGGCCCAGGCACACAAGCCCTCTTCCCCCTTTTTCTTTTTTCTTTTTTTCTATGGATTTTTCTAAAAATTCCACAGACCAGAAAATAAATCCAATGACAAAAAAAATTCCACCTAAAATCTTTGAATATTCCATAGAATTTAATAGTGACCTTTTGTAATTTTTTGAAAATATTTTATATACCATTTTATTTTAAAACCCAATTTAGGCATCTTTTGCCTGTGTTAAATAGTTTTCAAAAAGGTTTTTCATAACAAAATCATAAACCAATATTTTTAGTATAGTTTTTAGTATTTATCAGAGTACGGTAGCATTTTTAATATTAGCTTTGTGTGCTCTGTTTTTGCGTGATGCTTATTTTTATTGCTATTTATCACAACGATAGATTGCGGTATTGACGAGGGAGTTGGACCCGAAGACTTTGAAGACCCCGAGGACTTTGTTGAGCTAGGCAAGCAGCCCTTTGACCATGTTAAGAAACCATTTTTATTGCATGTCATATAGCACTTTACTTTCGTTATACTTGATCATGTGGAGTAGTGACCACTTCGGTGGGTTGCTTCTGATACTTTTGCCGTTGACACTTGCATCGTGCATGACCCTACCACCTTATGAGGGTTATGCGTGTGTGTGTAGATGGGATGCTAGTAGATGCTAGGCAAGTGGGTTTGGGTTTATGCATGGTGATGGAAAGAAAGGATGATTTCAAAGACTTTTTGAAAACCCCGTCGGGTGCCACTAATGCCCGAGGGAGATGATGATGAGTTGGTTGACCACTTAAGAAAGAAGTGGTGTACCGGAGCAAGTGAGTGGGTGTTTTCGGAAATGGATTGGATTTAAGATTTTTCGATCGTCCCAACCTTACATGCGCAACCACGATACCCCTTATGGGACGGGGCCTTGTTGATTACTATGGTTGGTGCTAGCATAGAGCCCGCATTATTAGTGGCGAGAGTGAAGTGGTCACTCTCGAGACGGGATCATCCCGGAAGAGGAAGGCCATGCGCTGTCTTTATAGGCACCGAGCACACCGTTGTGTGCCCTCATGGATGATAGTGTGATGTATATCATGAGGGATGGCACTAACAAGTGGACTCTTTGTCTAGTATCACCATGGAAAGGCATTGTTCGGGTGCTTACCTCGGGTATATAATATACCGCGAGTCGTGGATGACACGGAAGTTCCCCGAGTCTTGTGGGTAAAGTGTGCAACCTCTGCAGAGTGTAAAACTATTCGAATAGCCATGTCCACAGTCAAGGACAGTTGGGTGCTGCTTCTTAGACTATATCGAGATGTTTTCGCAAACTTGGTGTGTGTGTGTGTGTGTGTGAGACAGGAGTATGATACTTGAGACAAGTCTGAAGACTTGATGTGATGAATGAAAATGAGATGTTAAACCCCTACTTATGATGTTATCTGTAACTTGTTCATATGGTTATGTGCCAACTGTTGATGCATGCTTATCTAGTTACTTGACCATGTCATTGCATTCAAAATTAGCCTTCTGCAAAACACCTATTAGTGATATATCATGCATTGTGATTACCTTGTTCCAAACATGGGTTGCTTGCGAGTACATTCAAAGTACTCATTGGCTTGCCACTGGTTATTTAATTGGCTAGGCATGGAAGAATAGGAGTATGGTGAAGAGTTCGTTGGTGACGAACATGCAAACTAGGACGCTTCCCAGTCAGATTGCCTGTAGGTTTAAGGCAGATGGCATGGGTTCACGCTTTTGATAAAGATTTCCACTGCTTGTTGAATTTAAGTGTTTGGCCAATGTGGCCCTATCTATGTAAGACTAGACCTTCATGGTCTTCATTTGTGTAAGACGCTAAATGTGGATTTAAGACTTGTTATTCAGCTTCTGTGTGTTCAGTGAGCATAGATCTCTGGGATCACTGTACACGTGCATTCGGTGATCATGACTTATGAGTCGGGGTCCCCACAACAATAACCACGATCTAATCATGTTCATGCTCAACGCAAACACCAAATAACATTTATTTAGGTTCATCACAAATCCCTAAGGTAGAGAGAGCGTGCGATGGTGATCACTTCAACCTTGGAAACACTTCCAACACACATCGTCACCTCGCCCTTAGCTAGCCTCCATTTATTCCGTAGCTATTATTTTGAGTTACTAACATTTAGCACCTGAACCGGTATCTAATACCCAAGTGCTACTAGGAGTAGTAGAAAGGTACACATCAATAATATGTATATCAAATTACTTCTATCGACGTTGCCAGCCTTCTTATCTACCAAGTATTTAGGGTTGTTCCGCTTCAGCGACCGTTCTCCTCATAATAGAAGCACTTAGTCTCGGGTTTGGGTTCAACCTTGGTTTTTTTCACTAGAGCGGCAACTGGCTTGCCATCCATGAAGTTTTCCTCCTTGCCCTTTCCCTTCTCGAAACTATTGGTTTTACTAACCATCAACACTTGATGCTCCTTCTTGATTTCTACTTTCGCGGTTTCAAACAATGCGAATAGCTCAGGGATCATCTATACCATCCCTGACATATTTATAGTTCATCACGAAAATCTAGTAGCTTGGTGACAGTGACTTGGAGAACTATATAAATCAATATCTTATCTGGAATATCAACTCCCACTCGATTCAAGCGATTGTAGCACCCAGAAAATCTAAGCACATTCTCAGTGATTGAACTATTCTCCTTCATCTTGCAGGCAAGTAATCTTGTTGGAGGTCTCATACCTCTAACACGGGAACAAGCCTAAAATCCAATTTCAGCTCTTGGAACATCACATATGCTCCGTGACGTTCAAAAAATATTTGAAGCCTGAATTGCAAGCCATAATTCAAGACGCACTGAACTATCAAGTAGTCATCAAACATGCATGTTAGATGTTCACAACATCCACAGATGACGCTAGAGGGTGTGGCGCACCGAGCGGTGCATTAAGGACATAAGCCTTCTGTGCAGCAATGAGGACAATCCTCAGATCACGAACCCAGTCAGCATTATTGCTACCATCATCTTTCAACTCTATTTCTCTAGGAACATATATAAAAAATTCAAGGGAGTTACAACGCGAGCTAGTAATCTACAACATATTTGCAAAGACATTTTGACTATGTTCATGATCATGAGTTTAGTTAATCATATTACTTAAAAACTCCCACTCAAATTGATATCCCTCTGGTCATTCGAGTGTCACATGATCCAAATCCACAAACTCAAGTCCGATCATCACGTGAGTTGTGGTGGTTTCAATGGTGAACATTTTCATGTTGATCATATCTACTATATGACTCATGTTCGACCTTTCGGTCTCTTGTTTTCCGAGGCTATGTCTGTACATGCTAGGCTCGTCAAGTTTAACCCAAGTGTTCCACATGTGCAACACTGGCTTGCACCCGTTGTATGTGAATGCAGAGTCTATCACACTCGATCATCACGTGGTGTCTCAAAACAACGAACTTCCGCAATGATGCACACTCGGGGAGAACACAATTTTATCTTGAAATTTAAGTGAGGGATCACCTTATAATGCTACCGTCGTCCTAAGAAAAACAAAGTGCATAAAAGGATTAACATCACATGCAAATCATAAGTGACATGATATGGCCATGAACTTGTGCTTTTTGATCTTCATCTTCAAAGCACCGGCATGGTCTCGATCGTCACCGGCATGACAACATGATATCCATCATCTTGATCTCCATCAATGTGTCGCCATCGGGGTTGCCGCGTCGACTGTTGCTTCCACGACTATTGCTAACTCATAGCGATAAAGTAAAGCAAAAATACCAAAAATAATTAAAGACAACCCTATGGTTCCTGCCGGTTGCCGTACTCATCGACATGCAACTCGTGATATTCTATACAAAACATGATCATCTCATACATCACATATATCTCATCATGTAATTGGCCATATCACATCACAACATACCCTGCAAAAACAAGTTAGACGTCCTCTAATTGTTGTTGCAAGTTTTACATGGCTGCTACGGGTATCTAGCAAGAACAATTCTCACCTACGCAAAAACCACAACGGTGATACACAAAATTTTGTTCAACCTTCTCAAGGACCACCTTTGTCGAATCCGATCCAACTAGAGTAGGAGAGACATACACCCGCCATCCATCTTTGTGTAACAAAGTTACACGTCAGGCGATGGAACCGGTCTCTTGGCAGCGTACGAGTAAGGTTGGTCCGAGCCGCTTCATCCCACAATACTGCTGAATCAAACCACGACCAAGGGAGGAAGCAATCCAAGCATCAGCGCCCACAAACTCCTTTGTGTTCTACTCATGATCTCATCTACACATAGACCTAGCTACCACTAAATCAAATCATGACCAAGGGAGGAAGAAATCCAAGCATAAACACAAACTCCTTTGTGTTCTACTCGTGATATCATCTACACATAGACCTAGCTCATGATGCCACTGTTGGGTAACGTTGCATGGGAAACAAAAAATTTCCTACGCACACGAAAGATCTATCCATCGTGATGAGCATCTATGAGAGGGAGAGTGGATCTAAATACCCTTGTAGATTGCTATGCAGGAAGCATTAAGAAACACGGTTGATGTAGTCAAACGTCTTCGCGATCCAAATCCCCAAGCATCCCGCGATCCAATCACGATCCGTCCCGATCTAGCGCCGAATGGACGGCACCTCCGCGTTTAGCACACGTACAGCTTGATGAAGATCTCTGCCTTCTTGATCCAGCAAGAGGGGCGGAGAGGTAGATGAGTTCTCCAGTAGCGCAACAGCATGGCGGCGATGGTGGTGGAACTATTCCGCTAGGGCTTCACAGAAGCACCACCGAACTACACTAGAGGAGAAAACCGATCTAGATGAATTAGAGGGAGCTTCCATGGCAATTAGGGTTAGGTTTCCCCTCTAAATCCTATAGTATATATAGGAGGGAGGGAGGGGAGGAGGCAGCCTCAAACCCTCAAGGGTTGGCCGAAATTGGAGGTGGAGGAGTCCTACTCCAATCCTACTAGGAGTAGGATTCCTCCTCTCCACATGGAAACCCTTTCCACCTTTCCACCTTTGGGGTTTTCCCATACTTAGATGCATGGGCCTTAGTGGGGGGGTTCGGCCAGCTCACTAGGTTTGACTCCTCCCATAGACCATGAAGCCATTTGGGGTCTAGAAACCCCTCCCGATGGTCCCCCGGTACCCTCCCGACACTCCCGGTACACTACCGATGAGCCCGAAACTTTTCCTGTGACCAAAACAAGACTTCCTATATATCAATATTTACCTCCAGACCATTCCAGATCTCCTCGTGATGTCCAAGATATCATCTGGGACTCCGAACAACCTTAGGTTACCACTATCCATAACTCTATACTACCGAAATGTCACTGAACCTTAAGTGTGCAGACCCTGCAGGTTCGAGAATTATGTAGACATGACCGAGACACCTCCAAGGTCAATAACCAGTAGTGGGACCTAGATGCCCATATTGGTTCCTACATATTATATGAAGATCTTTATCGGTTGAACCTCTATGTCAAGGATTCAGTTAATCTTGTACGATGTTCCCTTTGTTCTTCGGTATGTTACTTGCCCGAGATTCGATTGTCGGTATCTCTATACCTAGTTCAATCTCGTTACTGGCAAGTCCCTTTACTCGTTCCATAATACAAGATCCTGTGGCTAACACTTAGTCACATTGCTTGCAAGGTTTGTTGTGATGTTATATTACCGAGTGGGCCATGAGATACCTTTATAGTCACCCAGTTTCGTTGCGATGTTTGATACACACAAGATACTCTTCCCGTGTCAGTGAGTTGCATGATCTCATGGTCATAGGAACAAATACTGGACATGGAGAAAACTATAGCAATAAACTGACATGATCATATGCTATGTTTATAGTTTGGGTCTTGTCCATCACATCATTATCCTAATAATGTGATCCCGTTATCAAATGACATCTCATGTCCATGGCTAGGAAACCTTGACCATCTTTGATCAAGGAGCTAGTCTATTAGAGGCATACTAGGGACATGGTGTTGTCTATGTATCCACACATGTATCTGAGTTTCCAATCAATACAATTCTAGCATGGATAATAAACGATCAGCATAAACAAGGAATTATGATAATAACTAATTTATTATTGCCTCTATGGAATATTTCCAAAAATGAGGTGGTTTCAATGGTTAACATCATCATGTTGATCATATCTACTATATGACTCATGTTCGACCTTTCGGTCTCTTGTGTTCCGAGGCCATGTCTGTGCATGCTAGGCTCGTCAAGTTTAACCCGAGTGTTCTGCACGTGCAACACTGGCTTGCACCCGTTGTATGTGATCGTAGATTCTATCACACCCTATCATCACGTGGTGTCTCGACACGACAAACTTTTGCAACGGTGCACAATTAGGGAGAACACAATTTTATCTTAAATTTTAGTGAGTGATCACCTTATAATACTACCGTCATCCTAAGCAATATAAGATGCATAAAAGGATTAACATCACACGCAAATAATAAGTGACATGATATGACCATGAACTTGTGCTTTTGATCTCCATCTTCAAAGCATCGTCATGACACCATGATCTCCATCATCTTGATCTTCATGAACGTGTCGCCATGAGGTTGTCGCGCCAACTCTTGCTTCTACGACTATTGCTAACTCATACGATAAAGTAAATGAAAACCGCAAAAATAATTAAAGACAACCCTATGGCTCCTGCCGGTTGCCGTACTCATTGAGATGCAAGTCGTGATATTCTATACAAAACATGATCATCTCATACATCACATATATCTCATCATGTAATTGGCCATATCACATCACAACATACCCTGAAAAAACAAGTTAGATGTCCTCCAATTGTTGATGCATGTTTTACGTGGCTGCTATGGGTATCTAGCAAGAACAATTCTTACCTACGCAAAACCACAAAGGTGATACATAAATTGCTATTCAACCTTCACGAGGACCGCATTTGTCGAATCCGATCCAACTAGAGTAGGAGAGACAGACACCCTCCAGCCATATTTATGTAACAAAGTCACATATCAGTCGATGGAACCGGTCTCTCGTAAGCGTACGAGTAAGGTTGGTCCGGGCCGCTTCATCCCATAATACCACTGAATCAAGAAAATGCCAAGGGAGGAAGCAATTTGAGTATCAATGCCCACAAACTCTATGTTCTACTCGTGATCTCATCTACACATAGACCTAGCTCTGATACAACTGTTGGGGAACGTTGCATGGGAATTTTTTTCCTATGCACACGCAAGATCTATTCAAGGTGATAAGCATCTACGAGAGGGAGAGTGGATCTACATACCCTTGTAGATCGCTAAGCGAGTAGCCTTAAGAAACGCGGTTGATGTAGTCAAACGTCTTCGCGATCCAAATCGCCAGGCGCCCCACGATCCAATCACGATCCGTCCCGATCTAGCGCCGAAAAGACAACACATCCGCGTTTAGCACACATACAACTCGATGACAATTTCCGCCTTCTTGATCCAGCAAGATGGATTGGAGAGGTGGATGAGTTCTCCAGCAGCATGACGACACGGAGGTGGTGGTGGTGGAACTATTTTGGTAGAGTTTTGCCTAAGCACCGCCGGAAACTAGAGGATATGATCTATCGGGGAGAGAGGGCTGCATCGTGGCTTAGGGTTTTCTGGTGCGGCTTACCTCCCCCCCTACAATATATATAGGAGGAAGGGGAGGGAGGCCGGCCCCCCTAGGGTTACACCTAGGAGTCGACCAAAGTGGTGGAGGTGGGAGAGTCCACCTCCAATCCCCACCTCCAATCCTACTCCTAGTAGGATTCCACTTGGAAAACTTCCCTCTCTTGGGTTTTTCCTCCTCCCACATCGCAGCCGCATGGTCCCTTAGGGGCTAGCTTGCACAGACAACTAAGGGCTAGTGAGACACTCCTAAGGCCCATGTGGCCTCCCGATGGTCCCCCGAAACCCTTCCGGCACTCCCGGTACACTACCGAAGTAACCGAAACTTTTCCGGTGACCAAAATGGGACTTTCTTTATATCAATCTTTACCTCCGGACCATTCCGGAGCTCCTCGTGATGCCCGAGATCTCATCCGGGAATCCTAACAACCTTCAGTTACCATCAGACATAACTCAATATTATCAAAACGTCACCGAACGTTAAGTGTGCAGACCCTGTGGGTTCGAGAGGTAGACATGAGCGAGACCCCTCTATGGTCAACAACCAATAGTGGGACCTAGATGCCCATATTGGTTCCTACATATTGTACAAAGATCTTTATGGTTGAACCTATATGTCAAGGATTCAGTTAATCCCGTATGTTGTTCCCTTTGTTATTCGGTATGTTACTTGCCCGATATTTGATCGTTGGTACTCTATACCTAGTTTAATCTCGTTACTGGCAAGTCTCTTTACTCGTTACGTAATACAAGATCCCCTGACTAACTCATTAGTCACATTGCTTGTAAGGCTCATTGTTATGTTGTATTACCAAGTGGGCCCTGAGATACCTCTCCGTCACACGGAGTAACAAATCCCAGTCTTGATCCATGCCCACTCAACAGACACCTTCGGAGATACCTGTAGAGCATCTTTATAGTCACCAAGTTACGTTGCGATGTTTGTTACACAAAGGTATTCCTCCGATGTCAGTGAGTTGCATGATCTCATGGTCATAAGAAAAAATACTTAACATGCAGAAAACTATAGCAATAAACTGACACGATCATATTCCATCTTCATAGTTTGGGTCTTGTCCATCATATCATTCTCCTAATGATGTGACCCTATTATCAAATGGCATCTTATGTCTAGGCTAGGAAACCTTGACCATCTTTGATCAACGAGCTACTTTACTAGGGGCATACTAGGGACAGAGTGTTGTCTATGTATCCACACATGCAATGTGTTTCCAATCAATACAATTATGACATGGATAATAAACGATTATAATGAACAAGGAAATAAAATCATAACTAATTTATTATTGCCTCTAGGGCATATTTCCAACACGATAGCACCACCTATCGGAACCACGAGAAAAAATCTTTGTGTCCCCCATTGGGTCTGATTCTCCTATCCTTCCCTCTACTTACATGTCATGTCTTTACTTTCCGTTTCTAAAATCTTATACTTGCATGTGTAGGGTGTGCTTGACTTTCTATAAATTGCTAAAACTTGCCAACAACCAAAATTGGGAAAAGGCTAGATTTTTACGTGGTCTAGTAGTCTAATCACCCCCTCTAGATATTTTAGATCCTACACAGTCACTGTTGGGTTCTTGTCAGGCAACGCAATCTCATAGAAATCATGTTGCTCCTTGGTGTGAAAATGTGTATCGACAACAGTTCTTCTCCTGATGGATTTGGGGTCAACTAACCTCCACTTCCTCAGCACATGGTCCTTCTTGTCCTTTATGTTTTCAGCAACTTGATGGTCATCATTGTGCTCTGGAAGGTGGGGCATGCGTTTTCTTAGCACATCCTCATCCTCATCATCATCTGCTTAAGGGGGTGGTACAGATTGTCTTGCAACTGAACGGTTGTTTTTCTGAGCAGCAGAAATATCTCTTGTTGTTTTCGTGGGTTTGGGGGTAGTCTGCTTGGCCTTGGAGGGTGGCTTGCTTGGCGTAGCATCAGCCATAAGCTTCCTATGCTTGGGAGGAGGAGGATTTGCAGTAGGTTCCTCCTCTTCTTCCTCATCATCGTCTAGATACTCAGGAGTAGAAAGATGTACAACAACATGAACAAATCTCTTCCTTGCTCTCTTCTGCCCTGCCTTCTTGCCATGCACTTGATCCTGGTTGATCCACTCGGGTTCTCTAGAGATAGAGACGTACCCCTCTTTGGAGCAACAGATTCTTGGACATTCATTGCAACCACTCTATCCTTCCTCTCTGGTTGTTTTCTTGAAGTGACATTATTAGGAATAAAGTCCTCATCCTCCTCATCAGAATTTTTCTGTTTTCTTCCCCTTGTGGCTGCCTTGGGCAAGCCATGTGATCTAGGGGTGCCTGGGTCTTCAGAACTACCCTCGGGACTAGTGCCCGCATCCAAGTCTACACTTGGCTCTCAGAATGGATTCTGATTGTCATCTGAACCTCACATGTTAACCTATGACCCTGTGAATTAGATACGGAGGAGTAGAGTAGATGAGCGGCACAAAAACGAGAAAACGTTCCAAATTTTGAACTCAAAGTTTTAGTTTTAGGTTTTCACAATATGCAATTCGGTTCCACCGAGTTTCGAAGTTCTGAGGCAACAATAGAGACTTGGTCACACCATTTTGCTTTCACCTAGGTGTGATTCGGTCTCTCCGAATTGCTCACAGAAACCCTAAACCCTACTTTGGTGACACCAATAGGAACTTTTTAGTTTCACCGAGAAGCCCTTGTGTTGTGGCTAAAACCACATCAGTGGCACTGAATTATTTTGACTCAGAGGCTCCAAGATCGCTGATGTCGGATTTCAGACTCCGCAAAACCCTTAAGATTCAAACACAGGGGCGTGTGCAAAGATCCCCTATAGCCTCGCCCAACCTAGATCGCTACACGGTGAACACAATAGCGAAGTCGCACGATGACGAGGAAAAGGATGAACACGACAGTTTACCCAGGTTTGTGGTGCTGTGAAGCGTAACACCCTACTCCTGCTTTGGTGGATTGCCTCTCGAGGAGGTGGTGTGGATGAACTAGTACAGTGTTTAGGGCCTCATGAGGGCTCCCTTTGGTGTGTTCGAGGCTCTTTGTGGCTTGGTGATGAGTGGGTGGTGGAATGGATTCGGGATCCCCTTCTACGGTCCAGCCTACCCTCTCTATATAGCGGTGGCTCGTGTCCTCTTCCCTTATCACAATGGAAGGAAGGAATCCCACAACGACCAATTTTGAAGGGGGACAAGAGTACGTGCTCGCCCTGCCTAGAGGCAGTCTTCGCCTGCAAAGTAGCTATCGATGTCGCAGGGATGGGCTCAGTGATGACATCCGCCCTGCAGGGCAGGTGGTTGCGGTCTTGTTACACCAGAATGGAAACCTTTGGGGGAGCTTTTGGGAATCCGCGTATGTCCCTTCTCCCTTTGCACCAAAGGGGGACCGTGCCGTCTGGTGCGCTGGTGCCCGCCTGTCCTTCGTTGCGTCACCCTTGACTCCCGAGACCGGGCCTTGCATAGAGATCTTTGCCGCCCTGGAGAGGGCCTGAGGATGCCCCTTCCTTGCCGGTCCTGGCATTGTTCCTCCTTGCGAGGCCGGGGACCTCGCGAGGGCCTTGTATTGAGTGAGGCCATGCCCGACCATGTTTGGTAGACGAAGTGGGCCAGGCCCTGGGCTACAGGCAAGCAGGTCTGGGTACCCCCATTGCCAGAACACCGATAGTAGCCCCCAGGCCCAAGACGCGCTCGATCTAGCTTACGGGTGAAGCCTGGTGGTCGGCCCGAAGCGCTGCGGGCCCTAGACACCTGCGGGCCAGGCTTCTTACGCAATAATCCGAGGAACTGTCACCCCTTGCTCCTCCGCACCGGACCTACCACCACCTGTTCTACCGAGTCCTTCAGCATACGCCATCAAGCCTCCTTCATCTCTCGTCAATTCCACCGTGTGTTCTTCTTCCTTGCGGGGCTCTTTCCCCTACCGTCGAGTCCCCGTGCGAACACCGCATCGCCTTCCCCCTTCTGCTCCCCTTTTTTCCATGTCTCCAAAGAAGGGGGAAAGCAAGGGCTTGAGGGGACCGATGACCGCATCAACGCCCAAGCCCGTGCTGGAGCGGTCATCGGTGGTGAACTTGGAGGGGTTGGAGAAGGTTCAGCTGGTGGTCGCCGCCGGCTCCAATGAGTGGGGGGCCACCAAGATCTGGCCTGGTTCGTAGCCTCGGGGCAAGCTGGTGGTCACCGCCGTCCCCCTTCATATCCCCGCCCTCCTGTCGGGCGAACTGCCACCATTCTCAAGCATCCTTTCCGCTGTGCTCTCTCATTACCAGATCCGCGTGCTTCATCTTGGCCCTGGATCCCTTGTCCTCCTTTCGGCCTTCGCGTTCCTGTGTGAGGCCTTTGTTGGTGTCTTCCCCTCCGTGGCCTTGCTGCACCACTTCTTCGGGGGTACACCATTCCAAGTGTGTGTCATTGAGGCGAGCAGATGCATCAGCCCAGGGGGCCCTCGATGCCAGGCTCTCCTCGGAAGCTGAGGGGTTCTGGCGGCAATGGGTGTATGTCAATGCCGCCGGGGCCGAAACTTGGTACCAACTCCCGCTGCCCCCCATAGTGCTGAATCATGGATGGAGACACGAGGAGCTCACCGATCCGGGGCTCACACGGGTCCTAGCCAGGCTGGTGAGGTTGAAGCAGGTGGGCGTGACTATGGCATGGTGGTGCGGGAGTTTATGCGTCGGTGAATTGCTCCCCTTCATCGCCATGCCCGCCCGATGTGAGCCTTCACCGGTCCCCGTGACCCAATGAGGATCTAGATCCTGTCTCTTTCTCCTAACATCTTACACGAGCATCTCTGCCGCCTGACTGGTGGTGAGCCTGACGAGCTTCCCCGGGATGGCCTCCCCTTGTACAACTACAAGAACCGACAAGCTCTCTCCATGGATATGCCGCGTTACGACTAGTGGGGACTCCTCCCTCCGGAGGGGGCGTGGCCTCATGATGCCTCTTTCCTGGGGGCTCTGGCCTCCGAGGACTTTGGGGACGCCCCACTCTCCGCGGCCTGGGAAGGGCGCCCTTCGTCCCCAGACCGGGCCGAGGTCATGGGAGACGTTCCACCGATGGTGAAGGTCGCCATCTCCATCGCGGAGTACCCATCTCCGGTCGTCGGGTCATCGTCCCTGGGCCCTCGCGCCAGCTAGAAGAGGAAAGCGCCCCGGGGTGGCCGCTCCTCGATGCCGTGGGAGCCGGTGAAGAGGAAGTGGATCGCCGTAGACAAGTAAGTGCCTTTATATTATTTGGCCTTTTTCTTCGAGATCCTTCTCCCGAGCTTCCGTTTCGCAGGCTCCCTACATGAGACGGCAAGGGCGGGTCGATGCCACCCGTGCCTGTAGCCATCGGGCTCCTCGTGGTCTCCTCCCTTGCAGCCCGCGGGGCCGGGACCGCTAGGGCGCTCCTACCCGGGCATGTTCGGCCGTCTTGTGGCCCCATGCGCGAGCCCCCCGCGGCCCTTCTTGCCATGGCCTCCAGCTTCCTAGATTGGTGCCAGTCCCCTTATGAGTGGCTTTCCTTGGGGTCGCGCAGCATAGCGTCCTAGGCCCTCCCTTGCTCGGTGACGCGGGGCCCCAGGGGGCGTCTCCCTCTTCCGGAGTGCCTGTGCAGGAGCCCCCAGCCCCTGAGCACACGTTTGGGCTAGGTGTCCCTTCATGCGCTTCCCCCATTTGCCCTGGGGAAGGTGTGAGTTCTGGTTGGCCCCTCGAGCCCGCCGACGCCCAGGGTACCGCATCGTAGGATTTGCTCCGTACCGCGGCGGATGCGCTAAGGCGCTTGGGTGGGGCTCGCCAACAATGATGCTCGCTTGGAGGTAGAGCGCCAACGCCTCACGCAGGGATGGCACCAGCTTGAGGTCGTCTTGAACTTTGGCCACCTGTAGCGTGAATGCGCCCGCTCGAAGGCCGAGGAGTCCCTTGCTGCGGCGGTGAAGGCCCGCGAATGAGCCCTTGGCGAGGCTCAGGAGGCCGACTATCGGTGCAAGGCCTCCGAGGAACGCCACTCTTGAGGGCTCGTCCTCTAAGCCCCTCTTCACCATTGTTGGCCCCCATGCGCCTGCCGACTCATTGGTGTTGGTGGTGCTAGAGCAAAGCCTGGAGCAGGAGAGGCTGGAGGTGTGGGAATGCCAGGCATCGCTTGCTGAAGAGTCCCTTCCCTCCCGTGAGGTGAGGCTCTAGGAGGAGGTTGACAACAGGGTGGCTGAGGCTTGGCGCTCCCTCGTCCGAGAATACCGCGCGAAGTTGTAGCTCCAGGAGTCCCGGTTTTGTGAGCGGCGCGATTCCCTGAAACATGAGGTTAAGGACCTCAAGAAATGGTTATGCAAAGAGGAAGGACGCCGGCGCGCCGCGATGGACGCTCAAGCCGCCGCCAAGCCCGGCTAGCCGTCCTTCATAAGCAAGTAAGTGGCGTGGCTTCCCCGTGGAAGAAGACTTCGGACGAGGCGGCCCAGGCTCGCGACTTCCAGCATATGCGCTCCCAGATGTTCCAGTCCCTTGAAGGAAGGGCCAAGCGGGCTTTGGACGACATCTGTGGTGCGAGCGTCCCGAGCCCCTTGGTTCCGAACGATGCTGGGTACCTGTACTTCTTCTCCAAGGTCATGGAGCGCCTCGAAGGGGGTGCAGAGAAGACCCGCGCGCTGGTGAAGGAGAAGATCCACGACCTCCTCGCGCAGGCAGCCTCGCGCATCTGTAGCCACCTCCTTCGTCTGGAGCCGCACTTTGATTTCAAGGCGGTGTTTGGTCCCGTGCCTGAGGCGACCCGCGCTGCCTTCCCCGATCGGGTCAAGGACCATGTGGACGACCTGTTGGCGGAGATTTCTTCTGATGAAGTGTAGGGCCGTGCTTGAGTAGGGACGCACTGGGCTGTCGCCGGGTGGCGGCGACGAGAGTTCTGGCGACGACGCGCCCCCCTCGGGCAACCTCCTTGGGTTCCTGGCAGGGTTAGGCATGTGGCATAGTGGCAACTTTAATGTATTTTGTAAATACCCTTGAATGTGTTCCTTGATGATGAGGTGGGCAGTGCTGTGCTTCCTTCGATCTAAGGTTGCTGCCGATTCGGTTGTCGCGCTTGCTAGGCGGTGGCGACCTTGTTTGCACCGCTCGGCGGAACCGGGTTGTCTGGATAACCCATGGTTCCATTTGGGATGCTTCCTCCTTGCTTGTACGATGGATTGGGGGCCCTTTCGGCACTCTACGTCTGTAGGTCCCAGTCCCGCACATTTCCCCACCACCGCTAGGTATGACCGGAAACCAAGGACGCACTTCGCGGGGCGAGGCCCTGACACTCCTGATGCCGATCGGAAATGCCGATTGGAAACCAAGGACGACATCGAGGGGTCGAGTGGCTTTATGACCGGTAAGGCTCCTGAGGCGTGCTTCTCAGGAGCCCCCCTTGATGCTCAAACCGCTCTACGCCAGCAGGTCCCACTCTCATGCATTTTCCCACCACCATTAGGTATGACCGGAAACCAAGGATGCGCTTCACGAGGAGAGGCCCCGATACTCCTGATGCCGACCGGAAACCAAGGAATACATTAGGGGGTCAAGTGGCTTTATGACCGGTAAGGCTCCTGAGGCGTGTTGCTCAGGAGCCCCCTTTGGCGCTCGAGCGATCCCCCACTCCATCCTCCGGGTGCTGCCTTAGGAGGCCCTGGGGCCTCGTGAGACTCGATGCTGTGATGTCGTGCTGCGGTCGGAGCCCCCGAGCGGGAGCCGACGGCTAAGAGACTCGTGCCCCTGAGGCATCTAAGCCTCGTTACCCAGCCCCGAGGGGACTCAGGGGGAGCGGTCGGCTCCTTGCAAAATGCTAATTAGGAAAGAAAGAACTCAAGATCGGTAGAACGAACGAACAAAGAGAGAAAGGACACCGCCCTTCTTTTTCTTTTTCTTTTTTAAAATAGAGTTACGAAATCCTCGAATTTCCGACAGGTTCAAGCACAAAAGGAGCCATTGAAGGTTGCAAGTTCGGATACAAAAAGAGCGAGAAAACAGCCGCGTCCGGCTTGTAAGGGTAGTCTTCGCCTTCGTCTTCCCCCAGCGCTGAGCGTAGAGCATCCACACGTTGCACGGGCATAGCCATTGATGGGCAGTGTTCTCTTCTACGCCGGCCATGGGCTATGGCTGCCACATTGCATGGGAGGAACCCCTCCATGTCCTCGGGAGGCTCCGAGCATATACACCCCACTCATTATTACGTGAGAGTGTCACGGGTTGGTGTAGTAGGGCTGACCCAGGTCAGGACCTCGGGTGCAGGAGTAGCCCTTGACACCCTAGGGCTTGTACTCGGGCGTCGGTGCCATAGCGGAGGAGTAACCCCTCATGCTGTGGGCCGGGGTAGGTGAGTCTCGTCCCCTGCAGGTGCTGGGCCCAGCCGCCTGGGCGTGTAAACCGGGCCCTGGGAACATGGGTGAGCTCAGGAATGCCCGTCGGTGACCGAGCGACACCCGCCTCGGGGACATGGACGTATGTTCCACCCTTCATACCCAAGCAGGCACACCTCGCCCTGGGGAAGGGGCAACATGCGCTTCCCTGCGTCCCCAGGTTGGGATCATCCATCCCAGAGACATGGGCGTGTACTCCACCCTCCGTCTCCAAGCTAGGGCACTGGACCCGGGAACGCTGGCGGGTGTTCCCCCCTGCATTCCCGGTCTAGTGCCCCCCGGTCGCTAGACCCGGATGTCTTCTCAAAGCAGCTCCCCACCAGCGGG
Organism: Hordeum marinum; assembly: GCA_022496015.1. Classification (NCBI taxonomy): domain Eukaryota; kingdom Viridiplantae; phylum Streptophyta; class Magnoliopsida; order Poales; family Poaceae; genus Hordeum; species Hordeum marinum. The sequence continues at coordinate 277,250,547 of CM039672.1, read as the reverse complement.
CGTACCCCGTGAGGGTGCTCACACCGGTCACCCTTACGGAGCCAGTTGTTCGGGTCGCCCTCGCTTGGCTGCGCGTGCCATCCCTCGCGAGGACCGCCCGTGAAACCGTGTACGTACCTCTCGTGGTCGCGGCGGGCGACGTCTTCTCCCCTTCTTCCTAGGAGCGCGCCAACAAGGTTGTTGTAGAGTTGTCCGAGACCCCGGGCGCCGTCGTAGTCGAGCCTCCGTTCTTCCTCCCTGGTTCTAGGGGAGGTGATGAGGAATGCGGGGGGAGGCGCTTCCCGCGCGGCCGGCACCTCCCACCGACGTCGGGGAACATCTTCGGCCAGCCCCGTGCTTCGTCCATTCTGGTCGTAGCTCCTGGCCGGTGCGGGCCTCCGTGGATGCCCCGCAGGTGCCCGCATGGCTCGAGCGTTGGTCCCATCGTGTGAGCGAATTCTCAGGCTCGAGTCCTGTTGAGGTACGCCAGGGCTTCACGGGCGACGGTGGCGTGTACGAAGGTGTACCTGGCCCACGTGTCACGGCGAACACGTGCCGCGCGATGGCACCGTAGCACGTGCGCCACGAGAAGTGCGACATTCCTGTGTATCGGGTCACGGTAGGCCCGGAAGGGCTGGGGAGCGCCCCCGGTGGCAGGGAGAGCCGGGGCAACGTGAAGGCGGCAACCCCCGGCGCCCGTCAAGAGCCTGGCAGGCAACATGACCCGCTAACGGAGAGGCGGTTCGGCGGAGTCCCCTTGCGCCCCGCCGGCACCACCCGCGCTACACGGGCTGCCCGGAGCTCGGCCCGAGCTCGGCTTCCTTTCGCCATGAGCGCCGCGAGCGGAGTCGAGGCGAGACTCAAGGCAAACTTCGACACGCCCCTACCTGGCACGCCAAATGTAGGATTTTGGGCTCCGCAAAACCCTTAACATTCGAACACAGGGGCGTGTGCGAAGATCCCCTGCAGCCTCGCCCAACCTAGCTCGCTACACGATGAACACAACAGTAAACTCACACGATGACGACGAAAAGGATGAACACGACAGTTTACCCAGGTTCGGGCCGCTGCGAAGCGTAATACCCTACTCCTGCTTTGGTGGATTGCCTCTCGAGGAGGTGGTGTGGATGAACTATGACAGTGTTCTTGTGCCTCATGAGGGCTCCCTTTGGTGTGTTCGAGGCTCTCTATGTCTTGGTGATGAGTGGCTGGTGGAATGGATTCAGGATCCCCTTCTACGGTGCAGCCTACCCACTATATATAGCGGTGGCTCGGGTCCTCTTCCCTTATCACAATGGCAGGAAGGGATCCCACAACGGCCAATTTTGAAGGGGGACAAGAGTACGTGCTCGCCCTGCCCAAAGGTGGTCTTCGTCTGCAAAGTAGGTGTCGACAACGGAGGGATGGGCTTAGCGATGACATTCGCCCTGCGGGGCGGGTGGTTGCGGCGTTGTTACACTGGAATGGAAACCTTTGGGGGAGCTTTTGGGAATCCGCGTACGTCCCTGCTCCCTTTGCACCAAAGGGGGAACCGCACCGTCTGGTGCGCTGGCGCCCGCCCATCCTCCATTGCATCACCCTTGACTCCCAAGGCCGGGCCTTACATAGAGATCTCCGCCGCTCCGGTGGGGGCCTGAGGATGCCCCTCCCTTGCCAGTCCTAGCACTGTTCCTCCTTGCGAGGCCGGGGCCCTCGCAAGGGCCTTGTCTTGAGTGAGGCCACGCCCGACCATGTTTGGTAGATGAAGTGGTCCATGACCTGGGCTGCAGGTAGGCAGGTTTGGGTACCCCCGTTCCCAGAACGGCGACAGCTAATGACCCACAAGTATAGGGGATCAATCATAGTCATTTCGATAAGTAAGAGTGTCGAACCCAAGAAGGAGCAGAAGGAAATGAGAAGCAGTTTTTCCCACCCTTAGCTGCATGGGCCTTAGTGGGGGGAGGGTCGGCCAGCCCACGAGGGGTTGGTTTGAGTCCTACCACAACCCATTGAGCCCCTTTGGGTCCAGAAACCCCTCCCGATGGTCCCCGGTACCCTCCTGGCACCCCCGGTACACAACCGATGAGCCCGAAACTTTTCTGGTTACCAAAACAGGACTTTCAGGAGCTCCTCGTGACGTCCGGGATCTCCTCCGAGACTCCGAACAACCATCAGTTACCACCATCCATAACTCTATACTACCGAAACGATTATCATGAACAAGGGAATATGATAATAACTAATTTATTATTGCCTCTAGGGCATATTTCCAACAGTCCCCCAATTGCATTGGAGTCAATAATCTAGCTCACATCACTATGTGATTTGTTATGAATCTCACACCCAATGGGTTCTGGGGTTCGATCATGTTTTGCATGTGAAAGCGGTTTTACTCAACGGGTCTGCGACATTTAGATCCGTGTGTAGATTGCAAATCTCTATGTCATACTGTAGACACTACTACCATGGTCCATTTGGAGATATTCCAAATGCCTACTCCACTATACGTATACAGATTGCTACTAAGAGTTATCTGGATTGGTGTTAAATCTTGCCTCAACGTAACCCTTTACGACAGACTCTTTATCACCTTCATAATCAAGAAATATTTCCTTAGTCCTCTAGTTACAAAGGATAATTTTGATCACTGTCTAGTGATCCACTCCCGGATCACTCTTGTACCCCTTGACAGACTCATGGCAAGGCACACACAAGTGCGGTACACAACATGGCATAATATATAGAGCCTATGGCTAAGGCATGGGGGACGACCTTCGTCCTTTATCTTTCTTCTGTGGCAGTCGAGCTTTGAGTCTTAACTCAATTTCTCACCTTACAAATCAGGCATGCACTCCTTCTTTGGCTGATCCATTTTGAACTCTTTCAAAATATTGTCAAGGTATGTACTCATTGAAAGTCTCATCAAGCGTGTTTGATCTATCTCTGTAGATCTCGATGCCCAACAATTAAGTAGCTTTATCCAGGTCTTCCTTTGAAAAACTATTTTCAAACACCCTTTATGCTTTCCAGAAATTCTACATTATTTTTGATCAACAATATGTCAACCACATATACTTATCAGAAATTCCATAGTGCTCCCACTCAATTTATTGTAAATACAAGTTTCTCATAAACTTTGTATAGACTCAAAAACTTTGATCACCTCATCAGAGCGTACCAACTTCAATATGCTTGCTCCAGTCCATAGAAGGATCGCTGGAGCTTGCATATATTTTAGCATCCTTAGAACTGACAAAACCTTCCGATTGTATCACATACAACCTTTCCTCACGGATACCATTAAGGAAACAATGTTTTGACATCCATCTGCCAGATTTCATAATCGAAAAATGCAGCAACTGCTAACATAATTCCAATATACTTTAGCATCGCTACGGGTGGGAAAGTCTCATCGTAGTCAACTCCTTGAACTTGTGAAAAACCCTTTGCCACAAGTCGAGCTTTATAGACAGTGACATTATCTTCCGTGTCCGTCTTCCTTTTAAAGATCCATTTGTTCTGAATGGCCTTTCTCCCTTCAGGTAATACTTCCAAAGCCCATACTTTGTTTTCTTACATGGATCCCATCTCGCATTGCATGGCCTCTAACCATTTCTTGGAATCCGGGCCATCATCGCTTCTCCATAGGTCGTAGGCTCATCGTTATCCAACAACAAGACCTCTAAGACAGGTTACCGTACCACTCAGGTGCAATACGTGCCCTTGTCGACCTAGGATGTTCGATAGCAACTTGATCCGAAGCTTCATGATCATCATCATCAACTTCCTCTTCAACTGATGTAGGCTCCATAGAAACATCTTTCTATGATGTGCTACTCTCTGGTTGAAACAAAGGTTCAAACAACCTCATCAAGTTCTATCTTCCTCCCACTCAATTCTTTTGAGAAAACCCTTTCTCAAGAAATGACCCGTTTTTAGTGGAAAACACTTTGGCTGCAGATATAAGATAGAAGGTATACCCAACTGTTCCTGAGGGTATCCTATGAATATGCACCTTTCCACTTTGGGTTCGAGCTCATTAGACATAAGCATCGCATTCCCGTACTCTGAGAAATGACAACTTAGGTTTCCGTAAACCATAATTCATACGGTGTCATCTTGACAGGTTTAGATGGTGCCCAATTTAAAGTGAATGTAGTTGTCTCTAATGCATAAGCCCAAAATTATAGTGGCACAACGATAAGAGACACCATAGTACGCACCATATCTAATAGAGCACGAGTACGACATTCGGACACACCATCACAGTATGGTGTTCCAGGTGGCTTGAGTTGTGAAACACTTTCCACATTGTCTTAAGTTGCATACCAAACTCGTAACTCAGATATACCTCCACGATCATATCATAGATATTTTTTATCTTCTTGTCAAGATGATCTCAAACTTCACTCTAAATTTGCTTGAACTTTTCAAACGTTTCAGACTTGTGTTTCATTAAGTAAATATGCCCATATCTACTCAAATCATCAGTGACGGTAAGAAAATAACGATATCCACCGCCAGCTACAACACTCACTGGATCGCATACATCGACATGTATCATTTCCAATAAGTTACTTGCCCGCTCCATCATATTGAAAAACAGGGTCTTAGTCATCTTGCCCACGAGGCATGGTCCGCATGTCTCAACCGATTCGAAATCGAATGAGTCCAAAGATCCATCAGCATGGAGTTTGTTCAGGCGCTTTACATCAATATGACACTTAGCGGCAGTGGCACAAGTATATGGTACTATCATTATTAACTTTGTATCTTTTGGCATCAATGTTATGAACATGTGTATTACTACGATCAAGATTCAATAAACCATTCTCAATGGGTGCATGACCATTGAAGGTATTATTCAAGTAAATAGAATAACCATTATTCTCTAACTTAAATGAATAACCGTATTGCCATAAACACGATCTAACCACGTTCATGCTCAACGCAAACACCAAATAACATTTATTTAGGTTCATCACTAATCCCGAAGGTAGAGAGAGTGTGTGATGGTGATCACTTCAACCTTGGAAACACTTCCAACACACATCATCACCTCGCCCTTCGCTAGTCTCTGTTTATTCTATAGCTATTATTTTGAGTGACTAACATTTAGCAACCGAACCGGTATCTAATACCCATGTGCTACTAGGAGTACTAGCAAGGTACACATCAATAATATGTATATCAAATTACTTCTGTCGATGTTGCCAGCCTTCTTATCTACCAAGTATCTAGGGTTATTTGGCTTCAGCGACCGTTCTCCTCATAATAGAAGCACTTAGTCTTGGGTTTGGGTTCAACCTTGGGGTTTTCTACTCGAGCGGCAACTGGCTTGCCATCCATGAAATTTTCCTCCTTTCCCTTTCCCTTCTTGAAACTAGTGATTTTACTAACCATCAACATTTGATGCTCCTTCTTGATTTATACTTTCGCGGTGTCAAACATCACGAATAGCTCAGGGATCATCTATTCCATCCCTGGCATATTTATAGTTCATCACGAAGCTCTAGTAGCTTGGTGACAGTGACTTGGAGAACTATATAAATCACTATCTTATCTGGAAGATCAACTCCCACTCGATTCAAGCGATTGTAGCACCCAGACAATCTGAGCACATGCTCACTGATTGAACTATTCTCCTTCATCTTGCAGACAAGTAATCTTGTTAGAGGTCTCATACCTCTAACAAGGGCACGAGCCTGAAATCCAATTTCAGCTCTTGGAACATCACATATGCTCCGTGACGTTGAAAAAATATTTGAAGTCTGAATTGGAAGCCGTAATGCAAGACGCACTGAACTATCAAGTAGTCATCAAACGTGCATGTTAGATGTTCACAACATCCAGAGACGATGCTAGAGGGGGTGGCGCACCTAGCGGTGCATTAAGGACATAAGCCTTCTGTGCAGCAACGAGTACAATCCTCAAATCACGAACCCAGTCCGCATTATTGCTACCATCATATTTCAACTATATTTCTCTAGGAACATATAAATAAATTCAAGGGATCTACAATGTGAGCTAGTAATCTACAACATAATTTGCAAAGAAATTTTGACTATGTTCATGATAATGAGTTTAGGTAATCACATTACCTAAAAACTCCCACTCAAAATGACATCCCTTTGGTCAGTCGAGTGTCACATGATCCAAATCCACCAACTCAAGTCCGATCATCACGTGAGTTGAGGTGGTTTCAATGGTGAACATCTTCATGTTGATCATATCTACTATATGACTCATGTTCGACCTTTCGGTCTCTTGTGTTCCGAGGCCATGTCTGTACATGCTAGGCTCGTCAAGTTTAACCCGAGTGTTCTGCATGTGAAACACTCGCTTGCACCCCTTGTATGCGAATGCAGAGTCTATCACACCTGATCATCACGCGGTGTCTCGAAACGATGAACTTCCGTAACGGTGCACACTCAGGGAGAACACAATTTTATCTTGAAATTTAGGTGAGGGATCACCTTATAATGCTACCATCGTCTTAAGCAAAACAAGGTGCATAAAAGGATTAACATCACATGCAAATCATAAGTTACATGATATGGCCATGAACTTGTGCTTTTGATCTTCATCTTCAAAGCACCGGCATGATCTCCATTGTCACCGGCATGACACCATGATCTCCATCAATGTGTCGCCATCAGGGTTGCCGTGCCAACTGTTGCTTCCAGGACTATTACTAACTCATAGCGATAAAGTAAAGCAAAAATGGCAAAAAAAATTAAAGACAACCCTATGGCTCCTGCCGGTTGCCGTAATCATCGACATGCAAGTCGTGATATTCTATACAAAACATGATCATCTCATACATCACATATATCTCATCATGTAATTGGCCATATTACATGACAAAATACCCTGCAAAAACAAGTTAGACGTTATCTAATTGTTGTTGCAAGTTTTACATGGCTGCTACAGGTATCTAGCAAGAACAATTCTCAGCTACGCAAAAACCACAACGGTGATACACAAATTGCTATTCAACCTTCTTAAGGACCACCTTTGTCAAATCCGATCCAACTAGAGTAGGAGAGACAAACACCCGCCAGCCATCTTTGTGCAACAAAGTTACATGTCAGTCGATGGAACCGGTCTCTCGTAAGGGTATGAGTAAGGTTGGTCCGGGCCGCTTCATCCCACAATACCGCTGAATCAAATCATGACCAAGGGAGGAAGCAATCCAAGTATCAACGCCCACAAACTCCTTTGTGTTCTACTCGTGATCTCATCTACACATAGACCTAGCTACCACTGAATTAAATCACAACCAAGGGAGGAAGAAATCCAAGCATCAACTCCCACAAATTCCTTTGTGTTCTACTCGTGATCTCATCTACACATAGACCTAGCTCATGATGCCACTGTTGGGGAACGTTGCATGGGAAACAAAAAATTTCCTACGCACACGCAAGATCTATCCATGGTAATGAGCATCTACGAGAGGGAGAGTGGATCTACATACCCTTGTAGATTGCTAAGTGGAAAGCGTTAATAAACGCGATTGATGTAGTCGAACGTCTTTGTGATCCAAATCGCCGAGCGTCCCGCGATCCAATCATGATCTGTCCCGATCTAGCGCCGAACGGACGGCACCTCCGTGTTCAGCACACGTACAACTCGATGACGATCTCCGCCTTCTTGATCCAGCAAGAGGGGGCAGAGAGGTAGATGAGTTCACCAGCAGCGCAACGACATGGTGGTGATGGTGGTGGAACTATTCCGGCAGGGCTTCGCAGAAGCACCGCCAAACTACACTAGAGGAGAAAACCGATCTAGATGAATTAGAGGGAGCACGTGGCAATTAGGGTTAGGTTTCCCCTCTAAATCCTATAGTATATATAAGAGAGAGGTAGGGGAGGAGGAAGTCTCAAACCCTCAAGGGTTGGCCGAAATTGGAGCTGGAGGAGTCCTACTCCAATCCTACTAGGAGTAGGATTCCTCCTCTCCACTTGGAAACCCTTTCCACGTTTCCACCTTTTGGTTTTTCCCACCCTTAGCTGCATGGGCCTTAGCGGGGAGTTTGGCCAACCCTCTAGGGGCTGGTTTGACTCCTCCCATAGCCCATGAAGCCATTTGGGTTGAGACACCCCTCCCGATGGTCCCCCAGTACCCTCCCGACACTCCCGGTACACTACCGATGAGTCCGAAACTTTTTCGATGACCAGAACAAGACGTCCTATATATCAATCATTACCTCCACACCATTATGGATCTCATCATGACGTCCGGGATCTCATCCAGGACTCCGAACAACCTTCGGTTACCATTATCCATAACTCTATACTACCGAAACGTCACTGAACCTTAAGTGTGCAGACCCTGCGGGTTTGAGAACTATGTAGACATGACTGAGACACCTCTAAGGTCAATAACCAATAGTGGGACCTCGATGCCCATATTGTTTCCTACATATTATATGAAGATCTTTATCGGTTGAACCTCTATGTCAAGGATTTAGTTAATCCCGTACGATGTTCCATTTGTTCTTCGGTATGTTACTTGCCCGAGATTCGATCATCGGTATCTCTATACCCAGTTCAATCTCGTTATCGGCAAGTCTATTTACTCATTCCATAATACAAGATCCCGTGGCTAACACTTAGTCACGTTGCTTGCAAGGTTTGTTGTGATGTTGTATTACCGAGTGGGCCATGAGACACCTCTCCGTCACACGGAGTAACAAATCCCAGTCTTGATCCATGCCCACTCAATGAACACCCTCGGAGATAAATGTAGAGCACCTCTATAGTCACCCTGTTTTGGTGCGATGTTTGATACACACAAGGTACTCCTCCCGTGTTAATGAGTTGCATGATCTCATGGTCATAGGAACAAATACTGGACATGGAGAAAACTATAGAAATAAACTGACATGATCATATGCTATGTTTATAGTTTGGGTCTTGTCCATCACATCATTATCCTAATGATGTGATCCTGTTATCAAATGACATCTCATTTCCATGGCTAGGAAACCTTCACCATCTTTGATCAACGAGCTACTTTACTAGAGGCATACTAGGGACTGGTGTTGTCTATGTATCCACACATGCAATGTGTTTCAAATGAATACAATTATAGCATGGATAATAAACGATTATATTGAACAAGGAAATAAAATCATAACTACTTTATTATAGCCTCTAGGTTATATTTCCAACACGATACCACCACCTATCGGAACCATGAGAAAAAAATCTTCGTCTCCCCCATTGGGTCTGATCCTCCTATACCTTCCCTCTACTTACATGTGCATGTCTTTACTTTTCGTTGCTATACTCTTAGACTTGCATGTTGTGACATCCCAAGTGTTGTCCCTACCTTTTATGGCATGTATCTTATATGAACCTTGTTGTCATGAGATTAATGATATGGGTTGAACTTTGTTATGCCATGTTTTGTTCATGCATTCATGCATCATGCATCATACCATTCATCATGCCATGCCTTATTTGTGATGTGACCTTGTTGTGGTTGGGTGTGTCCTTGTGTTTCTGTGATGCGGTTTGAGTGTATGTGGTGCAACTCTCCTTCTTCTTCCCCTCTCTTTTTCTTTCAACAAAACCCAATCAAATACCCCGCTTTATTCCCTTGTCAGTCTATTAACAGATTCTACTTGCTATTTAAATTGTTTTAAGATGTTCAAGAGGTAGCCTATAATGTTTTAAGATTGTGTGTGTGGTTCTTGTGTAGTTTTTGAGGTTAAGTATTTGGGGTATTTAAATAACAAGGGGCTGTTGTTTCAAATATATTTAAAATTAGTTGCTCTAAAAATGTACTAGTATTTTTATAAAAACAGGTCTTAATTTGTTGTTTGTAGAAGTGTGTTTATTTTGACAACAACCCTTTTATATAAGTTTGTGGGGTTTTTGCAAGATGGTTGTGGTTTATTTAATATCCCTTTATTTTATTTTATTTTCGGTGAGAAAGATAGAGGCAGAGAGTTGGGCTCCTCCCTGCACGGCCCAGCCCAGGTGACCAAGTGGCCACCTGCTCCTATTTCTTCTCCATCAGTAAAGCAGAGAGGGAGCAGAGAGAGCGCGTCGCCGTCGTGTCCTTCCCCATCACGACACCATCAACTTCCCCCCTTTTAACTCCCCCTCGATGTGCGTGCGCCTCTAGGTTTTCCCCTCTCCCTCCTCGCGCCGCTGCCACCCTATCTTCCTCCTCCTTTCTCCTTCCTCCCTAAGGTAAGTCTCTGGTTCAGAGAGAAAATTCAGAGAGAGGCAGAGAGGATCGCCGGCGTCTGCTCGTCGTCTCCGTCGACCTCATCGATGTTCATGGCGTCCAGAAGCTCGGGGGACCTCCTCGCACTCCATTCCCGCTGCTAGGAGCCCCGAAGAAGCTCCGCAGCGACGACCCCTTCTTCATCTTCGTCGGTGGCGCTCCGCTCCGTCTATTCCCCTTGCTTCCACTCCGACGCTCGTCTCCGACCCCCTCTCCATCGCCGTTTTCTCCTGCAGCAACCCCGTGGAGAGCAGCCGTTCGTCGCAGCTTCCCTCTGCTCTGATGCGTGCGCGTGGTCATCGTATCTGATGAGCCCATGCTCGCTTCCGCCGTAGCTGTAGGTGCTTGCTGCCGCGGGTCTCGTCGTGTGTTAGGTGTGGGATTGCAACCCCCATAGATTCCTCTTCTTTTGTGCCCGTTGGCGTCACCGGAGCGCCCGTGAGGTTGCAGGAATCGCCGCCGCTGTGACCGTGTCGCCGGTGTTTCTTCAGTCTTGACAGTCTGTATGCGTAGTGGTTGGTATTAGAGGGGGGCAAGTCCCCTACTTGGTTAGATAACGCGCCGCGGCGCAGTGGCAACCGGCTCAGGGGTGAGACCGGTAGGTATGGGGTTCGATCCCCATACCCCCCTTTTTGTGTTTTTCTTTTTATTTCATTGTTTTATTTTTCTTTCTTTCATGATATGTATGTATGTGTGTGTAAGTGTATGCATACATGAATGGATGTTTTTCCCCTTTTCTGGCTTAGATATATGTGTGAGTGAGTATGTATGTGAGTGTGGGTCACATGCATGTGTATATGCACATATGCACTTGTGCATATATCTGTGCATGTGTGTGTGATGAACACCCACACACATGAGGGTGTGTGTTTCATGAGTGTGGGAGTGCCATGTGCACTTGTGCATTTGTGTATGGGTGGTTTGTGCATGCCATGTATGTGTGGGTGTGTGTAGGTTTGGGTGAGTGTGTGTGTGTGGCAAGTGGGCATGCCCCACTTGTCATACACTATTCATCTTGATATGTGTCATGTCTTGTAGTGTAATTTAGATCTTTTCCAATTTAACTATATTACCAAATCTGGTTAGGTTCATTTTTGCACATGAGCATTTTGGGTAAGTTTTCACTTATGAGAGGGGTTGATGATTTTGCTATGTAGTTTTTGCCATGATGCTTCATGTGACTATATGAGTATGATACATGATTTTGTGGTAGAAAGCTCCAAGGAATCCATTGGTGCTATTGGATTTCACTTTTGAGCAAGTTTGCAAAACTGCTATTTTTTGCTGTGATGCTACTTTGTCATTTTTGCATGATTTAATCCATGCTTGCTTTGGGGCATGTGCCAACATGGAAGTGCTAGTGTTTTATTCCTATTATGCCATGGTATTTTTGTTTGACATGAGAATCACCCATATAAGTGGGAAACTTGCTGCAAAGTAGCTAACTTAATGTTACTGTTTCCACCATGCTAAATATTTCCAAGTGTGAGAATCTGTTGTTATTTTTATGCCGTGAAGAGTGGTTGCCATCTTGTGATATGTTGAGAATTAGCTCAAGCTTAGTGCTAGTGTTTTGAAGTAGATGTTGTCTTCTATCATCCTGTTAATTTTTATGCCATGAGGTGGTCTCTAACACCATTAGTTGCTGCTGTCAACTTGCCATCAGGCTAATTCAGATTCCAGAAAACTATTATTTTCACTAAGTCCCAGAAATCTGTTTCATCATGCCAACTTGTGAGCTTCATGCTTATTGATGTGTGCCTCCTTTCCATATTATGTAGTTGGATAAGTTGATAAGCATGTTATGTAGGTTCCGTCAATACCTTGTTTGTGGTTGTAGGATTCCTGTAGCTCAAGTTATTGGCTGTGAAAGTTGCAATATTGCTGTTTGTGGCAGATTGTTGGTTTTAGTGTTTTGTGTCTTGTGGGAGCTATACTCCATGGAATTGCTTGATATTTGGCTCTATTGTGGTTGGTTTTTAATTGCCTAACCAGTGTCTACCTTGGAATGCCAAGAAATAGCCATGGCCTTGTGGTCTTGTGTTTTGCCTTCGTATCTTACCGGGAGCGTAGCGTGAGAACCAAAACTCCATTTCCTACGTTCTTCATATGCATTTTCATCGGTTTTACATGATGCATCCATATTTGCCATGTTCATGCATGTCTAAATAACTTAACATAAGGTTCTTTCCAGATTCATTAATAACCAACCTTTTGCATGTGAAACATGACTAGATAGGTTTGCCATGCTAAAACTCTTCAAGTAAGCATGCATCATTCTTGCTTGTGCATTGCACCATGGTTGCTTGTTTATACTTGCTGTTTTTTGGGGTAGACGCGAGTGTTGAAACTGAGTACGAGGATCCAGGAGAGTACCACTACGAGGACCCCGCTACTTGTCCCTTTCAAGAACCAACAGGCAAGATGATCGTACCTGGATCCCGATACTATTTTCGCTTGCTAGTGTCTCGCTCTTATCGTTACAATTGCACTACCTACCACTTGAATGTCAGCCTCCTAATTGCCATGATAGCCTCTAACCCTCCACATCCTAGCAAACCTTTGATTGGCTAAGTTACCGCTGCTCAGCCCCTCTTATAGTGTTCTTAGTTGCAAGTGCAGGTTGTTCCATGTGATAACATGGATTTGGCATATCAAAATATTATCTGTTATTTAATTTAATGCACATATATATCTTAGTATTGGTGGAAGGCTTGGCCTTTTGCTAAGTGTTTTTTTCCACTGTTACCGCCATAGTTTCTTGTTACCGGTGTTATGTTTCCATACTTTGCGCTCCTAACATGCTCGGGGTTGTTATGGGGACCCCCTTGTTTATTCGGTTGACATTAAAACTTGTCTGGCAAGACCCAACTTTGGTACTACATTTGTTTAACAACTTAATAAAATTTGCATAGGGCTTTGCAACCCCGTGGATAATTAATCAACCCCCCGGGCCAGTACTCCTCATGAGTGTTGGTCCAAACTAGAGCCGTGTGTGGGGCAAACCCGGGGCAACTCGGGAGATTTCTATCAGGCCACTGTACGCTGTGCTTATCCGTCGTGTCCTGAGAACGAGATACACGGATCTTATCGGGTTTGTCGACACGTCGGGTGGTCTTTCTGGATTTGTTTTACCTTTATCGAGTGTCTTGCTTGTGGACTCTGACTTTCTTCGGGATATCTCGAGGTGTTGGAATTCCTTTGGAGTTGCCTAGGATGATCACGAGATCCGTGGTCGAGGCTATTCCCGCGGAGTGTGGTTAATTTGTGATGGACTAGTTGGAGCACCCCTACAGGGTCAAATCTTTCGGAAAGCCGTGCCCACAGTTATGTGGCAACTTGGATATTTCTTTAACACCCGATTATAGTCAACTTGAAGTAAACTCTAATAACATACACCAATTGTGTGAGTAACCGTGATCGTCTCTGCTCGTGAACATGATCCGACAGAGAACACGGTGGGGTTATGATTGACGTAAGTAAGTGTTCAGGATCTCACAGAGTTCATTCTAGATTCGTTCATCGTAGGCCACCCACATTTATCTTCATGATACGTAAGTTTAGCCACCATAAATGCTTAGTGCTGCTGCAATCTAAATACATACCCCCTTCCCAACCTTTAAGCTTGAATAGTCTCGGTACCCGGGTGCATGATTGCTGAGTCCTTGTGGCTCACAGATTACTACAACAATCCAGGTACAGGTACAGATGAATTCGTGCATGATGATCTGACGCAGATCCAGTGGGAGTATGACGAGGAAAGAGGCATGATGTACGTGACTTATCCAGACGAGTAGAGGACCGTGGTCGTGATCTTTGGGACTAGCGAGATAGTATAATTGCATCTGTTTTATCGTTTGATTTTGTCCGTAGTCGGACCTTGTCTTCATATTGATGTTTGAACTATTGTGTGGAATTGTAATTTAGTATGTGGTGAGTGTAAGCCAACTCATATACTCATCTCTTCTGTAATGTATGATGTGATGATGCTATACTTGCGAACGACAAGATGCGCCTCTATCCCTTGCGAGGCCCCCATGCCTTAATATGGATAGGTGCGCATCTTGGGCGTGACACATGTGTAGGGTGTGCTTGACTTGCTATAAATTGCTAAAACATGCCAAAAACTAAAATTGGGAAAAGGCTAGATTTTTATGTGGTCAAGTAGTCTAATCACCCCCTCTAGATATTTCGGATCCTACATAGTCACATTGGGTTCTTGTCGGGAAACACAATCTCATAGAAATCATGTTGCTCCTTGGTGTGAAAATGTGTATCAACAACAGTTCTTCTCCTGATGGATCAGGGGTCAACTAATCTCCACTTCCTCAACACATGGTCCTTCTTGTCCTTTATGTTTTCAGCAACTGAATGATCATCATTATGCTCTGGAAGGTGGGGCGTGAGTTTTCTCAGCACATCCACATCCTCATCATCATCTGCTTAAGTGGGTGGTACAGATTGTCTTGCAACTGAACGGTTGTTTTTCTGAGCAGTAGAAATATCTCTTGTTATTTTCTTGGGTTTGGGGGCAGTCTGCTTGGCCTTGGAGGGTGTCATGCTTGGCGTAGCATCAGCCATAAGCTTCCTATGCTTGGGAGGAGGAGGATTTGCAGCAGGTTCCTCCTCTTCTTCCTCATCATCCTCTAGATACTCAGGAGTAGAAAGATATACAACAACATGAACGAATCTCTTCCTTGCTCTCTTCTGCCCTGCCTTCTTGGCCACGCACTTGGTCCTGGTTGATCCACTGGGGTTCTCTAGAGATAGAGACGTACCCCTCTTTGCAGCAACAGATTCTTGGACATTCATTGCAACCACTCTATCCTTCCTCTCTGGTTGTTTTTCTTGAAGTAACCTTATTAGGAATAAAGTCCTCATCCTCCTCATCAAAATTTCTTTGTTTTCTTTCCCTTGTGTCTGCCTTGGGCAACCCATATGATCTAGGGGTGCCTGGGTCTTCAGAACTACCCTCGGGACTAGTGCCTGCATCCAAGTGTACACTTGGCTCTCAAAACCGATTCTGATTGTCATCTGAACCTCACATGTTGACCTATGACCATGTGAATTAGATATGGAGGAGTAGAGTAGATGAGTAGCACAAAATCCAGAAATCTTTCCAAATTTCAAACTCAAAGTTTTAGTTTTAGGTTTTCACAATATGCAATTCGGTTCCACCGAGTTTCGAAATTCCGAGGCAACAATAGAGACTTGGTCACACCATTTTGGTTTCACCGAGGTGTGATTCAGTCTCTCCGAATTGCTCACAGAAACCCTAAATCCTACTTTGGTGACACCGATAAGAAATTTTCAGTTTCACTGAGAAGCCCTTGTGTTGTGGCTGAAACCACATCAGTGGCACCAAATTATTTTCACTCGGCGGCTCCGAGATCGTTGATGTCAGATTTCGGGCTCCGCAAACCCCTTAAGATTCGAACACAGGGGTGTGTGTGAAGATCCCCTGCATCCTCGCCCAACCTAGATCACTACACAATGAACACAATAGCAAACTCGCAGGATACCAATGAAAAGGATGAACACAACAGTTTACCCAGGTTCAGTGCGTTGTGAAGCGTAATACCCTACGCCTTCTTTGGTGGATTGCCTCTCAAGGAGGTAGTTTGGATGAACTAGTACAGTGTTTAGGGCCTCATGAGGGCTCCCTTTGGTGTGTTCGAGGCTCTCTGTGGCTTGGTGATGAGTGGGTAGTGGAATGGTTTCGGGATCCCCTTCTACGGTGCAGCCTACCCTATCTATATAGCGATGGCTCGGGTCCTCTTCCCTTATCACAATGACGGGAAGAGATCACACAACGACCAATTTCGAAGCGGGACAAGAGTACGTGCTCGCGCTGCCCAAAGGCGGTCTTCGTCTGCAAAGTAGTTGTCGACGGCGTTGGGATGGGCTCAGTGATGACATCCACCCAGCGGGGCGGGTGGTTGCGGTTTGTTACACCAGAATGGAAACCTTTGAGGGAGCTTTTGGGAATCCGCATACGTCCCTGCTCCCTTTGCACCAAAGGGGGACCGTGCCGTCTGGCGCGCTGGCGCTCGCCTGTCCTCCATTGCGTCACCCTTGACTCCCGAGACTAGGCCTTGCATAGAGATTTTTGCTGCTCCAGAGGGGGCCTGAGGATGCCCCTCCCTTGCCGGTCCTGGCGTTGCTCCTCCTCGCAAGGCTGGGGACCTCGCGAGGGCCTTATCTTGAGTGAGGCCATGCCCGACCATGTTTGGTAGACGAAGATGTCCATGCCCTGGGCCGCAGGCAAGCAGGTCTAGGTACCCCTATTCCCAGAACACCGACAGTAGCCCCCGGGCCCAAGGCGCGCTCGAGATGGCTTACGGGCGAAGCCTGATGGTCGGCCCGAAGCATCGCGGGCCCTAGACACCTGCGAGCCAAGCTTCATACGCTGTAATCCGAGGAACTGTCACCCCTTTCTCCTCCGCACCAGACCTGCCACCACCTGTTCTGCCGAGTCCTTCAGGATACGCCATCAAGCCTCCTTCATCTCCCATCGATTCCACTGTGTGTTCTACTTCCTTGCGGGGCTCTTTGCCTTACCGTCAAGTCCCCAGACGCACGCCGCGTCGCCTTCTCCCCTCTCCTCCCCTTTTTGCTATGTCTCCGAAGAAGGGGGAAAGCAAGGGCTTGAGGGGACCGATGACCGCATCGGCGCCCAAGCCCGTGCTAGAGCGGTCATCGGTGGTGAACTTGGAGGGGTTGGAGAAGGTACAGCTGGTGGTTGCCGCCGGCTCCAACGAGTGAGGGGCCACCAAGATCTGGCCTAGTTCGTAGCCTCGGGGCGAGCTGGCGGACACCATCACCCCCTTCATATCTCCGCCCTCCTGTCAGGCGTGCTACCGCCATTCTCAAGCTTCCTTTCCACTGTGCTCTCTCATTACCAGATCCACGCTCTCCATCTTGACCCTGGATCCCTTGTCCTCCTTTCGGCCTTCGCATTCCTGTGTGAGGCCTTTGTTGTTGTCTTCCCCTCTGTGGCCTTGCTGCACCACTTCTTATGGGGTACACTATTCCGAGTGTGTGTCATTGAGGCCAGCAGACGCATCGGCCCAGGGGGCCCTGAGGGGTTCCTGGGAAACTGAGGGGTTCCGGCAGCAATGGGTGTATGTCAACGCCATCGGGGCCGAAACTTGGTACCAACTCCCGCTGGCCCCCATAGTGCTGAATCATGGATGGAGACACGAGGAGCTCGCCGATCCAGGGCTCGCACGGGTCCTAGCTAGGCTGGCGAGGTTGAAGCAGGCGGGCGTGACTATGGCAATGGTGGTGCGGGAGTTTATGCGTCGGCGAATTGCTCCCCTTCATTGCCATGCCCGCCCGATGTGGGCCTTCAACGGTCCCCGTGACCTAATGAGGATCGAGATCCAGTCTCTTTCTCCTAACGTCTTATGCAAGCTTCTCTGCCGCCTGACTGGTGGTGAGCCTGACGAGCTTCCTTGGGACGGCCTCCCCTTGTACAACTACAAGATCCGGGAATCTCTCGCCGCGGAGATGTCGCGCTACAACGAGTGGCGACTCCTCCCTCCAGAGGGGTGCAGCCTCATGATGCCTCTTTCCTGGGGCCCTGGGCCTCCGAGGACTTGGGGGACGCCGCACTCTCCGCGGCTGGGGAAGGGCGCCCTTCGTCCCCAAACCGGGCCGAAGTTGTGGGCAACGTTCCGCCGATGGTGAAGGTCACGGTCTCCGTCGCGGAGTACCCATCTCCGGTCGTCGGGTCATCGTCCCCTGGCCCTCGCGCCGGCTAGAAGAGGAAAGCGCCCCAGGGCAGCCGCTCCTCGATGCCTTGGGCGCCGGTGAAGAGGAAGTGGATCGCATAGAGGAGTAAGTGCCTCCACCTTATTTGGCCTTTTTCTTCGACGTCCTTCTCCCGAGCTTCCATTTTGCAGGCTCCCTACACGAGACGGCAAGGGCGGGTCGATGCCGCCCGTGCCTACAGCCGCCGGGCTCCTCGCGGTCTCCTCTCCTACAGCTAGCGGGGCCAGGTCCGCGGAGGCGCTCCTACCCGAGCCTGTTCGGCCGTCTTGTGGCCTCGCGCGCGAGCCCCCGCAACCCTTCTTGCCCATGGCTCCAGCTTCCCAGATTGGTGCCACTCCCCTTGCGAGTGGCTTTCCTTGGGGTCGCGTCACGCATCGTCCTAGGACCCCCCTTGCTCAGTGACGCGGGGTCCTAGGGGTCGTGTCCCTCTTCCAGAGTGCCTGGGCAGGAGCCCCCAACCCCTGAGCACATGTTTGGGCTAGGTGGCCATTCGCGCGCTTCCCTCGTTCGCCCTGGGGAAGGTGTGAGTTCTGGTTGGCCCCTCGAGCCTATCGACGCCTAGGGTACCTTGCCGTGGGATTTGCTCCGTACCGCGACGGACGCGCTAAGGCACTTGGGGTGGGGCTCACCAACAACGATGCTCGCTTGGAGGTGGAGCGCCAACGCCTCGCATAGAGATGGCACCAGCTTGAGGTCGTCTTGAACTTTGGCCGCCTGTTGTGGGAATGCGCCCACTCGAAGGCCGAGGAGTCCCTTGCCTCGGCGGTGGAGGCCTGTGAATGAGCCCTTGCCGAGGCTCAGAGGCCTACTATCGGTGCAAGGCCTCCGAGGAACGCCTCAGGGAGCTTCAGGCCTTACGCCAACCTTGAAAAGCAGATCCAAATGCAGAACGCAACTCTTGAGGGCTCGTCCCCCGAGGCCCTCTCTGCAACCGTTGGCCCCTGTGCGCCTGCCGACTCGTTGGTGTTGGAGGCGCTGGAGCAAAGCCTGGAGCAGGAGAGGCTGGAGGTGAGGGAATGCCAGGCATCGCTTGCCGAAGAGTCCCTTGCCTCCCGCTAGGCGAGGCTCCAAGAGGAGGTTGACAACAGGGTGGCTGAGGCTTGGCGCTCCCTTGTCCGAGAATACCACGCGAAGTTGCAGCTCAAGGAGTCCCGATTTTCCGAGCGGTGAGATTCTGTGAAAGGTGAGGCTAAGGACCTCGAGAAAAGGTTCGGCCAGGAGGAAGGGCGTCGGCGCTCCACGATGGACGCTCAAGCCGCCGCCAAGCCGAGCTGGCCTTTCTTCATAAGCAAGTAAGTGGCATGGCTTCCCCTCAGAAGAAGACTTCGAACGAGGCGGCCCAGGCTAGCGACTTCCAGCATATGCGCTCCCAGATGTTCCAGTCCCTCGAAGGAAGGGCCAAGTGGGCTCTGGACGACATCTGTGGTGCGAGCATCCCGAGCCCCTTGGTTCCGAATGACGCTGGGTACCTGGACTTCTTCTCCAAGGTCATGGAGCGCCTCGAAGGGGGTGTGGAGAAGACCCACACGCTGGTGAAGGAGAAGAGCCATGACCTCCTCGCGTAGGCGACCTCGTGCATCTTTAGCCACCTCCTTCGTCTTGACCCGCACTTCGATTTCTAGGCGGTGCTTGGTCCCATGCCTGAGTCGACCCGCGCTGCCTGCGTCGATCGGGTCAAGGACCATGTGGACGACCTGCTGACGGAGCTTTCTTCTGATGAAGCGTAGGGTCGTGCTTGAGTAGGGACGCACTGGGCTGTCGCCGGGTGGCGGCGACGAGAGTTCTAGCAACGGCGCGCCCCCCTCGGGAGCCTCCTTGGGTTCCTGGCAGGGTTATGCATTTGGCCTAGTGGCAACTTTAATGTATTTTGTAAATAACCTTAAATGTGTTCCTTGATGACGAGGTGGGTAGTGCCATGCTTCCTTCGATCTAGGGTTGCTGCCGATTCGGTTGCCGCGCTTGCGGGGCGGTGACTACCTTGTTTGCGCCGCTCGGCGGAACCGGGTTGTCCGGATAACCCATGGTTCCATCTAGGACGCTTCCTCCTTGCTGGTAGGATGGATTGTGGGCCCTTTCGCCACTCTACGCCTATAGGTCCCAGTCCCGCACATTTCCCCACCACCGCTAGGTTCAACCGGAAACCGAGGACGCACTTCGCGGGGCGAGGCCCCGACACTCCTGATGCCGACGGGAAACTAAGGACGACATCACGGGGTCAAGTGGCTTTATGACCGGTAAGGCTCCTGAGGCGTGCTGCTCAGGAGCCCACCTTGACGCTCAAACCTATCACAACCTTTGTTTGTATCACCTTGTTATGTTTGGATTTATAAAATTTGGAGCCAATTACAACTTTTTCAATGCTTGTGCTTGTTTGAATTGTTGCTTGTTTGATTGTTGAGTGTAGTATATGGCAATCTTAGATTCTATCCCTCTCCATACTCATCTTACTTGACCCAAACCTCTTGCCCAATGATCATGCCATGTGAATAGTGCCCAAAACTATTTTTTATCAAATTTTGTTTTGACCAAAAATGATTTAATCGGATTAGGTTTTCAGAAACCCCTGAGTTGAGGTTTGCACTACAAGCCCTCAAATTGGGTGGATCCTTCTTCCCCACAGGCTTTATTTCAAACCTACTATATTTATGACTTCCCCAAACCACCAGATATTAATTTTAAAAATTATTTTAATATTTTATTTAAAGGCTTTTTGTCGGGACCCCGATCCTAAGTCATATGATTCCATACTGTAACAAGCCACATCACTTTGCGGCCTCACGCACGGTACTCCACGGCTGCCACCTTACCTTGGCCGGGACCGTTTGCGTCTTTTGGCTCACGTATGTGAACATGTCGCTAGCAATCACACAACAAAGAACCCGGGCCGACATAACTAATCATAGAACCCAAGTGGCACATCTGTATGGAAACAGGCATACATAACCCAGCAATGCAGGTGTCGGTCTCAAGCGTGTGTAGACGAGTCGTAGCAAGTTACAAGGACTCCATTACGTCGCGAGACACGAATGTCATCACTGCACGTAGACGAGTCGTAACACGCTATAGGGACTCCATTACACTGCGAAACATTTCCCCGAAGGGACAGACACAGCAGCAAAGAAGGATACATGCCAGTCAATCAATGTGTCCGGAGTAGTAGCAAGCTACCATGGCCCGGTGGAAGCACAAAGAGGCAGTTTCCCGTAAAGAGTACTACTAAAGGCACACAACTAGGTGTCGGATCCCATACATACCGTTGCACGTCACACGTACGCACGACATGCCCGATATGCATAGATACAACCATGGCATCACAACATAACCATACAATAACATGACTTTTATTTAAGAGGCTCAGAAGAGCCTTGCATAATATGTTCATACAGATAGGGGTCACATGACCCGACACTCAAGTCATACAAACATAGTCTTACAAACCAGCGGAAACTAAAGCTGTCTGGGTACAGACGGCAGAATATAAAAGAGGCACATGGCCTGACTATCTACAACCCACCACACGGGCAAGATCGTAGCTGGGACACCAGCTATTCGGCATCGTCAACGTCTAGATAGAACCGACCTGATGGGTCCTGGTTTTCCTCTGCAGCATTAATTAAGCAAGGATGAGTACAATCGTACTCGGCAAGTCTTTAAAACAGACCTAGTCTATTTATGCTCATGTATCAACAAAGGGGTGGTGGAGTTTATGCAGAAAGCCAGCTTTGACATGGCTAACCTACACTACTCAGATTTAAACTCTTTGTTACAATTTTATCTATCGCACGCGAGTCCACTAACTCCATCACAATACACCACCATGGACTCACCTTCCCCTTCCGGAAGAGTGCCATCCACGGTACTCACACTTGTCTTGAGAATTTTAGAAGTATCCATTTGATTATCTATGAACAACATAAGTTCTCCAAGTAGTCCATATACGCGGACGCGGCTATTCGAATAGTTTCATAACCCTGCAGGGGTGTACTTCTTCACACACGCTCTCGCCAGTTATCGCTGTGTGCCATAAACCATGCACCTCGGCAACCTTCAAGCGGATGCCCAGCGAGGGAGTCGGCCACGACCGTCAATCACATAAGACCTCTAGTCCAGGCTACCGCCTATTTGAGACTGACCCGCATGGAAGTCCGGCCGAAGTTTCCACTACGGTCCCAAACGATGTGCACAGGGTTCCCAAGTCCACCATTCGGGTGACCCTTGGTACACCGTGCCACTGCCTACCGTGTCGTAACCCACCCCGGGGGTCAGCGCTATGCACGGCCTCCAGCATGCTATAAACACCAAAAACTACTTGCAAAACCTGGACCAAAGACTAAGCGACTGATAAGTGGAGCGGGGTCATATTTCAGGGCCCAACATGTGGTAGTATCTCGTCTTGGATCACAAACACGGAACCCAGTTCCTAACAACGGTCCCAATGAGACAACCCGCTATGTACTCCTACATAGCCTCTCATCGCTACCTTTTACCAAAACGGTTTCATTATGAGCTCATCACATCAGAACATCACAGTTTCACTCTGGTTCATCACTCAGATGAATTAGACCTGACACAACTCTAATCATAGCAGCATGGCATGAAGGTAAGCTAAGCACATCACATCACAAGCATCTACCAGGTATGCTAGGTTGCATGGTTTAGCTATTTACTCTGACAAGATCAGGTCATGCAGAAGATTAGGTTCATCTACCGTGTATGACTGTCATGTAGCAATGTCCTAGTGCAATGAACAAGAGCAGGAGCGAGAGGGCGGGATGTTATCGAAATGATCAATGGGGTTGCTTGCCTTGCTGGGAAGCGGAGGGATTCTCTCCTTTGTCGGGGTACGGAGTAGTATCGTCCGGATTCGGACCTACCGCAATGCAGATAAGAACAATCAATACAAGCAGATGCAACAATATGATGCATGAACATGGCATGATAGTATGCTTGGATGAGTTAATGTATCTAGTGATCATGTCAATTTGAAATGTATTTGAATATAGGTTCAAAGTTGTTCTCATTTCAAATTCCATATATTGACCTAATGCTAAAATGTCCAGGTTCACCTATTTAGGTTGCTCTATCATGCATGAGGATAGCACCATTGGATTCATTGGATTTTTCTGATAAATTTTCATATATAAATTATTTTCATCTGAGTTACAGATTAATTTATATGATTTTTCAAAGTTTTAAATAATTTCTGGAATTATTTTTAAATAAGAAATTTGACTTATTGCATCAGCATGATGTCATGATGACATCAGCTGGTCAGCTGACTCGGCCCAGAGTCAAACCTGACATGTGGGGTCCACATGTCAGAGTCTGGTTAGATTAACTAACTAATTAAAATTAATCCTAACTAATTGACAAACCTGGGCCCACTTGTCAGTGTCTGATTAGATTAATTAATTTAATTAATTAAGTTTGAATTAAACTGAAATTAGCCAGGGGCTGGCCCCACCTGTCAGGGGTCAACCCCCGTGGTCAAACCGACCAGAGCCACCGGCGACGAGCCGCCGGTGACTCCAGAGACGGCGGAGGGGATCGGGTTTCCTCCTCCGGTGACCAAATGGACGGTGGAGGGCACCAAACTGATCTACGCACATGCGCGCGTCCATTCCGACCCTTCCCTAGAGCAGAGGTGGTCGGAATTGGCGCCGGCGATGAGCTTGGCGGCGGCCGGAGCTCGGACGAGCACGGGCTCGTCGAGCCAGAACTCGAACGGGGCATCCGAGACCTCCAGAGGCTTCCTGGAAGCCTCCTGAGCATGATGGCGCGCTCAGAAACTAGCTTGGGTCGCCACGACGGCAACCACGACCTCACCGGCGGCGGGGAGCTTTCGGGCTCAAGGGGGATCGGTGCTATGCGGCTCAAATCAAGGGGGAAAAGAGGGGAAAAGAACCGGGGGCTCACGACGAGTGTAGTGGCGTCAACGGCTGGCTCGGGGAGGACCTGGAACGGCGGCGACCTTCGAATTCTTCTCCGGCGACCCGAGGAGGAAGACAGGGGCGCAACGGCGATAGAAGCCCTCCGGCGATGCGTGGCTCGTTTGGGAGGAAGAAGAGGTCCAGGCGGTCCTTTGGGCTGGCTGAGGCGGGACGGGGGTTGGCTAGAACGTCGGCGACGAGCTCGGAAAGCTCTCGGCCATGGCGGGGACAGAGGGAAAGAATGGCGAGGGAGAGAGAGCGCGGCGACGGGAGAGAGGGAGAAGATTCGGGGCGGCCACACGACGTGCTCGGGAGGATGCCACGGCAGCCAGGAGAGCAGGGAGGAGGTGGAGGCCTCGCCGGTGCCGCGCGACACTTCGCCTCTGCCTACTGGCAGAGGTTGAAGATGACCGCTTGGCCCTGGTGGGCTGGGCCATCTCCTTCCTGGGCCAGGTATACTTCTTCTGGCTTTTTTTTAATTCTGTTTTCTGCTTTCTAACATTTGTTTTATTTCTTTGCAGATCCAAATAACTTTTCAAAATGACCCACATATTTTCTAAATTGAAGTTTGAATATTCCAAACTTATAATAACAGTTTCAGATTATTTTGAAAACAGTGATAATGATATTTGCTTTATTTATCATTTTCCAGGGACTTAAACCATTAATTCAAATTATTTTAAATGTTCAAATAATTCAAATGGCCCCTGGTATATCCATGTCCCTAATTATCAGACATAGGGGACATTTTTGATGGGCATTTTGGATTTGTTGAAATTTCATTTATCTGGAATTTCTTTAATTCATGAATGCTTGGGGTTTCTTTTCTTTCTCCCTATTTCATATTGATGCAATGATGATGATGATGATGCAAACACCTTGCTAGCCTATGACACTTGCTAGGGTTGTGACAAGTCACCCACACTCAAAAGAATCTCGTCCCAAGATTTTGAAGTCGTCGGAAAGAGCGCGGGGTACTCTAGTCGAAGACGATCTTCTCTTTCCCATGTCGCCTCCTTTTCGGAATGATGCGACCACTGAACTTTAAGAAACTTGATGTTCCGACGCCGAGTGGTACGCTCAGCCTGGTCGAGAATACAAACGGGGTATTCTCGGTATGAAAGGTTATCTTGGAGATCAAGCGTTTCGTGGTCCACTTCTCGGACAGGGTCCAAAAAACAACGCCTGAGTTGAGAGACGTGGAAGACATCATGAACTTTGGAAAGATGCGGTGGAAGTTCCAATTGGTAGGCAACCTCTCCTCATTTAGCAAGAATGCGAAAAGGTCCAATGTAACGAGGAGCCAACTTGCCCTTGATACCGAATCGATGGGTACCCTTCAAAGCTGTAACCCGAAGGTAAGCCTTCTCGTCAACTCCATAAGTCACAGACTTATGATGGCGATCATATTGACTCTTTTGACGGGATTGGGCTATTTTCAACTTTTCACGAATAATGCGAACTTGCTCCTCTGCATCCTGGATCATGTCCGGACCAAAGAGTTGCCTCTCTCCGGTTTCTGACCAGTTAAGAGGTGTTCGGCATTTTCGTCCATAGAGAACTTCAAAAGGGGCTTTGCCCAAGCTTGATTGATAACTATTGTTATAAGCAAATTCGGCAAATGGAAGGCATTTCTCCCAATTCATACCGAAAGATATAACACAAGCTTGAAGCATATCTTCAAGAATTTGATTGACTCGCTCAACTTGACCACTTGATTGAGGATGGAAAGCAGTGCTAAAGGCTAGATGAGTCCCCATGGCAGTTTGAAAACTTTCCCAAAATCGAGAAGTAAAAATACTTCCACGGTCTGAGTTAATCTCCAAGGGAACACCATGAAGAGAAACTATTCGAGAAACGTATAACTTCGCTAGCTGACTAGCAGTAATGCTTTCCCGAACAGGAAGAAAATGAGCCACTTTGGAAAGGCGGTCAATGACTACAAATATAGCATTGTTCCCTCTCTTAGTCCTGGGAAATCCGGTGATGAAATCCATACCGACCTTATCCCATTTCCATTCAAGAATAGCTAAAGGTTGAAGGGTGCCAGCAGGCCTTTGATGCTCTGCCTTCACACGACGACAAACGTCGCAGTTAGTAACATACTGAGCAATTTCTCTCTTCATCCTAGTCCACCAGAACCTCTGGCGTAGGTCCTGATACATTTTGGTACTACCCGGATGAATTGTGAGAGGAGAATCATGAGCCTCCTTAAGAATCAGCTGCCTGAGATATTGGCTCTTGGGAACCACTAAACGGCCCTGAAAGAGCACTACACCTTGATCATCTGTAGAGAAGTCCTTAGCGAGACCGCTAACGAGGTTCTCTTTGATCCGGGAAATTCCCTTATCACGCTTTTGGCCAGCTATGATTTGATCCTTAAGAGTAGGTTTCGCCACCAAGTTGGATAGGAATCCTTGAGGAACAATGTGGAGATTCAACTTCCGAAATTCCTCATGGAGAAGGGGTTGACCCTGTTGTAACATCAAATTGTTACAATAGGACTTACGACTTAGTGCATCAGCCATGACATTGGCTTTTCCCGGGGTGGAAGTTATCCCTAAGTCGTAGTCTGTAATCAACTCTACCCACCGTCTTTGCCTGAGATTCAAATCCGGCTGGGTGAAGATATATTTTAGACTTTGGTGATCAGTGTATATCTCGCAATGATTACCCATAAGGTAATGTTGCCATGTTTTCAGTGCATGGACTACAGCTGCAAGCTCAAGATCATGTGTGGGATAATTATCCTCATGTGGACGCAACTATCGAGATGCATATGCAATCACATGACGATCTTGCATGAGGATGCAACCTAATCCTTGTCGCGAGGCAT
The DNA here is from genome assembly GCA_022496015.1 of Hordeum marinum. NCBI lineage: Eukaryota > Viridiplantae > Streptophyta > Magnoliopsida > Poales > Poaceae > Hordeum > Hordeum marinum. Next base: position 277,223,805 of record CM039672.1, on the reverse strand, counting down.
CGCAATAGATAATAAAGTCCTTAGAAAAATCTGGTGGCACCAGAACAGGAGTAGAGGTCAGTCGTCTTTTCAACTCCTGAAAACTATGCTCACATTGTGGGGTCCACTCGAACTTCTTATCTTTCTTGAGGAGTTCAGTCAGAGGTTTCGCAACCTTGGAGAAGTTCTCAACAAAGCGGCGACAATAGCTCGCTAGGCCAAGGAAACTCCGAATTTGCTTAACCGATTCAGGTTGACTCCAATCAAGGACGTCCTGAACTCTCTCGGGATTGATAGCAATACCTTTGCCAGAGATTACGTGACCTAGATAGGTCACTTCTGGCAACCAGAATTCACACTTGGAGAATTTGGCATATAGGCGGTGCTCTCGAAGTTTCATCAATACCAGCCTTAGATGCTCGGCATGTTCTTGTTCGTTCTTTGAGTAAATGAGTATGTCATCGAGATAAACCACGACGAATTTATCCAAATACTCCATGAAGATCGAATTCATCAGTCGAGAGAAGGTGGCTGGGGCATTGGTTAAACCGAAGGACATGACGGTGTACTCGTATTGGCCATAACGAGTGACAAAAGCCGTTTTAGGAATGTCCCCGTTTCTAATCCTGATTTGATGGTATCCTAACCTCAAATCCATTTTGGAAAAGATAGAGGATCCAGCGAGTTGATCATACAAATCGTTGATCCTGGGGAGCGGATACTTGTTCTTGATAGTGACCAAATTCACTGGTTGGTAATCCACAACCATCTGATCCGATCCATCCTTCTTCTTAACGAAGAGGACGGGGCAAGCCCAAGGAGAAGAACTAGGATGAATGAAACCTTTCTTCAAAGCTTCATCGAGTTGGGTTTTTAGCTCGGCTAGTTCTAAGGGTGCCATCTTATAGGGTCTTCTGGCTATTGGGACTGTCCTTGGAATAAGTTCTATTACAAACTTGACATCTCTGACAGGTGGAATTCCTGGCAGTTCTTCTGGAAAGACATCCGGAAAATCACGGACTACCGGAATATCTTCTAGTTCAGGGAGAAGGCTAGCATTTAGGGAATATAGTTGGCGCTTGGTTGTTCGAGTAGAGACATTAACTATCTCTCCCGAGGGATGTGTAAGTTGAACATTCCTAGAATGAGTATCAATCTTGGCATAGTGGGCTTTCATCCAATCCATACCTAGAATGATATTGATGTCCGAAGACTTAAGAGCTATCAAGGATGCTAGGAATACTAGTCTATCCACCAGAATTTCATTGTCATGGCTCATTCTAGAAGTTTGCCATTTTGATCCAGGAGTCTGAACTACTAAAGGAGTGGGCATGTCACAGAAAGACATGTTATGCAACTGTGCATAACTTTCTGAGATGAATGAATGAGATGCCCCCGTATCAAATAGAACAGATGCTGGATGGCTATTAACAAGAAGCATACCTAAAATGACATCAGGGTCTTCAAGAGCTTCTTCAGCAGACACGTAGTTAACTCGCCCACGGCCAGGAGTTGGCTTCACATAGAAGGCTTTCCCTGGTTTTCCGCGTCTAGCGGGCTTGGCATTGTTCTGGGGACATTCACGAGCATAATGTCCCGGTTCTCCACACTTGTAGCATACCACTGTAGCACGTGGGGCAACATTTGCTTGCGGTCCTCCAAATGGTCTGGGTGGAGGGTTGGACTGAACTGGACGAGGTGCCTGGAAGGATGGCCTCGCAGTGTACCTTGCCGACATAGCTGCATTGGGTACCCATATTCGGCGTTTGTTGGGTCCCTAACCCGATGCAGGGTTGAAGTCACGGTTATGCCTCCTCGTGGCCTCGTAGTCAGTCTGTACGGACTCAGCATTGATAGCTTTATTGACGAGAGCTTGAAAGGTGGTGCACTCATGTAGACGAAGATCTCGACGAAGCTCAGCATTTAGTCCCTTGCGGAACCTAGCTTGCTTCTTGGCATCGGTTGAGACCTGGAGCATAGCGAGCAAGGTTTCCAAACTCGCGGCTGTATGCATCCACTGACAATCTGCCCTGGGTGAAGGCGCAGAATTCCTCTCTTTTGCGGTCCATCAGCCCTTCCGGGATGTGATGGAGACGAAATGCGGCGCTAAACTCTGCCCAGGTTGGTGCAGGTCCTTGGGGACGCCTAGCTTCATAGCTTTCCCACCACAGGTTGGCGGGTCCCTCTAGGAAGTATGTCGCAAAGGTCACCTTGTTGGCCTCTGAAACATTTGCAGCTCGAATCTTGCGTGACATACTGGTCAGCCAATCATCCGCATCGAGGGGATCGATCGAGTGATGGTACTTAGGCGGACACAGTTTAATGAAGTCACCAAGTGACACTCCATCATGGTGATCATTGCGGGGAACACGAGCGGTGTTCTTTTCAATCCTCTCCAACAGCCTGTTGGTCTCCCTCTTATTCCTTTCAGCTTCTAGCATCACCTCCGCTAGAGATGGTGCTCGTGGCAGCTCTTCTTGCCTTGGCTGGCTACTCTCGCCTTGCTCATGAGCATGCATGGGGTTGTTCCTGGTTGACACCATCCTGAGGAAAACAATCCATAGCTTAGACATGGGGAACAAGAACTCTAGGACATGAATTAGGAAATGCACCGATCAACATGGCATGTAGGATAAACACCAATCAACATGGTAAAACAACTACCATATGAACATTAGGTTTCATACACACCATGACTTAGTTCAGTACAAACCCAAGCTGAAAACAACTACGGAGAGATGACACAACTCATCGGAGGCATTAAAAGCATCCTATACATTATCTATCTACACCTCCGGAACTCAACTCTCAACCTTGATCATATCCCACAAGACACCAAGACTGTGGCGATACGTCTACTATCATACTAGGTCTAGCATCCACACACTCAAACATCACCGTAGAATGCCTCGTAAAGGTTACCCCCATGACCTAGGAGCTGAACCTGCGGATCTGGAAACACTCTAGCCTGGGATCCCTGGAAACCATAAGGACACGGGTGTGGCCTTGGTCCCCTTGTCGGTGGCAACAGCGGTCCTCGAAGAGGGGTGATGCCTCCAACATCAGGCCAGTCTACGTGTGCTGGCAAATGTGTCCGCGATGGAGTCAGCATCTCCATATCTCCATAACCTGTCTGCACGACAGGTGCCAACTGCGTCAAAGCTGTCCAAAGACGGGCACGGGTAGCATAGAGCTCCATGCGTAGGGCACGTGCATCACGGTCCCTATTCTCCAACATCTGAGCGGTCACCTGCAGTCTAGGGTCTTCATTAGAATGATCAGAATAGGCTGCACTGAGATATCCATCCTCTCCTCCCATGGAAGCAGGAACATCGTAGAACTCCGTGTTCTGAAGCAGACCATGGTGAAACCTCATAATAGTCAGCATAGTATAGGCGGCTTCCTGAACTGCCATATCTATGGTAACTCCCAATCCATGAGTCCAGTGAAGCGGCTCTGCAGCTCCAGGATATGAAGGGTATATCCTAACAGTACACAGATACTGACTCTGGTTGAAATCTCGGTACTGCTCCTCCACGGTATACTCCGGGTACCAACGATATCCCGCCTCCATCATCACTCTAACCAACATGGCCGTGTGACCCGGCCCATCGATGCACCTGGTCAGACGGACCACCTGACGGAAAGGGCGGAATGGCATCTGAGACAGAGGATGATGCAAAGATATTAGAGATCCTAGCAGAAATCGGACAGCATAACGGCTAGAATTGCTCAACAAATTTTTTGAGACAATTGAAAAGAGATTGGAAAGGCATAACCACTCGACTATCTAGACTCAAATCTCTTCTCCCTCTGTATGTCACACCAACAACGCTAAAATAATCCCACTTACTCACAAACAAGCTAGTTATTAGTCCATGGCTAGTAACTCGTCATCCTAAGCAATAGATGAGGATCCTAGTTCCTATCCCCGTAGAAAAGATGATAATGACCCAGCATAGAATAACTTGGGAAGAGGAGTAAAAAGAGCCTTACTTTCCCTTCCACAATCAATTCCCCTACTTATCTATGGTGTTTCTAGACTCAACTTCGACCGGTTTGGCTTGGTAGTCCTACAGTCAGTCAGGCTCTGATACCAACGCTGTCGGGACCCCGATCCTAAGTCATATGATTCCATACTGTAACAAGCCACATCACTTTGCGGCCTCACGCACGGTACTCCACGGCTGCCACCTTACCTTGGCCGGGACCGTTTGCGTCTTTTGGCTCACGTATGTGAACATGTCGCTGGCAATCACACAACAAAGAACCCGGGCCGACATAACTAATCATAGAACCCAAGTGGCACATCCGTACGAAAACAGGCATACATAACCCAGCAATGCAGGTGTCGGTCTCAAGCGTGTGTAGACGAGTCGTAGCAAGTTACAAGGACTCCCTTACGTCGCGAGACACGAATGTCATCACTGCACGTAGACGAGTCGTAACAGGCTACAGGGACTCCATTACACTGCGAGACATTTCCCCGAAGGGACAGACACAACAGCAAAGAAGGATACATGTCAGTCAATCAATGTGTCTGGAGCAGTAGCAAGCTACCATGGCCCGGTGGAAGCACAAAGAGGCAGTTTCCCGTAAAGAGTACTACTAAAGGCACACAACTAGGTGTCGGGTCCCATACATACCGTTGCACGTCACACGTACGCACGACATGCCCGATATGCATAGATACAACCATGGCATCACAACATAACCATACAATAACATGACTTTTATTTAAGAGGCTCAGAAGAGCCTTGCATAATATGTTCATACAGATAGGGGTCACATGACCCGGCACTCAAGTCATACAAACATAGTCTTACAAACCAGCGGAAACTAAAGCTGTCTGGGTACAGACGGCAGAATATAAAAGAGGCACATGGCCTGACTATCTACAGCCCACCACACGGGCAAGATCGTAGCTGGGACACCAGCTATTCGGCATCGTCAACGTCTAGATAGAACCCACCTGATGGGTCCTGGTTTTCCTCTGCAGCATTAATTAAGCAAGGATGAGTACAATCGTACTCAGCAAGTCTTTAAAACAGACCTAGTCTATTTATGCTCATGTATCAACAAAGGGGTGGTGGAGTTTATGCAGAAAGCCAGCTTTGACTCATGGCTAACCTACACTACTCAGATTTAAACTCTTTGTTACAATTTTATCTATCGCACGCGATTCCACTAACTCCATCATAATACACCACCATGGACTCACCTTCCCCTTCCGGAAGAGTGCCATCCACGGTACTCAGACTTGTCTTGAGAATTTTAGAAGTATCCATTTGATTATCTATGAACAACATAAGTTCTCCAAGTGGTCCATATCCGCGGACGCGGCTATTCGAATAGTTTCATAACCCTGCAGGGGTGTACTTCTTGACACACGCTCTCGCCACTTATCGCTGTGTGCCATAAACGATGCACCTCGGCAACCTTCAAGCGGATGCCCAGCGAGGGAGTCGGCCACGACCGTTAATCACATAAGACCTCTAGTCCAGGCTACCGCCTATTTGAGACTGACCCGCATGGAAGTCCGGCTGAAGTTTCCACTACGGTCCCAAACGATGTGAGCAGGGTTCCCAAGTCCACCATTCGGGTGACCCTTGGTACACCGTGCCACTGCCTACCGTGTCGTAACCCACCCCGGGGGTCAGCGCTACGCACGGCCTCCAGCATGCTATAAACACCAGAAACTACTTGCAAAACCTAGACCAAAGACTAAGCGACTGATAAGTCGAGCGGGGTCATATTTCAGGGCCCAGCATGTGGTAGTATCTCGTCTTGGATCACAAACACGGAACCCAGTTCCTAACAACGGTCCCAATGAGACAACTCGCTATGTACTCCTACATAGCCTCTCATCGCTACCTTTTACCAAAACGGTTTCATTATGAGCTCTGGAGCACGCTACAATGTCGACAGGCACTGTAGCCATTACCCACTGCATGGCCCCAACCACCTTGAGCGCCCCCCTCTCGCCAGATGGTCAGCCTCGGCGTCTGCAACATGCCGCCCCTTGTCCCCCTCCTCTCTATCCCTCCTCGCACACGTCGCGGCCGCCCGAGCCGGCCAACCGCAAAGCTCACACATGCGCGCTCCCCTTCCTCTCTCTCCTCTCCCCCTCAGCCTAGACCAACCCCGCGAGCACCGTAGACGTGCCCTTGCCCCCTCTGCTCGACTCTGGCCCCGGCCCCGAGCTCGGTGGACCACCGGGCGCCCATATAAGAGCCTCTCGGGCCTCTCTCTCTCTCCCCTCTAGTGTCTGTCTCCACTCCCCAGCAGCACTCCTGTGCCCCCTGGAGAGCCCCCAATGCCTCTGTGCTCGGGATCGAGCCGAGGACCGTTGCGGCCACCTCATCATTGATCTCCGGGTACAGAGCCCCTCTAGTCCTCCCTCCTCTTCGGTTGCTCCTCCCTTGCACCTCTGATGCTTTCCCCCTTCTCCCTGTCCATTTTGTAGCACGGGGCGGCCCCGACAACCTTCTCCCAAAGCTCCCTCCGCCGCAAGTGCTCGCCGCCGGCGATTCCGACCGCCTGAGACGCCCCCTCGACCTTCCTTGGAATGGCGACTCTGTCCCGAGCCCATTCCTGCCGCCGCCTGCCATCGCCATGCCCCGTATCGTCACCGGTGAGCGCCTCCCCTTCTCTGCCCCAAGGTGGGAGAAGGATCCGACAGGTGGGACCCACCTGTCGGCCTCTCTATCCCCCTTGCGGTTGCAGATAGTCGGGCCCCGCGCATCAGGTTTGAACCTGGTCGCGGCAAGGCTGGCTGGCTGGCCAGCTGGGCCGGCCCAACTGCTGGCCGCCTCTGGTCCAGGGCACAATGCCCTTTTCTTTTTCCTTTTTATTTTTCCTTCCGTTTCCAAAAATCCCAAAGATCTGAAAATATTTCCAAACCCAATAATTTTTCCAACTAAATTCTTAGAATATTCCATAGAATTTATTAGTGCCACTTGTAAAAAAAATTGAAAACCTTTTTTGTATTGTTTCAATTTAAAACCCCTATTTGGCATTATTAGCCCTTGTTTTAATTATTTTTGAAAACCTTTTTAACTTCAAAGTCTTAAACAAATAATTTTAGTATGACCTTTAGTATTTATCAGAATAGGGTAGCGTTTTGCTATTAGCTTTGTGTGCTCTGTTTTTGTGTGATGCTTATTTTTATCGCTTTTATTCGCGATGATAGATTGCGCTATTAACGAGGGAGTTGGATCCGAAGACTTTGAAGACCCAGAAGACTCTGTTGAGCCAGGCAAGCAGCCCTTTGACCATGTTAAGAAACCATTTTCATTGCAAGACATATAGCACTTTACTTTTGTTATACTTGATCGTGTGGAGTAGTGGCCCCTCCGGTGGGTTGCTTCCGATACTTATGTCGTTGACACTTGCATCGTGCATGACCCTACCACCTTATGAGGGTTTTGTGGGTGGGTGTAGATAGGATGCTAGTAGATGCTATGCAAGTGGGATCGGGATTATGCATGGTGATGGGAACACAAATGATTTCAAAGATTTTTCGAAAACCCCGTCGGGTGCCACTAATGCCCGAGGGAGATGATGATGAGTTGGGTAACCACTTGAGAAACAAGTGGTGTACCGGAGCAAGTGAGTATGTGTTTTTGAAAACGGAGAGTTTTAAGGTCTGCTAACCGTCCCAACCTTACATGCACAACCACGATACCCCTTATGGGATGGGGCTTTGTTGATTACATTGGTGGGTACTGGCAAGGAGCCCGCATTACTATTGGAGAGAGTGGAGTGGTCACTCTCGATATAGGATCGTGTCGGTATGGACTATCATGCGCTATCTTCACAGACACCAGGCACACCGTTGGTCCCTGCATGGATGATACGAGTGATGTACATCATGTGGGCTGGGTACCAATCGAGTGGACTCTTTGTTTAGTACCGCCAGGGGAAAGGCATTGTTCGGGTGCTTACTTCGGGTATGTTATATACCGCGAGTTGTGGATGGCATGGAAGTTCCCCGAGTCTTGTGGGTACAGGGTGCAACCTCTGCAGAGTGTAAATCTATTCGAGTAGCCGTGTCCACGGTCATTGACAGTTGGAGGTCCTTCTTAAACTAAGTCAGTATGTTTCCGTAAACTTGGTGTGAGTGTGTGCGGATGACAAAAGGATGGTACTTGAGACAAGTCTGAAGACTTGATGTGATGAATGAACACGAGATGTTCAACCCGTGCTTATGATGATATCTGTAACTTGTTTATATGGGTACTTGCCGACTGTTGATGCATGTTTACCTAGTTACTTGATCATGTCATCGCATTCAAAAATTAGCTTTCCACAAATTACCTATTTAGTGCTATATCATGTATCATTATTTCCTTGTTCCACAACTTGGGTTGCTTGCGAGTACATTCAAAGTACTCATTGGCTTGCCATTGGTTATTTAATTGGCCAGGCATGGAAGAATAGGAGTATGTTGAAGAGTTCGATTTTGACGAACATGCGAACTAGGACGCTTCCCAGTCAGAATGCCTGTAGGTTAAGGCAGATGGCATGGGTTCACGCTTTCGATCAAGATTTCCGTTGTTTGTTCTATTTAAGTGTTTGGCCCTTGTGGCCCTATCTATGTAAGACTAGACCTTCATGGTATTTATTTGTGTAAGACGCTAAATGTGGATGTGAGACTCTTGTTATTCAGCTTCTATGTGTGCAGTGAGCATTGATCTCTCGGATCACTATACACGTGCATTCGGTGAGCACGACTTATGAGTCGGGGTCCCCATGGAGCTGGTATCAAAGCCATCCCGACTGCAGGAAGCCCTTAGTTAGCATGGACGTTAGTCAGGATAAAACCGTTTTCAAAACTACACATAGCACCTATACTTAGGAATTCTGCACTATTTACCTCTTCTATTCTTGACACAACACTCTGCTGACTCTCCCCCTTTCAAACTTTTGTAGATGGCCATCTTACCCAAAGCCTTCCTGACATCCGGCATTCCCTTACTCCTTGGGGATAGCCTGGAGAGGTGCCAGTTTTGCCAACCACCCATTTTCCTCTACCACGAGCACTGGGTCGATGCCGTCACGAAGGAGTACCACGTGGATGTAGTCGTGAAGGGAAATGACTCCCCGACCAGTTGGTTCTTCGAAGGACCACAGATGGAGACCATGATACTCGCAGTCGAGTCAGCTGCACGCAAGGCACTCCTACACCTTCGAAACATCATTCGAGAGATGGCTAACGAACCGGCTACTCGCTACCTTCCCTTCAGGAAGGATGATCTTGGCGAGAGTTGGACACTAATTCCATCCAAGGAGCATGGCACACCACTCAGGTTCCAGACCTACTTTAGCCTCTCCGTCGATAGTCTGGTTCACCACTTGATTAAGGAGTCTGTGAAGCTCCGTGAGGAACTTCACCACACCCGAGAGCTACTCCGGCAAGCCAAGACGAAGCCAGATAAGATCAAGAAGGATGGAGCCCCTGATGGACGACCAGTTGTTGCTTATCAAGGAGGAGTACCCCTAGCTAGAGGTGCACCCATGCGTCGACACCGCATCAGTGTGAAGGAGTACCGTGAGCTCTTCACTGACCCGCCAGCAAAGCGTCGTCATGATGGTCCTCCTCATTCCCTGACCCCTTCGACCGGGAATGATGCCCGTTCAGATGATGAATAGGAGGAAGACCCAGAGGAGCGTGACTACGAGCCCGAGCACTCAACCACCTGAGTCCGAGAACCCCTAGGGTAGGATCATTCATGTACCCCCATGTGAAGTCGAGTCCGTGTAATGGTTCATATGAAACCATGTGTGCTTGTTGTTTGTTTTGTTATTTGTGTTCCGATGCAAGTCGCACTTTTGGCTTAGGCAACATGTAAGCGATTCCATCGTCTATCTTGATATATGTTGGCCTTTCGACCTTTGTTTTTGTTGGGAGACGTAGTAGTAAATCAAAATTTTCCTACATGTTCACCAAGATCAATCTATGGAGAAAACATCAACGAGTGAGGGGAGAGTGCATCTTCATACCTTTGAATATCGCTAAGCGGAAGTGTTACAAGAACGTGGTTGGTGGAGTCGTACTCGCAGCGATTCAGATCGCGGTGGATTCCGATCTAAGCGCCGAACAACGGCGCCTCCATGTTCAACACACGTGTAGCCCGGTGACATCTCCTACACCTTGATCCAGCAAGGAGGAAGGAGAGGTTGGGGAAGAGCTCCAACAGTAGCACGACGGCGTGGTGGTGGAGTAGCAAGGTATTCCGACAGGGCTTCGCCTAAGCACTATGGAGGAGGAAGAAGAGAGGTAGGGCTTCGCCGTGAGAGAGAGAGATCAAATCTTGTCTCAAAACACCCAAAACCTCAAGTATATATAGGAGGAGGGAGAGGAAGGTCTTCCTTGGCCCCTCCTCCAAGGAGGAGAGGGTCGGCCGAGCTAGGGGAGGAGTCCACCTCCCACAAGGGAGGTGGATCTCCTCCTTTCAAACTCCTTTTGCCCTATCTCTTTATCCCTATGCGCATGGGCCTTTAGCAAAGGTCTTGCCCAGCCCAATAAGGACTGGCACACTTTATCTAACAGCCCATAAGGTCCTTTGGTCATCACACCCCTCCGAGGGGTCCTCCGGCACCCTCCCGGCACTCCCGGTACACTATCGATGAGCCCGAAAGCTTTTCGGTGACCAAAACAGGACTTCCTATATATCAATCTTTACCTCCGGACCATTTCGGAGCTCCTCGTGACGTCCGGGATCTCATCAGGGACTCCGAACAACCTTCGGTTATCATGTATACCATTTCCCTATAACCCTAGCATCATCGAACCTTAAGTGTGTAGACCCTACGGGTTCGGGAGACACGTAGACATGACCGAGACACCTCTCCGGTCAATAACCAACAGCGGGATCTAGATACCCATGTTGGCTCCTACATGCTTCACGATGATCTCATCGGATGAACCACGATGTCGGGGATTCAATCAGTCCCGTATGCAATTCCCTTTGTCTACCGGTATGATACTTGCCCGACATTCGATCGTCGGTATCCCTATACCTTGTTCACTCTCATTACCGGCAAGTCACTTTACTCATTCCGTAACACATCATCTCGTGGCTAACTCCTTAGTCACATCGAGCTCATTATGATGATGTCTTATCGAGTGGGCCCAGAGATACCTCTCCGTCACAAGGAGTGACAAATCCCAGTCTCGATTCATGCCAACCCAACAGACACTTTCGGAGATACCTGTATTGTACCTTTATAGCCACCCAGTTACATTGTGACGTTTGGCACACCCAAAGCATTCCTAGGGTATCCGGGATTGCATAATCTCATGGTTACTTGACATTAGAAAAGCTTTAGCAGACGAACTACATGATCTTGTGCTATGCTTAGGATTGGGTCTTGTCCGTCACATCATTCTCCTAATGATGTGTTCCCATTATCAATGACATCCAATGCCATGGTCATGAAACCGTGACCATCTATTTATCAACGAGCTAGCCAACTAGAGGCTCACTAGGGACATGTTGTGGTCTATGTATTCACACATGTATTACGGTTTCCAGTTAACACAATTGTAGCATGAACAATAGACAATTATCATGAACAAAGAAATACAATAATAACCATTTTATCATTGCCTCTAGGGCATATTTACAACAGTCTCCCACTTGCACTAGAGTCAATAATCTAGTTACATTGTGATGTATCGAACACCCATAGCATTCTGGTGTTGATCATGTCTTGCTCGTGAGAGAGGTTTAGTCAACGGATCTGCGACATTCAGATCCATATGTACTTTACAAATATCTATATCTCCTTCCTGAATGTAATCACGGATGGAGTTGAAATAGCGCTTGATGTGTCTTGTCTTCTTGTGAAACCTGGGCTCCTTCGCAAGGGCAATAGCTCCAGTGTTGTCACAGAGTAGAGTCATCGGGCCCGACGCATTTGGAATCACTCCTAGGTCGGTGATGAACTCCTTCATCTAGACTCCCTCCTTTGCTGCTTCCGAAGCAGCTATGTACTCCGCTTCACATGTAGATGCCGCCACGACACTTTCCTTGCTGCTGCACCAGCTGACTGCCCCTCCGTTCAAAATATACACGTATCCGGTTTGCGACTTAGAGTCATCCGGATCTGTGTCGAAGCTAGCATCGACGTAACCCTTTACGACGAGATCTTCGGCACCTCCATATACGAGAAACATTTCCTTTGTCCTCTTCAGGTACTTCAGGATATTCTTGACCTCTGTCCAGTGTTCCGCTCCGGGATCACTTTGGTACCTCCCTACCAAACTTATGGCAAGGTTCACATCAGGTCTGGTACACAGCATGGCATACATAATAGAGCCTATGGCTGAAGCATAGGGGATGACACTCATCTCTTCTCTATCCTTTGCCGTGGTCGGGCATTGAGTCCTACTCAATCTCACATCTTACAACGCAGGCAAGAACCCCTTCTTAGACTGATCCATATTGAACTTCTTCAATACTTTATCAAGATATGTGCTTTGTGAAAGACCTATGAGGCGTCTCGATCTATCTCTATAGATCTTAATACCTAATATGTAAGCAGCTTCTCCAAAGTCCTTCATGGAAAAACACTTATTCAAGTAGGCCTTTATACTTTCCAAGAGTTCTATATCATTTCCCATTATTAGTATGTCATCCACATATAATATCAGAAATGCTACAGATCTCCCACTCACTTTCTTGTAAATACAGGGTTCTCCATAAACCTGTACAAACCCAAACGCTTTAATCACTTCATTAAAGCGAATGTTCCAACTCCGAGATGCTTGCACCAGCCCATAGATGGAGCGCTGGAGCTTGCATACTTTGTTAGCATCTTTAGGATCGACAAAACCTTCCGGCTGCATCATATACAGTTCTTCCTTGAGGAAGCCATTAAGGAAATCCGTTTTGACGTCCATTTGCCAGATCTCATAATCATAAAATGCGGCAATTGCTAACATGATTCGGACAGACTTCAGCATCGCTACGGGTGAGAAGGTCTCATAGTAGTCAACTCCTTGAACTTGTCGGTAACCCTTAGCGACAAGTCGAGCCTTATAAACGGTTACATTACCATCTGCGTCAGTCTTCTTCTTAAAGATCCATTTGTTTTCAATGGCTCGCTTATCATCAGGCAAGTCCACCAAAGTCCATACTTTGTTCTCATACATGGATCCTATCTCGGATTTCATGGCCTCAAGCCATTTGTTGGAATCCGGGCCCGCCGTCGCTTCTTCATAGTTCGAAGGTTCACCGTTGTCCAACAACATGATCTCCAGGACAGGGTTGCCATACCACTCTGGTGCGGAACGTGCCCTAGTGGACCTTCGATGTTCAACATCAACTTGATCTGAAGTTTCATGATCATCATCATTAACTTCCTCTCCAGCCGGTGTAGGTTCCACAGAAACAACTTCCTGTGCTGCGCTACTCTCCAGTTCGAGCGAAGGAACGATTACCTCATCAAGTTCTATTTTCCTCCCACTTACTTCTGTCGAGAGAAACTCTTTCTCGAGAAAGGATCCATTCTTGGCAACAAAGATTTTGCCCTCGGATCGTAGGTAGAAGGTATACCCAATAGTCTCTTTGGGATATCCTATGAAGACGCACTTTTCCGCTTTGGGTTTGAGCTTCTTAGGTTGAAGTTTCTTCATAAGCATCGCATCCCCAAACTTTTAGAAACGACAGCTTAGGTTTGTTTCCAAACCATAATTCATACGGTGTCATCTCAACGTATTTTGACGGTGCCCTATTTAAAGTGAATGCGGCAGCCTCTAATGCATATCCCCAAAATGATAGTGGTAAGTCAGTAAGAGACATCATAGATCGCACCATATCCAATAGAGTGCGATTACGACGTTCAGACACACCATATCTCCCACCTGAATGTAATCACGGATGGAGTTGAAGCGGCGCTTGATGTGTCTTGTCTTCTTGTGAAACCTGGGCTCCTTCGCAAGGGCAATAGCTCCAGTGTTGTCACAGAATAGAGTCATCGGGCACGACGCATTAGGAATTACTCCTAGGTCGGTAATGAACTCCTTCATCCAGACTCCTTCCTTTGCTGCTTCCGAAGCAGCTATGTATTCCGCTTCACATGTAGATGTCGCCATGACGCTTTTCTTGCTGCTACACCAGCTGACTGCCCCTCCATTCAAAATATACACGTATCCGGTTTGTGACTTGGATTCATTCGGATCTGTGTCGAAGATAGCATCGACGTAACCCTTTATGACGAGCTCTTCGGCAGCTCCATATACGAGAAACATGTCCTTTGTCCTTTTTAGGTACTTCAAGATATTCTTGACGGCTGTCTAGTGTTCCGCTTTGGGATCACTTTGCTACCTCCCTACCAAACTTATGGCAAGGTTCACATTAGCTCGGGCACACAGCATGGCATACATAATAGAGCCTATGGCTGAAGCATAGGGGATGACACTCATCTTTTCTCTATCCTCCGCCGTGGTCGGGCATTGAGTCATGCTCAATCTCACACCCTGTAACACAAGCAAGAATGCCTTCTTGGACTGATCCATATTGAACTTCTTCAATATCTTTTCAAGGTATGTGCTTTGTGAAAGACCTATGAGGCATCTCAATCTATCTCTATAGATCTTAATACCTAATATGTAAGTAGCTTCTCCAAGGTCCTTCATTGAAAAACACTTATTCAAGTAGACCTTTACACTTTCCAAAAGTTCTATATCATTTCCCATTATTAGTATGTCATCCACATATAATATCAGAAATGCTACAGAGATCCCACTCACTTTCTTGTAAATACAAGGTTCTCCATAAACCTGTACAAACCCAAATGCTTTAATCACCTCATTAAAGCGAATGTTCGAACTCCGAGATGCTTGCACCAGCCCAGATCTGAAGGCAAAATCTTTGTTGCCAAGAATGGATCCTTTCTCGAGAAAGAGTTTCTCCCTAAAGAAGTAAGTGGGAGGAAAATAGAACTTGATGAGGTAATTGTACCTCCACTCAAACCGGAGAGTAGCGCAGCATAGGAAGTTGTTTGTGTGGAGCCTACACCGGCTGGAAAGGAAGTTAATGATGATGATCATGAAACTTCAGATCAAGCTACTGTTGAATGACGAAGGTCCACTAGGACACGTTCCGCACCGGAGTGGTAAGGCAACCCTGTCTTGGAAATCATGTTGTTGGACAACGGTGAACCTTCGAACTATGAAGAATCGATGGCGGACCTGGATTCCAACAACTGGCTTGAGGACATGAAATCCGAGATAGGATCCATGTATGAGAACAAAGTGTGGACTTTGGTGGACTTGCCTGATGATAAGCGAGCCATTGAAAATAAATGGATCTTTAAGAAGAAGACTGACGCGAATGGTAATGTGACCGTCTATAAGGCTCGACTTGTCGTTAAGGGTTATCGACAAGTTCAAGGAGTTCACTAAGATGAGACTTTCTCACCCGTAGCGATGCTGAAGTCTGTCCGAATCATGTTAGAAATTGCCGCATTTTTATGATTATGAGATCTGGCAAATGGACATCAAAACGGTATTCCTTAATGGCTTCCTAAAGGAAGAATTGTATATGATGCAGCCAGAAGGTTTTGTCGATCCTAAAGATGCTAACAAAGTATGCAAGCTCCAGCTAGAAGGTATACCCAATAGTCTCCTTGGGATATCCTATGAAGACGCGCTTTTCCGCTTTGGGTTCGAGCTTCTCAGGTTGAAGTTTCTTCACATAAGCATCGCATCCCCAAACTTTTAGAAACGACAGCTTAGGTTTCTTTCCAAACCATAATTCATACGGTGTCGTGTCAACGAATTTTGACGGTGCCCTATTTAAAGTGAATGCGGCAGTCTCTAATGCATATCCCCAAAATGATAGCGGTACGTCGGTAAGAGACATCATAGATCGCACCATATCCAATAGAGTGTGATTACGACGTTCAGACACACCATTTCGTTGAGGTGTGCTAGGCGGCGTGAGTTGTGAAACAATTCCACATTTCCTTAGGTGCGTGCCAAACTCGTGACTTAAATGTTCTCCGCCACGATCAAATCGTCGGCACTTTATTATCCTCTCACGTTGATTCTCTACCTCACTCTGAAATTCCTTGAACCTTTCAAAGGTTTCGGACTTGTGTTTCATTAAGTAGTTATACCCATATCTTCTCAAGTCATCGGTGAGGGTGAGAACATAACGGTAGCCACCGCGAGCCTCGACGCTCATTGGACCGCATACATCGGTATGTATGATCTCCAACAAGTCAGTTGCTCGCTCCATTGTTCCGGAGAACGGAGTCTTGGTCATCTTACCTATTAGGCATGGTTCGCACGTGTCAAATGATTTGAAATCAAGAGACTCCAAAAGTCCATCAGCATGGACCTTCTTCATGCGTTTGACACCTATATGACCAAGGCGGCAGTGCCACATGTAAGTGGGACTATAGTTATCAACCTTACATATCAATAACAAGTATATCACATATACCTTTAACGTTGCCGCCCTTCTTATCCGCTAAGTACTTGGGGCAGTTCCGTTCTAGTGACCAGTACCCTTGCAATAAAAGCACTCAGTCTCAGGCTTGGGTCCATGCTTGTTCTTCTTCCCGACAACTTGCTTACCGGGCGCTGCAACACCTTTGCCGTCCTTCTTGAAGTTCTTCTTACCCTTGCCTTTATTGAAACTAGTGGTCTTATTCACCATCAACACTTGATGCTCCTTTTTGATCTCGACCTCTGCTGATTTCAACATCAAGTACAACTCAGGAATGGACTTCTCCATACCTTGCATGTTGTAGTTCATCACAAAGCTCTTGTAGCTAGGTGGAAGCGACTGGGGGATTCTGTCAATGATCGAGTCATCTGGGAGATTAAATCCCAGCTGAGTCAAGCGGTTGTGCTACCCAGACATTTTGAGTATGTGCTCACTAATAGAACTATTCTCCTCCATCTTACAGCAGAAGAACTTGTCAGAGACGTCATATTTCTCGACCCGGGCATGAGCTTGGAAAACCAGTTTCAGCTCTTGGAACATCTCATATGCTCCGTGTTGCTCAAAATGCTTTTGGAGCCCCGATTCTAAACTGTAAAGCATGCCGCACTGAACAAGGGAGTAATCATCGTAGCATGACTACCAAGCGTTCATAACGTCTTGATCTGCTGGGAAAATGGGTGCGTTACCTAGCAGTGCATCAAGAACATACAATCTTTTGGAAGCTATGAGGATGATCCTCAAGCTACGGACCCAGTCCGCATAGTTGCTTCCATCATCTTTCAGCTTGGTTTTCTCTAGGAACGCATTGAAGTTAAGGGTGACATTCGCGTTGGCCATTGGATCTACAGTATCGATTATAATGACAATTTTAGACTAAGTTCATGATAATTAAGTTCACATAATAAAATTATTTGATGAACTCCAACTTAGATAGACATCTCTCTAGTCATCCAAGTGATACATGATCCATGTCAACTAGCCCGTGTCCGATCATCACGTGAGACGGACTAGTCACCCACGTTGAACATCTCCATGTTGATCGTATCTTCTATACGACTCATGTTCGACCTTTCGGTCTTCTGTGTTCCGAGGCCAAGTCTGTACATGCTAGGCTCGTCAAGTCAACCTAAGTGTTTCGCATGTGTAAATCTGGCTTACACCCATTGTATGCGAACGTTAGAACCTATCACACCCGATCATCACGTGGTGCTTCAGAACAACGATCCTTAGAAACGGTGCACAGTTAGGGTGAACACATCTCTTGAAATTTTATTGAGAGATCATCTTATTTACTACCGTCGTTCTAAGCAAATAAGATATAAACATGATAAACATCACATGCAATCAATATAGTGACATGATATGGCCAATATCATCTTGCTCCTTTGAACTCCATCCTCGGGGCACCATGATCATCACTATCACCGGCACGACACCATGATCTCCATCATCGTGTATTTATGAAGTTGTCTCGCCAACTATTACTTCTACAACTATGGCTAACGTTTAGCAATAAAGTAAAGTAATTACATGGCGTTTATGATTGACACGCAGGTCATACAATAAAATAAGACAACTCCTATGGCTCCTGCCGGTTGTCATACTCATCGACATGCAAGTCGTGAATCCTATTACAAGAACATGATCAATCTCATACATCACAATGCATCACATCACATCCTTTGGCCATATCACATCACAACGCATATGCTGCAAAAACAAGTTAGACGTCCTCTAATTTGTAGTTGCAAGCTTTTACGTGGCTGCTATAGGTTTCTAGCAAGAACGTTTCTTACCTATGCCAAAACCACAATGTGATATGCCAATTGCTATTTACCCTTCATAAGGACCCATTTCATCGAATCCAATCCGACTAAGGTAGGAGAGACAGACACCCGCTAGCCACCTTATGCAACAAGTGCATGTCAGGCGGTGGAACCGGTCTCACGTAAGCGTACGTGTAAAGTTGGTCCGGGCCGCTTCATCCCACAATACCTTCGAATCAAGATAAGACTAGTAACGACAAGCAGATTAACAAGGTCGATGCCCACAACAACTTTGTGTTCTACTCGTGCATAGATTCTACGCATAGACCTAACTCATGATGCCACTGTTGGGAGACGTAGTAGTAAATCAAAATTTTCCTACGTGTTCACATAGATCAATCTACGGAGAATCCAGCAATGAGTGATGGGAGAGTGCATCTTCATACCTTTGAATATCGCTAAGCGGAAGCATTACAAGAACGCGGTTGGTGGAGTCATATTCGCAGCGATTCAGATTGCGGTGGATTCCGATCTAAGTGCTGAACAACGGCGCCTCCACACTCAACACACGTGCAGATCGGTGACGTCTCCTACGCCTTGATCCAGCAAGGAGGAAGGAGAGGTTGGGTAAGATCTCCAACAGCAACACGATGGCGTGGTGGTGGAGTAGCAAGGTATTCCCGCAGGGCTTCGCCTATGCACTTTGGAGGAGGAAGAAGAGAGGTAGGGCTTCGCCGTGAGAGAGGGAGATCAAATCTTGTCTCAAAACAACCAAAACCTCAAGTATATATAGGAGGAGGGAGAGGGAGGGCTGCCTTGGCCCCTCCTCCAAGGAGGAGAGGTTCCGCCGAGCTAGGGGAGGAGTCCACCTCCCACAAGGGAGGTGGATCTCCTCCTTTCAAACTCTTTTTGCCCTATCTCTTTATCCCTATGCGCATGGGCCTTTAGCAAAGGTCTTGCCCAGACCAATAAGGGCTGGCACACTTTATCTAACAGCCCATAAGGTCCTTTGGTCGTCACACCCCTCCCGGGGGTCCTCCGGCACCCTCCCGGCGCTCCCGGTACACTACCGATGAGCCCAAAAACTTTCCGGTGACCAAAACAAGACTTTCTATATATCAATATTTACCTCCGGACTATTACGGAGCTCCTCGTGACGTCCGGGATCTCATCCGGGACTCCGAACGACCTTCGGTAATCATGTATACCATTTCCCTATAACCCTAGCGTCATCGAACCTTAAGTGTGTAGACCCTACGGGTTCGGGAGACACGTAGACATGAACGAGACACCTCTCCGGTCAATAACCAACAGCAGGATCTGGATACCCATGTTGGCTCCTACATGATCCATGATGATCTCATTGGATGAACCACTATGTCGGGGATTCAATCAATCCCGTATGGAATTCCCTTTGTCTACCGGTATGATACTTGCCCGAGATTCGATCGTTGATATCCCTATACCTTGTTCAATCTCGTTACCGGCAAGTCTCTTTACTCGTTCCGTAACACATCATCCCGTGGCTAACTCCTTAGTCACATCGAGCTCATTATGATGATGTCTTACCAAGTGGGCCCAGAGATACCTCTCCATCACACAGAGTGACAAATCCCAGTCTCGATTCGTGCCAACCCAACAGACACTTTCGGAGATACCTGTAGTGTACCTTTATAGCCACCCAGTTATGTTGTGAAGTTTGGCACACCCAAAGCATTCCTACGGTATCTGGGAGTTGCACAATCTCATGGTCTAAGGAAATGATACTTGACATTAGAAAAGCTTTAGAAGACGAACTACACAATCTTGTGCTATGCTTAGGATTGGGTCTTGTCCATCACATCATTCTCCTAATGATATGATTCCGTTATCAATGACATCCAATGTCCATGGTCATGAAACCGTGACCATCTATTAATCAACGAGCTAGCCAACTAGAGGCTCACTAGGGACATGTTGTGGTCTATGTATTCACACATGTATTACGGTTTCCGGTTAACACAATTGTAGCATGAACAATAGACAATTATCATGAACAAGGAAATACAATAATAACCATTTTATCATTGCCTCTAGCGCATATTTCCAACAGTTTTACCACACTTGCACTCGACCGACCCCTTTAGGCGCGCTCTTCCATTGTTGCTTTTTCTCTCGTCTATCCTAGTTGTTTGACTTGGCTGCTCCAAGCAGGATGGTGACTACTACCCACAGCAGCTCCTTCGCCAACCCTGAAGCCGGCAACTCGAGCCAGCAACAGGGAGCTGGTGGGGATGCTCACGCTGGAGGACACCAGGAGCAGCCACAAGGCGACATTCCCCCATCACCACCTCCACCGGAGAACCTGACCATAGCTCAGTTTCTCCAAGTTCTTTGGGAGGAACGCCAAGCCATCAATGCTGGTCTCCAGCAGATGGCTCGGGCTCTTGTGAACAACTAGCAACAAGGCAGGAACGACAATGCCGCTCCACTCTATCGGAGTTCATGAGGAATTCGCCCCTAACCTTCACCGAGACTGCTGAACCATTGGATGTTGATGACCGTATTCGCACCATTGAGGACCTCCTTGCACTCGTCAATTGCAATGAGAATCATGAGAAGGTGCTTTATGCCTCTCACTGCCTTGGAGGTCGAGGGATCACTAGAAGAGTGTCTAGAGGGGGGTGAATAGACTACTAGCAGGAATTTAAAACCTAACTTTTTGCAAGTTAATTGGTTGGCAGATTTTAATAGTTTTAGCAAAGCTAGCAAGTCTAACAACCCTACACATGCATGTCAACAAATATGGCAGCAAAAAGTAAAGATATTGCATATGAAGTAAAGTGTTGAGATAGGTAGATCAAACGCAGTTGGAGACGCATGGATTTTTCCCGTGGTTCCGGTAGGTGGCGCTATCGTACATCCACGTTTATGGAGTCTTCAACCCATGAAGGGTAACGGTCGCGAGAGTCCATGGAGGGCTCCACCCAAAAGGGTCCACGAAGTAGCAACCTTGACTATTCCATAACGGCTTCCGTCCACGAAGGACTAGCCTCGGTATGGGTAGATCGTCATGAAGTAGGCGATCTCTTTGCCCTTACAAACTTCTTGGTTCACTCCACAACACGAAGTAGGAGGCTCCCAAGCGACACCGAACCAATCTAGGAGGCACTACCCTCCAAAAGGTAATAGGCTTGGTAATGACGATGAACTCCTTGCTCTTGTGCTTCAAGATGATAGACTCCTCAGCACCCAATCACTCTCTCACAGATTTGGCATGGTGGAAGAGATGGGATTGGTGGAAAGCTACTTGGGGAGGCTAGAGATCAAGATCCATATGATTGGAGTGGAATATCTTGACCTCAACACAAGGGTAGGTGGTTCTCTCTTAGAAAACTGAGTAGGATAGGTACAGAATGACCAACTCCGTGACACCGATGTGTTAATCTCGATGGTACCGAAGTGACCAAAAGGTGGCAACTTTTGAATCTCAGTGAGACCGATATAGGAAACTCGGTTGCACCGATAAGGTGACCAATGGTCAGGTTTCCAATCTCGGGGACGCCAATCCAACATTCTCGGTGGGACCGAAAATGTGAACTTGCGTAACAAAAAGTTGGCAACCTAAACTCGGTGGCACCGGTATGGAATCAGTTGCACCGAAGTGACTAGGGTTTGGCTAAGTCTGTCTAGGTTCTGGAATCGGTGGGACCAGTATGGGAAAGTTGGTTGCATCGATTTTGAGTGTTAGGTATAGAATAGACTTTGGTGGGAGAGTTTGTGGATGTTTTTGGCGACTATCACTTGTGCACGGTTGAGCATATTGTTCACCAACAAAACCTTACCCCCTTTTAATAGTATTGGCTTTCCTATGGACTCAAAGTGATTTCTCACAAATATAAAATGTAGAGTCCTCTTGCTTGAAGCTTGGCCAAACTATTTCCTTGCATCTTGGGGTATGTCCACAATCTCCTTTCGCCAAAATTTCTCTATAGACTATATCTGAAATACACTAGGTAAAAATATCAGTCCAGGAGACAATGTATGTTGTCATGAATTACCAAAACCACCAAGGGAGCATGTTGTGCTTTCAATCTCCCACGTTTTGGTAATTGATGACAACATACAATCGAAGCTTCAAATAAACATATGCATGGTTATACTGAAGACTTTGAGAGACACATGACTTAGACTTGCTCCCCCTAAATGTATGTAGTCCTTTAAAGGATAGTTACTTTTGAATGCATGAACACACATAAGGTAGAAGGAATATAACAGATCATGTGTATCTTGGCTATATGCATCGAATATATATGAATGAGATGTATCTTTGTTCAAGACATCACTCTTGCAAACAATATGTGCAAGAAGCAAGAGATCATCCTGACCAAGGATATGATGCATATACTTACCTTGAGTTTTTGAGCATCCTGGTAATAGAAACACACTTGAGAAAATAATGTTAGGAAACACAAGAGTATTCTACCAAACAACAAGGAATAGAACTCAAAATTGCCAAGATATGGAGGACATATAGAAAATAGTATTCCTTAGAATTGATATGTCTCCAAGATCATTGAGAATTTTCTCACCGTAGATATAAAAATAGATTATCCTCTCCCCCTTAATCTTAGCATGTAGATATTAGGGTTGGATAAGGTGAGAAAGGTAAAAGATTTTCTTCCCCCCTACTTTGATATTCTCCCCCCTGTTTATAAAGGTATGAGTATTGATATTGGCTCTCCCCCTTGATCATATCTCTCCCTTTGCATCAGCATGTATCTACCCTTTAGCATGAAGCTTTGGTCTTCTCCCCCTTTGGCATTAATTTCCAAAAAGGTCAAAAACAGGGATAGATACAGGGATCATTGACTGAGAAGGGATTCTTGAGAACAAGGGTCATCGAAAAGTAGGATTCATAGAAATGAAAATTGAGAGAGTTATGGAAAATGATTTCTCTCCCTTTGAGATGGTGTACGACTTTGTTCTTCTCCTCCTTTCTTCATCGAAGATAGGGATCCTTGAATGAAGAAATTTTCTCCTCAAGAATAACTTTAGTTCTTCTCCCCCTAAGTAATGTAATGTTTTTTTAAAGGATCATTGAAGTAACAGAAGTATTACAAGAAAGATCACTAAGAAAACACAGAGTTGCAAAAATGAATTCAAACGAAACAGAATGAAAATCGATGACTCCGAGATAGATAGATCGGCGGTACCGAGTGAAAGGACGTGGATGTCGCCTAGGGGGGGTGAATAGGCGCTTTAAAATAATTACGGTTTAGGCTTGAACAAATGCGGATTAAAACTATCGTTTAATTAGTCAAGCACAAAACCTAAAACAACTAGGCTCACCTATGTGCACCAACAACTTATGCTAAGCAAGATATACAACTAGGTGATAGCCAGATATATAACAAGAAACAATATGGCTATCACAAATTAAAGTGCATAAGTAAACGGGCTCGGGTAAGAGATAACCGAGGCACGCGGAGACGACGATGTATCCCGAAGTTCACACCCTTGCAGATGCTAATCTCTGTTCGGAGCGATGGAGGCACAATGCTCCCCAAGAAGCCACTAGGGCCACCGTAATCTCCTCACGCCCTCGCACAATGCAATATGCCGTGATTCCACTAAGGGACCCTTGAGGGTGGTCACCGAACCCGTACAAACAAGGTTGGGGCAATCTCCACAACTGAATTGGAGGCTCCCAATGACACCACGAAGCTTCACCACAATGGATTGTGGCTCCGAGGTGACCTCAAATGCTCGGGGCAATCTCCACAACCTAATTGGAGACCCCGAAGCTTTCCCAGAGCTTTGTACCACAATTATTGAGCTCCGAGGCACCACCAACCGTCTAGAGCACCAAAGCACCCAAGAGGAACAAGCTCTAGGGTGCTCAAACACCCAAGATCAATAGATTCTCAACTTCTCACTTCCACGTATCACCGTGGAGAACTCAAACTTATGCACCAAATGCAATGGAAAGGGAACACGGAGTGCCCAAGTCCTTCTCTCCCAAATCCTACCAAAGCAACTAATGCCAAGGAGGGAAATGAGAGGAAAAACGAAGAAGAACATGAAGAACTCCGAGATCTAGATCCAAGGGGTTCCCCTCACTTAGAGGAGAAAGTGATTGGTGGAAATGTGGATCTAGATCTCCTCTCTCTTTTCCCTCAAGAACTAGCAAGAATCATTGGAGGGATTGAGAGTTAGCAAGCTCTAAGAAGGTCAGCAATGGGGGAAGAACACGATCTCAAAGGATAAGTCCATTGGGGAAGAAGACCTCCCATTTATAGTGGGGGAAAAGATCCAACCGTTACCCACTCACTCAGCCCCGCGCATCACGGTACTACCGCAGAAGTCACGGTACTACCGCGATGACTTGCGGTACTACCGCAACCTTCTGCGGTACTACCGCGAGCATGGGCGTAGCTGGTGCTGGCCTTTAGCATAGAGGCACAAGCGATAGAACCGCTGGAGCGGTACTACCGCGAGCCAGTGCGGTACTACCGCACAGTTAGCAGAGGCAGCCACTGGGGGCGCACGGAAGTAAAAAATTACTTCCATGCCAACCTCCGCAGAGGGAAACTCTATGAAAAAGTCCGCTTGGTAGTATCGTACGTGAATCACGGTACTACCGTAGCAGGGCGGATGTAAAAAATGACATCCGTGCCTACTACCACAGGAGTGGAGGCTAGGGCAGGAGACAGCGGTACTACTGCTCCACTGAGCGGTACTACCGCTGGCACTTGCGGTACTACCGCTCCCTGGAGCGGTACTACCGCAGGCCACTGAACCCAAACACCTCGCAGGCGTTCCTTTTGCATAGAGAAGGAAAACGGTAGAACACAGACAAAACCAGAACTGCCACAACTTCTGCAAATGAGCTCCAAATTGAGCAAACTCAAGCTTGTTGGATTCAGGTTGACAAGAGCTATCCAACAGCGAAGAGAAACCAAAGGTATAGAGAAGATCAAGCTCAAGATTGTTGGTTTTCTTAAGAAGAGGCAGTATAAAAATGCCAAAGGTATAGAGAAGAGAAACCTCTTTCAATGAAGAATCGGCAATAACTCCAACATCGAAAACATCATACAATATGCATATGGACTCCGTTTTCGATGAACTTGAGCTAGTCATGAAGATGACCCTAAGCTCAAGAAACCTCAAAGAGAAAAACCAACCAAGAACCAAGAAAGATGATGAAGCCAAGAATGCAATGGTTTGACCTCGCAACGAACGATACTATCAAGCTACTCACTTGAGAGCCCCCTTGATAGCATGGTTACCTACCCTATAACCCAGTCTCCCAACTACCACTATGAGACCGGTAAAATAGAAAACTCTATCAAGGTCAAACCTTAGCCTTGCGCATAGTCCACTTGATCTAGATGATGATCATCTTGACTTCCTCAAGATTGACCACCTTTCTTGATTGCGTTGGCTAGATGAAGACTAGATGATTGCTCCCCCATACTCCACTATGGGTGAGCTACCCTTCGGCACATCTTCACAAGTCCATTGTCACCACAATGTACGGCAAGCTTCAAGCATGATCTCTCCGTGATGCTTCACTTGACCTTGCACACCACAACCTTGATAACGATCACCACTTGATGTCATCTTCCATGGGTTGTATGGGATCTTCCTCTTGATGCAATCCCATGGACATAAGCCTAACCCCACAAAGAACTCTCACAAGGAACATGGGTTAGTACACAAAGCGTAATGGACAATGCTTACCATACCATGGGATCACTTGATCCCACTCGGTACATCTTGCACGCTTTGTGTGTTGATCACTTGATTCATTCTTTGACTTAGTCTTGATCAACCTTGTATCTTAGATTCTCTCTTCATACGGATGATGTCTTGAAGGTAAACATGAAAGGTTACACAATCTTCTTCTTCAAGACATGCTTGCAATAAGCTCAACTCCCACATGACCAATCTTTGGATAAACCTTGAATACCACCTTGGTCACCATATAAACTCCTTGAAACCCAACAGATGGACTTCAAGAAGTGCCTATGGACAGATCCTTCGAATATAACTCAAGGCAATCATTAGTCCATAGGGGTGTCATCAATTACCAAAACCACACATGGAGAAATGTGCTCTTACACTGAGATTTTGTAATCCAGCTTGTCTGCAATTTCGATAGACCCGAGATATCTGAGTCGGCGGCTCCAAAAGAGAAACCAAGTTTCTGTTTTCACAGAGTCAAGAGAAAGATTTTCAATGAAATATGAAGTTTTTAAAAGGGACATCAGCTAGAGAAGATTGGAGTAGTTATGAGAAATCATGCAATAGAGAGCAAACCACACCAGATTCTTAACTAGATGATGGGCGGTGACTAGGTCACCTATATTAGTGTATATCGACCTAGGAGCCAAGCAATTCATAGGTCATACTCTACGTTAAGATTGAAATGGGGTTACCATTTTTTGATTAAGCATTTTAATGTCTTATATCGCTTGAGTTGCTTTAGCTCATTTCTTGGAGTAAAGCCTTTTCAAGGACATGAGTACATACCTTTGAGTGATGTTGATGACGTATCTTGTAGATGAACTTGTTGAGGATGCTTGGGGTTGATGAAGATCATCTTGAGTTTTGAGCAATCCTTCTTGTTCTAGTACACTGGTTACCTACAAAGATTAGTCATGCAAGGAAGAACAATAGATATATCCAATTTACATGATACCAATTGAGAGTGTGCAGTTTTGATCAAGTATATGTCAAGGATATTGTTCAGTGGCCTTCTTCCTTCCATCATCAAGAGGGGTTGTGGATACTTGGTAATGACAAGATTGCTTATTATTGGAGTTGATGGCAATCTTGTGGAATGAGGTTTTTTCAAGTACCTACAAGATATTAGATGCAATGCAAGGGAGCATAGAATTCCATGGCATAATATGAAATATTAAGATACATGGAAATATCAAGAAAGCTCATTCGCTTGCATGCAACCGAGTGTGTCTAGCTGAAGTTTGATGCATCGATGATGTTCAACTCACTCCTCAAGTGACAAAATGCCATCTCATCAAGTGGCTTAGTAAAGATATCGGCCAATTGCTTGTTAGTGCGAACATTCTTAAGATTGATATCTCCTTTGGCAACATGATCACGAATGAAATGATATCGAACTTGAATATGCTTAGTTCGAGAAGTTGCACAGTATTATGACCAATTTTAATAGCACTTTCATTGTCACAAAGTAATGGAACATTTTTAACATGAAATCCATAATCCTTAAGTGTTTGTGTCATCCATAGTAATTGCGCACAACAAGATCCAGCAGCAATATACTCAGCTTCGGCAGTCGATAGAGATACTAAGTTTTGTTTCTTAGATGACCAAGATACAAGAGATCTGCCCAAAAATTGACAAGTACCCGAGGTGGATTTTCTATCAACCTTGTCACCGACATAGTCCGAATCAGAATAGCCAACAAGGTCAAAACAAGATCCCTTGGGATACCAAATGCCAAAATTTGGCGTTTGTATCAAGTATCTCACAATGCGTTTTACAGCCAAAAGATGACATTCTTTCGGTGCAGCTTGATATCTAGCACACATGCAAACACTAAGCATAATATCGGGAAGAGATGCACATAGATATAACAATGAACCAATCATAGATCGATAAACTTTCTGATCATCCGGCTCATCCTCTCTGGTAAGATCAATATGTCCGCTAGTAGGCATAGGGGTTTTCATACCTTGGCACTCCTACATGTTGAACTTTTTGACCAAGTCCTTGGTATACTTAGTTTGAGAGATGAAAGTTCCTTCTTTTGATTGCTTGATTTGCAAGCCAAGAAAGAATTTTAGCTCACATATCATGGACATCTCATACTTCTCGGACATCAACCTTCCAAATCTTTCACTGAATTGAGGGTTAGTGGAACCAAAGATAATATCATCCACATAGATTTGGCACACAAATAATTCACCATTAACTCTCTTAGTGAATAAGGTTGCGTCAATTTTACCAATTTCAAAACCTTTTTCGATAAGATACTTCGTTAAAAATTTGTACCAAGCACGAGGGGCTTGCTTAAGACCATAAAGAGATTTACGAAGCTTGTAGACATGATTAGGTTTCTTAGGATTCACAAAGCCAGGTGGTTGCTTAACATAAATCTCTTATTCAATCTCACCATTTAAAAATGCACTTTTAATATCCATTTGATAAAATGTGATATCATGGTGATTGCCATAAGCAAGAAGAATGTGGATAGCTTCAAGTCTAGCGATGGGGGCATAGGTCTCACCATAGTCCATACCTTCGACTTGCGTGTATCCTTGAGCTACGAGGCGAGCCTTGTTTCTCATGACTTGACCGTCTTTGTCTTGCTTGTTCCGAAATACCCATTTGGTTCCGATCATGTTGTGTTCATCCTCGGGCTTCTCCACGAGTGTCCACACTTCGTTCCTTTCGAAGTTGTGAAGCTCTTCATGCATAGCGTTCACCCAATCCACGTCTTCAAGAGCTTGTTCTACCTTCAAGGGCTCAATGCTCGAAATGAAAGAATAATGCTCACAGAAGTTTGCTAGATGAGTTTTAGAGCGAGTGATCCTCCCTGTTTGTATATCACCAAAGATTTGGTTTAGGGTATGGTTCTTGGTCACTTGTGCTCGAACTCGGGTCAGCTTCCGATTGTTGGTTGGTGGAGCTTGTTCTTCATCATCATCTCCTTCATCTTCGTTGTCGTTGAAGGTGTCGTTCCCTTGAGGTGGTGGTGAAGGAGGTTGAGGTGGATCTTCATGATGCACTTCCTCCTCTTCATCATCTTGTCGTGTACCGCTTGTGGATGCCTCCATGTCTTGTTGTGGTTCACCTTGTCGTGAAGTAGGGGCTTCCACTTGACTTGATGAAATACTTTCCTTCACCTCCATGGAGGAATCTTGCCGATGGGTAAATCTAGGATAGCTTCCGAAGGGTTCTTATCACCTACATCATTTGGCAATTGTTCGACTTGCGAACCATTAAATTCATCAAACTTCACATCTACCGTTTCTTCAACTTTTCGAGTGAAGTTGTTGTAGACACGGTAAGTGTGAGAGTTCGATCCATAACCAAGTAGGAATCCTTCATGAGATTTAGGAGCAAATTTAGTACGACGATGCTTATCAAGAATGTAGCACTTGGAGCTAAATACCTGAAAGTATCCAACTTGGGGTTTGTTACCGGTGAGTAGCTCGTATGCCATTTTACCGAGAAGCTTGTGCAAGTAAAGTCGGTTTGTGGCATGACATGCTGTTTCCAAGGATTTTTCCCAAAAGTGTTTTGGCGTCTTGTATTTGTCAAGAATCGTTCTTGCCATCTCAATGAGTGTCCGATTCTTCCTCTCAACAACTCCATTGTGTTGAGGCGTGTACGTAACCGAGAACTCATGTGGGACACCTTCTTTGTCAAGAAAGGTATCCACGTGGGTGTTCTTGAACTACGATCCATTATCGCTCTGAACCTTCTTGATCTTCACTTCAAACTAATTTTGCGCTTTGCGAGCGAAGTTCTTGAAGATATTTTGAACCTGTGACTTATCATCAAGAAAGAATACCCATGTAAATCTAGAAAAATCAACAACTATAACTAGACCATAGGAATTTCCACCGAGACTCTTGTAAGCATTAGGACCAAAAAGATCCATGTGAAGTAACTCGAGTGGTCTCCTAGTAGTCATGATATTCTTAATAGGATGACTTCCACCTATTTGCTTTCCATCTTGACAAGCACTATAAAGTCTATC
Organism: Hordeum marinum; assembly: GCA_022496015.1. Lineage (NCBI taxonomy): Eukaryota > Viridiplantae > Streptophyta > Magnoliopsida > Poales > Poaceae > Hordeum > Hordeum marinum. The sequence continues at coordinate 277,193,857 of CM039672.1, read as the reverse complement.
TTTGTCAAAGATAACATCTTTAACACCAAGTATATGATCACCTTTGATATGTTTGTCTAAATTACGCATGCCAACATGTCCTAATCTTCTATGCCAAGGCCAACCTTTAGAAGATTTAGCAATTAAACAAGTGCGAGGTTTGGATCTCTTAGTGAAATCGACAATGTATAGATCACCTCTACAGATACCGGTAAAGAACATTTTATGATTATCTTGACGAAACACTTGGCAATCTATTTTCGTGAATAACACATTGAGACCGAAGTCGGCAAGTCTAGACACGGAAAGAATATTATAGCCAAGAGATTCAACAAGCATAACATTTTGAACACAACTATCATGGGATATGGCCACCTTACCAAGACCAAGTACCTTACCCTTGGAGTTGTCTCCAAACGTTACGTACCTTCGCGTTCCATGGTTTGGTGTAATCTCTTCAAACATTTCTCTATCTCCGGTCATATGATCGGTACATCCGCTATCGAGAATCCACTCTTTTCCTCCGGACATGTAATCCTTGAAGTTTTCCATGAGACTTAGATTCTTCATAATCTTCTCATACTCGATGTCGAACAACTCATCTTCATCATAGTAGCCATGTTCCACATTGTCATCATCAAGTGGAAAATCCTCGTCATAAAGAACAAGAGATTCGTTAGGATGGTGATCATGACAATGTTCAAGTTTATGAATGTGAAGGGCCTCTATAATGATATTCTTGATAGTTGTGACATCTCCTTTATCATGCATGAGGTCTCTAAGCTCAAATAGACAAACATCAAATTTAGGATCACTAGGCGACATTTTGTGAAAGGCAACGGTTTTATGAAGAATTCCATCAAGATTACTTAATGAGTAACTTGGATACTGTTTCTCCATATCATTCCACAAAGTGTAAGCACATGCAAAATTCTTCATTTGGTTAAGCTTATTTCTAGGCAATGCTCTAACAATGAGATTAACAGTTCTAAGATTGCATAGCATATCAATTTCCTCTTCGTGCGTGGGATGCAAAGGGTCAATAGGAGGCTCATAGGGGCGCATAACATATTTTCTCAATTGAAATTCATTAAACAGCTCAAGCATCAAAGATTTCCATTGACTATAGTACTATCCATCAAGAATGGGCACTCTACAACTCAAACTCCCTATACTAGACACATCCATCTTCCTCAGTGATTAAAACGAAGCAATGAAGAACAATGCTCTGATACCAATTGAGGGATCACTAGAAGAGTGTCTAGAGGGGGGTGAATAGACTACTAGTAGGAATTGAAAACCTAACTTTTCCCAAGTTAATTGGTTGGCAGATTTTAATAGTTTTAGCAAAGCTAGCAAGTCTAACAGCCCTACACATGCATGTTAACAAATATGGCAGCAAAAAGTAAAGACATTGCATATGAAGTAAAGTGTTGAGATAGGTAGATCAAACGCAGTTGGAGACGCATGGATTTTTTCCGTGATTCCGATAGGTGGTGCTATCGTACATCCATGTTTGTGGAGTTTTCAACCCATGGAGGGTAACGGTCGCGAGAGTCCACAGAGGGCTCCACCCAAAAGGGTCCACAAAGTAGCAACCTTGACTATTCCACAACGGCTTCCGTCCATGAAGGACTAGCCTCACTATGGGTAGATCTTCACGAAGTAGGCACTCTATGCCCTTACAAACTTCTTGGTTCACTCCACAGCACGAAGTAGGAGGCTCCCAAGCGACACCTAACCAATCTAGGAGGCACCACCCTCCAAAAGGTAATAGGCTCAGTAATGATGATGAACTCCTTGCTCTTGCGCTTCAAGATGATAGACTACTCAACACCCAATCACTCTCTCACAGATTTGGCATGGTGGAAGAGATGGGATTGGTGGAAAGCTACTTGGGGAGGCTAGAGATCAAGATCCATATGACTGGAGCGGAATATCTTGACCTCAACACAAGGGTAGGTGGTTCTCTCTCAGAAAACTGAGTAGGATAGGTATGAAATAGTTCTGAGTGCTTCTCTTTCGAGTAGGTGGTGGTGAAGGGGTATATATAGGCATCCCCAAAAATCCAACCGTTACACACAAAATGACCAACTCGATGACACCGATGTGTTAATCTCGATGGTACCAAAGTGACCAAAAGGTGGCAACTTTTGAATCTCGGTGAGACCGATATAGGAAACTCGGTTGCACCGATAAGGTGACCAATGGTCAGATTTCCAATCTCGGTGATGCCAATACAACATTCTCGGTGGGACCGAAAATGTGAATTTGCGTAACAAAAAGTTGGCAACCTAAACTAGGTGGCACCGGTATGGAATCGGTTGCACCGAAGTGGCTAGGGTTTGGCTGAGTCTGTCTAGGTTCTGGAATCGGTGGCACCGGTATGGGAAAGTTGGTTGCATCGATTTTGAGTGCTAGGTATAGAACACACTTTGGTGGGAGAGTTTGTGGATGTTTTTGGCGACTATCACTTGTGCACGTTTGAGCATATTCTTCACCAACAAAACCTTACCCCCTTTTAATAGTATTGGATTTCCTATGGACTCAAAGTGATTTCTCAAAAATATAAAATGTAGAGTCCTCTTGCTTGAAGCTTGTCCAACCTATTTCCTTGCATATTGGGGTATGTCCACAATCTCCTTTTGCCAAAACTTCTCTATAGACTGTATCTGAAATACACTAGGTAAAAATATCAGTCCAGGAGACAATGTATGTTGTCATAAATTTTCAAAACCACCAAGGGAGCATGTTGTGCTTTCAGAGGTACCGCCTGAGCTTGGTGGGATGGATTCAAGGTCATGCAAGGTGAGCATGTGATCACTTGGAACGACTTCAAGGAAGGATTCTGCACCACCCACATTCCTTCTGGGATCATGGCTATCAAGAAGAGAGAATTCCGAGCGCTGAAGGAAGGAAGTGGCTCTGTCAAGGAGTACCTGCAGAAGTTCAACCTGTTGTCAAGGTATGCACCTGAAGATGTCAACATGGAAGCTGCCAAGAAGGAACGATTCATGGAGGGACTTCAACAGACCCTGAAGTATCAGCTCATCGTCTGCGACTGTCGTACCTTCTTTGACCTGGTGAACAAGGCCCTCATGCTGGAAGACAAGCGTCGTGCCATAGACGACACCTGCAAGCGCAAGATGATCAGCAAGGGTAGCCCCAGCAACCAGAAGCCTCGCCCCTAGCAGCTAGCCCCAGCCAAGCCAACCTATCAGCCACAACAGGCTAGACCTCCTACGCCTCATACGAGCTACCAGCCTCAGCAGTATGCCAATCCCGGGCCAGCTTACAACAACCCCAATAACAACAACGGTGGAAGGAACTACAACAACAACCCTGGGCAAGTCTCTTGCTTTGGATGTGGTCAGCTAGGACACATATCTAGGTTGTGTCCCAACAAGAAGCCAGATGCACTGCGCCCCATTGCGCCAAACCAAGGTCAAGGCCATGGAGCACCCCCAAGGAACCCCGCTCCCTGCAACCAGCCCAATAATGGCAAGGGTCGTGTGAACCACGTCACCGCAAAGGAAGCCCAGGAAGACCCGGACGTCATACTGGGTACGTTCCTCGTCAACTCAACCCCAACAACAGTACTGTTTGATTGTGGAGCTTCACATTCTTTTGTCACCCAAAATTTTGCACTAGAGAGTGGCATGAAGCCTACACCCTTGGGTAGTCGTATGTCGATACAAACCCCGGGATCAGTTATGAGGTTTGGGATAGGTTGTAAGGGAGTTGAGATTAACATGGGTAGATTTCCTAGCAGACCTTATCATCCTGAAGTCAGAAGGCTTGGATGTGATCCTAGGCATGGACTGGCTAACCAAGCACCAAGGACTAACAACCAAGGAATGGAAGTCAAGTATGTCCCCAACCCTGCCTCCCCTCAAGCCCCTCAGGCTAACTGACTATCGGGAGTTGAGTTGGATCAGGTGCCAGTGGTATGTGAATACCCGGATGTGTTTCCAGATGAGCTGCCCGGAATGCCTCCTCACCGTGACATTGAGTTCATCATTGAGCTTATGCTAGGATCAAGGCCCATCTATAAGAAGGCCTACAGGATGGGATCCGAAGAGTTGGCTAAATTGAAGAACCAACTAGCAGAGCAGCTCAGAAAAGGATTCATTCGCCCAAGTGCCTCTCCTTGGGGATCACCTATTCTATTTGTGTCAAAGAGGGACGAAACTATCAAACTTTGTGTCAATTACTGTTCTCTCAATGAAGTCACAATAAAGAACAAGTACCCACTCTCCAAGATTGAAGACATGTTTGATCAGTTGAATGGAGCCAAGGTGTTCTCCAAGATCGACCTCAGGTCTGGGTACTGTCAGCTAAATATTAGACCCCAATACATTGCGAAGACGGCATTTGTAACCCGGTATGGCCTGTATGAATACACGGTCATGTCATTCGGGTTAACCAATGCCCCTGCCTACTTCATGTACCTCATGAATAAAGTCTTCATGGAGTACTTGGACAAGTTCGTTGTCGTCTTCATTGATGACATACTCGTCTTCTCCAAGTCTGAAGAGGAGCACGAGGAACACTTGAGATTGGTCCTAGATAAGCTTCGAGAGCACCAGCTTTACGCCAGATTCAGAGAATGTGAATTCTGGCTGCATGAAGTTAGATTCTTGGGCCATGTGGTTACTGCAGAAGGATTATCAGTGGATCCTGCCAAGATTGAAGCAGTGACTGAATGGCAAACCCTAACCACCATGAAGGAAGTCAGGAGCTTCCACGGACTCGTGGGATATTACCGCAAGTTCATGGAAGAGTTCTCGATCATTGCCCGACCCATGACCCAGCTTTTGAAGAAGGACAAGAAGTTTGAATGGATAGCTAAATGCTAGGAAAGCTTCCAGGAGATAAAGAAGAGATTGACCACAACCAAGTTTTGGCCACCCCTGATATTCACAAGGAGTTTCTGATATATTGTGATGCATCAAGAACCGGGCTTGGAGGTGTTTTGATGCAAGAAGGTAGAGTCGTAGCATATCTATCCAGACAGCTACGTCCTCATTAAGAGAACTACACAACTCATGATCTCGAGTTGGCAGTCGTGGTTCAGGCCTTGAGGACATGGCGACATTACCTTCTGGGAAGCGATGTGAGATATACACATACCACAAGAGTTTGAAGTATATTTTTACCCAAAGGGAATTGAACATGAGGAAGCGAAGATGGCTGGAGTTGATCAAGGACAATGACCTCAGTGTTCAATACCACCCTGGAAAGGCCAACGTGGTAGTAGACGCCTTAAGCAGAAAGGCTTGTTCCTTGAATGCTATGATTAAGGAAAGGCTACCCGCCCTATATTAAGAGCTTGAAAGCTTCAGTTTGGAACTGGTTGCACCCGGATTCCTCACCAACCTCGAAGCAAAGCCTACCTTGATGGATGAAATCAAAGAAGCTCAGAAGGGACATGAGAGCATTGAAGGCATCAAAAGGAAGATCAAGGCAGGCAAGGTCCCATGATTCTCAGTGGATGAGAAAGGACTTGTATGGTTTGGAAAGCGCATCTGCATGCCCAACAAAGAGGAGCTCAAGAACTTGATCTTGGAAGAAGCTCATGACACTCCATACTCCATCCATCCTGGAGGAACCAAGATGTACCAAGATCTCAAGGCAAGATTCTGGTGGCATGGCATGAAACGGGAGATCGACACGTTCATTGCTAAGTGCGACATATGCCATAGAGTCAAGGCTGAGCACCAGCGACCCGCTGGGCTATTGCAATCTCTCAAGGTGCCTGAATGGAAGTGGGACAAAGTCGCGATGGATTTCATCACCGGCTTACCATGGTCAAGTAAAGGACATGATTCTATTTGGGTCATAGTCGACCACCTGACCATGGTAGCCCATTTCATTCCCGTCAAGACCACCTATGACGGTAACAAGCTAGCCAGCCTCGACATCGAGCGTATCATGAGACTTCACGGAGTTCCTAAGGATTGTATCGGACAGAGGCACCCAGTTCACCTCAAGATTCTAGAACATGTTTCAAGGAGCCATGGGCACCAAGCTCTCCTTCAGCACTTCTTTTCACCCCTAGACCGACGGACAGACAGAACGGGTAAATCAGATACTCGAAGATATGCTCCGCACTTGTGTTTTGGCATATGGATCCAAATGGGAAGATTGCCTACTATTCACAGAGTTCTCCTACAACAAGAGCTATCAGTCGAGTCTTTAGATGGCACCATTTGAGGTGTTGTATGGACGCAAGTGCCGTACTCCCCTTAACTGGTCAGAGACCGGAGAAGGATTAATTTTTGGACCACACATCCTCCGCGAAGCCAAAGAGCAAGTTCAGCTCGTCCGAGAGCGCCTTGAGACCGCAAAGTCAAGACAGAAGAGCTGCGTCGACTCCCACTGCCGAGAAGTGAGCTTCTATGTCGATGACCATGTCTACCTCCAGTCACGCCTCTCAAGGGAACCAAGCGTTTCCATGTCAAAGGGAAGCTTGCACCAAGATACATCGGCCCCTTCAAGATCACCACTACGCACGAAGAACTTGCCTACCAGCTAGAGCTACCTTCCGAGCTATCGGATGTGCACAACGTATTTCATGTGTCACAACTCCAGAAGTGTCTTCAAGTTCCCAACCGCCCCAACCTCTACAAGGACATCGACCATTAAGCCATCGATCTTCAGCCAGATCTCACTTATTGTGAGAGGCCAGTTCACATTTTGGATGAAGCCGAGTGCTGCACCAGAAGCCACACCATCAAGTACTTCAAGGTCCAGTGGAGCAACCACACTAAAGCTGAAGCAACCTGGGAGCGTGAAGACTATCTTAGATTGGAGTTCCCTTATCTTTTTAACGCTTAGCCTAGGAATCTTGGGGACGAGATTCTTGTAAGGGGGTAGGTCTGTCACACCATGTGTTTGTATCACCTTGTTATGTTTGGATTTATAAAATTTGGATCCAATTAAAACATTTTCAATGCTTGTGCTTGTTCGAATTGTTGCTTGTTTGATTGTTGAGTGTAGTATAGTGCACTCTTAGATTCTATCCCTCTCCATACTCAACTTCCTTGACCCAAACCTCTTGCCCAATGATCATGCCATGTTAATAGCGCCCAACACTATTTTTATCAAAATTTGTTTTGACCAAAAATGATTTATTCAGATTAGGTTTTTAGAAACCCCTAAGTTGAGGTTTGCACTGCAAGTCCTCAAATTGGGTGGATCCTTCTTCCCCAAAGGATTTATTTAAAACCTAATATATTTATGACTTCCCAAAACCACCAGATATTAATTTTAATGATTATTTTAATATTTTATTTAAAGGCTTTTTCTTAAGACAAGAGATGGTTTTTCATAGGGAAAAAATATTTTAAAGCTTTCAAAATCTTTGAGAAAATTTAGGGAAACTTGGTGGACATATATTTTCCATATATATGAGTTTCAACACATGAGCATGTTCAAATCATGGGCAAAACCCCTCAAAACCCTTTCTGTCCAAATCAAACTTTTGGAATATTTCTATAAGAAATATTCTCAATAAACTCCAGGAAAATTCCAGCAAGTCAATACTGTCATAGGTGATGATCTTGCAAAGTTTCATCTCAATCCAAGTTGATTTGATATATCAAACCATTCCAAAACCCTCCCTGTCCAGATTCAAATTTGAGAAAGTTTACATTGTGAAATTTCTCCCCTTGAACCCAAACTTTGTGGACATGTTCTAATCACCAAATGATGATGCTACACTAAGTGGTACATCAAGGATAATAGATTAGCTTAACTAGATCTACAGAAACTTGATTCTGTTAGTTTCTAGGGTTCACAAAGTTTCCATTGTCAACTTTGCTCATTTGAGATCAAATCTGGTGGTCCATCTCCTTATTACCTATCATTTGACCCTGTTGAATATCTCAGTAAGTTGGTAAACTTATCTTGCCCAAACACTCATCAAACACCTTCTGTTGAAATGGTAAAGTACTTGTTTTCACCACTTTCACTCTCCCCCTTTCCTTCAAACTTTTACCACACCCTCTTGCAGTGCCCAAGCCCCTACAATAAAAATCTCAAGTCCATAGGCCACATGAATATGGGGTAAATCCCCCATTTTCACCTCTGGACAACCCTGGTAGGAGCTCTCTCTCCCCCCTCCTCTTATTCTATCTCTCTCCCAGGGCATCCAATGCATTTTTCCCGAGCCTAGGCACCCCTAGATCCCCCTAGACACCCTCGACCATGCACAAGACGCCGTTGGCACGCCGTGGCATGCCAAACGCATGCTCTGGAGCATGCTATAGTACCGATAGGCACTGTAGCCATTGCCCACAGGCACTGTTGCCATTTCTCACTGCATGGCCCCGACCACCTTGAGCGCCCCCCCTCTCGCCAGATGGTCGGCCTCGGCGTCTGCAATAGGCCTCTCCTTGTCCCCCTCCTCTCTCTCTCCCTCCTCTGGCCCTCCTCGCACGCACTGCGGCCACCCGAGCTGGCCACCCGACCCATGACCCAGCTTTTGAAGAAGGACAAGAAGTTCGAATGGACCACTAAGTGCGAGGAAAATTTCCAGGAGCTCAAGAAGAGATTGACCATAGCCCCTGTTTTGGCCACCCCTGATATTCACAAGGAGTTTGTGATTTATTTTGATGCATCAAGAACCGGACTTGGAGGTGTTCTGATGCAAGAAGGCAGAGTTGTAGCATATCTATCTAGACAACTACGTCCTCATGAAGAGAACTACGCAACTCATGATCTCGAGTTGGCAGCCGTGGTTCATGCCTTGAAGACATGGCGGCATTACATTCTGGGGAAGCGATGTGAGATATTCACAGACCACAAGAGTTTAAAGTATATCTTCACTCAAAGGGAGTTGAACATGAGGCAGCAAAGATGGTTGGAATTGATCAAGGATTATGACCTCAGTGTTCAATACCACCCCGGAAAGGCCAATGTGGTAGCAGATGCCTTAAGCAGAAAGGCTTGTTCCTTGAATGCTATTATTAAGGAAAGGCTACCCGCCCTGTATGAAGAACTTGAGAACTTCGGCCAGGAATTGGTTGCACCAGGATTCCTCGCCAATCTTGAAGCGAAGCCTACCTTGATGGATGATATCAAAGAAGCCCAGAAGGGGCACGAGAGCACTGAAGGCATCAAGAGGAAGATCAAGGCAGGCAAGGCCCCAGGATTCTCAGTGGATGAAGAAGGAGTGGTCTGGTTTGGGAATCACATATGCGTACCCAACAAAGAGGAGCTCAAGAACCTGATCTTGCAAGAATCTCATGAAACTCCATACTCCATCCATCCTGGAAAAACCAAGATGTATCAAGACCTCAAGGCAAGATTCTGGTGGCATGGCATGAAACGGGAGATAGGCACATTCGTGGCTAAGTGTGACATATGCCAGAGGGTCAAGGCTGAGCATCAGCGACCCACTGGACTACTCCAGCCCCTCAAAGTGCCTGAATGGAAGTGGGATAAAGTCAGGATGGATTTCATCACCGGTTTACCAAGGTCAAGAAAGGGACATGACTCCATTTGGGTCATTGTTGATCACCTGACTAAGGTAGCCCACTTCATCCTTGTCAGGACCACCTATGATGGAAGTCAACTCACGATACTCTACATCAACCGCATTGTGAGTCTCCACGGAGTTCCTAAGGAGATTGTGTCAGACCGAGGAACCCAGTTTACCTCTAGATTTTGGAAGAAGTTTCAAGAAGCAATGGGAACCAAGCTCTCCTTCAGCACTGCTTTTCACCCTCAGACCAATGGGAAAACGGAACGAGTAAATAGGATACTCAAAGATATGCTCCGCGCTTGTGTTTTGGCATATGGAGCCAAGTGGGAAGATTGCCTACGCTTCGTCGAGTTCTCATACAACAACAGCTATCAGTCGAGTCTTCAGATGGCACCATTTGAGGTGTTGTATGGACGCAAGTGTCGTACTCCCCTCAACTGGTCAGAGACCGGAGAAGGATTAGTGTTTGGGCCAGATGTCCTCCGCGAAGCCGAAGAGCAAGTTCAACTCGTCCGAGAGCGCCTCGAGACCGCCAAGTCAAGACAGAAGAGCCACGCCAACTCTCACCATCGAGAACTGAACCTCAACGTTGGAGATTATGTCTACCCCCGTGTCACGCCCCTCAAAGGAACCAAGCGTTTCCACGTCAAAGGAAAGCTCGCACCAAGATTCATTTGCCCCTTCAAGATCATTGCAAGACGTGGAGAAGTTGCCTATCAGCTAGAGTTACCTTCCGAGCTATCAGATGTGCACAACGTATTTCACGTGTCACAACTCCGAAAGTGTCTGCAAGTACCCAACCGCCCCGACCTCTACAAGGACATCGACCATCAAGCCATCAATCTTCAGCCAGATCTCACTTATCATGAGAGGCCAGTTCACATCTTGGATGAAGCCGAGCACTGCACCCGAAGCCGCACCATCAAGTACTTCAAGGTCCAGTGGAGCAACCACACTGAAGCAGAAGCAACCTGGGAGCATGAAGATTATCTTAGATCAGAGTTCCCTTATCTTTTTAGCGCTTAGCCTAGGAATCTCGGGGACGAGATTCTTGTAAAGGGGGAAGGTCTATCACACCCTGTGTTTGTAACACATTGTTATGTTTGGTTTCATAAAATTTGGAGCCAACTAAAACTTTTTCTATGTGTTTGTGCTTGCTTGCTATGTTGTTTGCTTGCTTGTTGATTTTGTTTTATGGCACTACTAGGTTCTATTCCACTTCATAATCATCTTCCTTGATCCAAACCCCTTGCCTAATGATCATGCCATGTGAATAGTGCCTAAAACTATTTTTATCAAATTTTGTTTTAACCAAAAATGATTTATTTAATTTAAGTTTCCAAAACTCCCTGAAGTGAGGATTGCACTGCAAATCCTCAAATCAGGTGGACCCATCTTTTCCAAAGGCTTTATTTCAAACCTACTATATATATGACTTCTCAAAACCACCAAATATTATTTTCAAAGGTTATTTTCATATTTTATTTAAAGGCCTTTTCTTAAGGCCAGAAATGGTTTTTCCGAAGGAAAAATTATTTAAATGCTTTAAAAGTATTTGAGAAAATTTTAGAGAAACTCAGTGGACATATATTTTCCATATATATGAGTTTCAACACAAGGGTTTGATCAGATCATGGGCAAAACCCCTCAAAACCCTTTTTGTTCAGATCAAACTTTTGTAATGTTTCTATAAGAAATATTCTCAATAAATTCTAGCAAAATTCCAGCAAGTCAACACTATCATGGGTGGTGATCTTGCAAAGTTTCATCCCAATCCAAGTTGGTTTGGTTCATCAAACCATCCCAAAACCATTCATGTCCATAATCAAATTTGAGCAACTTTACATTGTGAAGTGCCTCCCCTTGGCCTCAAACTTTGTGGGCATGCTCTAATGGCCATATAGTGATGATACACTAAGTGGTGCATCAAGGGTTAAAGCCTAACATCATTGGATCTATAAGAATCTGATTCTGCCAAATTCTAGGGTTCACCAAATCTCCATTGGCAACTTTTTCTTTTTAAGCTGAAATTTGGTGGAGCATCTCATCTTTACCTAACCTATGGCCCTGGTAAATATCTCTATAAGGTGGGGGCATCTTCTTGCCCAAAACCTCATCAAACACCTTTTGGTAAATTTGTAAAACCAGCTTTTTCACCTCTTATCCTTTTACCCTTGCCCCCAACTTCTTACCACAGACTCCTATAGTTACCTTTGACCTCCAGTAGAAGCCTCATGGTCGTAGATCAAGTAAAATGTGGTGAAAAGCCCCATTTACCTCCCTGGACAGGAGATTTCCCTCTCTCCCTCTCCATTTTTCTTCTCTCCTAAGGCATCCCTTGGCATCCAATGCCCTATCCATCTATTTTTCTCCCCCTGGATCTTCTGGGCACAGGTGGCCGCACGGTAAGTGCCAAGGGCATGCCTTGGCATGCAAGGCTCGTGCCCTGGGGCGCGCTACAGTGCGCACCCACACTATAGCCAATGCCCAACGAGCGTCCCCGACAGCCTCGAGCCGCGCCACCTTGTCCCCCCGGTCGGCCTCGACGTCCGCGACACAACAGACGGTCGGCCCTCTCCCTTCCCTCTCTCTCCTCTCCTCCTTCGCGCGTGCACGGCACCGCCCAAACCGGCCAGTGGCCATGGTCGCACGCATGCCCTTCCCTGCTCTCCCTCTCTCTTCTCCTGGGCGCGGACCGAGTCCACCGAGCCCCCAGACACGGCCTTGCCCGCCCTCGTGGCCTGAGGTGAGCGACCCATGCTCATCGACGCACCACGTCCATGGTGAGCCGGTTGCCCGCATATTTAAGGCCCCCCGTGTCTCCTTTCCCTCACTCTCCTCGCTCTCCCTCTTCCTCCGCATCCTCCCCGTGCCCAGCAAACTCTTCCCCGTGGTCGGGAGACCTCTCCCGACCCAAACCCTCGCCGCCACCGTCGGGCTTCCCCCTCGCCGGCGTTCCTCTCATCCCCCGACAGCCCCGCGACCTCCCACCGACGTGCGGAAGCCCCGCGAGCATGCCAGTGCCCTCAGCTCTCGTCGCTGTGGCCTGGAGCCCTTTAGTGACCTCCTCCTCTGCCCCTGTCGCGAGGAGAGGGATGACAGGTGGGGCCCACCTGTCATCCCCTCGCCCCCTCCCCCTCTCGCTGGTAGGTTGGGGCCGCGGGCAGGTTTAAAAGCAAACCTGCCACGCGCGGCTCCTCGCCTGGGCCGGCTTCCTTCTTGGGCCGGTTTCGGCCGGGCACTTTTAGCCCGAGAAGCATAGTGGCCCTTTTCTCTTTTCTTTTTCTCTGTAACTTTCAAAATCCCACAAAATTAAATACTTGTCCAAATCCAATATTTCTTCCACCTAAATTCATGATATAATCCCTAGAATTTAATAGTGCCATTTGTAAAAATGTTTGAAAATGTTTTTAGTACTGTTTTATTTTAAAACCTATATAAATGCACCTTTTTGCCTCTGTTATTTTATTTCAAAAATGGTTTTCACAACAAAACCCTAAGAAGATATTTTTAGTATGACTTTTAGTATTTATCAGAGTAGGTGGACATTTTGATAGTGGTTTGAGTGCTCTGTTTTGAGTGTTTGCTTATCATTATTGTTTATTTTCGCGACGATAGATTGCGCTATTGACGAAGAAGTTGGACCCGAAGACCTCGAAGACCCCAGAGACTTTGTTGAGTCAGGCAAGCAGCCCTTTGACCATGATAAGAAACCATTTTATTGCATGTAATATAGCACTTTACTTTCAAGGCATTGACCATGTGTAGTGGTGTTCCCCTTTTGGTGGGATACCTCCGGTACTTTCCTTTCATACTTGCATCGTGCATGACCCTACCACCTTATGAGGGTTGTGCGGGTGGGAGTAGTTAGGTTGCTAATAGATGCTACGTAAATGGGATGGGACTTATGCATAGTGACGACAAGAAAGAGGTGATTTCAAAGACTTTTCTAAAACCCTGTCGGGTGCCACCAATGCCTGAGGGAGATGACAACTAGATGGGTGACCACTTGAGAAAGAAGTGGTGTGCTGGAATCAGATGTGAAAGTGTTTTCGAAAATGGAGGGTTTAAGATTTGTCGACCGTCCCAACCTTACATGTGCAACCACGATACCCCTTATGGGATGGGGCTTTGTTGATTACCTTGGTGGGTACTGGTAAGGAGCCCGCATTACTAGTGGCGGGAGTGGCGTGGTCACTCTCGATACGGGGTCGTACCGGAATGGACGATCATGCGCTATCTTTACAGGCACCGGGCACACCGTTGGTCCCCTCATGGATGGTACGATTAGAGCGAAGCTCATGTGATGTACATCATGAGGGCTGGGTACCAATCGAGTGGACTCTTTGTTTAGTATCGCCGAGGGAAAGGCATTGTTCGGGTGCTTACCTCGGGTATGATATATACCGCGAGTCGTGGATGACACGGAAGTTCCCCGAGTCTTGTGGGAAAAGTGTGCAACCTCTGCAGAGTGTAAAACTATTCGAATAGCCATGTCCACGGTCAAGGACAGTTGGGTGGTGCTGCTTATGCCACGTCCAGATGTTTTCGTGAAACTTGCTGTGAGTATGGATGTGATGGTGACAAGAGCTCACATGAGCTAAGTCCGATGACTTAGCGTGAGAAATGAACTAAGTCCAATGACTTAGCATGAACATGAGATGTTCAACCGAAACTTATGATGGTATCTGCAATTTGTTCACATGAATACCTACTAGTTGTTGATGCATGCTCACTAGATACTTGATCATGACATTTGCATAAAAAAATTAGCTTTCCGCAAATTACCTACTTAGTGCTATATCATGCATCTTTGTTACCTCGTTCCACTTGGGTTGCTTGCGAGTACATTCAAAGTACCCATTGGCTTGCCACTGGTTATTTAATTGGCCAAGCATGGAAGAACAGGAGTATGTTGAAGAGTTCATTGGAGACGAACATGCGAACTAGGACGCTTCCCAGTCAGAATGCCTGTAGGTTAAGGCAGATGGCATGGGTTCACGCTTTCGACTAAGATTTCGCTGCTTGTTCTGTATTAAGTGTTTGGCCTGTGTGGCCCTATCTATGTAAGACTAAGACCTTCATGGTCACTATTTGTGTAAGACGTTAAGTATGGATGTAAGACTCTTGTTATTTTGCTTCTGCGTGTTCAGTGAGCATTGATCTCTGGGATCACTGAACACGTGCATTCGATGATCTCGACTTATGAGTTGGGGTCCCCACAAGGGGAGGTGATGAGGGATGCGGGGGGGCGCTTCCCGTGCGGATGGCACCTCGCACCGATGTCGGGGAACGTCTTCGGCCAGCTCCCATGCTCCATGCACCCTGGTCCCAGCTCCTGGCGGGTGCGGGCCTCCGTGGATGCCCTACAGGTGCCCATGTTGCCCGATCATTGGTCCCATCGTGTGAGCAAATTCTCGGGCTCGAGTCCTATTGAGGTACGCCAGGGCCTCACGGGCGCCGATTGCGCGTCCGAAGGTGTACCTGGCCCACGCGTCGCGGCGAACACGTGCCACGTGATGGCGCTGCATCTCGTGCGCCCCGAGAAGTGCGACGTGCCTGTGCGTCGGGTCATGGCAGGCCCACAAGGGCCGGGGCACGCCCCCGGTGGGAGGGAGAGTTGGGGGAACAAGGGCATGTCGTATAGCTGGTGAAGGCGGATCCCCCCAACGCTCGTCAAGAGCCTGGCTGGCGACAGGACCCGCTAAGGGAGAGGCGGTTCGGTGGAGTTCTCTTGCGCCCGCCGGTGCCACTCGCGCCACACGGGCTGCCAGGAGCTCGGCCCGAGCCCGACGTCCTTTCACCATGAGCGCTGCGAGTGGAGTCGAGGCGAGACTCAAGGCAAGATTCGACACACCCCTACCTGGCGTGCCAAATGTCGGATTTCGGGCTCCGCAAAACCCTTAAGATTCGAACACAGGGGCGTGTGCGAAGATCCCCTGCAGCCTCGCCCAACCTAGATCGCTACACGACGAACACAATAGCAAACTCGCATGATGATGAGGAAAAGGATGAACACGATAGTTTACCCAGGTTCAGGCCGCTGCGAAGCGTAATACCCTACTCCTGCTTTGGTGCATTGCCTCTCGAGGAGGTGGTGTGGATGAACTATTACAGTGTTCTTGGGGCTCCTGAAGGCTCCCTTTGGTGTGTTCGAGGCTCTCTGTGGCTTGGTGATGGAATGGATTCGGGATCCCTTTCTACGGTGCAGCCTACCCACTATATATAGCGGTGGCTCGGGTCCTCTTCCCTTATCACAATGGCGGGAAGGGATCCCACAACGACCAATATTGAAGGAGGACAAGAGTACGTGCTCGCCCTGCCCAAAGGTGGTCTTTGCCTATAAAGAAGCTGTCGACGGCGCAGGGATGGGCTCAGCAATGACATCCTCCCAACAGGGAGGGTGGTTGCGGTGTTGTTACACCAGAATGGAAACCTTTGGGGGAGCTTTTGGGAATCCGCATACGTCCCTGCTCCCTTTGCACCAAAGGGGGAACCGCGTCATCTGGTGCGCTGGCGCCCGCCTATCCTCCATTGCGTCACCCTGACTCCCGAGGCCGGGCCTTGCATAGAGATCTCTGCCGCTCCGGAGAGGGCCTGAGGATGCCCCTCCCTTGCCGGTCCTAGCATTGTTCCTCCTCGCAAGGCCGGGGCCCTCGCGAGGGCCTTGTCTTGAGTGAGGCCACGCCCGACCATGTTTGGTATATGAAGTGGGCCATGCCCTGGGCCACAGGCAGGTCTGGGTACCCCCGTTCCCAGAACGCCGACAACTGATGACCCACAAGTATAGGGGATCAATCATAGTCATTTCTATAAGTAAGAGTGTCAAACCCAACGAGGAGCA
Source organism: Hordeum marinum (assembly GCA_022496015.1). NCBI lineage: Eukaryota > Viridiplantae > Streptophyta > Magnoliopsida > Poales > Poaceae > Hordeum > Hordeum marinum. The sequence continues at coordinate 277,177,544 of CM039672.1, read as the reverse complement.
GAAGGAAATGAGAAGCAGTTTTTAGCAAGGTATTTATGCAAGTGATGTGAGTAACAATAATTGATAGTTTTGTCGCAAGATAATTTGTAACAAGTAACAAGTGACGATAGTAACAAAGGTGCAGAAAGGTAGCCCAATACTTTTTGTAGAAAAGGACAGGCATGTAAGTACTCTTATATTAAGCAAGTGTTCCCGAGGACACATGGTAATTTCTATGTAGTCATGTTATCATGTTGAGTTGATTCACGTTCGCTACTTTGATAATTTGATATGTGGCTGGACCGGTGCTAAGGTGCCATTATTACTTGAACTAACAACCTACTTATGATTAGCCCCTCTCGCAAGCATCCGCAACTACGAAAGAAGAATTAAGATAAATCTAACCATAGCATGAAACGTGTGGATCCAATCAAACCTTTATGGAGCAACGCTAAGGTGGGGTTTAAGCTTCCGTCACTCTAGCAACCCATCATCTACTTGTTACTGCATAATGATTTCCCTTAGGCCCATAACATGGTGAAGTGTCATGTAGTCGACGTTCACATGACACCACTAAGAGAAGTAATAACATACATACAATCAAAATATCGAACGAATACCAACTTCACAAGATGACTTATATCAAGACTTCTCCTAGTCCCATGTCTTGAGGAACAATAGTAACTACTCACACCTCATCAACATGTTCAATAATTAAGGATCTGAACATAACTTATTCCACCAAGTAATCCAACAAGCATCAACTACAAGATGTAATCAACACAACTAGTAACCCACAAGTACCAATTTGAGGTTTTGAGACAAAGATTGAATACAAGAGATGAACTAGGGTTGGAGATGAGATGGTGTGGTGAAGATGTTGATGGATATTGGTCCTCCCACGAAGGAGGAAGCGTTGGTGATGATGGTGGATTCGATCTCCCCTCCTGGAGGGGAATTTCCCTGGCAGCATCTAACTGTCGGAGTGCAAAAGGGCCTCGAGACGGCGGCTTCGTCTTGAAAGGTTTATTATGATATTTTTTTCTAGGGTAAAACACACCATATAGGATAAGAGGGGTGTCAGAGGGCCATCAGGGTCCCCACAAGCTATCAGGGTGTGGTCTAGGGGGCGCGTCCGGTTGGCTTGTGGCCTGCTGTTTGATAACCCACAAGTGTAGGGGATCGCAAGAGTCTTCACGGGTAGTATTTCACCCTAATTTATTGATTCGACACAAGGTGAGCCAAAGAATATTTATTGGCCTTGAAAGTTGAGTTGTCAATTCAACTGCACTAAGGATATCTCTCTGCAGCCAATATTTAGTAGCACGACAAATAGTAGTAGCAAAAGTAGCAGTAGCAGTGATAGTAGCAATTTTGTAGCAGGTGTGACAGTAGCAATAGCAATAGTAACTTGGCAAGATTCAGTATATGTAACACGTAGGCACGTGGATCGGTGATGGATAATGATTTATATGACAATGATCATATAATAGTTACACACTAGGGCGAGACAAAACTAGATCCAATTCATCAATGTAATGTAGGCATGTATTCCATATATAGTCATACGTGCTTGCGATAAGAACTTGCATGACCTCTTTTGTCCTACCCTCCCGTGGCAGCGGGGTCCTATTGGAAGCTAAGCGATACTAAGGCCTCTTTTAATAGTGAACCGAAAAGGCATTAACACATGGTGAATACACGAACTCCTCAAACTACGGCAATCTCCGGAAATAATCCAAATTATTGTCACCTTGGGGTATGCGGATCATGACATGTAATAGGTACATATAACTTGCAAGATAGGATCCAAATCACTCTTCTATTCATGAAAACACAATAGGTTCAGATCTGAAACCATGTCACTCGGGCCCTAGTGAAAAGCATTAAGCATAGCAAAGTCATAGTAACATCAATCTCAGAACATAGTGGTTACTAGGGATCAGGCCCTATCAAATTTAAATCAATTACATGATCAATTCCATCCAATGCCACCACCGTACAACAAGCCTACAAAGTAATTACTCACTCCCGGTGATGAGCATCATGGCGGTGTTGATGGATGTAATGTCCAACTTGCGGTTCTATCCCTATTAAGGCTTGAGGGCCTCGACAGGGATAGAGCGCATCTCGTTGTTTTGCAAGTATAGATATCATTACAATACATGTAAGAGAGCAGATCAGTATATGAGTTGTCTTACACTCGCCACAAACTAGATTACAAATCCATACAATCATTTATACATCATCCAGAAATGCAGGGTCCGACTACGGATGAAATGAAATGATAAAAAGCAATAATAACTATCTCGCTAAGCCCGGGAAGATGACCAAGGAGCTCCCCTACTCATCCGGATAAGTCACGTACATTCGCCCATGTTCCTCGTCGAACTCCCACTGGAGCTGGGAGGCATCAACTAGATCAACCTCATCAATACATGTACCTGTATTGTTGTAGTAATATGTGAGCCATGGGAACTCAACAATCTCATTAACCCGGGTATGTAAGCCAATCAATGAGGTATGGTTAAGTGGTGAGGCTGTAGAAAGCACTAAGAATTTATTTGAGTGGCTAACTTACGAGTGCAAGAATAAATATCGTGGTCTACGCATAACGGACACGAACTTGAATGATCACTAAGTGATCCTGAAAACCTACTTACGTCAAACATAACCCCATCGTGTTCTCTCTCGGTTCAGAACTCATGAGCAGAGACAGTCACGGTTACGCACATGGTTGTTGTATTTTATTTGATTTTATTTTGAGTTTGCTATAACCGGGTGTTAAACAAATTTCCAAGTTGCCACATAACCGTGGGCATGACTTCTCGAAAAGATTTAACTCTACAGGGGTGCCAACTCATCCATCACAAACTAACCACAAGCTACATGGAATAACCTCGACCACGGAAAAACCCATGGTATCCTTGGAAATTCCGATGGAAAACCTCAACCTCAAGATATCCCAAAGTGTCCTCGAAATCCCGTGCACAAGACATTCGATAAAGGTAAAACAAGTCCAACAAGAGCTCCTGGAGCCATATTGTGGGGGGAATCGACACCTATGGGATCGGAGGGACCCCTTTTCGGTTTGGTGGGGGAGAAGGCTCGCGTGAAGAGAAGATCAGATGAAAAGCGTGTGGGATTTTACCCAGGTTCGAGCCGCAAAGATGCATAAAACCCTACTCCTGCTTGGTTGTATTGTGGGTGTTTTTAGAGTTCCAGCTACAGGAGCTCTATGAACAGTCGCTATGCGTACGAGCTAGAAGGTCGAAAAGTCCAAAGATGCAAATGCCTAAAAGTCCTCTACCATAACGCCCCGGGCCTCCTTTTATACTCTCCAAGGGGATCCCAACAGTGGCGTACAGTGTGTACACGGGGTGTACAGAGCTACAGTGTTATCATACCTAACACTGACAGAGTAGGACAGGCGCATTTAATGCACCGCCAGGCATCTCTGACTGTCTATGGGACGGGACAGGAGCCCATCCCATCGGCACCGCTTAGCCCCTTCCGTCGCTAGCGCCGCGACACGTGCCCAGGCGGGGTGACACCTGGACTCTGCGTTGGCGGGGTCTTGCCGCGGCTCCGCCTTGCTGGGTCCTGCTGGGGCTTTGCTGTAACACCCCGTTATGCCTGGCAGTGTCTACGGGACGGGACAGGAGCCCGTCCCATCGGCACCGCTTAGCCCCCTCCGTCGCCAGCGCCGCGACACGTGCCCAGGCGGGGCGACACCTGGCCTTTGTGCTGGCGGGGTCTTGACGGGGCTCTGCCTTGCTGGGTCCTGCCGGGGCTTTGCTGTAACACCGGGTTACGCCTGGCGGGATCTAGACTGGCCCCACAGACCAACACTAGTCTTTCCTACACACTTTGTCCTCACTCGTGTGCACCGTGACCAACTTCCCGGTCGGTCACCCATCCTAGAATCGCTCCAAGCGAAGCACGCTTAACTTTGGAGTTCTTTTCGAGTGGGCTCGTGGAAAAGAAGGAATTCCTTGTTGATATGAGTAGTCTATCATTCCAATTAAGCCAGGCTCTCACATTTGCCTTGCCTGAGAATTCGATGGCCATCCCGACAAGGTCTTTGCCAGGGGTCTTGATTCTCCTGTATTTGTATCTAGCAGCTCCCTACCGGGCCTTATCGCCAGGGTGACTACTACTGCCCGTGCATGAGTAAGGGGCACTGGAGAGCCCAAAACTCTAGTGCATCGCCAGGAGCCCCCGGGCCTGGGCCACACACAGTGCAAGGCGTTGTTGGACTAGGCCCAAACAGTGCACGACCACGTGTGGCAGGGCCTTGCGGTTGCGATCATTGCACTTACTGCGCCTCCCCACGATGCCCATTGAATGTGGGACGGGGGATACGTGCGCGGCGCGACCGTCAACTTTTCGATTACTGCTTCAGGTCAAAATAAATATGTACTTAGGAAAAGGCGTCATCCCATGTAAATTTCACCCTATTTTGAATAACTGTATATTATCTTCCTTGTTAGACAATTTCTTTGCATGGAACTTCCCCTACGCCCTTTCGGAATAACTTGCCGGCATGTGTAGCCCTACCGTGAGCGCTTTGATGAACGGATCCTTAGCAGCCTGCTAGCGGTGCCACTGCCGGCAAGATACCTTGGCATTCTCGGCATAGCCGCTTAAGCTGTTGATCGTGCTGGAAACAGAATAAGGGCACGAGCGCAGTCACTAGAGTGGTTGAGCGGACTCGAAATGAAGCAAGAGTGCGGACGTAGCCACTTAAGACGTTGAGCGGACCCGAACCAGAGTGAGGGCGCAGCCAATCACGACAAGGTTCCCGTGCGTGCAGGTTTTCCATACAGAAAGTCGAAATTGTCCATGGAAAATAACTTCATAGCAGGCATTCACTTGGGGTTTTGCAACTTATCTTTTCGTTGCCGTACTCCTTCTAGCAAGATGTTCTGAACGTCGCCCGTAGGTATCAATACCACCATCCCCCCCGACAAAGATGCACGCAAGGTAACCTTTTGTCCTTTGAGAAAAACAAAGAAGAGAAAATATGGATGTGGAACCTTGGCGGTCCGTAGCCCTTGCCGGGAGTAAGTGTAATGCAATATCTTGGACAAACATGCATAAAAGTAAACATGAGAATCAACAAGATTTGCGGAACACTTAGCTTTATTCAATTACGCACAGGGTCTGCGCCTGGCTTTGTACGAAGGATTACATGCTTCAGCGGCAAGACTTGTACAAAAGGTGGTTGCTGGGAGGCCCGACAACCGTGTCCCATGGGTAGAACTTACGAAGATGTGCGATATTCCAGGAGTTGCTCACTGGGATGTCATCTTCGGTCTCCAGGCGGACTGCGCCAGGCCTGGTGACTCATACTCCCCGATAAGGGCCTTCCCACTTCAGCGTCAACTTGTTTGAATTCTTGGCGGACTGAGCTCGCCGAAGAACAAGGTCGCCTTCCTCAGCACTTCGGGCATGAACCTTGCAGTTATGATAGCGACGCAAGGCTTGCTGGTAGCGTGCAGCTCGCACAGCAGCCTGAAGACGATCTTCCTCAAGGAGCGTCGCGTCATCTTGCTGCAACTGCTCTTGCTCAAGATCATCATAAGCGAGCACTCTAGGTGACCCGTACGTGAGTTCCGTTGGAAGAACTGCTTCTGCCCCATATACTAGGGAGAAGGGTGTCTGGCCGATAGCTCGATTTGGTGTCATTCTGCCTGACCAAAGAACCACCGGCAACTCATCAATACAGCGCCATCTGCACTTGCGCAGCTTGTCCAAAGTTCTTCTTTTGAGGCCTCGCAGCACTTCAGCATTACCACTTTCCACCTGGCCTTTGCTCCTTGGGTGAGCAACAGAGGCAAAACAGATTTTGCTGCCAAGGTCTGGGACATACTGCATGAAGGTGCGGCTCGTGAACTATGTGCCATTGTCAGTGATGATCTTGTTGGGAACACCAAAGCGGCAAACTAGTCCTTTGAAGAACTTGATGGTTGACTGTGCTGTCACCTTTCTCACTGCTTCTAGTTCCAGCCACTTTGTGAACTTGTCGATTACACCGTACAAGTACTCAAAGCCCCTCGTAGCACGGGGGAAGGGGCCCAAGATGTCGAGCCCCCAGATCAAAAATGTCCAGGAGAGAGGGATTGTCTGAAGGGCTTGAGCTGGTTGATGCAATTTCTTCGAATGAAACTGGCATGCTTCACACTTGGTTACTAGTGCAGTTGCATCCTAGAGGGCGGTGGGCCAAAAGAAACCTTGCCAGAATGCCTTACCGGCCAGTGCTCTTGATTCTATGTGGGATCCACATATGCCTCCATGTATCTCTGCCAACAACTCCAGTCCATCCTCCCGAGAAATGCACTTGAGTTTCATACCATTCGATCTCTTTCTGTATAGGACATTGTCCATGAATTGGTACATATTAGACCGACAGGCTACTTTCTCTGCTTCTTCTTGTTCCTCAGGGAGTTCTACTATTTGAAGGAAATTGACGATGTGTTGTGCCCATGCTGGAGCCTGGGGCTCGACAACAAGGACTAAAGGCATATCCTTTGTCGGGGAAGCATTTGTCTCAATAGCAAGGGCTCAATGTCCTGTCGGAGCCTATTGCCCCTGCAAGCCTGGCAGGAGCATGTGCTTCCACGGCAAGAGCCAGAGGATCTGCCCGAGCATGGCGCTCACCGGCAAGCCTGACGTTGTCCTCGGCAACCTCCTCACCGGCGGCTTCTGGGAGCTCTGTCGGGAAATACTTGCCGGAGCTCAACTTTATTCTTTTCTCTTGTCCAGTCAATGGTGTCACAGATGGTTGAGTCAGTCGGAGCACGAAAGTTCCTTGTTCCGCAGGCAACTTAAGGGCAGCACATTTTGACAGGCCATCATCAACACCGTTCTCTGCGCGCGGAGCGTGCTCCATTTGTAGACCATCAAAACGTTCTTCCAACTTCCTCACTTCATCTACATAAGATTCCATCAACAGACTCTGATAATCATTGTTCACCTGTCTGACAACAAGCGGAGAATCACCCCTTACAATAAGTTTCTTGATCCCAAGGTCTGCCATGATCCTGAGACCGGCAAGCAGCCCTTCGTACTCAGCAGTATTGTTCATTGACCTCTCCCGGGGAAAGTGCATCTAAACCACATACTTGAGGTGCTCTCTGGTGGGTGTGACAAGCAGCACTCTGGCACCGGCGCCTTGTAGCAAGAAAGCCCCATCAAAATACATGATCCACTCTTGATTCGTTTCCTTGGCACGGAGGGTTGACCCTAGAACTTCTTCATCTGGCGTCGGGGTCCATTCTGCAATGAACTCCGCCAAGGCTCTGCTCTGGATAGTCAAAGTACTTTCAAACTTGAGACCAAAGCTTGACATTTCCAAAGCCCACTCCACAATTCTGCCGGTAGCTTCTGGGTTCTGCAGAATCCGTTGCAGGGGGAAGCGAGTGACGATGGTGATCACATGTGCTTGGAAGTAATGGCGCAGCTTCCTCGAGGCCATACTGAGGCCGAAGAGCAACTTTTGCATGCCAGAGTATCTTGACCTAGCCCCCTGCAAAAGGGAGCTGACAAAATAGACTGGGTGCTGCACCACCTTCTTCTGAATTGTCTCATCCAACTACGCAGATCCTTCCTTGTCATCACCAGACTCTACCGGGTAATGTCTTGGCTTCTCGCTTGACGGTCCTGCCGGTGACTTTGCTTCTTCATCAACTTCTCTTTCAGCCACTAGCCCAGCACTCGCCACTTGATTTGTCGCCGCTAGATATAGCAGCAACGGCTCTTGCGGTTTTGGCACGACTAGGATTGTCGGAGAGGAGAGGTACTTCTTCAAATCCTGCAGCGCTACCTCCGCTTCCGGAGTCCATTTCATCGGACCTGCCTTCTTCAAGATTTTGAAAAGGGGCAGGGCGTGCTCAGCAGATTTTGAGATGAATCTACTCAGAGCAGCAACGCAGTCGGCAAGACGATGCACATCCTTGACATGTCTTGGTGCTTCAATTTTCTCAATTGCTTTGATCTTGTCAGGATTTGCTTCAATTCCATGTTGAGATACAAAGAACCCGAGAAGTTTGCCGGATGGGACACCGAACACACACTTCTCAGGGTTGAGCTTCATGTTGATCTTGCGCAGATTTGCAAATGTTTCTTCTAGGTCTGATATGAGCATAGCCTTGTGTTGGAAATATGCCCTAGAGGCAATAATAAAATGGTTATTATTGTATTTCCTTGTTCATGATAATTGTCTATTGTTCATGCTAGAATTGTGTTAACCAAAACCGTAATATAAGTGTGAATACATAGACCACAACCTGTCCCTAACAAGCCTCTAGTTGGCTAGCTCGTTGATCAATAGATGGTCACGGTTTCATGACCATGGACATTGGATGCCATTGATAACGGGATCACATCATTAGGAGAATGTTGTGATGGACAAGACCCAATCCTAAGCATAGCACAAGATCGTGTAGTTCGTCTGCTAAAGCTTTTCCAATGTCAAGTATCGTTTCCTTAGACCATGAGATTGTGCAACTCCCGGATACCGTAGGAAAGCTTTGGGTGTACCAAACATCACAACATAACTGGGTGGCTATAAAGGTACATTGTGGGTATCTCCGAAAGTATCTGTTGGGTTGGCATGAATCGAGACTGGGATTTGTCACTCCGTGTGACAGAGAGGTATCTCTGGGCCCACTCGGTAAGACATCATCATAATGAGCTCAATGTGACTAAGGAGTTAGCCATGGGATGATGTGTTACGAATGAGTAAAGAGACTTGCTGGTAACGAGATTGAACAAGGTATAGGGATACCGACGATCGAATCTCGAGCAAGTATCATACCGGTAGACAAAGGAAATTGCTTACGGGATTGATTGAATCCCCGACATCGTGGTTCATCCGATGAGATCATCGTGGAGCATGTGGGAGCCAAAATGGGTATCCAGATCCCGCTGATTGAATCCCCGACATCGTGGTTCATCCAATGAGATCATCGTGGATCATGTGGGAGCCAACATGGGAATCCAGATCCCGCTGTTGGTTATTGATCGGAGAGTGTCTCGGTCATGTCTGCGTGCCTCCCGAAGCCGTAGGGTATACACACTTAAGGTCCGATGACGCTAGGGTTATAGGGAAATAGTGTGCGTGGTTACCGAAGGTAGTTCGGAGTCCCGGATGAGATCCCAGACGTTACGAGGAGTTCCGGAATAGTCCGGAGACGAAGATTGATATATAGGAAGTAAGGATTTGGCCACCGGAAGTGTTTCTGGATTTGTTGGTAATGTACCGGGACCACCGGAAGGATTCCGGGGGTCCACCAAGTGGGGCCACCAGCCCCGGAAGGCCTCATGGGCCAAGAGTGGGAGGGAACCAGCCCCTAGGTGGGCTGGTGCGCCTCCCACCCCATCCCAAGGCGCAACAAGGGGTGGAGGGGGCAAACCCTAGGGCGTGGATGGGCCCAACGCCCACCCTAGGGCGCCGCCCCTCCACTCCCTCCTTTGGACGCCACCCTAGATTGATCTAGGGTTGGCCGCCGGCCCTAGGGAGGGAAACCTAGGGCTGCCGCACCCTCCTCCTTCCCCATATATATATGTGAGGATTTGGGGCTTCCAGACACACGGTTTTCTTCCTCTCTCGGCGCAGCCCTACTTCTCATTCTCCTCATTCTCCGTAGCGCTTGGCGAAGCCCTGCCGGAGACCACGCAGCTCCACTGTCACCACGCTGTCATGTTGCCAGGGCTCTCCCTCAAGCTCTCCTCCCTCCTTTCTGGATCAAGGCGTAGGAGACGTCACCGGGCTGCACGTGTGTTGAACGCAGAGGCACCGTTGTTCGGCGCTAAGATCGGAGTCCACCGCGATCTCAATCGCTACGAGTACGACTTCACCAACCGTGTTCTTTTAATGCTTCCGCTTAGCAATCTTCAAAGGTATGAAGACGCACTCTCCCCTTCCTCGTTGCTGGTTTCTCCATAGATGGATCTTGGTGAACACGTAGGAAATTTTTTGATTTACTACTACGTCTCCCAACAGTGGCATCATGAGCTAGGTCTATGCGTAGAATCTATGCACGTGTAGAACACAAAGCAGTTGTGGGTGTCGATCTTGTTAATTTGCTTACCACTACTAGTCTTATCTTGATTCGGCGGTATTGTGGGATGAAGCGGCCCGGAACAACTTTACACGTACACTTACGTGAGACCGGTTCCACCGCCTGACATGCAATGTTGCATAAGGTGGCTAGCGGGTGTCTGTCTCTCCCACCTTAGTCGAATTGGATTCAATGAAAAGGGTCCTTATGAAGGGTAAATAGCAATTGGCATATCACGTTGTGGTTTTGGCGTAGGTAAGAAACATTCTTGCTAGAAACCTATAGCAGCCATGTAAAAACTTGCAACTAAAAATTAGAGGACGTCTAACTTGTTTTTGCAGCATATGCCTTGTGATGTGATATGGACAAAGGATGTGATGTGATGCATTGTGATGTATGAGATTGATCATGTTCTTGTAATAGGATTCACGACTTGCGTGTCAATCATAAATGCCATGTAATTACTTTACTTTATTGCTAAATGTTAGCCATAGTAGTAGAAGTAATAGTTGACGAGACAACTTCATGAAGACACAATGATGGAGATCATGATGATGAAGATCATGGTGTCGTGCCGGTGACAGTGATGATCATGGTGCCCCAAAGATAGAGATCGAAGGAGCAAGATTATATTGGCCATATCATGTCACTATTGATTGCATGTGATATTTATCATGTTTACATCTTATTTGCTTAGAATGACGGTAGTAAATAAGATGATCTCTCAATAAAATTTCAAGAAAAGTGTTCACCCTCACTGTGCACCGTTGCTAAGGATCGTTGTTCCGAAGCACCACATGATGATAGGGTGTGATAGGTTCTAACGTTTGCATACAACGGGTGTAAGCCAGATTTACACACGCGAAACACTTAGGTTGACTTGACGAGCCTAGCATGTACAGACATGGCCTCGAAACACGGAAGACCGAAAGGTCGAACATGAGTCATATAGAAGATACGATCAACATAGAGATGTTCACCATGGATGACTAGTCTGTCTCACGTGATGATCGGACACGGGCTAGTTGACATGAATCATGTATCACTTGGAAGACTAGAGAGATGTCTGTCTAAGTGGGAGTTCATTAATAATTTGATTATGTGAACTTAATTATCTTGAACTTAGTCCAAAATTGCCTTTACAATCTATATTGTAGATCCAATGGCCAATGCGAATGTCACCCTAAACTTCAACGCGTTCCTAGAGAAAACCAAGTTGAAAGATGATGGAAGCAACTATGCGGACTGGGTCCATAGCTTGAGGATCATCCTCGTTGCTTCCAAGAGACTATATGTCCTTGATGCACCGCTAGGTGACCCACCCATTTTCCCAGTGGACCAAGACATTATGAACGCTTGGCAGTCGTGCTGCAATGATTAATCCCTTGTTCAGTGCGGCATGCTTTACTGTTTAGAACCGGGGCTCCAAAAGCGTTTTGAGCAACACGGAGCATATGAGATGTTCCAAGAGCCGAAACTGGTTTTCCAAGCTCATGCTCGGGTCGAGAGATATGACGATTCTGACAAGTTTCTTAGCTGTAAGATGGAGGAGAATAGTTCTATCAGTGAGCACATACTCAAAATGTCTGGGTTGCACAACCGCTTGACTTAGCTGGGAGTTAATCTCCCAGATGACTCGGTCATTGACAGAATCCTCCAGTCGCTTCCACCTAGATACAAGAGCTTTGTGATGAACTACAACATGCAAGGTATGGATAAGTCCATTCCTGAGTTGTACTCGATGCTGAAATCAGCGGAGGTCGAGATCAAAAAGGAGCATCAAGTGTTGATGGTGAATAAGACCACTAGTTTCAAGAAAGGCAAGGGTAAGAAGAACTTCAAGAAGGACGACAAAGTTGTTGCCGCGCCCGGTAAGCAAGTTGCCGGGAAGAAGAACAAGAATGGACCCAAGCCTAAGACTGAGTGCTTTTATTGCAAGGGTATCGGTCACTGGAAGGGAGACTGCCCCAAGTACTTAGCGGATAAGAAGGCTGACAACGTTTAAGGTATATGTGATATACTTGTTATTGATGTGTACCTGACCAGCGCTCGTAGTAGCTCCTGGGTATTTTATACCAGTGCAGTTGCTCACATTTGTAACTCCAAGCAGGAGCTGCGGAATAAGCGGAGGCTCGCAAAGGATGAGGTGACGATGCGCATCAGGAATGGTTCCAAGGTCGATGTGATCGTCGTCGGCACGCTACCTCTGCATCTACCTTCGGGATTAGTGTTAAACCTCAATAATTGTTATTTAGTACTAGCTTTGAGCATGAACATTGTATCTGGATCTCGTTTGATTCGAGATGGCTACTCATTTAAATCTGAGAATAATGGTTGTTCTATTTATATGAGAGAAATGTTTTATGGTCATGCCCCGCTGGGCAATGGTTTATTTTTGATGAATCTCGAACGTGATGTTACACATGTCCATAGTGTGAGTACCAAAAAGTGTAAGGTTGATAACGATAGTCCTACTTACATGTGGCACTGCCGCCTTGGTCATATTGGTGTCAAACGCATGAAGAAGCTCCATGCTGATGGACTTTTGGAGTCTCTTGATTTCGAATCATTTGACACGTGCGAACCATGCCTCATGGGTAAGATGACCAAGACTCCGTTCTCCGTAACAACGGGGCGAGCAACTGACTTATTGGAGATAATACATACTGATGTATGCGGTCCAATGACCGTCGAGGCTAGCGGTGGCTACCGTTATGTTCTCACCCTCACTGATGACTTGAGCAGATATGGGTATGTCTACTTAATGAAACACAAGTCTGAAACCTTTGAAAGGTTCAAGGAATTTCAGAGTGAGGTAGAGAATCAACGTGACAGGAAAATAAAGTGCCTATGATCTAATCATGGTGCAGAATATTTAAGTCATGAGTTTGGCACGCACCTAAGACAATGTGGAATTGTTTCACAACTCATGTCGCCTGGCACACCTCAGCGAAATGGTGTGTCTGAACGTCGTAATCGCACTCTATTGGATATGGTGCGATCTATGATGTCTCTTACTGACTTACCGCTATCTTTTTGGGGATATGAATCAGAGACTGCCGCATTCACTTTAAATATGGCACCGTCAAAATCCATTGAGACGACACCGTATGAATTATGGTTTGGAAATAAACCTAAGCTGTCATTGATAAAATTTGGGGATTCGATGCTTATGTGAAGAAACTTCAACCAGAGAAGTTCGAACCCAAAGCGAAAAAGTGCGTCTTCATAGGATATGCCAAAGAGACTATTGGGTATACCTTCTACCTCAGATCTGAAGGCAAAGTCTTTGTTGCCAAGAATGGATCCTTTTTCGAGAAAGAGTTTCTCTCGAAAGAAGTAAGTGGGAGGAAAATAGAACTTGATGAGGTAATCGTACCTCCACTCGAACCGAAGTGTAGCGCAGAACGGGAAGTTGTTTCCGTGGAACCTACACCGGATGGAGAGGAAGTTAATGATGATGATCATGAAACTTCAGGTCAAGTTACTATTGAACATCGAAGGTCCATGAGGACACGTTCCGCGCCAAAGTGGTATGGCAACCCTGTCCTGGAGATCATGTTGTTGGACAACGGTGAACCTTCAAACTATGAAGAAGAAATGGCGGGCCCAGATTCCAACAAATGGCTTGAAGCTATGAAATCCGAGATAGGATCCATGTATGAGAACAAAGTGTGGACTTTGGTAGACTTGCCTAATGATAAGCGAGCCATTGAAAATAAATGGATCTTTAAGAAGAAGACTGACGCGGATGGTAATGTAACTGTCTATAATGCTCGGCTTGTCGCTAAGGGTTATCAACAAGTTCAAGGAGTTGACTACGATGAGACTTTCTCACCCGTAGCGATGCTGAAGTCTGTCCGAATCATGTTAGCAATTGCCGCATTTTATGATTATGAGATCAGGCAAATGGACATCAAAATGGCATTCCTTAATGGCTTCCTCAAGGAAGAACTATATGATGCAGCCAGAAGGTTTTGTCGATCCTAAAGATGCTAACAAAGTATGCAAGCTCCAACGCTCCATCTATGGGCTAGTGCAAGCATCTCGGAGTTGGAATATTTGCTTTAATGAGGTGATTAAAGCGTTTGGGTTTATACAGGTTTATGGAGAACCCTGTATTTACAAGAAAGTGAGTGGGAGCTCTGTAGCATTTTTGATATTATATGTGGATGACATACTGATAATGGGAAATGATATAGAACTCTTGGAAAGTATAAAGGCGTACTTGAATAAGTGTTTTTCAATGAAGGACCTTGGAGAAGCTGCTTACATATTAGGCATCAAGATCTATAGAGATAGATTGAGACATCTCATAGGTATTTCACAAAGAACATACCTTGAAAAGATATTGAAGAAGTTCAATATGGATCAGTCCAAGAAGGTGTTCTTGCCTGTGTTACAGGGTGTGAGATTGAGTACGACTCAATGCCCGACCACGGCAAAGGATAGAGAAGAGATGAGTGTCATCCCCTATGCCTCAGCCATAGGCTCTATTATGTATGCCATGTTCTGTACCAGACCTGACGTGAACCTTGCCATAAGTTTGGTAGGGAGGTACCAAAGTGATCCCAGAGCTGAACACTGGACAGCGGTCAAGAAAATCCTGAAGTACCTGAAAAGGACAAAGGACATGTTTCTCATATATGGAGGTGCCGAAGAGCTCGTCGTAAAGGGTTACGTCGATGCTAGCTTCGACACAAATCCGGACGACTCCAAGTCGCAAACCGAATACGTGTATATTTTGAACGGAGGGGCAGTCAGCTGCTGCAGCAGCAAGCAAAGCGTCGTGGCGGCATCTACATGTGAAGCGGAGTACATAGCTGCTTCGGAAGCAGCAAAGGAAGGAGTCTGGATGAAGGAGTTCATCACCGACCTAGGAGTGATTCCCAATGCGTCGGGCCCGATGACTCTACTATGTGACAACACTGGAGCTATTGCCCTTGCGAAGGAGCCCAGGTTTCACAAGAAGACAAGACACATCAAGCGCCGCTTCAACTGCATCCGTGATTACATTCAGGAGGGAGATATAGATATTTGTAAAGTACATACGTATCTGAATGTCGCAGATCCACTGACTAAACCTCTCTCACGAGCAAAACATGATCAACACCAGAATGCTATGGGTGTTCGATTCATCACAATGTAACTAGATTATTGACTCTAGTGCAAGTGGGCGACTGTTGAAAATATTCCCTAGAGGCAATAATAAAATGGTTATTATTGTATTTCCTTGTCCATGATAATTGTCTATTGTTCATGCTATAATTGTGTTAACCGAAACCGTAATACATGTGTGAATACATAGACCACAACATGTCCCTAGCGAGCCTCTAGTTGTCTAGCTCGTTGATCAATAGATGGTCATGATAATGGGATCACATCATTAGGAGAATGATGTGATGGACAAGACCCAATCCTAAGCATAGCACAAGATCGTGTAGTTCGTCTGCTAAAGCTTTTCCAATGTCAAGTATCGTTTCCTTAGACCATGAGATTGTGCAACTCCCGGATATCGTAGGAATGCTTTGGGTGTGCCAAACATCACAATGTAACTGGGTGGCTATAAAGGTACAATGCGGGTATCTTCGAAAGTATCTGTTGGGTTGGCATGAATCGAGGCTGGGATTTGTCACTCCGTGTGACGGAGAGGTATCTCTGGGCCCACTCGGTAAGACATCATCATAATGAGCTCAATGTGACTAAGGAATTAGCCATGGTATGATGTGTTACGGAATGAGTAAAGAGACTTGCTGGTAACGAGATTGAACAAGGTATAGGGATACCGACGATCGAATCTCGGGCAAGTATCATACGGGTAGACAAAGGGAATTGCATACGGGATTGATTGAATCCCCGACATCGTGGTTCATCCGATGAGATCATCGTGGAGCATGTGGGATCCAACATGGGTATCCAAATCCCATTGTTGGTTATTGATCGGAGAGTTTCTCGGTCATGTCTACGTGCCTCCCGAACCCATAGGGTCTACACACTTAAGGTTCGATGATGTTAGGGTTATAGGGAAATAGTGTACATGGTTACCGAAGGTAGTTTAGAGTCCCGGATGAGATCCCAGACGTCATGAGGAGTTCCTGAATAGTCCGGAGACGAAGATTGATATATAGGAAGTGAGGATTTGGCCACCGAAAGTGTTTCGGGATTTGTCGGTAACGTACCGGGGCCACCGGAAGGGTTCCGAGGGTCCATCAAGTGGGGCCACCAGCCCCGGAAGGCTTCATGGGCCAAGAGTGGGAGGCGAAAAGCCCCTAGGTGGGCTGATGCGCCTCCTACCCCATCCCAAGGCGCATCAAGGGGTGGAGGGGGCAAACCCTAGGGCGTGGATGGGCCCAAGGCCCACCCTAGGGCGTCGCCCCTCCACTCCCTCCTTTGGCCGCCGCCCTAGATTGATCTAGTGTTGGCCGCCGGCCATAGGGAGGGAAACCTAGGGCTGTCGCACCCTCCTCCTTCCCCCTATATATATGTGAGGTTTTGGGGCTGCCAGACACATGATTTTCTTGCTCTCTCGATGCAGCCCTACCTCTCCTTCTCCTCGTTCTCCGTAGCGCTTGGCGAAGCCCTGCCGGAGACCACGCAGCTCCATCGTCACCATGCTGTCGAGCTGTCGAAGCTCTCCCTCGACCTCTCCTCCCTCCTTGCTGGATCAAGGCGTAGGAGACGTCACCGGGTTGAACGTATGTTGAACGCGGAGGCGCCCTTGTTCGGCGCTAACATCGGAGTCCACCGCGATCTAAATCGCTACGAGTACGACTTCACCAACCACGTTCTTGTAACGCTTCCGCTTAGCGATCTTCAAAGGTATGAAGATGCACTCTCCCCTTACTCGTTGCTGGTTTCTCCATAGATGGATCCTAGTGAACACGTAGGAAATTTTTTGATTTACTACTACGTCTCCCAACACCTTGTCCTTGGTTTTCACCACTATGTCATCCATATAAGCTTTCGTATTTCTATGTAGTTGGGGCTCAAAACCAATCTGAACCGCTCTTGCAAATGTAGAACCAACCCTTTTCAACCCGTAAGGCATACGCAACAAGCAATATGTACCACATGGGGTGATAAATGCGGTCTTCTCTTCGTCTTGCTTGGCCATGAAAATCTGATGATAGCCTGAATAGGCGTCAAGGAAAGACAACAAGTCGCAGCCGGCGGTGGAGTCTACAATCAGGTCGATGCGCTGCAAGGGAAAATGATCTTTGGGGCATGCTTTGTTGATGTCCGTGAAGTCAATGCACAGCCTCAATTTCCCATTCGCCTTGTGCACTACAACTGGTTTGGCCAACCACGTAGGATGAAGTACTCCTCTAATCATGCCAGCCGCTTCTAATTTCTTGATCTCTTCGGTAATGAACTGTTGCCGCTCCAAAGCCTGCTTTCGAACCTTTTGCCTGACGGGCCGCGCATGTGGACAGACGGGAAGGTGGTGCTCAATCACCTTCCTGGGAACACCGAGGATATCAGATGGTTGCTGTCGTGGGAACAAGCCTGACAGTAGAAGATAGGGGTACGAAAGGAGAGGGAAGAGTCCTAGCTACGGCGAGGATGTACACACGGTTGTATGAGTTCAGGCCCCTCTCGTGGAGATAACAGCCCTACGTCTCGATGCTCTGGAGCTTTGTTGTGTGGAGAATAGAGATTACAAAGGTTGCGAACCCTTGTGCCAGAGGAGAGGGGTGGCTTATATAGAGTTTGCTGCCCCTCATAATTGCTAGGCATCCAAGGGTCCGATCGTGGGTATAAAGACTAGGGTTACTGGTAACATACTCATAATTGCTATTAATGACGACAGGCCTAACGCCTGCCTGTTGGTTTCTTAGGGGCGGCTTCTGGTCTTTTGTTGTCGACTAGAAACGGGGTCGTCCGAGTGACAGGTGACTGTCGAGTGGATGAAGGAGCTACCGAATGGTTTATTTGTCGAGTGACCTTAACTCCATGGAGAATCCAGTCGGAATTTCCCTTGTGGTCCTTAAGCTTTTCAAAATAGTGTCCTTAGGTAGGGTATCTAGGTCAGGCCTAGGACCCTACCCTAGGTACATATCCACGTCATTAGCCCCCGAATGGATCAGGGTTCGAGTGGTGAAGGGGGGTATCGATGCCAGTTCGACACAGGGCACCAACTCTTTCAAATGATTTTCGGGGCTTCAACGAAACTTGCGTCAACTGAATTCTTCGTCATTCGCCCGGATCGATTATGTCTTGAAAGCGTCTGAGTGAACGTTCAATGCCAATTTAATTCTGAGTGATCTGAAGGGATCTTTGGATGTGATGGGTCGCTCTGTCAGGTCCGGATCTTGTGGGATACGAAAATTTGGGAAGTGCACACATCCGCGAAGATGACGCCACGATCAGGGTAGGTGGGGGCACGACGCCTCGATTTGCGCGGCGCTCATTTCGCCACGTACAAGGCGTCGTCTGTGGTTGGGATTTGCAGGGATCACGAGGGTCCACGTGTCAGTGAGGCACTCGGCAGGGTATAAATCCTGAAGCGCCGCAGCTCGCATAGTGTTTCTCCCCCAAATCTCCTCTCTTCCTCCGCCTCTGTCATCCCCAGCGCCCACTCTGCTATGCTCCGACAAACTCCGCCACCGTGATGACGAAGGGAGCCATAGAGAAGCTGGAGCATGCCAAGAAGGAGCCGCGAAGGGCAAGGATAATAAGCCCTTGACAGCCAGGTTCACCGCGCTGCTGGGGTGGATCCAGGGGGACTTTCTCCCATCGATAGCCACCTTCACTAATATCGAGAACCTCGTCGTCGAAGGGCTCGTGGTGGACGGTGCTTGGAGGCTGTCAGAGGGGGAGCGCGAGCCGGAGCCGCGCGAGGGAGAGAGGGTTCTTCTCCTATCCCACGTCGAAAGAGGTTTTTCCATGCCTCCCCACCCGTTTTTTAGAGGATTCTTAACCTTCTTCAGATCTCAGCTCCATCACTTTCCCCCGAATGTGATTTCCTACTTGTCTGTCTTCATCACTCGGTGTGAGTGTTTCTTGGGCTGCTCTCTTCACTTGGGATTGTTCAAGCACATTTTCACTGTTAGATCTCAGATGGTAAAGAATGCCCATCCTAAGGATGGAAAAACTCATGTAGTCCAGTAGTGTGGGGGTCTAGAAATTGAAGAGAGAGCTCATAGTTCTTTTCCTTCCATGACTTTTCCTGAGTCGGTTAGAGGTTGGCAGTGGACCTGGTTTTATTGCAAGGACGCGGCTTCTCCCAATATGTCGACTGGGCTTTCTCCCTTCACATTAGATCATCCAGCCGTTCCCAAATCCTTGAAGGTGTTAGAGGGGGGGAAAGTCCAGGTTTGTATCTTGGTGGATGTTGTAGGAGCCCTTATCCATGGTGGAGTCACTAGTATAGATCTCTTGGAGACATTCCTCAGTCGATGGATCCAGCCTCTCCAAGCAAGGGATCACACTATGTGACATTATGCCGGTCCTGAGGACTCGACCAGGACACACCCGGAGGAGGTTTCACAAAAAATTGTCAAGCAGTGGCTTCGCAGTATCACCGGAGCTTGTGACAACCCTCTGGGCGCAAAGAGGATCCAACCCTACTCTGCTGCAAATCCGCCAAAGAATCTGGTAACTCTTGTCCTGTCGACTGTCATTCCATTCTGTCGAGTGATTGATGAACTATTGACTGACTTCATTGTTTGAAACATGCAGGAGTGGAGGCACATGCACTCGCATGTGCCCAACGGGAGCCAACCTGAAGACGGTGGGGGAAAGCAAGGGTGGAAGCATGGACGTCGACTATGTTTATGACAGTGAAGATGAATATGAGGACTTGGGTGACAATGATGAGGAGGTCGAATCTCCACCACGCATCGAATGTCGATCCAAGTAACGTCAGGACCCTACTACTGCTGCGGACAAAGGCCCGATCCCGAGTGAAAGGAACCCGAAACGGGACCGACCCTCGACTGTCGAGTCGGGCGAACAATCGGCGAAGCAGCCCAAGCCCAATACAGGAAAGCCCCGCAAAGCTCCGCCCCGGATGAAGATGGTTGTGCCTGTCGTCTCAACGTAAGTATTTGCTTTCATCTTTCGTCGTCGATTGCAACTTCTATTTTTTGTTGATTGAGTGGAATTTGATCTCCCAGTGTCACTACCTAATTGACGTCGCCTCCAAGGGACGGAGAGGAGCAAATGGATGTGGATACTGCTGATGCAGCTAATTCTCAGAGAGGTAAGCAAATCTTTACGCAGCTCTGATTCTTGAAGTTCATCGATTGCGAAAGTCAATATCGCCGATTGGTATTTGCAGAAATCATACAACTGGAGGATGACAAAGAACAATCTCGGGGTACTGGGGGTGAGGGTGAGACCTTAGGTGCCCCACGAGTACGTGCCCGAAGAACTCAGTCGGGTCAGACGCTCCAGCGGTCGACTGCTGGATCTTTCCAGGGAATAAGTGACTCAAAACAGATCAGAACCGATCCTGCAGTACTGTTGTTCAGTGCTCCACCAGCCGTTTCGACCATCGTGACGTCGACTCCAACCAGACCAACGCAGACTACCTCGACTGCCCTAGCCGCCACAACGATCCCGCCGGTGACTGCTTTTCCTCTGCACCGTGTTCCGGAAGATCAGACCGGAGCCGCAAACGAGGCCATGATCTAGGCAGAACAAATGATGATGCGCACCAAAGAGGCATACGAGGCCAGCAAGTTGGCTTACGATGCTAGCACAGCGCTTCGCACCAATGTCCGAGTAAGTTCGATCGTAAGTACATTTCCTTACTGAATTCCTGTCTTCTTTGATTGTACACCCGCTGGGTGTTTTCCACTTGGATGATGTTTGAAAGTTCTCCACTCGAATAGATCAGATCTTAATCAAGTACATTTCAGTCCAGTGGGGGCACGCTAAGTGCACCCACAGGGTGTAGTCCCCGAGACCGTTGTCGAGTGCTTGGACTGGCAGGGGTCTTAGACTTTGTCGTATGCGGAATACGTTTGCTACTCGACATGTCGAGCAAAGTTTATCTTGACCACACCAAGCAGAAGCTTCCTTGTAGGTTTCATGGATATCATTTCATCAACCATGATATGACGCTACTTCAAAGGTGCGGGGTGGGGTGGCGGATCACTCGACATATCGAGTGTTAGTAGGTCCAGTGAGGACACTCTAAGTGAACCCAGTGGGTGTAGTCCCCGAGACCGCTCTCGAGTGCTTGGATTGGCATGGGTCTTAGAAGAGACGATATTCATATGCTTGCGCACGGTTTTTGTTATTCTCTGCCAATCGACAGATCGAGAGTTGACAGATTCAGTGGGGGCACTCTGAGTGCACCCATTGGGTGTAGTCCCCGAGACCACCGTCGAATGCTTGCACTGGCGGGGGTCTGATAGAGACCGTCGAACGCTCAGACAGGGCAGACCTTGTCGAATGTTTTTAGGAACCAGTTGGGGCACGCTGAGTGCACCCACTGGGTGTAGTCCCCGAGGCTACTATTGATAGTAGACAGTGAGCAGTGGTCTTAAAAACTAGAACTCAGTACTTTTGCTGTACACAGAGTACTCTTACCACTCGACATGTCGAGTGTAATTTTTTTTCTTAGCCATCCCACACCAAAGCTACATTGTAGGTTTCATGGACATCATTTCATCAACCATGATATGACGCTACTTCAAAGGAGCGACGTGGGGTTCACGGGTCACTCGACGGATCAAGTGTTAGTAGTTTCAGTATGGGCACTCTGAGTGCACCCACTGGGTGTAGTCCTCGAGACCGTTGTCGAGTGCTTGCACTGACAGGGGTCTGATAGAGACCATATTGAACTCAAGGTAGTGGGGTGGGGCGGGGTGCACCACCCAGTCGACTGTTTTTGACCTTCTGCACTCAGGAGTGTACGTGTTTCTTGTCGATTGAATTTCTTTCTTTGTTGATTTCAGAGAGCTTGCGAACTTGGCGCGCAGTACAAGGACCTTGAGGATGAAAGGAACCAGCTGCGAGTGGACTTGGAGGTCTCCAACAGCAGTTTGGAGAGAGTGCGGACTGAACTAAAAACTCTGGGAGGTAACTTCTATCGACCCAGTGCATTCTTATCCCCACTTTCCATGCTTTGAACCGAGTGTTTTCACTCGAATGGACGTACGCGATGAAAATCGTCGACTCCAAGCGCGACTCAACAATGCTATTTCTTTAGATACCATGAAGAAGCGCTTGAGGACAAGGACAAATTGCCTGCTGATGCTCAACCGATGGTGTTGTGGTTTTATCAAGACAGATGTCCGGGTGAACGGACTTGGATTCGAGGCCATTGTTAACGTGATGGACTCAAAGGGGTTGGTTGGGATGAAGGACACGAGTTTACCCAAGTTCGACCCCTCAAGTCGAGGTAATAGCCTATGTCCTGCTTGTGCTTATATTGCTGATGTATCGATTACAAGGGAGCTATTGCTTGACCTAGTTCTCGATAACCCGATCCCTAAGTCACCCCGAGTCTCGCCTTTATATAGGAGGTCAAGACCACGGATCATACAAGTCATAACCGACTCTCATTACACATCCGAGTGTACCTCTTATCTTCTCTTGCCTTTCCTGACCAAGTTGTCTCCGGGCGGCTTACACGCCCGGGTCTTCTCCATCTGGGCCATCTTCCGACCCATCCTATTAAGCCAACAAGCATCTTGGGCCTTAAGTCTTTCATGACTCCCTCTTGGGCTGGTGTACGAGCCGCTCAATATGACCCGGAGCCCTCAGGGTGGGTCTCACCATGGGGTCATATCCCCAACATTAGGCCCCACGTTGATTTGAGCTTGCTCACTTTAGCCTTTCTTCTTATTCCTCGGCGAGTCGCCCGGAAATGACCCGCCGTGATACCATGTCAACTCTGCAAAAAAGATCCTCTGACGCACACAACGAATCTTTTCTCATTAAATGAATAACCCGTGAATCGAGGCATCCGCTTTGGTCAAATAACATCTGATGTCTGGATTTTCGCGCCCGTTCCGCCTTTTCCCTATTAAATAGGACCGCCTGGGGCGGCATTTGCCTTCTCCCGCTCGCTCCGTCGTCTTCTTCCTTCCGACGCTTCCGTTTCCAGCGCCTCCCGCTCCGGCGCCATCTCCTCCTCGCCATCGACAGGGCCGCTGCATCAACCTGACGCGATCTAGAGTACCTTCCGCGTTCATCATGCCATCGCTGGTGATTCCTTCTCCCCTTAGATCCGCAACTGCTCCGGTAGGGTTTTTATGGAGCTCCGCCGCCGCTATTTTTAGAACTCGGATTCCATCAATGCCAACCATGTTTAGTTCACGAGTCTTCGACCATATCCTGTCCTCATGGTGCCACTAGGTAGGAGATCGACACTAATGCTTTTTAGATTCCTCACGGCTCCGCTTGTCGTTCTCAGACTTCCTTTATTTCACCAGTTCATCTCTAGGTCTAGAAATAGAAACATTTCTTCTGTTTTTGTAGATCCGCAATCTTAGCAATATTTCGCGGAACCTGTTTTCAGTACTTAGCCAAATTTCACTCTGTCCTTTCATGATGTTGACCCGCCATGCTGTCCCGGCTCTCATCAGCCGGATCTTGGCATCTCATCCTTAAGGTCTTAAGCTTTTAAGCCGCCCATATTTACTCGCCATTTTCTTGACTCGCCGTGTATGGCTACTTTGTATAGTTAAAAGCTGCCCCCATGTCTTGCGCATCTAACTCCTGCAACTGGGTCGGTTCTTGCATTACCGAAGAGTTTTTGATGGATTTTGTCCTTGCGGGCACCCTTCCTGCCAAAGAGGTCATCCATTGGCGGGTTCCGGGTAATGAAATGAAGCCCATTCCTCAGGAGGGCGAGGTAGTTGTTTTTTCGGATCATATTGAACGTAGATTCGTACCCCCCCCCCTGGCTCGAAATTCTTCTGGGACATCTTTCATTTTTATAAGTTACATCCTCAAGACCTCGCCCCCAACTCCGTCTCAAACATATGCAACTTCGAAGTGCTCAGCGAGGTCTATCTGCAAACTAAGCCGTTTGTAGGTCTCTTCCGAGAATTCTTTTATGCGAATCGGCAAACCGAAGGGATGGCCGGCCCAAGCTTAGAACTTGGTGGAATTTCTATTCAGAGGCGCCGGGACATTACCTTTCCGACTGTACCAATGCCGAGTCATCCAAAGATTGGAATAAGACTTGGTTTTATTGTAACGATACCTCCTTGAAGGGTGAACATCCGCTGCCAGGTTATCGCCCCTCCCGGCTCAAGACAACTTCTAAGCTTACCGACCGGCTATCAACTTCTGAACATGCAAGGCTCGAACAGACTCACACCAAGATTAGAGCCCTCATGGCCAATGGATTGACTGGATTAGACCTGATCCGCTACTGGATCTCCTGGAGAGTTATGCCTTTGAGCCAGAGAAGCCGCCTCATGTGCGAATATCCGGGTCGGTATGATGACTCCCTCTGCTTCAGCCGGACGACATTAACTGAAGATGACATTACAACTGCCACCCGGAGTCTTGTCCATGAAACGTCTGGAGCTTGCAGCGCCATTGGTCTGGCACCTTTTTGTGCTAGTAACCCGGCTCCAAATGTAAGGCAACTCTTAGTTGTCTCTTTCTCTTTGTGTAGTTATAATCTGGCAACTCATCCCTACTTGTCAGCTTATCTTTTCAGGCTGACTCCAATTTCTGGAAGAAAAAGTACGTTCCTCCCCTGAAGAAGACCAAGAAGAAGGCCCCGGTCAAGAGGACAAAGAAGAACACTCCTCAAGAGGAATGGTTTGAACCGCCGGAGTCATCCAGCTCAGAGGTATAAATTAAATACTTTTTCCATTTCTTTCTTCACCTTACTGATAACAGCCATTTCACAGGACGAGGTAGAGACGAGCTGCGCCAACGCCCCTGAGGTAACTTATATTTCGTCCAACTCAGAATATTATGTACTCCGGAAAATACGGCGGGTCGTTCGAAAAGTTCCTCTTTCTCATCCTCTTGCTAATTTGGATCCCCAATTTCTTTTGAAAAAGCAACAGCAAGCCGACCGACGTCAGACCCGGAGTGCCGGCTCTACAGAGCTCATGTCCGGGTTACCCAACTCCCCGGCTCAGAAGAAACGCCCCGCAAAGGTATGTATTTCCTCTCTATTTGATTTTACTAACTTTTCCTTTGTAATCTCAACACTGCGCTATACCATCTGAACTATTTCTCAGAGATCACCTTCATCTGGCGACTCTACGGCCACCGCTCTGCCACCTCTGAAGATTAATCTGCTATACGTGTTTTTCTAGCCTTTACGCCCAACTTTTTAGCGGTCGTAAACCTTTGGATTTTGACTTCTATGCTTTTTCTAGGGCTCAAGCCAAGCGAAGGAAAACCAACAGGCCCTCCCCTGGTTCTACTGCTCAAGAACCGGAGCTTGATCAGTCGGACGCTCCTACGCCGGCTGCGGACCCCCAACGACTTTTGCAGAGTCGGCTGGCGATGGCATGATTCTAGAGAGCCCGCAGAGGGACCTTTCGAAGCCACCGACCCCTGCCAAAGCTGCTGATGACACCTTTGCCCCGGATGTCCTAATTACTGGCACCGGCTTGCACTCTCCTCCGCCTCACGTGTTGACCAAGCATAGTGAAGCAGCTAAAGCCTCCACGAAGTTGGAGTTTGAGCTCCCCACCTTCGAGAAAATGTCAGCTGATGAACTTCACGTTGGCTACATGAACCGGCTGTGTACAAGCCAGGATTTGGAGCTCAAGCTTGTTACCTTAATGAAGAAAAAATATGAGGTATTCCTTTTTCCTCCTTATACCCTTATGCAACCCCCAAGAGCCGGGTTAATATTGTCTGATAATAATCTGGCTCTTCCATCTTGGTAGAATTAGAAACATCTAGCATGTAGACCTCAACCTGTAGCACCGGAGTTTTTATAGAAGATAGGTAAGAGAACCAGATGTAGCCCCCAAGGGCCGGCTCAATCTTGACCAAAGTTGAGTCGGGACTTTTTATTGAAAGTAAGTAATAGAACCTGTTGTGTCCCCCAAGGGTCGGCTCAATCTTTTCCAAAGTTGAGTCAGGACTTTTTATTGAATGTAAGTAATAGAACCAGATGTAGCCCCCAAGGGCCGGCTCAAGATTATCAAAGTTGAGTCAGGACTTTCATGCCGGACCTGTTGAAAAAATGAGTTTGCCGCCCCCAAATTCTGGGTTAGCTGAAATAAGATGATCCGGAATTGTCTTTGATCAAGGAGACAAAATAAAACATTATACCCCAAGTGTCATACATATTGCTTGCAATCTGTTTGAGACTTGCTCATCTCCTTCCGGCTCATCCTATGTTTGTGATATATCGTAGGAAGCTTTAAACGAAGCTGGGTCAGAAGTAGCTGGGTTAAAAACCAATATAGCCATCCAGCAAGCCACCCGAAGCGAGGCTGATGAGAGGTGTCGGCTCCTTTCCGAAAGGCTTATCAAAATTAAGGCCGATTTCACCGCCTTCAAGGAGTCTGCCAATACTAAAAAAACACGTTGACTAAACGGGCGAATGACGCTGATTAGCGACTCATGATTGTATCTGATGAGCTGCAGTTGTTGAAGCGCCACATCACAAAGATGGCAGCCGCCCTCTTCGGTAATTTTTAATAGCTTGGCTCATTCCGGATATTGTACTTGTGTCTGCGACTCATAACATGGCTTCCGTCTCACGGAGGTCCTAGGAGTTGCCAACTCGCCTCTGACAGTTTGCTGACTTTGAAGGCTATATATACTTTGATAGAGCAACTCTACTACGGCGCGGTATGCACAATCAAGGTTGTGCAGTATAAAGAAAATATCCCTTCAGCTATCAAAGGGGGCTTGGAGCTCCTGTCAATGATGCCAAAACAGATTGTGGACTTGAAGAGATCAGCCGCCCACCAGGGGGTGATCACGGCCGGGCATTAGCGTTCACCCCGGAGCTTACTCCGGCTGACATGATGGACGGGTTTCCCTCCAAGAAGGACGACAGCTCTGAATTTACAGACACTAACTATGCTCGGTGCGTAAAGGATTCCAAAGTCCTAGCCTCTATCTTAGCAGAAGAGGTTAATTTGGCGACTTACCAGGTAGCTTACGGCGCCGATCAAAAAAGGATCTGTGGCCCGTTCTTTGAATGCAAGGATCTGACACCCGCTCGTAGTAAGAATCCTTTTGCCTCTGATCTTGACCCGTCACCCTTATTTGAAGAAGGAACTTTTGCGTCTTTAACCGACTTCAACTGGGATTTGGAAAATCTCCAGATCAAGGCAGCCGAAGAGCCGGAGCAGGATGACCCGCCAGCCAGCTGATCCCATTGTAGTAATCTTTTAATAGCCGGCTCTCCATGACCCGCCGTGAGCGATGTAAAAAACTTGATAATATTTTGAGCTCCATAGAGAGCGTTTGTAATAGACTAGTAACACTTTCGCCTTTCTTGAATTTGTGCCATCGCATACATATGACAGTCCTGCTTTAGAAGATATGTTTGCCACCTTCTTTCTCATTTGTATGCCTTATTGGCTTGTAAAAAATGATGTGTCTTCCCAACGTGTTGACAGAGTCCATTGCTTGGCTTCAGAGCTGGCCGAGAAGGTGTTGATAAGCTTCACCCGTAGGGCACGAAGCCCCCTGTATGGCTATGTTGACTTGTCAACATCTTTGGCACGAACGCCGGTTGTTAGGGATAGATAAGCTACACCCGAAGGTGGGAAGCCCCCTTCGACAACCGCAGCTGACATGTCAACTGGATTGACATAGAGCCGGCTGTTAGGGTGAGATAAGCGATACCTGAAGGTAAGAAGCCCCCTTTCACAGCCAATGTTGGCTTGTCAACATTTTTGACACGAACGCCTGTTGTTAGGGTTAGATAAGCTACACCCGTAGGTTGGAAGCCCCCTTCGACAACCGCGGCTAACATGTTAACCGGAACGGCATGAAGCTGGCTGTTAGGGTGAGATAAGCGATACCCGAAGGTAAGAAGCCCCCTTCGACAGCCAATGTTGACTTGGCAACATCTTTTACGCGAACGCATGTTGTTAGGGTTAGATAAGCTACACTCGGAGGTGGAAAGCCCCCTTCGACAACCGCAGCTAACATGTTAACCGGAACGGCATAAAGTCGGATGTTAGGGTGAGATAAGCGATACCTGAAGGTAAGAATCCCCCTTCGACAGCCAATGTTGACTTGTCAACATTTTTGGCGCGAACGCCGGTTGTTAGGGTTAGATAAGCTACACCCGGAGGTGGGAAGCCCCCTTCGACAACCGCGGCTAACATGTTAACCGGAACGGCATAAAGCCGGCTGTTAGGGTGAGATAAGCGATACCCGAAGGTAAGAAGCCCCCTTCAACAGCCAATGTTGACTTGTCAACATTTTTGGCGCGAACGCCGGTTGTTAGGGTTAGATAAGCTACACCCGGAGGTGGGAAGCCCCCTTCGACAACCGCAGCTAACATGTTAACTGGAATGGCATAAAACCGGCTATTAGGGTGAGATAAGCGATATCTGAAGGCAAGAAGCCCCCTTCGACAGCCAATGTTGACTTGTCAACATTTTTGGCACGAACGCCGGTTGTTAGGGTTAGATAAGATACACCCGGAGGTGGAAAGTCCCCTTTGACAACCGCGGCTAACATGTTAACCGGAACGACATAAAGCCGGCTGTTAGGGTGAGATAAGCGATACCCAAATGTAAGAAGGCCCCTTCGACAGCCAATGTTTTAGATTTTTCTTGCATCAATGAAGATATGCAACATGGCAGAAGCCCCGTCTTGCAGGGATGCCATTTTATTCATATATAAATATGATATGTACAATGATAATGTACAGTTGTAATTCTCAAAAACCTTAAGTGTAATAAGGCCGTAGATGCGCTATGTTCCACGACCGGCAGGTCTCCAGACCCGAAGTATCTGAGTCATCCCGAATGTCAATGAGGTAATACGACCCGTTGTTGAGATTTCTACTGACCATGAAAGGTCCTTCCCATGGAGGAGATAAATTATGCATATCTGTCTGGTCTTGAATTAGCCATAGCACCAAGTCGCCCTGTTGAAACGTTCGGGTCTTGACCCTGTGGCTATGATAGCGGCGCGGGTCTTGTTGATAAATCGCCGAACGGGTAGCCGCCAGCTCACGTTCTTCTTCCAAAGCATCCAACGCGTCTTGACACACCGTCTCATTGTCTGTCTCAACGTAAGCGTCCACTCGTGGCAAGTCATGCCGGATGTCACTTGGTAACACGACCTCAGCACCGTAAACCATGAAGAAGGGTGTATAACCTGTAGATCTGTTGGGGGTAGTTCTGATGCTCCATAAGACGGATGGCAATTCTTCCACCCAACAACCCGGTGTCCGCTGTAAAGGAACCACGAGCCAGGGCTTGATACCTCTCAGGATCTCTTGATTGGCACGCTCTGCCTAGCCCTTGGACTGTGGATGAGCAACTGCAGAGACATCAAGCCGGATGTGTTCGAGGTCACAAAACGTTTTCATAGCCCCCTTGGACAGGTTTGTGCCATTATCCGTGATGATGTTGTGAGGGTAACCACGCGATAGATCAGTTTTTTGACAAATTGAACGGTTGTAGCCGCGTCAAACTTACTAACCGGCTCAGCCTCTACCCACTTGGTAAACTTATCAACCGCCACCAAGAGGTGCGTCTTCTTGTCCTTGGATCTTTTCAAAGGTCCTACCATATCGAGCCCCTAGACTGCAAATGGCCAAGTAATTGGTATCATGCGCAATTCTTGAGCCGGAACATGAGCACGCCGGCCGAATTTTTGACAACCGTCACACTTGCGGACCAGATCCTCCGCGTCTTTGTGAGTCGTCAACCAGAAAAAACCGTGCCGGAAAGCCTTGGCCACTAAAGATTTTAAGCCGGTGTGATGTCCACAATCTCCAGCGTGAATTTCATTCAAGATTTCCCGGCCTTCCTCTGGTGAGACACAATGCTGAAAAACCCCAGTAACGCTGCACTTGTGCAACTCACCATTAACTATTGTCATGGACTTAGACCGCCGAGTAATCTGTCTGGCCAGATTTTCATCATCAGGTAACTCGCCCTTAGTCAACTAGGCCATGTAAGGTATAGTCCAATCCGGAATAGCATGTAGAGCCGCCAGTAATTGCCCCTCCGGTCAGGAATAGCCAAATCTTCCTCTGAAAGCAACTTGACAGTTGGGTGATGTAAAACGTCCATAAAGATATTGGGCAGCACCGGCTTTCGCTGAGAGCCTAATCGTGACAAGGCATCAGCCGCCTCGTTCCTGTGACGATCAATGTGATCTAATTGATAACCTTTGAAGTGACCCTCTATGACATCCACCGCCTGACGATAAGCTGCCATCTGCGGGTCTTTAGAATCCCAAGTGCCCGAAACTTGCTGAGCCACAAGATCTGAGTCGCCCAAGCACTTTACCTGGCTTAAGTTCATCACTTTAGCTACCCAGAGACCATGAAGCAGGGCTTCATATTCAGCCGCATTATTGGTGCAAGGGAACATTAGCCGGAGCACATAACAGAACTTATCACCTTTGGGAGATGTTAGAACAACTCCTGCGCCTGACCCTTCTAGCTGCTTGGATCCATCAAAGTGTATAGTCCAGTATGTGTCGTCCAGTTTTTCCTCGGGAGCTTGACACTATGTCCAATCGTTTATAAAATCCACAAGGGCTTGAGATTTAACACCTGTACGAGGTACGTATTTCAGATTGAAAGGTCCTAGCTCCAGTGCCCACTTAGCAATCCTACCAGTGGCCTCCCTGTTTTGAATTATGTCTCCCAACGGAGCAGAGCTGACCACGGTGACCTGGTGCCCTAAGGACTAGTGCTTTAACTTGCGACTGGCCATGAATACCCCATACACTAGCTTCTGCCAATGTGGATATCTCTGCTTAGACCCTGTTAGGACCTCAATGATATAATAAACCGGCCTCTGAACCGAATATTCCTTCGCTGCTTCCTTACGCCCGACCACAATTGCAGCACTGATAGCCCGGTTGTTAGCCGCCATGTACAGGAGCAAAGGTTCTTTATCAGCCGGAGCAGCTAATACTGGCGGCTCAGTGAGCTGCTTCTTGAGTTTCTCAAACGCTTCACCCGCCGCCGCACTCCAGACAAAGTTGTCTGTCTTTTTCATCATTTGATATAGGGGAATAGTTTTCTCACCGAGGCGGCTTATAAATCGTCTCAACGCGGTGATCCGCCCTGCCAGGCGTTGAACATCATTGTTACAAGCCGGCTCTGCCAAGGAAGTGATAGCTTTGATCTTATCTGGGTTAGCATCAATGCCACGCTCAGAAACCAGAAACCCCAAGAGTTTGCCAGCCGGAACACCAAAAACACACTTCGTCGGGTTAAGCATCATCTTATAGATCCGGAGATTGTCACAGGTTTCCTTTAAGTCGTCCAAAAGAGTCTTCCTCTACCTTGACTTGATCACGATATCATCCACATAGGCGTGAACGTTGCGCCCGATCTGACTGTGAAGGCAATTCTGCACACAGCGCTGATAAGTCGCCTGGGCACTCTTGAGCCTGAAAGGCATGGACACGTAACAAAAGGCTCCAAAAGGCGTAATAAAAGTCATCTTCTCTTGGTCCTTGACTGCCATCTTGATTTGATGATTTCCTGAATAAGCGTCCAGGAAACATAAGCTTTCACAACCCGCCAAGGCATCAATGATCTGATCAATACGAGGAAGAACAAAAGGATCAGCCGGACAAGCCTTGTTAAGATCCATGTAATCCACGCACATACGCCACGCGCCGTTCTTTTTAAGAATCAACACCGGGTTGGCAAGCCACTCCGGGTGAAAGACCTGGACGATGAAACCCGCCGCTAAGAGCCAGGCAACCTCTTCTTCAATGGCCTTGCGTCTTTCCTCATTGAACCGCCGTAGAAACTATCTGATAGGCTTAAACTTAGGATCCACATTAAGGTAATGCTCAGCGAAATCCCTTGGTACACCCGGCATGTCAGAAGGTTTCCATGCAAAGATGTCCCAATTCTCACGGATGAATTCGATGAGCGCGCTTTCTTATTTGGGATCCATGTGAGCCCCAATGATGAATTGTTTGGATGAGTCGCCCGGAGTGAAGTCTATTGCCTTGGTATCATCCTCCGAAAACTTAAGGGGCGACTCAACCTCCATTGTGGGCTTTTCAGCGGCGTCATATGCTCCGGGTCAACATTCTCCTTATACAACTTAAGCTCCTCCTTAGGACAACTTGATTCTGCATAAGCCGCGTCTCCTTCCTCGCACTCAATAGTCGTATTCCGATCACCATGAACAGTAATTGTACCTTCTAACCCGAGCATCTTGAGCTGTAAGTAGACATAACAGGGCCTAGCCATGAACTTAGCATAAGCTGGCCGCCCAAACAACGCATGGTAAGGGCTCTTGATCTTGACCACTTCAAACCACAAGGACTCCACTCTGTAATTATATTCGTCACTAAAGGAAACTTCCAAAGAAATCTACCCACTGGATAAGCCGACTTACCTGGCACCACACCATGAAAAACGGTGGATGAGGGCTTAAGATCCTTGTCAAGCAACTTCATCTGCCGGAAGGTGTCAAAATAGAGGATGTTGATACTGCTGCCTCCATCCATAAGCACCTTATTCACCATGTATGCTCCCACTTGGGGGGCAACCACTAAAGCTAGCTGCCCCAAGTCATCAACACGGGCCGGGTGATCCTCCCGGCTCCACATTATGTCATACTCAGACCACTTTAAGTACTGCAGCAGAGCCGGCAAAACTGCAGTAACCTCTCACTTGCGTAATTTCTGATCCCGCTTGTTAAGGCTGGTCGTGAAAACATGATACTGGCCCGAACTAAGTTGCTTTGGATTACTTTGATACCCATACTAGTTATGCTACTGCTGGTTGTTGTTACCAGAGTGTTGCGGATGTCCTCCTTGATTACCCTGACCATGATGACCGGACCCTGAGCCGCTGGATCCAAATCCGGCCCCTGACCCGCCCGGTCCTGAGCCGCCGGGCGGGCCACCGCCCTCGTTGCTATGTTGTCGTGTGTGGTAATTCTTGAACTTCTGCATGATATGGCAATCACCCCATGTATGCGACGAAGGCTTATCAGACTGGCTGTGTTCCGGACAGGGCTTCTCAAGTGCATCCTCCAAATTGAAAGGAGTTCTATTCTTATTAAAACGCGGCCTGAACCTCCCATTTCCCTTAGGATGATTCTGGTCGGTGCTTGCATTGGCTACCAGTTTTGATCCGCCATCGGTGTTCTTCCGCTTATTCTGGTTACCATTGTTTGCCACACCCTTACCTCCATTATTCTTCTTACTTTGGCCGGCCTTCTCCTCATCAGAGCCTGGATCCTTCGTGTTATCAGAGTCGGCATACTTCGTGAGAGCCGTCATGAGTTCTCCCATGTCCTGACACATACGCTTAAGCCGGCCAAGCTTTTGCTTCAGAGGGACGAAGTGACAGTTCTTTTCTAAGATCAGCACCGCTTGAGCCGTTGTTATCTGTTCAGAGGAGTGGATGATGGTCGACACCCATCGGACCCAATGATGGGCCGACTCATTCTCCTGCTGGACACAATGATCAAGATCCACAACGGTCATAGGCTATTTGCAAGTCCCTTGAAAATTTTGAGGAAACTCGCCCTCAACTCAGCCCATGAACTTATAGTATTGGGCGACAAACCCTTTAACCACGTGCGAGCTGGACCTTCGAGCATCATGAAGTAGTTGGCACACACCGCCTCACTGACATCCAACATCTCCATGACTAGCTCATAACTCTCGACCCAGGCCTCTGGAGGTAAGTCGACTGTATAATTTGGGACCTTGCGAGGCCCTTTGAAGTCCTTTGGCAGCCGCTCACTTTGCAGAGCCGGAGTTAAGCATGGCACTCCCACGGCCCTGGCGCTGGCTGATACTCCGGCTCCCACCAAAACGGAAGGCGCGAGTTTTTGGTGAGCCGCCGTGGCCGCCGCTTCTCGCCGTTTTCTTGCCCGGTTTACGAGCGCTTGTGCATCTAGAGCCGCCCGATCATCCCCAGGGGGCCCTCTATGCTGACCGCTGCTGGAAACCGCGGCGACTCATAGCGCCGGCTAAAACTGCAACTGGGGAGAGGGGTCGAATGAACGCGGCTCCAGCTGTAGGCATACTTCTCCTGCTGGGCCATCGTCGTCTGAAGGTACCCGATGGCGTTCAGTACTTTGTTCGCGAAGGGCGACTCATCTGGGATAGGGATTGTTTCAAGCCGGTTTATTGCAGCCACCATGTT
Organism: Hordeum marinum; assembly: GCA_022496015.1. NCBI lineage: Eukaryota > Viridiplantae > Streptophyta > Magnoliopsida > Poales > Poaceae > Hordeum > Hordeum marinum. Next base: position 277,143,263 of record CM039672.1, on the reverse strand, counting down.
CTCTGCCAGGTTGGAATAATGACCCGCCGGCATTGGAAAGACTATCGGCGAAGCCTGGTTTTGTCGAGATGGATTAAGCTGTGGTCGAGCCGCCGGCCGACTCCCAGGCGCGTCCACTGCCCGCCTCGCCCCTGGCGTATTAAAGAGATTCCTAGCCTCATACTGTTCCGGCAAACGGGACTGATGCCTCATCTGATGCACTACAGCCGCCGTCTGCTGTTCTAGCCCAAGGCGGAAGGCGTCCGTCTTAATGCGTTCCGCCTCTGCCTCCATCTGAACCTTTAGCTCCACTACCCTCTGTTGCTCCTCTACCATCCGGCCTTTGAGCCTCACAATCTCCAAATTCCGAGCCGCTTGATTATCAGGCGTAACCTCAGTGGCCATTAGGTCCGCAAGTTCATTTATCAGATCCAAAAGAACTTGAGCCGGAGGTGGCGGATCAGCCTCCGCGTTTGTGGCCCCGATGGCTGTGCTGCTTGCACCCGGGGCCGACCCTGTCATGAATACGGCCGCACGAACCGGTAGCTCGAGCTCGTCTGGCTCAAACCATTTCGTCTTAGGGTAAAGCTCATCATAGCTGCCGAGTCTGCCGTTGTGAAGCTAGTAGATCGACTGCTTCTCCGCTTGATGATCCGCCCTCCGAACAGACAAGGGTCTCATGTGACTCGGTAGCCCCAAAATCCGTACCTTGAGTGAAGCCCACAAAGACGTGCTTCCGGCCCGAGTCAGCACAGGCAGGCTGCACGTACTAGGCAGGTTGGGCGCGCCGAGCCGGCTCGACGATGTCGGTGCAGATGTCTGTCCTAGGCGTAGATCCATCAACCTTACCAATGAAGACGTGGATTCCTCCGAAGGGAATCCGGAACCCGTACTCAATAGAGTCGGCGTCGAGACCCTAGCCGGTGTCGTCGATGTAGAGCCGGCCACGGCAACTCTTAGTCATCCTTCCGACCACGTATCCTTCAAGCCCTGGGAGAGAGCCCTTTGAGAATTCAACACCACCGAGCGCAAGCCCCACTATGGGCGCCAACTATCGTGGTTTTATCACGACAGATGTCCAGGTGAGCGGACTTGGATTCGAGGCCATTGTTAACGTGATGGACACAAAGGGGCTGGTTGGGATGAAGGACACGAGTTTACCCAGGTTCGGCCCCTCAAGTCGAGGTAATAGCCTACGTCATGCTTGTGCTTATATTGCTGATGTATCGATGACAAGGGAGCTATTGCTTGACCTAGTTCTCGATAATCCGATCCCTAAGTTGCCCCGAGTCTCGCCTTTATATAGGAGGTCAAGACCACGGGTCATACAAGTCGTAACCGACTCTCATTACACATCCGAGTGTACCTCTTATCTTCTCTTGCCTTTCCTGACCAAGTTGTCTCCGGGCGGCTTACACACCCGGGTCTTCTCCATCCGGGCCATCTTCTGGCCCATCCTGTTAAGCCCCCAAGCATCTTGCGCCTTAAGTCTTTCATGACTCCCTCTTGGGCTGGTGTACGAGCCGCTCAATATGACCAGGAGCCCTTAGGGCGGGTCTCACCGTGGGGTCATATCCCCAATAGATGGCGAGGGAGAAGACTGACGCCACTGAGCAAAAACTGGCCGCCGCCAAGAAGATGGAGGTGGAAAACTCCAAGCTGAACTAGGAATGGGTGGAACTCATGAAGAAGACTGAGCAACTGACCAAGAGGAGCGATGGCTTGGAGAAGCATCTGGGGGAGTTTGCGAGAAAGATGTACATCATGCTCGACGGTAACTATCCTTGTCGACTGAACTTCATAAAACCCTTGACGACTATATTTCATTAAGCCTCCTCTCATTCCTTCTTCAGAACAGAATTCTTCCAAGACTTTGAAAAGGAGGCTTAAGAAATCGAGCCCAATTTGGATCCCACAAAGTCACCTGTTAGTGATGGAGTGGCAATGAACATGTTCCGACTCAACGTCAGACTCCGGGGAGTTCAAGCATATGTCCTCCGACTGAACACTATGATGGAGAAGATCGACAAGGAACTATGGCCAGAAGACACCCTTCAGCTTGACCTTACATTCATGATGGCACGCCTTAGCGACCTTCCCAGTTGAGTGCAGGCCTGGAAGAAATTTGTTGCCCGTTGTGGAGCCGATGTGGCGCTCTCCCTCATAAGAGTCCATTTCAAGGAGGCAAGGGAGGAGAAATTAAAGGAGCTCCGAGTGATCAACACGAAGAAGCTTCAGTTTGAAGACTTCATGGAGACCTTCATTGATGCAATCACGAGGATCACAGACGGGATCGACTTGGACACATTCGTCGAGCCAGTCAGCCCGTCAGGTGCTTGATAAACTTGATTCATGAGAAAACTTTATTTGCCTCGGTATGCCGAGTGGAAATGTATCGACCTAAAAACTTCATTCAGGCCTTAAGCCTGAGCAGGTTCGCTTGCGTGTGAAACACTTATCCGCGATGAAGCTTCTGAATTTATCCGTATTTGAATTTCAATCATTTGTTCGACCGAATTTGTTTTTGACTTAGGCAAAAACTGGTTCGCAGCTAAGCTTCTGAGTGCGAGGGTTGCTCAACACTCGGAATATTTTTGAACCTAGGCGAAGACTTATTCGCAGCTAGGTCATCGAGTGGATGGACTACTATCCACTCGACGGGGTTTTTAATTTTTGCGAAAGCATGTTCGTAGCTTAGCCCCCGAGTGTCAGAATTGCTCAACACTCGGACTAGTTTTGAAATTAGGCGAAGACTGACTCACAGCTAAGTGTCTGAGTGAATGGGATGTTATCCATTCAGCAGGGTTTTTAACTTAGGCGAAAGCATGTTTGCAGCTAAGCCCCCGAGTGTAAGGATTGCTCGGCACTCGGAATAGTTTTGAACTTAGGCAAAGACTGACTCGCAGCTAAGTTTCCGAGTGAATGGACTGCTATCCACTCGATGGGTTTTTTAACTTAGCCGAAAGCATGTTCGCAGCTAAGCCCCCGAGTGTGAGGATTGCTCAACACCCGGAGTAGTTTTGAACTTAGGCGAAGACTGATTCGCAGCTAAGTTTCCTAGTGAATGGACTGCTATCCACTCGGTAGGGTTTTTAACTTAGGCGAAGCATGTTCACAGCTAAGTCCCTGAGTGTGAGGATTGCTCAATACTCGGAGTAACCCCAAGCGAGAAATTACTTGATCGGAGTCGACGAAAAGACTGTAGAAGTCACACTTGCATACATGACATGCTCTGAAATATTTTTATTACATCAAAACCACTCGGTTCCTAAGTATAGAAACGCCAGAGCAGATGTGCATTCCAGGCTCGCGGTTTGTCCATCTACTTCTTGAGGTTGTACAAGTGATAAGCTCCATTTTTCAACACCTTGGTGACGAGGAAGGGACCCTCCCACGCAGGAGCGAGATTGTGGGATCGTTGTTGATCCACTCGGAGCACCAAATCTCCCTCATGAAATGACCGACTCTTAACATTTTTCGCATGAAAGCATCGCAGATCTTGCTGGTAAGCTGTGGTCCGGATCAGTGCCATCTCTCGCTCTTCCTCCAGGAGGTCTACGCCATCCTGTCTTTCGTGTTCACCTTCGGCTTCAGAATAAAGTTCCACTTGGGGAGAGTTGTGAAACAAATCACTCGATAGGATAGCTTCGGTTCCATAGACCAGGAAAAAAGGAGTCCGTCCAGTCGACCGATTAGGTGTTGTTCTGAGGCCCCATAAAATAGATGCCAGCTCCGTCACCCAGGCTCCAGTGGCATGATCTAAGTCACGCATGAGACGAGGCTTCAAACCATGCAGGATGAGGCCGTTAGCTTGCTCAACTTGTCCATTGGTTTGAGGATGTGCAACGGAAGCATAATCCACCTGAGTGCCCTGGGAGGTGCAAAAGTATCTGAATTCTTCCAAGTAAAAGTTGGTGCCATTATCCGTGATGATGCTGTGGGGAATGCCGTATCGAAAAATTATTTCCCTCATGAATGTGACCGTCGTACGAGAGTTCAATTTCTTTATCAGCTTGGCCTCAATCCACTTTCTAAATTTGTCGACTACAATGAGCAAATGAGTGAATCTGCCCTTTTCAGTCCGAAAGGGACCAACCATGTCTAGGCCCCAGACAGCAAACGGCCAGGCAAGGGGGATTATCTTCAGAGCAGATGCCGGCTTGTGGGATAAGTTTTCATAGAACTGGCACCCCTCACAATGATCGACAATGTCTTTGGCCATCTCACTGGCCAGTGGCCAGAAGAAACCAGCTCGGTATGCCTTAGCGACGATTGTCCGTGAGGATGCATGATGGCCACAAGTTCCCGAGTGGATTTCATCCAGAATCACTCGACCTTCTTCAGGGGAAATGCAACACTGCGTTACGCCAGTCGCGCTTTGTCTGAACATTGATCCCCGATCACAGTAAAAGCTTTCGACTTGCGCACAATATGTCGTGCTTCTGTCTCGTCTTCAGGGAGTTCTTGTCTGAGGATATATGCAATATAGGGCACCGTCCAATCCGTAATGCCGACCAGAATCTCCATGACTAAATCAATAATTGCAGGGACATCGACTTCAGTCGGATCAGTGGAACTCATAGCTTGTGGGGGCTCTTCGATAAAGGGATCTTCCTGTACCGAAGGAGTATGGAGATGTTCTAGAAACACTTTGTTGGGTACAGGTCGCCGAGTGGATCCAATCTTTGCCAGCTCATGAGCTGCTTGATTCTTCACTCGGGGAACATGATGAAGTTCCAGACCTTCAAATTTCTTCTCAAGATTTCTAATGGCACTACAGTATCTAGTCATAGCAGGGTTTCGAACGTCCCACTCCTTCATCACTTGATTGACCACCAAATCTGGGTCACCATAAACCGTTAGGCGCTTGACGCCAAGTGAGATAGCCATGCGCAACCCATATAAAAGTGCTTCATATTGTGCTTCATTGTTGGAGGAATCGAAGTGGATTTGTAGGACATAAATGAGTTTGTCGCCCTTCGGAGATACTAAGACAACGCCAGCACCGGACCCGTTCAACATTTTAGAACCATCGAAGAACATGGTCCAGTGTGCCGAGTGAACCTAGATTGGTTGTTGCTGTTCAATCCACTCGGCCATCAAATCCGCAAGTTCCTGAGACTTGATCGCTTTCTTGGCTTCAAACTTGATGTCAGAGTATAGGAGCTCGATTGCCCACTTAGCCACTCAACCAGTTGCGTCCCGATTGTTTAGAATCTCGGATAACGGAGAATCACTGATGACTGAAATCGAGTGGTCTTGAAAATAATGTGTCACCTTCTTTGCTGACAGATAAATACCATAAACCAACTTCTGCTAGTGAGAATATCTTTGTTTCGAAGGAGTCAATACTTCAAACAGATAATAGACTAGGCGTTGGACTTTGTAAGCCTTGCCCTCCTCTTCCCTCTCGACAGTTAACATTGTACTGACGACTTGATTAGTGGACACGATGTACAGGAGCAAGGGCTCTTTGCTGCGAGGAGTAGCAAGCACCGGCTAGGTGGAGAGGAGGGTTTTGAGCTCGACAAATGCTGCTTCGTCCTCAGGAGTCCACTCGAACCTATCTGACTTCTTCATCAGTCGGAACAAAGGCAATGCCTTCTCACCGAGACGAGAAATGAATCGACTCAATGCTGCCAAGCAACCTGTGAGCTTCTGAACATCGTGCACTCGCACGGGAGTCTTCATTCGGGTAATGGCGCTGATTTTCTCAGGGTTGATGTTGATTCCTCGTTCGGAAACGAGAAAACCGAGTAACTTGCCGCCAGGGACACCGAAAGTACACTTAGCCGGATTCAGCTTTATATCGTACCTCCTCAGATTAGCGAAAGTTTCAGCCAAGTCAGCCAGCAGGTCGGAACCTTTGCGGGACTTGACGACAATATCATCCATGTACGCTTCGAAATTCCGAGGGATCTAGTCGAGTAAACACTTCAGAACCATGCACATGAAAGTAGTACTGGCATTTTCAAACCGAATGGCATGGTGATGTAGCAAAAACACCCAAATGGGGTGATGAAGGCTGTTTTTATTTCATCTGGGACAAACAGACGGGTCTGATGGTACCCAGAGTAAGCATCTAGAGACGATAAACGCTCGCATCCCGCGGTTGAGTCAACAATCTGATCTATGCGGGGAGCGGGAAATGATCCTTCGGGCAGGCCCGATTGATATGCTTGAAATCAATACACATGCATAGTGACTTGTCCTTCTTGGGAACCATGACAACATTCGAGAGCTACTCGGAGTGGTAAATCTCCCGAATGAACTTGGCTTGCAAGAGACGAGCCACCTCTTCACCGATTGCTTTACGCTTCTCTGCCGCTGATGGATGCAAATGCATCTTTATGGGCTTGGCCTTGGGGTCAACTCTCAATCGGTGCTCAACCAGCTCCCTGGGAACCCCCGGCATGTCAGCAGGCTTCCATGCAAAGATATCCCAGTTCTCACGTAGGAACTGGATGAGCTCGGCTTCCTATTTGCTGTCGAGTGTTGATGATATGTTGGTCGGAGCGGCAGTTGAATCTGTCGGGTGGATGTGCACTTTCTTCACTTCCCCTGCCGATTGAAATGCCGACTCGAAAGCAGGCTTCTTAGCGCGCAGCAGATCAGCAGGGTCAGCACTCTTCTTGTATTCTTCTAGCTCAACCATGGCCATCTGGTGATTGGCGATTTTGGAGCCTTGCTGGAGGCACTCTTCAGCCCACTGTCGATTGCCAGTGACCGTGATCACACCTTTGGGACCTGGCATCTTCAACTTGAGATACATGTAACATGGACGGGCCATGAAACGAGCATACACGGGTTGACCCGGAATGGCATGATAAGCGCTCTGGAAATCCATGACTTCAAACGTCAGCTTTTCCTTTTGAAAATTTCTATCTATTCTGAATGTCACATCCAACGCAATCTGGCCGAGTGACTTGGCCTTCCTCCCTGGGATGACTCCGTGGAATTGCATGTTGCTCTCATTGAGTCGGGACATCGGAATGCCCATCCCTTTAAGGGTATCTGCGTAAAGGATGTTCACGATGCTACCACCGTCCATGAGGACCGTGCGGAGTTGAGTGCCCCCCACAACCGGATCAACCACCAAAGCCTGACGACGGAGAGTGGCCACATGAGCGGGATGATCCAACTGATCAAATGTGATGGCAGTCTGAGACCACTTGAGGTAGGTGGGGGTGGTAGGAACAGCCATGTTGACCTCCCTGTTGATTACCTTCAATCGACTCTTGCTTTCAACATCAGCAAAAATCATCAATGTAGCAGTGACATCAGGGAATGTTTCTTTGTCTTCATAATCCTTCTCAGGAGTTTTCTCACTCGACGGAGTCTCCTTAAACTGTTGAATGAGCAGTCAACACTGCCGAGTGGTATGCTTGGGCAATATCAAGTTGCCTTCTTCATCTTTCCTCATGTGGATTGCACACGGTAGATCCAACACATCAGTCCCCGACCGATTCTTTCCTTTCTTGGGGTTAAACTGTCCTTTGACCTCCCCCTTATTCTTTCCTTGGGCCGCCAGAGCAAGCGCCTCTACCTGGACAGGGGCTTCAGCCTTTCGCTTCTGCTTCCGACTGGAATTGCTGCCGGCCTCGTTGTCGACTGCTTTTCCTTTGCCATTGCGGAGGCGGTCTTCCTCTTTGCCATTGGCGTACCGAGTGGCGATTTCCATCATCTTACTCAGCGAGATGTCGCCTGTTCGACCAAACTTCAAGTAGAGCTCTCTGTACTTTACTCCAGCCTTGGAAGCACAAACGGCCTGATGTTCAGAAACATTTTCCACTTTATGGTGTAGAGTGGACCAGCGCTGAATGTAATCCCTCAAGGTTTGATTGGGCTTATGAACACAATGTTGTAAGTCAATCAGCCCGACAGGATGCTTACAAGTGCTTTCGAAAGTTCTGACGAACACTCGGGCGAGATCCTCCCAGCAGTATATGCTAGATGGAGCCAAGTGATTCAGACATGCACGAGCCGAACCATCCAACATCAAGGATAAATGTTTCACCGCGACGTTATCATTGCCACCACCAATCTAAACTAACACTCGGTAGTCACCCAACCAAGTCTCTGGCTTTGACTCGCCAGAGAACTTCCCGTTCCCAGCCGCCAACCCAAAGTTGGGGTAATCTCTGCAGAACGTATGGCTCTGCTAAAGCACTCGGGGCCAGAAATAACAACTGTGCTGCTACTCGGAAAATCTCTGTCTTGTCCATCTCTATGGGCTCTACCTCTGTCGATCCGCCTCTGAGTGAGGAGATGACGAGCATCAAACCCTGCATTCCGCATCACCGAACGAGCGCCTTTCGTCCTGGTGTCGGGGCACGCACGGACCACCCTACGGAGGAGTGGGCACTCGATGGTGGTCATCATGGTGAAACTGATCTCTAAACTGATCTTCACGAAAACCTCCACCCCTTCGGCGCAAGGGCGAACCAGGGCTATGTGCCGACTGAACAGTCTCTGCCCTTGGTGAGTTACTGTGAATCCTATTGCGCGACTGTGAAACAACGGAATTCTAACACTGCGCTACATCCAGCAATGCTCTAATCTGCATCAACCCTCTGTCGGCCTCTGACCGGGATGGCTGAATGGAATCTGCTATCCTAGCAGCAGCTGTAACGTTTAACACAGGAGTACGGTATACCTCAACATCGTTGTGAGATCCAGTCGGAAACAGCTGTCGCTGACGTCGACTAGAAACTGGTGGACGCTGGCGAGCGTGCTCGTCGAGTTCTCTCTGAAGCTCTTCAAGCCGTATGTGTCTGGCCTCCAAGGCTTGGGCCTCAGCGGTCGTACCAATGATGGGAGTATGAAGGACTTCACCATCGCGACGCGGCTGTTCACTCGAAGGTCCACTAGTTTCCCGCCTACCGTGACCGAAGCCCGGCGGTGGGCTTTGATGAGAACCAGCCATAAGGACCTGTGCTACAGGATCGTAGCTCTCGCACTCGGAAGGAATGCAGACTGATCGGAGTCCGACTCGAACACGTCATGAGGGACTCGGCGGGCTCGATCACCGCAATCTGCAGAGAAGAAATTTGGCGAGTCGCTACATGCTTGACCTAGCGCTGGAGTCGCAAGTGACCGGATCGCTTGCGACGACAAACAATGGGCAAAGCCAACGAATACGGAGTCGACGACTGCCGCAGGAACTCGCGCGGAATTGCGTAGCCCCATGGACTGGTAGCGCCTCGACGTCGAGAGGTGCATCTTGAAGCCATGCCGAATCATCGGCGATGAAGGTGAGCGTTCGAAACGGATCTCGTGGCCCAGAGCGAAAACACCACCGGAAGACATGACGAAGGGTGAAAAACGCAACCTCGCCGAAAGTCACTTAGACGCCTGCCCCATGGTGGGCGCCAACTGTCGTGGGAACAAGCCTGAAAGTAGAAGATAGGGATAAGAAAGGAGAGGGCAGAGTCCTAGCTACGGTGAGGATGTACACACGGATGTATGAGTTCAGGCCCCTCTCGTGGAGGTAACAGCCCTACGTCTTAGTGCTCTGGAGCTTTGTTGTCTGGAGAATAGAGATTACAAAGGTTGCAAACCCTTGTGCCAGAGGAGAGGGGCAGCTTACATAGAGTTCGCTGCCCCTCATAATTGCCAGTCATCCAAGGGTCCGATCGTGGGTATAAAGTCTAGCGTTACTGGTAACGTACTCATAATTACTATTAATGACGACTGGCCTAATGCGTGCCTGTTGGTTTCTCAGGGGCAGCTTCTGGTCTTCTGTTGTCGACATGGAAGCGGGGTCATCCGAGTGACAGGTGACTGTCAAGTGGATGAAGGAGCTACCGAATGGATTATTTGTCGAGTGACTTGAACTCCATGGAGAATCCAGTCAGAACTTCCCTTGTGGTCCTTAAGATTTTCAATATAGTGTCCTTAGAAAGGGTATCTAGGTTAGGCCTAGGACCCTACCCTGGGTACATATCCTCGTCAGTTGCCATGCAAACACATCAACATTCGCCCGCAGGAAGGCGACGAGCGCAGTTCCTATTTGTCATCAAGGGTGGAACTTATGGTGAAAGTCCCTCTTGTACCATCCTCCTTGGCGGGCACCTTCTTAGTCTCTAGTGGAGCTGCCTTGGATTTCTTGCTCTTGTCGGTGGAGCTCTCTGGCACATCCTCAATGGGAGCGCAGCACCCCGAGGAGGTGCGCTTGCCGGAATGTGCGCTAGAGGCCTTGCCGGTCTTCTTCCCCTCGGGAGCTTCAGCGGCAGGAGCAAGTGCCTTAGCGGAAGGTGTTGCAACTGCCTCCCGATAGAGTTGGTCGGCGCTGATCAGTGTGCCTTTCTTGTCAGAGTTGATCGTGATGACGCTCATTGGCCCGGGCATCTTCAGCACATTGTAAGTGAAGTGGGTGGCCGCCATGAACTTGGCCAACGCTGGGCGACCAAGGATACCGTTGTGCGGCAATGAGATCTTGGTGACATCAAAAAACAATCTTCCTTGCCCTGAAATTTATGTCGCTGCCAAACGTCACTGGCAGTGTGATTTTGCCCTTCGGCTGAGTCCTCCCTGAATTGACCCCTTGGAAAGCGCTTGTGGGCTCGAGATCTTCATCGGGAATTTGCAGCCTCTGGATGACATTAGGCGAGATCAGGTTCAGGTTGGCCCCACTGTCAACTAGCATCTTTGTCACCTTGAGGTTGCGAATTGTTGGCGAAACCAACAATGGCAGGCACCCGACCACGGTTGTGCAATCAGAGTGATCCTCGATGTCAAAAATGATAGGAGTGTTGGACCACTTCAGAGGTCTCTGGGCACCGATAGATGGCTCCGCCGTGTTAACCTCGCGCGCCCACTGTTTAAGTTGGCGGCGAGAGGAATGCAACGAGCCTCCTCCCTCGATGCACATCATATTTATAGCATTATGGAACTCATGCTCGCTGGACTTGTCGTCCTGTTCGACGTCATCCTCATCACCCTCTTGCTTGTCGCGGCCACGAGCGGGCTGTTCTTTTTGTTGTTTGGGCTTGCCGCGGCAACCTCCCCGGCCAGCGTGCTTCTTACCGGAAGCCTTCGCACCATCTTGGCCCTTCTCCTTGTCTCGCCTCTTGTACTCGGCTTTTTGCTTCTCGGCAAGTTGCTCAACTTACCGGAAGTCTTGGAGATCCTGGCCCTTCGTGCGATGGATCTTGCAATACTGCTTGGCAGACCCTTCCGGCTTGTCGGCAGCCGCCAACGCCTAACAGGAGACGCATCCAGCAACACCCTTGCCGGGGTCTTCTACCTTGGCCTTCTTGACAGTATCGGGGTTGTTGGATCCCTCGACGGAAATCACGGCCTTGCCCTTGCACTTCTGGTTATGCCGCTGGCCCTTCTTTGCCGGGGCGGTGGTGACCTCATCCTCAGAGTCGACCCCTGCGCCAGCGTCCTCGCCGGGGAGCCTCCTCCCTTCTTCAGCCCGAGCACATTTGTCTGCCAGAGCATAAAGCTCGGCAACATCCCTAACCTTGTTCATCACCAGCTCTTCCCACATCCTGCGGTTGCACATGTTCTGATGGAACGCGCTGATAACAGCGGCATGATGAACATCTGGTATGTTGTGGTGCATGCGGCTGAACCTTTGGATGTACTTGCGCAAAGTCTCGCCCTCCTTCTGATGCATGATGTGCAAATCGCTTTCTTGACCAGGAGCTTGGTGGCCTCCGGTAAAGGCGCCAACAAACTCGTGGCACAGGTCTGCCCAGGAGGTGATTGAATTCTCTGGCAAGTGCATCAACCACAACCTGACATTGGGCTTAAGCACCAATGGGAAGTAGTTGGCGAGTATCTTGTCGCCGCAAGCCCCGACAGCCAACACCGCAATGGTGTAGATGCTCAAGAACTCTGACGGGTGTGTCTTGTCGTCGTACTTCTCCGGGACCTCTGGCTTGAAAGTGCGGGAACTGGGCCACTGGACTTGCCACAGCTCATGGGTAAACGCTGGACAACCCATCTTGTAAGGTAGGACGGCAGGATACCCTCGCGTGGGCTTGTCTACAGCGGGCCCCGTGCGGTTATCAGATTGATGGAGCACTTCCCGGCGTCACTCGATTTTAGTTCAAGTGTCTTCCTTGCTTCGTTCCCGAAGCATTTGACGCTGGTCGCGAAGAGTCTGTGGGTCGGACGAGCCGTCGAGTATCCATCGTAAGCGTCGGTCCGTTGAGTCGGTGACCGGCATTGTTGTTGTGGAGGAGAGTGCAGCATGGTCGCACCACCTCCGGCCTTCTCACCACTGGCGTGAGCCGGCTCGATACACCGAAACTTGTCGGCGAGGCTGAGGAGGCTCTGAATGGTGGCTCTCCATTCGTCGAGCTTCTCCGCAGTGGGAGGGAAGTTCAGGAGTAGTTGTGTTTGCGCCATTGCTTCTTCCGACATGGTCGGCAGCGAATGGCGCAAGGAACGTGAGGTGCTATGACTCCTAACCGTGTTAGAAGGAGCTCCTCTGTGGCCCCGCGATTGCACGCCACTCCCACTAGCATGCTGGCGAGCATGCTGGTCCTGTGCACCTTGGGAGTGATGCGCAGGAGCTTTTTCGTGGGGATGCTGGGAACCACCGGCGCCGCGACGTTGCTCTTCATGCGCGTCCTGGGAAGGTCATGGCGTAGGCGCTGGCGTGGGCGCATCGGAAGGTGCCCTTCCATTCCTAGAGTTCACCGTACCGCCCGCGGGAGGTACAACTCCGTCCTGAGATCCAGCGGCGCGGGGGTTTCCGCCGCCGCTGTGAGCATCTCCGCGGCGAGCATCGCCGCTTGCTTGGCCTTGGTCACCGGAACGTTGTGTAAGCTCTAAACCACCGCCTCCTCCTCCACCCGCGTCTACACTGTCGCTTGTCTGCGCAGCTATAGGGACAGCGGATGTGGATGGGCCAACCACCATCAGACCCTTCTTCTTGGGGGCCATGGCGATGATCATTATGAAGGAACTGACGCGCTGACCACCAGATCGGTTTCACGCGACCTATGCCCCCTACCTGGCGCGCCAAAGATGCCAGGGGAATCGACACCTATGGGATCGGAGGGACCCCTTTTCGGTTCGGCGGGGGAGAAGGCTCACGCGAAGAGCAGATCAGATGAAAAGCGCGCGGGGATTTTACCCAGGTTTGGGCCACAAAGATGCGTAAAACCTTACTCCTGCTTGGTTGTATTGTGGGTGTTTTTAGAGTTCCAGCTACGGGAGCGCTATGAACAGCCGCTACGCGTATGAGCTAGAAGGTTGAAAAGTCCAAAGGTGCAAAAGTCTAAAAGTCCTCTACCGTAACTCCCTAGGCCTCCTTTTATACTCTCCAAGGGGATCCCAACAGTGGCGTACAATGTTTACACGGGATGTACAGAGCTATAGTGTTATCATACCTAACACTGACGGAGTAGGACAGGCACATTTAATGCACCGTCAGGCATCTCTGACTGTCTACGGGACGGGACAGGAGCCCGTCCCATCGGCACCGCTTATACCCCTCCATCGCCAGCGCCACGACACGTGCCCAGGCGAAGTGACACCTGGCCTCTGTGTTGGCAAGGTCTTGCTAGGGCTCCGCCTTGCCGGGTCTTTGCCTTGTTGGGTCCCGTCGGGGCTTTGCCTTGCCCGAGGATTCGATGGCCATCCCGGCAAGGTCTTGCCAGGGGTCTTGATTCTCATGTATTTGTATCTAGCAGCTCCCTACCGGGCCTTGTCGCCAGGATGGCTACTACTGCTCGTGCACGAGTAAGGGGCACTAGAGAGCCCAAAACTCTAGTGCGCCGACATAGATCCGCATCTAGAGGCGTGCACTCTCTATCAACGGGCATAATACTTCTATGTGAAGTGGACGTTTGCCAAGAAAATGCCCCGAGTTGCCCCGAGGTGGCACCACCGACTTCTAGGTAGATGGACCAACACTCATGAGGAGCACTGGCCCGGGGGTTGATTAATTATCCACGGGGTAGATAAGCCCTATGCATTTTATTAAGTTGTTAGGCAAATGGAGTACCAATGTTGGGTCTTGCCAGACAAGTTTTGTCCCTAAACGAATAGTCAAGGGGGTCCCCACAACAACCCGAGCATGTTAGGAGCGCTCAATATGGAACATAACACCGGTAACCAAGTAACTAGGGCAGCAAAAGTGGAACGAAACACTGGGCGAAAGTTCAAGCCTTCCACCTTTTACCAAGTATATAGGTGCATTAAATTAAATAGAAATAATAATGTGATATCTCCAGATATCCATGTTTTCACATGGAAACAACCTGCACCTGCAACTAACAATGCTATAAGAGGGGCTGAGCTGCGGTAAATGTGACAGCCCAAGTGTTGTCCCTACCTTATTTGGCATGTACCCCCCCCCCAATGTATGAACTTGTGTCATGAGCTATGAGATATGTTTGAGTTGCACCTTGTCTTCATTGTGTTGTTGCATTCATGCATCATGTCATCCATCATTTCATCATCATGCCATTCATCATGCTTGCTTGTGTTGTGTGTCTTGGCTTGGATTCATGTATGTGAGTGTGCTTGTGTGGTTTTGGATTTGAGTGTGGTGGATTCCATGTGTGCAACCTCTCCCTCTTCTTCCTCTCTCTTCTTCTTCTCTAAAACCCAACACATTGCCTTTTATTCCATGTGATTTCTTGGCAGATTTTAAGTTGTTTAAAAATCTTTTAAAAATGCTCAAGAGGTGGCCCTAATGTTCTTACGAATATTGAGAGTGAAGCTTTTGTTATTTGAGAGTGTTTGGATTTGGGGAATCTATTTAACAGGGGTTGTTTTTATTAAAGTATTAAAAATAACTTGTTAAATTAATCCATTTAACATTTTTATAAATTGAGGCATGTTAATCCATTCTCTAAAAAAAATTGTTTTCTCCAAAAACCTTTTCTTTTGCTCTGGGAATTTGTTTTGCCAGGGCTGTGTTATTTAAATGGGTAAAACCTTTTCTTTTTCGGTTTGTTTCAGGGTGAAAGAGAGAGGAGCAGGTGGGCCGTGGCCCAGCCCAGCGAGCTAACGCTCACCTGCCCTGTTCCTCCTCCTCCGTCAGTGAGCAGAGTGCGAGCGTGTGTGTGCAGGTAAGCAGAGGACCGCGCCGCCGTCGCCGTCGCCGTTAGCCGCTCCAAACGCTGAGGCCAGTCCCCCTATTTAAGTGCACGCCTCCCTAGGGTTCTGCTGCCCCTCACCGCTGTCGCTTTCCCCTTCTTCCTCCGCCTCCTTATCCCTCTCTCTTCTTCTTCCTTTCGGGTTCAGAGAGTGAGTGTTGGGTTCAGAGAGCGTGGAGGTCGACGGGCTCATCGCCGGCTTCGCCTCCGATGGTGCGTCGTCGCGTCAAGATGGCCTGCGGCGTCCGGTGCCGTCTGCGCCCTGTTCCCGCTGCTAGGGGGAGAGGAGCACCCCTACAGTACCCCGTCGTCACCGCTGTCCGCAAGCGAGGGAGCGCCGCTGCCGTCTCCGTCGTCTTCTTCCCCGTCATCTCGTCGTCGTCGTGTCTCCGCTTCTCCAAGCTTCCCCTCGGTGAGCAGCCGATCCCCACTGCCCCTATCTCCTCGCCGTGGCCCGTAGGTTCGCCGCCGTTGCTCTGTAGTGTCGATGTCGCTGCCGGTAGATAGGCAAGCACCTGCCGCTCGCCTCCGTCCCCCTCTTCGCGAGATGAGCAGAGGGATGGAACCCCGCATAACCCCCACTTCGATTCCACCCATCTGCGTCACCGGAGAGCGTGTGTGGTCGCCGGAGAACCTGCCGCCGTTGCCTGTCGCCGGAGCCGATTGCAGCTTCAGTTTCATCAGAGTAGTGTGTGCGCGCGCGTATGAGAGGTGAAGATCCCCCTCTCTATTGTCGATCGTAGCTGTAGCCTAGTGGTGTGGAGGCAGGGAAGAGACCATCGGTCTGGGGTTCGAACCCCCTTCCCCCCTTTTTGTGTTCTTTTTTTGTGTTTTCTCTCTTTCTACATGTATGTATGTATGTATGTATGCATGTGTAGGTGTTAGTTCCTTTTGTTTTTTTTCTGTTGTTGGTTGTGTTGTAGGAGGTGTAGTGAGTGTGTGTATGTATGTGATACATACACATACTTGTGTGTGTGAGCTAGGTGTTGTGTGAGTGCTAGGTGTAGTGTGTGTGTGTATGGTTACATACACACACTTGTGTAGTGAGTGTGTGTGGTGCATTGCATAGTGGGTACTATGTGTTTGTGTGTGTGTATGTTTCACACACCCATCCATGTGTAGGTGTGATTTGGGTGAGTGTGTGTGTGTGTGTGTTGGGTGTTTGGTGCACCATGTATGTGAGTGTGTGTGCCCATGTATGTGCTTGTGTGTAGGTGTGTAATGTTATGTGTTGTATGTGTGTGTGTGTGCTTTTGCACATACCCATATGCATGGGTATGTGTTGGGAGTGTATATGCTTGTGTAGTGAGTGTGTGTTTGTGTGTGTGTGTTTGCACCATGCCCACATCCATACTTGTGTATGTGTGTGCTTGGCATATAGAGGTGATGCCTTGTGTATGTATGTTGTGTGAGAGGTGTGTGTATGTTATACATACACCCACACATCGGTATGAGTAGCTCCATGTGTAGGTTTTTCTCTTATGAGCATTTGGTATTAGTTACTCTTCTAGTTAGTTTCATCTTTACATTTGATGTTATGCCATGATATCTTGTCCCTAGGATACTTTTTAACCATTTCCAACATTTATCTATAGAAAACATGCACTTTGGGGCCATTTTCATTTAGTTGCATAAGTGACATAAGTCACCCATGCCTTGGGAGGTCAAATTTTGACCTAGGGTTTCCCCCCTTGCTCCAAACAAGTATAGGGGTATGAGTAATGATTTTGGGGTAGAATCAACCCATAAATGCATATATGAAGTCACATTTGACTTTGGGGCAACTTCACAAAACTGCATTTTTATGCTGTGATGCCCTTTTGTCTTTTTCTTGTGAATTAATCTATGCTTGGTTTCAAGTTCTTGTCAACATGAGTTTGCTAGTTAAAGTTGTTGGGAATGTCCCAGTATTTTTGTTATTTGTGCTAAGTTACCAGATCAGTGGGAACCATGCTGTTTAGAGAGCAACTTTCTGTTTCTGTTCAGCTTGCTTAAAAATGACTGTTTGGGATTTCTGTACTTATTGTTTTGCCATGAAGTGATGTGGTTAGTATTTGCTCATGCTCAGTGTTAGTTATTTGTAGTAGATATTGTCATCTACCATCCTGTTAATTTTCATGCCATTTGGAGCTCTCTAGCATATTTAACATTTGCTGTCAACTTGCTACTTTATAATTCCAGATTCCAGAAAAAACTAGATTTTTCACTAAGTCCCGGGAATCTGATTCATCATGCCAACTTGCTAGCTTCATGAATAGTGATGTGTGCCTATTTTGCTGATTGCATAGTTAGATAAGTTGATGTGGGTGTTGAGTAGATTCTGTCCATGTCTTGTTTGTGGCTGTAGGGATCCTGTAGCTCAAGTTGTGGGCTTTTCAAATTGCTATGTTGCAGTTTTGTGGCAGATTTGGTGTTTTATTGTTTTGAGTGTTGTGGTAGCTATACTCCATGGAATTGATTGATTTTTGAGCCTATTATGATTGGTTTTTCATGTCCCATCTAGTGGCTGCCTTGGAATGCCAAGAATTAGCCAATGTCTTTGTTGATCTTGTGTTTTGCCTCTGTACCTTGTCGTGAGGGTATCGTGAGAACCGTAACTCCGTTTCTTATGATCTTTATATGCATTTCCATCTATTTTGCATGATGCATTCATAATTGCCATGTTCATGCATGTCTAAATAACTTAACATGAGGTTCTGTCCAGGTTCATTAATAAACAAGTTGTGCATGTGAAACTTGACTAGAGTTGGATTGCCATGTTAACTTCTCATAAATGGATCATGCATCATCTTGGTTGTGCATTGCAAATTGGTTGGATGTTTATTGTTGATGTTTCTATTGGGTAGACGCGAGCGTTGAATCTGAAAACGAGGATCCAAGAGAGTACCACTACGAGGACCCAGCTACTTGTTTCACTAAAGAACCAACAAGCAAGATGATCATGCCCGGATTCCATTACTATTCTTGCTTGCTAGTTTCTTGCTCTTATCGTTACAATTGTGTTACCTACCACTTGATATAAGCCTCCTAATTGCCATGAAAGCCTCTAACCTCCACATCCCAGCAAACCTTGTTTGGCTAAGTTACCGCTGCTCAGCCCCTCGTATAGCGTTCTTAGTTGCAGGTGCAGGTTGTTCCATGTGATAACATGGATTTGGATATCATCATATTATCTGTTATTTAATTTAATGCACATATATATTTTGCTATTGGTGGAAGGCTTGGCCGTTTGCTAAGTGTTTTGTTTCGCTATTACCATCATAGTTTCTTGTTACCGATGTTATGTTTTCCATATTTTGCGCTTCTAACATGCTCGGGGTTGTTATGGGGACCCCCTTGTTATTCGGTTAAGATTAAAACTTGTCTGGCAAGACCCAACATTGGTACTACATTTGCTAATAACTTAATAAAACTTGCATAGGGCTTTGCAACCCCGTGGATAATTAATCAACAACCCGGGCCAGTGCTCCTCATGAGTGTTGGTCCAAACTAAAGCACTGTGTGGGGCCAACCCAGGGCAACTTGGGAGATTTCTATCAGGCCTCCGTACACTAGCTTATCCGTCGTGTCCTGAGACTGAGATACGCGACTCTTATCGGGTTCGTCGACACATCGGGTGGTCTTGCTGGATTTGTTTTACCTTTATCGAATGTCGTGCATGTGGACTCTGAGTTTCTTCGGGTTTACTCGAGGTGTTGGAATTCCTTTGGAATTACCTATGACGATCGCGAGATCCGTTATCGAGGCTATTCCCACAGAGTGTGGTTAATTTGGTAATGGATTAGTTGGAGCACCCCTGCAGGGTTAAATCTTTTGGAAAGCCGTGCCCACGGTTATGTGGCAACTTGGATTATTGTTTAACACCCAGTTATAGTTAACTTGAAGTAAACTCTAATAAATGAACCAACTGTGTGAGTAACCGTGATTGTCTATGCTCGTGAACATGAACCGGGAGAGAACATGGTGGGGTTATGTATGGCGTAAATAGGTGTTCAGGGTCTCTTAGAGATCATGTTAGTTCCAACCGTTCATCGTAGGCCACTCATATTCATTTCTATGTTGCGTAAGTTAGCCACCATATATGCTTAGTGTTGCTGCAAACTAAACACTTATCCATTTCCTACCCATAAGCTTGCATAGTTTTAGAACCCGGTTGCTTGATTGCTGAGTCCCTGTGGCTCACAGTTTACTACAACACTCCAGGTGCAAGTACAGATGTTTGTGAGCAGGATGACCTTACCCAGTTGCAGTGGGAATATGATGAAGAGAGAGGCAGAATGTACGTGACGTATCCGGATGAGTAGAGGACCTGGTCGTGATCCTTGGGCTAGCTTGATAGTATCATTTACAACTGTTTCTTTCTTCGTTTGATTTCATCCGTAGTCGGACCCTGTCTTCAACTTGATGTTACGAATTGTGTGGAATTGTAAGCTAGCATGTGGTGAGTGTAAGCCAATCTTGTATACACATCTCTTTCAGCAATGTATGTTGTGATGGTACTATTCTTGCTAACGGCAAGATGCGCCTCTATCCTTTGCAGGGCCCTTGTGCCTTAAAATGGATAGGCACGCATCTTGGGCGTGACAAGTTGGTATTCAGAGCCATACGGCCATAGGAGCCTTTGCTTGTTCGAACTTGGCCGAGTCGTGTCTAGTTAAACGATTTTGAGTCTAGTTATATCGGAGAGTAGGATTCTTTTTACTCCTCTTCTATGCTCTGGTTAGGTTTCCGACTTAGGAATTTTGATTCTACTCCTCTTCTCGCTCAAAAAAATTTTAGGATCACGCGGGTATTTTGGAGTCTATATGATACCGATGTGACAGGGTTCTGTCTTGGTGCCTCCTGTCTGACTTGATTTCTTCCGGGGAGTCGAGATCCAGGGAATGTTGGCACATCGTTCTCATTCAGCTTCCTTGATATCTCAGGGCGGAGAATGTTCGGAATTACTTCAATACTTATCGTGGTGAGATAAGGTCGGAGTCACCCAGTACTGGGGAGGCGTCTGGGGTACCACCATGGTTTAGTATCGTTGTGAGTTCGAGGATTCGAGACTAGATGAGTTTGCAGAATTTCCTTAATTATGGTGTGGAAGGTTGCGGATGCAGTTGCAGCTGATTGCCTAGGGCAGGTTCCTGATTCCGCAACCCGAATCGCATAAACAAGAAAGTTTTCAGAAGTTCATAGGTGGGAAATCTTGTAGTTACCTAGGATAATCTTCGTCAGATGCATGTGGGCATATACATTTGTTCCGAGCGCTTAGCTCAATACTTTTGTGTTTTGCAAGTGGCTTCTAATATCTGTTGATGTGATCACGAACCGAAGAAGCATTCTTACTATTTTTCAGTAGGAAGGATGTGTTGTTATTTCTGCAATTTCATTCAAGTTATTGATTCAGCTTTGAATTCATCTTATCAATGAGGTGTTGATTGAGTTTTGTCCATCTTCAGGATGGCTCCACCAACTCGCAACAATCCAAGTCGGGGTGAGGAGCAATCTGATGTTCCACCACCACCCCCTCCTCCGCCTCCTCCGTCAGAAGCTTGGCAAGCAGTGATGGCCGCGATCAATGCAAACACTCAGATGCTACTCAGGCTGTTGCAAGAAAGGGAGCAGGGTCAGCAAGGTTTTCAAAGGAATTTTTAGAATCAGCCTCAGTTTGCAACGCTTAACCAGTTCCTCGCCAATCAACCAAAGTCGTTCACCTGTTGTGACCAGCCGCTCGATGTTGATGATTGGCTACGTGATATGACTAAGCATTTTGAGTGCAGCAATGTCAGGCCAGAGGATTTTGCCAGGTTTGCATCGTTCTAGCTCAAGGGTCAAGCAGCTGATTGGTGGCAGTAGTACAAGGATTCCAGGGGCGATAGTGTTGTTACTTGGGACGATTTCCGTCGTGACTTCAGGGCTCATTACATTCCGACTAGCTTTGTCGAGGAGATGCGTGAGAAGTTCAGGCACCTGAAGCAGGGAAGCAAGTCTGTCTACCAGTACAACGTCGAGTTCCAAAATCTTGCCCGTTATGCCAAGCAGGATGTGCCGGATGAGAAGGCGATGATCTATCAGTTCAGGAATGGTCTCAAGGATGAGCTTCTGCCAGGTCTAGTTCTGCAAGAGCCTCGTGAGTTTGATCAGTTCTACAAGATGGCTCTCAAGGTGGAGGCAACTCAGCTCAAGGTGGAGAACTCCAAGAAGCGCTCAAGGGATTCATATTCTTCTTCCAGCTCTCAGATGGTTCCCAAGCAGCAGAAGTATTGGGTGCCTAATCCTCCTTCGTTTCGTCCTCAGCAACAGCGGCAGCTGTTCGGTGGCCATGGTTCTTCCCACCCACCCAACCCAGGATTTCAGCAGAGAACCCAGGCGTCCAAGGCTATTCTTGTTCCTCCTCCAGGCAATGTTCGTCCGCTCTCAGAGGTGACTTGTCACAAGTGTGGCCAGAAGGTTCACTATGCAAACAAGTGCAACCAGCAGCGTCTTCCGCCTCCTCCTCCTGTCAAGCCTCCAGGCAATGCAATGGTGAAGCATAATCCCAAGACCGCAAGAGTGAACATGGTGAATGCAGCTGAAGCAGAGCAGTCTCATGATGTGATTATGGGTAATCTCTCAGTTAATTCTATTCCTGCAAAAGTGTTATTTGATTCTGGTGCATCGCATTCATTCATGTCTAGACCTTTTGCTATGAAGAATGATTTCTCTTCTGAGATGTTGAGTAGACCGTTGGTTGTCATTTCTCCGGGTGTGGCCATGAAAACCACCTCCATTGTTCCGGGTGTTTCTATCAAGATGGGCAATTATTCTTTCTTGGCTTCTCCTTATGTTCTTGGGAATTCTGATATTGATCTGATATTGGGCATGGACTTTCTGGCTATGAATAAGGCTTACATTGATTGTCAAGCTAAAGAAGTCAAGCTGACTCATCCTTCAGAAGACGTGATTATTTTCGCAGCTCGCAATGACACAATCCATCTCTTTGCTCTTAATGAGAAGGGTGAAATCTCGGCGATTTCTCAGATTTCGGTGGTTAATGAGTATGAAGATGTCTTTCCAGAAGAATTGCCAGGAATGCCTCCGCACCGGCCAGTTGAGTTCATGATTGATCTCGAGCCCGGAACTGAACCGGTCTGCAAGCGCCCGTATAAACTTGGCCCCGAAGAGCAGAAAGAGTTGAAGAAGCAGCTAGATGAGCAAGAAAGTCTAGGCCTGATCAGACCAAGCTCTTCTCCATGGGGTTGTGGAGTTTTGTTTGTCAAGAAGAAAGACGGTACGGATCGTCTTTGTGTTGATTATCGTCCATTGAACAAGAAGACAATCAGGAACAAATATCCACTTCCCAACATCAATGAGTTGTTTGAACAACTGAAAGGTGCCAAGGTTTTCTCGAAGCTTGATTTTCGCATGGGTTATCATCAGATTCGCATTCGCGAAGAAGACATTCCCAAGACCACTTTCAGGACAAGTTTTGGCTCTTATGAGTACACCGTCATGTCGTTTGGTCTCGCTAATGCTCCTCCAACCTTCTCAAGAATGATGAACTTCATTTTCTCTCCTTTCAAGAATGAGTTCGTCTTGGTCTATTTGGATGATATCATTGTGTTCTCGGAGAAAAAAGAAGAGCATGATGAGCATCTCAGGCTTGTGCTTGACAAGTTAAGAGAGCATCATTCCTATGCCAAGTTTTCCAAGTGTGAGTTCTGGCTCAAAGAAGTGGTGTACCTTGGGCATGTGATCTCTGCCGAGGGAATTAAAGCGCACTCTGAGAAAGTTGAGGCAATCTTGAAGTGGGAACCTCCTCGGAATGTGAAGCAGCTTCGGAGCTTCCTCGGGCTTGCTAGCTATTGCAGAAGATTCGTGGAGAACTTCTCTCAAATTGCTAAGCCTATGTCCAACCTCCTTCAGAAGAGTGTCAAGTATGTTTGGTCTCCTGAGTGTGATGTGGCGTTCAATACGCTCCAGCAGAGACTAACTTCAGCTCCAGTTCTTGTTCCTCCCGAGCAGTCCAAGCCTTTCCAGGTGTTCTGTGATGCTTCCCTCCAAGGTCTTGGTGGTGTTATTATGCAAGATAAGAAGATAGTGGCTTATACCTCGCGTCAGTTGAAGCCTGCCGAGAAGAACTATCTCACTCATGATTTAGAGATGGCGGCAGTTGTGCACGCTCTTATGACTTGGAGGCACTTGCTGTTGGGTAGACCAGTTGAGGTGTACAACGATCACAAGAGTTTGAAATATATTTTCACTCAACCCAATCTGAATCTTCGGCAATCTCGTTGGGTGTAAATGCTTGAGGACTTCAATCCAAGTATTGAGTATACTCCTGGAAAAGCAAATGTCATTGCAGACGCGCTCAGCCGTAAGGCGTGCTGCAATAGTCTCATTCTCAAGCCTCTTCAACCCGAGCTTTGTGAAGCCTTCTGCAAGCTCAACCTCCAGATGATTTCGCATGGATTTCTTGCCAACCTTCAAGTTTCTCTGACTCTGGAAGATCAGGTTCACCAAGCGCAGCTTCTTGACGCTATGGTGAAGAAAGTGAAGAAAGGTGTGGCCAAGGGCATTCCGAAGTATAAGCGCTTTCGAGTTGATGACAAGGACACTTGTTCTTTGAGGACCGTCTTGTGGTTCAAAAGGTGATCTCAGAAAAGTTATCATGGACGAAGCGCACAATTCTCTTCTATCCATTCATCCAGGCAGTTCCAAGATGTATCAGTATCTCAAGCAAACCTTCTGGTGGACTCGCATGAAACGTGAAATTGCTCAGTTCGTGAACGAGTGTGATGTCTGTCGCAGAGTGAAGGCAGAGCATCAACGTCCAGCAGGTCTTCTTCAGCCTTTGCCTATCCCAGAGTGGAAATTCGATCATGTGGAGATGGATTTCGTCACTGGGTTTCCGAAGTCCAAGAGAGGCAATGATGCCATCTTTGTGGTTATCGACAAGCTGTCAAAAGTTGCTCATTTCCTGCCAGTCAAAGAATCTATCTCGACAGCTCAGCTTGTAGAGTTGTATACGTCAAGGATAGTATATTTGCATGGTATTCCTCAGCTCATCTCATCTGACCCTGGAAGCCTCTTCACTTCCAAGTTTTGGGAGTCCTTCCAGACTGCTATGGGTACTAAGATCCATTTCTGCACGGCGTTCCATCCGAAGACTAGTGGTCAAGTTGAGAGAGTCAATCAGATCCTTGAAGATATGCTCAGAGCTTGTGTGATTTCGTTCGGCATGAAGTGGGAAGACTGCCTTCCATGTGCTGAATTCTCATACAACAACAGCTTTCAAGCCAGCTCAGGCAAGGCCCCTTTCGAGATTCTCTACGGCAGGAAGTGTCGTACCCCGCTTAACTGGTCTGAAACCGGTGAGCGTCAGATATTGGGCAATGACATGATCACTGAAGCAGAAGAAATGTGCCATGTCATTCGTGAGAACCTCAAAGCAGCTCAATCCCGACAGAAGAGTTATTATGATAACAAACATCGGGATGTTTCTTTCCAAGTGGATGATCTTGTCTATCTCAAAGTTTCTCCCATGAGAGGCACTCAGCGGTTTGGAATTAAAGGGAAGCTAGCTCCTCGCTTTGTTGCTCCTTTCAAAGTTGTTGGCAAGAGAGGTGGTCTTGCATATCAACTAGAGCTTCCTCCGAATTTCGCAAATGTGCATGATGTTTTCCATGTTTCTCAGCTCCGGAAATGCTTCAAGACTCCTGAGCGAACCATTGACCTCCAATACATCGATATCCAAGAAGACCTCTCTTATCGTGAGCATCCAGTTGCTATTCTCGAAGAAACTCAGCGTAAGACTCGCAACAAGTCTATCAAATTCCTCAAGGTGAAGTGGTCTCATCATTCCGACAAAGAAGCTACTTGGTAACGCGAGGACCTTCTCCGTTTTGAATTTCCAGATTTCTTTCGTTCCTAGATCTCGGGTCGAGATCCTCTTGTAGTGTGGGAGAGTTGTGACAGCCCAAGTGTTGTCCCTACCTTATTTGGCATGTAACTCCCCCCCCCCAATGTATGAACTTGTGTCATGAGCTATGAGATATGTTTGAGTTGCACCTTGTCTTCATTGTGTTGTTGCATTCATGCATCATGTCATCCATCATTTCATCATCATGCCATTCATCATGCTTGCTTGTGTTGTGTGTCTTGGCTTGGATTCATGTATGTGAGTGTGCTTGTGTAGTTTTGGCTTTGAGTGTGGTGGATTCCATGTGTGCAACATCTCCCTCTTCTTCCTCTCTTTTATTATTCTCTAAAACCCAACATATTGCCTTTTATTCCATGTGATTTCTTGGCAGATTTTAAGTTGTTTAAAAATCTTTTAAAAATGCTCAAGAGGTGGACCTAATGTTCTTATGAATATTGAGGGTGAAGCTTTTGTTATTTGGGAGTGTTTGGGTTTTTGGAATCTATTTAACAGGGGCTGTTTTTATTAAAGTATTAAAAATAACTTGTTAAATTAATCCATTTAACATTTTTATAAAATGAGGCATATTAATCCATTCTCTAAAATAATTTTGTTTTCTCCAAAAACCTTTTCTTTTGCTCTGGGCATTTCTTTTGCCAGGGCTGTGTTATTTAAAAGGGTAAAACCTTTTCTTTTTCGGTTTGTTTCAGGGTGAAAGAGAGAGGAGCAGGTGGGCCGCGGCCCAGCCCAGCGAGCTCACACTCACCTGTCCTGTTCCTCCTCCTCCGTCAATGAGCAGAGTGCGAGCGTGTGTGTGCAGGTAAGCAGAGGAGCGTGACGCCGTCGCCATCGCTGTTAGCCGCTCAAAACACCGAGGCCGGTCCCCCTATTTAAGTGCACACCTCCCTTGGGTTCCGCTGCCCCTCGCTGCTGCCGGTTTCCCGTTCTTCCTCCTCCTCCTTCTCCCTCTCTCTTCTTCTTCCTTTCGGGTTCAGAGAGTGACTGTTGGGTTCAGAGAGCGTGGAGGTCGACGGGCTCGTCGCCGTCTTCGCCTCCGGTGGTGCGTCGTCGCGTCAAGATGGCCCGCGGCGTCTCGGTGCCGTCCGCGCCCCGTTCCCGCTGCTAGGGGTGAGGAGCACCCCTGCAGTACCCCGTCGTCGCCGCCGTCCGCAAGCGAGGGAGCGTCGCTGCCATCTCCGTCGTCTTCTTCCCCGTCATCTCGTCGTTGTCGTGTCCCCACTTCGCCGAGCTTCCCCTCGGTGAGCAGCCGATCCCCGCTGCCCCTATCTCCTCGCTGTGACCCGTAGGTTCGCTGCCGTTGCTCTGTAGTGTCGATGTCGCTGTCGGTAGATAGGCGAGCACCTGCCGCTCGCCTCCGTCCCCCTCTTCGTGAGATGAGCAGAGGGATGGAACCCCGCATAACCCCCGCTTCGATTCCACCCATCTGCGTCACCGGAGAGTGTGTGTGGTCGCCGGAGAACCTGCCGCTATTGCCTGTCACCGGAGCCGATTGCAGCTTCAGTTTCGTCAGAGTAGTGTGTGCGCGCACGTATGAGAGGTGAAGATCCCCCTCTTTGTTGTCGATCGCAGTAGTGGTGTTGAGGTAGGGAAGAGACCATCAGGTCTGGGGTTCGAACCCCCTTCCCCCTTTTTGTGTTCTTTTGTTTTTTTTTGTTTTTTTCTCTCTTTCTACATGTATGTATGTATGCATGTGTAGGTGTTAGTTCCTTCTGTTTTTTTTTCTGTTGCTGGTTCTGTTGTAGGAGGTGTAGTGAGTGTGTGTATGTATGTGATACATACATATACTTGTGTGTGTGAGCTAGGTGTTGTGTGAGTGCTAGGTGTAGTGTGTGTGTATGGTTACATACACACACTTGTGTAGTGAGTGTGTGTGGTGCATTGCATAGTGGGTACTATGTGTGTTTGTGTGTGTGTGTTTCACACACCCATCCATGTGTAGGTGTGATTTGGGTGAGTGTGTGTGTGTGTGTTGGGTGTGTGGTGCACCATGTATGTGAGTGTGTGTGCCCATGTATGTGCTTGTGTGTAGGTGTGTAATGTTATGTGTTGTAGGTGTGTGTGTGTGCTTTTGCACATACCCATATGCATGGGTATGTGTTGGGAGTGTATATGCTTGTGTAGTGAGTGTGTGTGTGTGTGTTTGCACCATGCCCACATCCATACTTGTGTATGTGTGTGCTTGGCATATAGAGGTGATGCCTTTTGTATGTATGTTGTGTGAGAGGTGTGTGTATGTTATACATACACCCACACATGGGTATGAGTAGCTCCATGTGTAGGTTTTTCTCTTATGAGCATTTGGTATTAGTTACTCTTCTAGTTAGTTTCATCTTTACATTTGATGCTATGCCATGATATTTTGTGCCTAGGATGCTTTTTAACCATTTCCAAAATTTATATATGGAACACATGCACTTTGGGGCCATTTTCATTTAGTTGCATAAGTGACATAAGTCACCCATGCCTTGGGAGGTCAAATTTCGACCTAGGGTTTCTCCCCCTTGCTCCAAACAAGTATAGGGGTATGAGTAATGATTTTGGGGTAGAATCATCCCATGAATGCATCTGTGAAGTCAGATTTGACTTTGAGGAAACTTCAAAAAACTGCATTTTTATGCTGTGATGCCCTTTTGTCTGTCTTGTGAATTAATCTATGATTGGTTTCAAGTTCTTGTCAACATGAGTTTGCTAGTTAAAGTTGTTGGGAATGTCCCAGTACTTTTGTTATTTGGGCTAAGTCACCAGATCGGTGGGAACCATGCTGTTTAGAGAGCAACTTTCTGTTTCTGTTCAGCTTGCTTAAAAATGACTTAAGTGTGGGATTTCTGTAGTTATTGTTTTGCCATGAAGAGTGGGGTATATCTAGTGATGTGGTTGGTATTTGCTCATGCTCAGTGTTAACTATTTGTTGTAGATATTGTCATCTACCATCCTATTAATTTTCATGCCATTTGGAGCTCTCTAGCATATTTAACATTTGCTGTCAACTTGCTACTTTATAATTCCAGATTCCAGAAAAAACTGGAATTTTCACTAAGTCCCAGGAATCTGATTCATCATGCCAACTTGCTAGCTTCATGCATGGTGATGTGAGCCTCTTTTGCTGATTGCATAGTTGGATAAGTTGATGTGGGTGTTTAGTAGATTCTGTCCATGTCTTGTTTGTGGCTGTAGGGATCCTGTAGCTCAAGTTGTGGGCTTTTCAAATTACTATGTTGCTGTTTTGTGGTAGATTTGGTGTTTTATTGTTTTGAGTGTTGTGGGAGCTATACTCCATGGAATTGATTGATTCTTGAGCCTATTATGATTGGTTTTTCATCTCCTATCCAGTGTCTGCCTTGGAATGCCAAGAATTAGCCCATGTCTTTGTTGATCTTGTGTTTTGCCTCCGTACCTTGTCGTGAGCGTATCGTGAGAACCGTAACTTCGTTTCTTATGATCTTTATATGCATTTCCATCGATTTTGCATGATGCATTCATAATTGCCATGTTCATGCATGTATAAATAACTTAACATGAGGTTCTGTCCAGGTTCATTAATAAACAAGTTGTGCATGTGAAACTTGACTAGAGTTGGATTGCCATGTTAACTTCTAATAAATGGATCATGTATCATCTTGGTTGTGCATTGCACCTTGGTTGGATATTTATTGTTGCTATTTCTATTGGGTAGACGCGAGCATTGAATCTGATTACGAGGATCCAGGAGAGTACCACTACAAGGACCCAGCTACTTGTTTCACTGAAGAAACAGGCAAGATGATCGTGCTCGGATTCCGTCACTATTCTTTCTTGCTTGTTTCTCGCTATTATCGTTACAATTGTGTTACCTACCACTTGATATCAGCCTCCTAATTGCCATGAAAGCCTCTAACCTCCACATCCCAGCAAA
Source organism: Hordeum marinum (assembly GCA_022496015.1). Lineage (NCBI taxonomy): Eukaryota > Viridiplantae > Streptophyta > Magnoliopsida > Poales > Poaceae > Hordeum > Hordeum marinum. The sequence goes on along the minus strand of CM039672.1, from coordinate 277,114,414 downwards.
CCTTGTTTGGCTAAGTTATCGCTGCTCAGCCCCTCGTATAGTGTTCTTAGTTGCAGGTGCAGGTTGTTCCATGTGATAACATGGATTTGGATATCATCATATTATCTGTTATTTAATTTAATGCACATATATATATTGATATTGGTGGAAGGCTTGGCCTTTTGCTAAGTGTTTTGTTTCGCTGTTACCACCATAGTTTCTTGTTACCGGTGTTATGTTTCCATATTTTGCGCTCCTAACATGCTCGGGGTTGTTATGGGGACCCCCTTGTTATTTGGTTAAGATTAAAACTTGTCTGTAAAGATCCAACATTGTTACTACATTTGCTAATAAATTAATAAAACTTGCATAGGGCTTTGCAACCCCGTGGATAATTAATCAACAACCCGGGCCAGTGCTCCTCATGAGTGTTGGTCCAAACTAGAGCACTGTGCGGGGCCAACCCAGGGCAACTTGGGAGATTTCTATCAGGCCTCCGTACACTAGCTTATTCGTTGTGTCCTGAGACTGAGATACGCGGCTCTTATCGGGTTCGTCGACACGTCGGTGGTCTTGCTGGATTTGTTTTACCTTTATTGAATATCGTGCGTGTGGACTCTGACTTTCTTCGGGTTTACTCGAGGTGTTGGAATTCCTTTGGAATTACCTATGACGATCACAAGATCCGTGATCGAGGCTATTCCCGCGGAGTGTGGTTAATTTGGTAATGGATTAGTTGGAGCACCCCTGCAGGGTTAAATCTTTCGGAAAGCCGTGCCCGTGGTTATGTGGCAACTTGGATTGTTGTTTAATACCCGGTTATAGTTAACTTGAAGTAAAATCTAATAAAATGAACCAACTATGTGAGTAACCGTGATTGTCTCTGCTCGTGAACATGAACCGGGAGAGAACATGGTGGGGTTATTTATGGCGTAAGTAGGTGTTCAGGGTCTCTTAGAGATCATGTTATTTACGACCGTTCATCGTAGGCCACTCATATTAATTTCTATGTTGCGTAAGTTAGCCACCATATGTGCTTAGTGTTGCTGCAAACTAAACACTTATCCATTTCCTACTCATAAGCTTGCATAGTTTTAGAACCCGATTGCTTGATTGCTGAGTCCCTGTGGCTCATAGTTTATTACAACACTCCACGTGCAGGTACGGATGTTTGTGGGCAGGATGACCTTACCCAGTTGCAGTGGGAATATGATGAAGAGAGAGGCAGAATGTAGGTGACATATCCGGATGAGTAGAGGACCTGGTCGTGATCCTTGGGCTAGCTTGATAGTATCATTTACAACTGTTTCTTTCTTCGTTTGATTTCGTCTGTAGCCGGACCCTGCCTTTAACTTGATGTTACGTATTGTGTGGAATTGTAAGCTAGCATGTGGCGAGTGTAAGCCAATCTTGTATACTCATCTCTTTCAGTAATGTATCTTGTGATGGTACTATTCTTGCTAACGGCAAGATGCGCCTCTATCCTTTGTGGGGCCCTCGTCCCTTAAAATGGATAGGCGCATATCTTGGGCGTGACAGTAACTTTGCTAGGTAGTGGAGGCAGTTAGAGGCTTTCATGGAAATTTGGGAGGCTTCACAGTTAAGTGGTAGGTAGCAAAAACATAACGGTAGAAGCGAGACATCTAGCTTAGCAAAGATAGCGTCACGATCCGGGTAACGATCATCTTGCGTGTAGGGTCGTCAGGGGGATAAAGAGTTGGGTCCTCGTAGGTGTTCTCTTCAGGATCCTCGTACTCATGCTCGACACTCGGGTCTACCCAAATATAAAACAACACCAAATAAACATACAATCAAGGTGCAATGCACAACCAAAGATGATGCATTTAACATGGCAATCCTATTCTAGTCATCTTTCTCATGCAATTATTTAGTTCTTTAATATTCTGGACAGAACCTCAAGATTAGTTATTTGGACATGCATGAACATGGAAAATATGAACACTCCTCGTAAAAACAATGCGAATGCATATGGAGAACGTAGCAAATGTAGTAACAGAACTCTCAAAACACTCACAACAAGGTTCTAGCGGTAACGGAGACAAAAACAAAGATGAGGAAGGCCATGGGAAATTCCTTGGTATGCCAAGGGTGCCACTGGGTTGGAAATGAAAATCTAGTATGAATAGACCTAAATATCACAGAAAACAAGTGGTTATGACTCCAACAAGGCACAAAACAAAAACACTAGGAATTTGTCCACAAACAACAATATGACATATTGAACCCCACACATCAACAAGCTATAACACACAAAAGTGCACAACAAGGGCATTGACATGAAGTCTACAAGATGCTTAACAATTCATCTAACTGTAGGAACATGAATGGAAGCAAGGATCAACAGCAAATGAACTCATAAGATGGCATGTTGAAACAACAGTTTAGGACTTAGTGAAAAAATACCAATTTTCACAATCTGAGTTAATAGGATGGCACATTGTCAACAACGAATCTACATGCTGCAGGGACTTTCATGGCATGAAATTTAACAGGGTTTATAGAGGACAACATGCACTGCAATCTACTCTATTACATCAACATCAAAATGTGCACAGATTACTGGCTATCATCCTCCCAACATGGCATATTGAGATAAACAGTCCCCCAGACTTGGAACAAATTATCAAGTGGCAAGTAGGGAAATTTTATCAGGATGACATGTTTGACAACAAGTTTAACCAAGATGCAATACCTCTATTTGCAAACAATTGGTACATGCTAACAGAGGATGACATGCTCTATACTTGACTCCATTAGGCCAACCCCAAAGGAGCTACAGATTCATGGCAATCATCATGAAAGCATAGCAACAAAAAAACTAGATTCTATACTTAGAAATATTTGAGCATGTGAAAACACTAGTGTTTTCTTAGCATGTTGACAGCAAGAATTCCACATACAAACATGGTTTATCATGGCATGCAAAAAGTACCAGGGGCTAGTACACATATCAAAGGCCAATAATCATGTTGACAAGTTTACCAAAGGATGCAAGTACTAATTCCTACATAAATAAGAAAAGGGCTTCACAGCTAAAAATAACATGCACACAAATTTGCTCGAATGATAAAACTAATGTCACACATGGTTTAGTTGGATTTTCCTACCACGAATTCATATATCACATGCCTATGCTCCTATATAAAAACACACCACAATGCACAAGCAAATAAATGACAACTAGGTATAACCTAGTATATGCCAAAATAGGCATATCCCTATTTGGAACTTGACAGAAACGACATGGCCAGATCTGGAAACTTGCCCTAAATGGCAAATTGCAGAAAACATAGAATACAAACAAAAATAAACATAATACAAAGGGGCCACTGGCATTGGTACACAGACCTCTGAGCATGACAAGTGGGTCCTAGGGGCCCAATGTCAGCCACACACTTTAAAATCGTCGGAGAGGGGAAAATGGGGCTCAGGGGGTGGGCGAACCCTATACCTCTTGTGTGGGAGGTGGCGACTGCTACCATTGCGTTATGCCGCTATGGTGCATTTGCTGACAGACGGGGGGTCGCTTCCTATTGTACAACCCATGGCGCTTGTCTTCCCCAACCTTAGGCCAGGGAAGCCGACGATGACGCTGGCGAGTTCTTCAGAGATCTCTGTAGCAGGCGACCGGCGGAGGGGTTGCAGAAACCTCAAGGGAATCCATTCCCACTGGTTTGGAGCGGCGACGCTACGAGTAGTGTGGCGCTCGAGCTCGAGCAGGAGCTCGGCTCGGGCAAGGCGAGGCTAGGCGACACAAGATCAGGCGATGCAGGGTGCGCACGCTCTCTGAGAGGAGTGCTGACCTACGAGCATTAGGAGGCACGGCTGACCGCGGTTGATCCACACAAGTGACCACAACAACAAAAAAACACGCTTTATCGGATCTCTGGGAGCATGGAGATGACATGGACTTAGCGGCGTCTACTAAGAACTATGCACGATCAGATGGAATAGGAAGGCGTTGGACCTCACCTAGTTATCGTTGGACAAGGTCAGATGGCCGGTGATGAGCCGTAGATGACGGGAGGGAGCTCAGAATCTTGCTGATCTTCTGTCCGTGACATCACAGGAAGTAGAGGAAGAAGACAGGTTGAGGACAATCATTCCAGCGGAAGTGGCGAAGCGTGCGGGTCGAGGGAGGTCGAGGATGCCGGTCCTGGGTTCCTGGTAGTCGAAGATGAAGAGGGGAAGACGACGGAGCTCAGCCCTACTCCGAGCTCGAGCAATTCGGGTTCATGGCATTGGTGGGGCACGTGGAAGCTTACCTTAGCGACGGCAGGGGAGGAGAGGGAAGGAATGGAGCTACGGAACCTAGGGCTAGTTCGGGGACACGCTAAATAGGGCTCTAGGGAGAGCTTTGGCCGTCAAATCAATTGGTACACCGACGTGGCACCGGTGGATGCCCTGACGTATAGAGGAGGACAACGCTCACATGCGGGGAGGCTGGCTGGGCTGTTGTGCCCCGGTTGAGCCTGTGGGGAGGCAAAGGCCCAAGTGGGCTGCGAACACTCTCTCTTTCTCCGTGAAAACAAAAGGGGTTTACCTTTTCATAAAACTGCAAAACAAAAGAACTGCCATGGAAGGTTTGTAAAGGAATTAGAGGAAAATAAAAATAGTTCTGGATAGCTGGGAATGAATACAATTTTATAAAATTGGTTTGTGAATTTTTGAGAGAAATAAAATAAAATGCGTTTAACACCATTAGAATATGTTTTGCAAATTAATAGGGGGAAGTGGAGTAGAACATGGCTCCCAAAGATTTTTAGCATGACAAGCATAATATTGTAGAGCTTAGCAAGAATTATCTTTAGTGGACTAGGGCAAGAAAATCACCACATATCATGAATTTAATTTAAAGAGAGATGTGGGTAGTGAGCAAATGAATTATTTTGAAGGCATATACTAGAAAACTCCACCTAATGCAAAGCACATCACAACACATACACTCCCACAACATCGCAAAAGAAAGCATGATGCAAAACTATAAGATGATGATATGCTGCCATGATGCAACAAAAGAATGCCATGAAGCAAACTTATTAATTCAAACCACATGATGGTTTACATGGAAGGTTCCCACATGGAATATAACAAAGATGGCAAGGATTGCACTTGGGCTGTTATAATGGAGAATGGTTGGTGATGACGACGATGACGATTTCCCCTCTCCGGAGCCCAAAACAGGCTCCAGATCAGCCCTCCCGAGAAAAAACAAGAGGTGGCAGCGGCCCCGTCTCGTGAAATGCGATGGAATCTTCTCCCTGATTTTTTCTCCGTGGATGTAAATTTATAGGGCTAAAATTAGGGTCAGAGCGGCCATGAGGGCACCACAAGCCAACAGGCCGACCTGTTGCATGGTGGCCCCCTGGCACACCCCCTCCGGCATTTCTTTTCTCCAAAATTCATTATATATTCCAAAAAAAACCACAGCAAGTTTTGTCCAATTTTGAGAACTTTTATTTCTGCACAAAAATAACACCAAAGTAGTTTTGCTGAAAACAATGTCAGTCCAGGTTAGTTTCATTCAAAACATGCAAATTAGAGGATAAAACCAGAGCGAAAGCGTTTAGAAAAGATACATTTGATACGTATCAACTCCCCTAAGCTTAACTCATCGCTTGTCCTCAAGCAATTCGGTTGATAAACTGAAAGTGATAAAGAAAACTTTTACACTCTTTTGTTCACGTTATTATACACATGCTTAGCTAGTGCTGAAGTTTTCAGCATAAATCATAGATAGACACGTCCATGACAACAAATAGATATTATGTTAACTCATAGCAATACATAACTAGTTAGAAAGCAATAATAAAACATCTCATTTGACAAGAATTTATCAACACAATCATAATACAATATGGTGACATAGTTGTTGGAAATATGCCCTAGAGGCAATAATAAATTAGTTATTATTATATTTCCTTGTTCATGATAATCGTTTATTATCCGTGCTAGAATTGTATTGAATGGAAACATAGATACATGTGTGGATACATGGACAACACTGTGTCCCTAGTTTGCCTCTAGTGAACTAGCTCGTTGATCAAAGGATGGTTAAGGTTTCCTAGCCATGGACATGAGATGTCACTTGATAATGGGATCACATCATTAGGAGAATGATGTGATGGACAAGACCCAAAATACAAACGTAGCATATGATCGTGTCAATTTATTGTTGTTGTTTTCCGCATGTCAAGTATATGTTCCTATGACCATGAGATCATGCAACTCACTAACACCGGAGGAATACTTTGTGTGTATCAAACGTCGCAACGTAACTGGGTGACTATAAAGGTGCACTACAGGTATCTCCAAGGGTGTCTGTTGGGTTGGCATGGATCAAGACTGGGATTTGTTACTCCGTGTGATGGGGAGGTATCTCAGGGCCCACTCGGTAATACAACATCACAACAAGCCTTGCAAGCAATGTGACTAAGTGTTAGCCACGGGATCTTGCATTACGGAACGAGTAAAGATACTTGCCGGCAACAAGGTTGAACTAGGTATTGGGATACCGACGATCGAATCTCGGGCAAGTAACATACCGAAGAACAAAGGGAACGTTATACGGGATTAACTGAATCCTTGACATAGAGGTTCGACCGATAAAGATCTTCATAGAATATGTAGGAACCAATGTGGACGTCCAGGTCCTGCCATTGGTTATTGACCATAGAGGTGTCTCGGTCATGTCTACATACTTCTCGAACCCGCAGGGTCTGCACACTTAAGGTTTGGTGACGTTTCGATAGTGTAGAGTTATGTATGGTGGTGACCGAAGTTTGTTCGGAGTCCCGGATGAGATCCCGGACGTCACGAGGAGCTCCGGCATGGTCCGTAGGTAAAGATTCATATATAGGAAGTCCCAGTTTGGCCGCCGGAAAAGTTTCGGGCTCATCGGTAATGTACCGGGAGTGCCGGTAGTGTACCGGGAGGCCTCCGGGAGAGGTATTTCGACCCCAAGGGGTCCATGGGCTGTGGGAAAGTAATAACCAGCCCTTAGTGGGCTGGTGAGACAGCCAAATAAGGCCCATGGCGCAGGGAATAGGTTTCCTAAAGGAAAAAGGTGTAAAAGGCCAAAAAGGAGCAATCCTAGTCCTACTAGGATTGGAGGAGGAGAGTCCTCCTCTCCCTCCTTTCCTTGGCCGAATCCAAAGAGAGGACCAGCCCTTGTGCCAGCCCTCCTCCTCCCTCCTCCTATATATACTAGTGGAATAGAGGGTTTCTGCACACAACTTACGGCCACGTGCTACCCGTTTCACCGGTCCTCCTCTAGATCGGTTTTCCGCAGTGCTTAGGCGAAGCCCTGCCGGAATAGCTCCACCACCATCACCGGAGCACCATCACGCTGCCAGTGAACTCTCTCTCCTCTCCACCCCCTCTTGCTGGATCAAGACGGTGGAGATCGTCATCAAGCTGCACGTGTGCTGAACGCGGAGGTGCCGTTCGTTCGGTACTAGATCGGAAGGATCGTGATCAAGGCCACGAGACGATCGTGATGAGTTTGCGGGATGGATCGTGACGTGATCACGAGACGGATCGTGATGAGTTCGCGAGACGGATCGTGATGTGTTCACGGGACGGATCGTGATGAGATCGCGGGACGGATCGTGATGAGTTCACGGGACGGTTCGTGATGAGATCGCGGGACGGATCGTGATGTGATCGCGGGACGCTCGGCATTTGGATCGCGAAGATGTTCGACTACACCAACCGCGTTTCTTAACGCTTCCCGCTTAGCGATCTACAACGGTATGTAGATCCACTCCCCCTCTCGTAGATGCTCATCACCATGGATAGGTTTGCGTGTGCGTAGGAAAATTTTTGTTTCCCATGCTACGTTCCCCAACAGTGGCATCATGAGCTAGGTTGATGGTTCGATGAGATCTCGAGTAGAACACAAAAGGTTTGTGGGCGTTGATGCTTAGATTGCTTCCTCCCTTGGTCGTATTTTGGTTCAGCGGTATTGTGAGATGAAGCGGCCCGGACCAACGTTACTCGTACGCTTACGAGAGACCGGTTCCCTCGACGCAACTTGTTGCTTAGACGGCTTGCGGGTGACAGTTTCTCTCACTTTAGTTGGATCGGATCCGACAAAGGTGGTCCTTGAGAAGGTTGAAAAGCAAACTATGTATCACCGTTGTGGTTTATGCGTAGGTGAGAATCGTTCTTGCTAGATACCCGTAGCAGCCACGTAAAACATGCAACAACAATTAGAGGATGTCTAACTTGTTTTTGCAGGGTATGTTGTGATGTGATATGGCCAATTGCATGATGTGATATATGTGATGTATGAGATGATCATGTGATGTATAGAATTTCATGACTTGCATGTCGATGAGTACGGCAACCGGTAGGAGCCATAGGGTTGTCTTTAATTATTGTATGACCTGCGTGTCAATCATTAAGCGCTATGTAATGCTTTACTTTATCGCTAACCGGTAGCAATAGAAGTAGAAGCAGGGCTGGCGCCACAACCCGTATGGCAGCACATTGATGGAGATCATGGTGTCGTGCCGGTGACGATGGAGATCATGCCGGTGCTTTGAAGATGGAGATCTTAAGTACAAGTTCATGGCCATATCATGTCACTTATGATTTGCATGTGATGTTAATCCTTTTATGCACCTTGTTTTGCTTAGGACGACGGTAGCATTATAAGGTGATCCCTCACTTAATTTCAAGATAAATTGTGTTCTCCCCGAGTGTGCACCGTTGCAAAAGTTCGTCGTGTTGAGACACCACGTGATGATAGGGTGTGATAGACTCTACGTTCACATACAATGGGTGCAAGCCAGATTTGCACACGCGGAACACTCGGGTTAAACTTGACGAGCCTAGCATGTACAGACATGGCCTCGGAACACAAGAGACCGAAAGGTCGAGCATGAGTCATATAGTAGATATGATCAACATAATGATGTTCACCATTGAAGCCACCTTAACTCACGTGATGATCGGACTTGAGTTGGTGAATTTGGATCATGTATCACTCGAATGACCTGAGGGGTGTCAATTTGAGTGGGAGTTCTTAAGTAATATGATTAATTGAACTCATTATCATGAACATAGTCAATAGTGTCTTTGCAAATTATGTCGTAGATTACTAGCTCACGCTGTAGCTCCCTTGTATTTTTATGTTCCTAGAGAAATAGAGTTGAAAGATGATGGTAGCAATATTGCGGACTAGGTCCGTGATCTGAGGATTGTCCTCATTGCTACATAGAAAGGCTTATGTCCTTAATGCACCGCTCGGTGCACCACCCCCTCTAGCGTCGTCTGTAGATGTTGTGAACATCTGACAGGCACGTTCCGATGACTACTTGATAGTTTAGTGCGTCATGCATTACGGCTTAGAATTAAGGCTCCGAAATGTTTTGAACGTCACGGAACATATGAGATGTTCTAAGAGCTGAGATTGTGATCTCAGGCTCATGCCCGTGTTGCGAGATATGAGATCTCCAACAAGATTCTTTGCTTGCAAGATGAAAGAGAATAGCTCGATCGTTGAGCATGTACTCAGATTGTCTGAGTACTACAAACGCTTGAATCGAGTGGGAGTTAATCTTCCAGATAAGATAGTGTTTGATATAGTTCTCCAAGTTACTGTCACTAAGCTACTAGAACTTGGTGATGAACTATAAATTGCCAGGGATAGAAATAATGATTCCTGAGCTGTTCGCGATGTTTGACACTGCGAAGGTAGAAATCAAGAAGGAGCATCAAGTGTTGATGGTTAGTAAAACCACTAGTTTCGAGAAGGGCAAGGGCATGGAAGGAAACTTCATGGATGGCAAGCCAGTTGCTGTTCCAGTGAAGCAACCCAAAGTTGAACCCAAACCCGAGACTAAAGTGCTTCGATTATGAGGAGAACGGTCACTGAAGCGGAACACCCCTAGATACTTGGTAGGTAAGAAGGCTGGCGATGTCGATAGAAGTATATTTGATATACGTGTTGTTGATGTGTACCTTTCTAGTACTCCTATTAGCACCTGGGTATTGGATACCGGTTCGGTTGCTAAATGTTAGTGACTCGAAATAAAAGCTACAGAATTAACGGAGAACTAGCTAAGTATGAGGTGATGATGTGTGTTGGAAATGTTTCCAAGGTTGATGTGATCAACATCGCACGCTCTCTCTACCTTCGGGATTAGTGACGAACCTAAATAAATGTTATTTGGTGTTTTGCGTTGAGCATGAACGTGATTACATCGTGTTTATTGCGACACGGTTATTCATTTGAGTTAGAGAATAATGGTTATTCTGTTTAAATGAATAATACCTTCAATGGTCATGCACTCAGTAAGAATGGTTTGTTGAATCTTGAGTGTAGTAATACACATGTTCGTAACATAGATGCCAAAAGATACAAAGTTAATAATGATAGAACCACATACTTGTGGCACTGCGGCTAAATGTCATATTGGTGTAAAGCGCATGAAGAAACTCCATGCTGATGGATCTTTGGACTCATTCGATTTTGAATCGGTTGAGACATGCGGACCATGCCTTTTTGGGTAAGATGACTAAACCCTGTTTTCCGGCTTGATGGAACGGGCAAGTGACTTATTGGAAACAATACATGTTGATGTATACGGTCCAATGAGTGTTGGTATCTTGCGGTGGATATCGTTATTTTCTTACCTTCACTGATGATTTGAGTAGATATAGTATATATTTACTTAATGAAACACAAGTCTGAATCGTTTGAAAGGTTCAAGCAAATTCAGAGTGAAGTTTAAGATCATTGTAACAAGAAGATAAAAATTTCTACGATATGATCGTGGAAGTGAATATCTGGGTTACGAGTTTGGCATACAAATTTAGACAATGTGGAAGTTTTTTCACAACTAACGCCACCTGGAACACCATAGTGTGATGGTGTGTCCGAACGTCGTAGTCGTGCCTTGTTTGATATAGCACATGCTATGATGTCTCTTATCGTTTTTGCCACTATCGTTTTGGGGTTATGCATTAGAGACGACCACATTCACTTTAAATAGGGCACCATCTAAATCCATTGAGATGACACCGTGTGAATTATGGTTTGATAGAAACCTAAGCTGTCATTCTTGATGTTTGGGGCTGCAAAGCTTGTATGGAAAATGTTTTCACCTAATGAGCTCGAACCCAAAGCGGACAAATGCATCTTCATAGAATACCCCAAGAATGGTTGGGTATACCTTCTATCTCAAATCCGAGTACAAAGTGTTTGTTGCTAAAATGGGTCCTTTCCCGAGAAAAGTTTTCTCTCGAAAGAATTGAGTGGGAGTAAGATAGAACTTGATGAGGTTATTGAACCTTTGTTTCAATGAAAAAGTAGCGCAGCGCAGGAAGATGTTTCTGTGAAGCCTATGTTAGTTGAAGTGGAAGTTAATGATGATGATCATGAAGCTTCTAATCAAGTTACTATCAAATCTCGTAGGTCGACAAAGGACGTGTACTGCTCCTGAGTGGTACGACAACCCTGTTTTAGAGGTCATGTTGTTGGACAACGATGTGTTGGGGAACGTTGCATGCGAAACAAAAAATTTCCTATGCACACGCAAACCTATCCATGGTGATGATCATCTACGAGAGGGGGGGTTGATCTACATACCCTTGTAGATCGCTAAGCGGGAAGCGTTAAGAAACGCGGTTGGTGTAGTCATACTTCTTCGCGATCCAAATCGCCGAGCGTCCCGTGATCCAATCACGAACCGTCCCACGATCCAATCACGAACCATCCCGCGATCTTGTCATGATCCGTCCCGCGATCCGATCACGAACGTCTCGTGGCCTTGATCACGATCCTTCCGATCTAGTACCGAACGGACGGCACCTCCGCGTTCAGCACACGTGCAGCTTGATGACGATCTCCACCGTCTTGATCCAGCAAGAGGAGGTGGAGAGGAGAGAGATTTCACCGGCAGCGTGACGGCGCTCCGGTGATGGTGGTGGAGCAATTCCGGCAGGGCTTCGCCTAAGCGCTGCGGAAAACCGATCTAGAGGAGCACTGGTGAAGCGGGTAGCACGTGGCCGTAAGTTGTGTCCAAAATCCACCCACCCCACCAGTATATAAAGGAGGAGAGGAGGCAGACCTTGGCGCAAGGCCAAGGGCAAGGTGGATTCGGCCGGCTAGGGAGGGAGAGAAGGACTCTCCTTCCTCCAATCCTAGTTGGACTAGGATTGCTTCCTATTGGCTGATTTCCACTTTTTCCTTTAGCAATTTCTCTCCCTGTGCCATGGGCCTTTGTGGCTGTTTCCCCAGCCCACTAAGGGCTGGTTATTGTCCTCCCACAGCCCATGGACCACTTAGGATCGAAATACCTCTCCCGGAGGCCTCGCGGTACACTACCGGCACTCCTGGTACACTACCGATGAGCCCAAAACTTTTCCGGCGACCAAACTGGGACTTCATATATATGAATCTTTACCTCTGGACCATTCCGGAGCTCCTCGTGACGTCCGGGATCTCATCCAGGACTCCGAGCAAACTTCGGTCACCACCATACATAACTCTACACTACCGAAACGTCACCAAACCTTAAGTGTGCAGACCCTGCGGGTTCGAGAACTATGTAGACATGACCGAGACACCTCTACGGTCAATAACCAATGGCAGGACCTAGACGTCCACATTGGTTCCTACATATTCTACGAAGATCTTTATCGGCCGAACCTCTATGTCAAGGATTCAGTTAATCCCGTATAACGTTCCCTTTGTTCTTCGGTATGTTACTTGCCCGAGATTCGATCGTCGGTATCCCAATACCTAGTTCAACCTCGTTACCAGCAAGTCTCTTTACTCGTTCTTTAATACAAGATCCCGTGACCAACACTTAGTCACATTGCTTGCAAGGCTTGTTTGTGATCTTGCATTACCGAGTGGGCCCCGAGATACCTCTCCGTCACACGGAGTAACAAATCCCAGTCTTGATCCATGCCAACCCAACGGACACCCTCGGAGATACCTGTACTGCACCTTTATAGTCACCCAATTACGTTGCGATGTTTGATACACACAAAGTATTCCTCCGGTGTCAGTGAGTTGCATGATCTCATGGTCATAGGAACATATACTTGACATGCGGAAAACAGCAGCAATAAACTGACACGATCATATGCTACGTTCGTATTTTGGGTCTTGTCCATCACATCATTCTCCTAATGATGTGATCCCGTTATCAAATGACATCTCATGTCCATGGCTAGGAAACCTTAACCATCTTTTAATCAACGAGCTAGTTCACTAGAGGCATACTAGGGACATAGTGTTTTGTCTATGTATCCACACATGTATCCATGTTTCCAATTAATACAATTCTAGCATGGATAATAAACGATTATCATGAACAAGGAAATGCAATAATAAACACTTTATTTATTGCCTCTAGGGCATATTTCCAACACGATGAACCTACGAGCTGTGGAGAAGCGATGATGGGCCCGGATTCCGACAAATGGTTAGAGGCCATGAAATCCGAGAAAGGATCCATGTATGAAAACCAAGTATATACTTTGGTAGACTTGCTCGTTGGACAGCAGGTCATCGAGTACGAATGGATCTTTGAGATGATGACAGACGCGGATGGTGAATGTCACCGTTTATGAAGCTCGACTTGTCGCAAAGAAGTTTTCGACAAGTTCAAGGAGTTGACTGCGATGAGACTTTCTCACTCGTAGTGATGCTAAAGTCTGTTGGAATTATGTTAGCAGTTGTTGCTTTTTTCAGTTACGAAATCTGGCAGATGGATGACAAAACATCGTTTCCTTAACAGTTTACTTGAGGAAAGGTTGTATGTGATACAACCAGAAGGTTATGTCAGTCCTAAGGATGCTAAAAGGTGTGCGAGCTTCAGCAATCCTTCTATGGTCTGGAGCAAGCATCTCGGAGTTGGAATATACGCTTTGATCAGGTGATCAAAGTTTTGTAGTTTATACAAAGTTTATGAGAAACTTGTATTTTCAATAAAGTGAGTGGGAGCACTATAGAATTTCTGATAAGTATATGTGATGACATATTGTTGATCGGAAATAATGTAGAACTTCTAGAAACATGAATGGTTGTTTGAAAAGAGTTTTTCAAAGAAAGACCTGGATAAAGCTACTTAATTGTTGAGCATCAAGATCTATAGAGATAGATCAAGATGTTTGATGAGACTTTCAATGAGTACATACCTTGACAAGATTTTGAAAGAGTTCAAAATGGATCAGTCAGAGAGAAGTGTTCTCGCCTGATTTGTAAGGTGTGAAGTTGAGTGACACTCAAAGCTCGACAACGACAGAAGAAAGAGAAAGGACGAACGTCGTCCCCTATGCTTTAGCCATAGGCTCTGTATAGTATGCCATGCTGCGTATCGCACCTGTGTGTGCCTTGCCATGAGTCAGTCAAGGGGTACAAGAGTGATCCAGGAGTGGATCACTGGACAACAGTCAAGATTATCCTTAGTAACTGAAAGACTAAGGAAATGTTTCTCAGTTATGGAGTTGGTTAAAAAGTTACCTAATTGTTGAACATCAAGATCTATAGAGATAGATCAAGATGCTAGATGATACTTTCAATGAGTACGTACCTTGACAAGATTTTGAAAGAGTTCAAAATGGATTAGTCAGCGAAAGAGTTCTCGCCTGATTTGTAAGGTGTGAAAGTTGAGTGAGACTCAAAGCTCGACCACGGCAAAAGAAAGAGAAGGAACGAATGTCGTCCCCTATGCCTTAGCCATAGGCTCTGTATAGTATGCCATGCTGTGTACCGCACCTATGTGTGCCTTGCCATGAGTCCGTAAAGGGGTACAAGAGTGATCCAGGAGTGGATCACTGGACAATGGTCAAGATTATCCTTAGTAACTGAAAGACTAAGGAGATGTTTCTCGATTATGGAGGTGATAAAGAGTTCGTCGTAAAGAGTTACGTCGATGCAAGCTTTAACACCAATCTGGATGACTCGTAGTAGTAATCTCGATACGTATAGTAGAGCAGCCATTTGGAATAGTACCAAGTGGGGTGTGGTAATAGTGTTTACAAAGTTTGACATAGAAATTTGCAAAGCACACACGGGTCTGAATGTCGCAGACCCGTTGACTATAAAACCTCTCTCACATGCAAAGCATGAACGAGCCCCAGAACTCACTGGGTGTTAGATTCATAACAATGCAAATCACATGGTGATGTGAACTAGATTATTGACTCTAGTGCAAGTGGGAGACTGTTGGAAATATGCCCTAGAGGCAATAATAAATTAGTTATTATTATATTTCCTTGTTCATGATAATCGTTTATTATCCATGCTAGAATTGCATTGAATGGAAACATAGATACATGTGTGGATACATGGACAACACTGTGTCCCTAGTTTGCCTCTAGTGAACTAGCTCGTTGATCAAAGGATGGTTAAGGTTTCCTAGCCATGGACATGAGATGTCATTTGATAACGGGATCACATCATTAGGAGAATGATGTGATGGACAAGACCCAAAATACAAACGTAGCATATGATCGTGTTAGTTTATTGCTGTTGTTTTCCGCATGTCAAGTATATGTTCCTATGACCATGAGATCATGCAACTCACTGACACCAGAGGAATACTTTGTGTGTATCAAACGTTGCAACGTAACTGGGTGACTATAAAGGTGCACTACAGGTATCTCCAAGGGTGTATGTTGGGTTGGCATGGATCGAGACTGGGATTTCTTACTCCGTGTGAGGGAGAGGTATCTCAGGGCCCACTCGGTAATACAACATCACAACAAGCCTTGCAAGCAATGTGACTAAGTGTTAGCCACGGGATCTTGTATTACGGAACGAGTAAAGAGACTTGCCGGCAACGAGGTTGAACTAGGTATTGGGATACCGACGATCGAATCTCGGGCAAGTAACATACCGAAGAACAAAGGGAACGTTACACGGGATTAACTGAATCCTTGACATAAAGGTTCGACCGATAAAGATCTTCGTAGAATATGTAGGAACCAATGTGGACGTCCAGGTCCCGCCATTGGTTATTGACCGTAGAGGTGTCTCGGTCATGTCTACATAGTTCTCGAACCCGCAGGGTCTGCACACTTAAGGTTTGGTGACGTTTCGGTAGTGTAGAGTTATGTATGGTGGTGACCGAAGTTTGTTCGGAGTCCCGGATGAGATCCCGGACGTCACGAGGAGCTCCGGAATGGTCCGGAGGTAAATATTCATATATATGAAGTCCCAGTTTGGCCGCCGGAAAAGTTTCGGGCTCATCGGTAGTGTACCGGGAGTGCATGTAGTGTATCGGGAGGCCTCCGGGAGAGGTATTTAGACCCCAAGGGGTCCATGGGCTGTGGGAAAGTAATAACCAGCCCTTAGTGGGCTGGTGAGACAGCCACATAAGGCCCATGGCGCAGGGAATAGGTTTCCTAAAGGAAAAAGGTGGAAAAGGCCAAAAAGGAGCAATCCTAGTCCTACTAGGATTGGAGGAGGAGAGTCATCCTCTCCCTCCTTTCCTTGGCCAAATCCAAAGAGAGGACCAGCCCTTGCGCCAGCCCTCCTCCTCCCTCCTCCTATATATACTAGTGGAATAGAGGGTTTTTGCACACAACTTACGGCCACGTGCTACCCGTTTCACCGGTGCTCCTCTAGATCGGTTTTCCGCAGTGCTTAGGCGAAGCCCTGCCGGAATAGCTCCACCACCATCACCGGAGCGCCGTCACGCTGCCGGTGAACTCTCTCTCCTCTCCACCCCCTCTTGCTGGATCAAGACGGTGGAGATCGTCATCAAGCTGCACGTGTGTTGAACGCGGAGGTGCCGTCCGTTTGGTACTAGATCGGAAGGATCGTGATCAAGGCCACGAGACGATCGTGATGAGTTCGCAGGACGGATCATGACGTGATCACGAGACAGATCGTGATGAGTTCGCGAGACGGATCGTGATGTGTTCACGGGACGGATCGTGATGAGATCGCGGGACGGATCGTGATGAGTTCACAGGACGGTTCGTGATGAGATCGCGAGACGGATCGTGATGTGATCGCGGGACGCTCGGTGATTTGGATCGCGAAGATGTTCGACTACACCAACCGCGTTTCTTAACGCTTCCCGCTTAGCGATCTACAAGGGTATGTAGATCCACTCCCCCTCTCGTAGATGCTCATCACCATGGATAGGTTTGCGTGTGCGTAGGAAAATTTTTGTTTCTCATGCTACGTTCCCCAACAATAGTATCTCGCTAGCTCTTTCTGAGACCGCAAAACATAAATGCAGAGCACCTCTGAGATCCAAGTAGTGACTAAACATTATAATTCAGCATAGAAAAGATCCAATCACGCTCATATCCAACATTAACTAGAATAAATGCATAAGGATGACAATAGTGCTCTCGGGTCTGGTTCTTTTAGCAAGAGGATCATGACTCGGCATACAAGTAAATAGATAGGCCCTTCGCAGAGGGAAGCATTGATTTGAAGTGGTGCCACAGCTCGAAGCTTAAAACAAGAGTGAAAATACAATTTTTGAGTGGTGCACTTTTCTTGTCAATGTTACGACAAAGGTTTTCAATATTTTCCATGCTAAATTCATTCCGGGCGGTTCCCAAATAGAATAGTAAAGTTTACTCCTATCCACCATTCAAATACATTCCATGGCTGCCCAAATCCACGGTTGCCCTCCAAACAATCAACTGCCCCAAGAAGTTTTTTTAATTTATTTCGATTATGTGGGACCAGGCATCCCTCTTACCAGCCTCTCTCATGCAATGACGGTGAATAAATGACCGTCCTAAGAATAACTTGCTTAGCATGGAAAATATCGACCGCCCCGTCGCTCCATGAGCGAGACGAGTGCACAAAATGGATGTTTGTTTGAATATTTAGAGATGGCGCTTGTAAATTTACTTGAAACGACAGGATAATACTGTATACAGGTAGGTATGGTGGACTCATGTGTAATAACTTGGTTTAAAGATTTTGGATGCACAAAGAGCATTCCCGCTTAGTACAGATGAAGGCTAGCAATAGATTGAGAAGCGACCAAGTGGAGAGCAACAACGGTCATGAACATGCATTTGAATAATTAACATTGAATGTAGCATGGGTAGGACATGAAAACCCTGAATTTAAACATCATGAATGCTATATTGGTTTTGATTCAACTACATGTTTGCACATGGTCCAAGTCAAACTGCTTGAATTTCTCAGAGGGAAATAGCATACTACCATATCATATTGTAACCATTTTAATGCATGTTGACACACAAGATAAATCATTATTAACTCCTAGCTATTTAGGCATGGCATGAGAAGCTATAGTCTCTAATTGTCATCACGAACATGTTTCTCATGATATACTGACTCAGGATCAAACTGTCTAAACATATTTACAAAAACGGAAAACAAGAAGGGTTCATACCAGCTTCCTTTGCTAGAATCACTTTATCAAATATCGTCACTATTGCCTTTCACTACAGGAGAAGCTTCCAAACGGGAGTTTACTACATGACCTCACGCTTATATGTAGTCATATACGCTCGGGAATTTCTATGTTGCCTTTTCAAGTTCTTAGATAAAACGGCCAAGTTTTATAGGTATAAAAAGGAGATTGGACGGGGATTCAAACCACGTAGCACTAACCACTACGTTTCAACGAGCCAAGTTTTTACATACAACTAGCCAAGTATTCTTAGCTTTTTTATGTTTTTTCTTTTGTGAAGAGAAAATAATAGTTATATGGTGTACTACTTACCGTCAATGTATAGCAAACATTCGTGAAATCTCCTAAATAAATTGTCCCCATCTTATGAATCAATAACATTGTTCCATGCCCAATTATAAGAATTGTCTACCATATTTTGATATTATCTAAACTTTACAAAATAAAAATATGTATTATTGTAAATGTGACAATTTCATTAGTAAAGTATATACAGCCACACTTCTAAAGCTGTGGGTTAAATCAGCCACGCTTCACCACCGTCCATTCTTGCCCGATCCAACGGTCCCTACTCCTTCTCCCCATGATCCAAACACACATTATCCTCTCACACAAACAAATGTATATGACATTTTTACAGTATTTACACAATGTAAGAAAGGCACAAATTCAACACAATGCCACTTTTATTCAATCTAAGATTATTTTTTATGAAATTCAACACAATGTGTTGCACCATTCCAAAAATATTCATATGTTCCAACATATGTTCGTGACATTTTATAACATTGCTAATATAATGTAGAAAAATGTTCAGGTAACAAAAAAATTATAAGAACATAATCTAGAATATCACACCATTTTATACCACACCAAATTTATAAAAAATGATCTAAAATTAAGATGCTTGATTTTTTTATATAACTTCAAAGTGTGCCTCGAGTTATATGAAACATACTTAAGATAAATAAATAACACTTTGAAATACAGTAGAGTTATAATAATTACTATATTTAGTGATTTCCAATTTCAAACCAATTTCAATAAAAATGTTTTTTAGTTCATTATGTCAAGATTGAATTATCCCTAACTATAATGTGATCTTTTCGTCTTTTTCAGGTTATGACCTAAAATAAGGACACATGTCCTTAAGTATAGCTTTTTGTCTAATTTTTTAACATTATTTGTTCGTCGAGCTCGCCTCCTCATCCTTGGTCCTCGCCTAGGCGCTGCCACACAGTGTGCCTCCTCTTATCTTCACTCTCTGGAGCTATTGAAGTAGGATATGTTTTGTCGATTGTTGGTGCTTCCCCTCCTCCAACGGTGAGGTTTCCTTGCCCTATCATCCCTCCCCTCCCATCCCCGGCAAGGCAGTCAAAGGGGCAATAGATGGTTGCTTCTCATGTGATTTTTGGAGATGAAAATGTGTAGAAGCTCGA
The DNA here is from genome assembly GCA_022496015.1 of Hordeum marinum. Lineage (NCBI taxonomy): Eukaryota > Viridiplantae > Streptophyta > Magnoliopsida > Poales > Poaceae > Hordeum > Hordeum marinum. Next base: position 277,094,595 of record CM039672.1, on the reverse strand, counting down.
TGCAATGAGTGCAAAGACGCTATCTATACTACAAGTATTCCTTTTAGTGTTGCAAGAAACCTTAATTATGTACTTTTATTTGTGAACTAGTTATGAGCATTATAACCTGATCAGACCATCATATTATGCTAAGTCTGCTACAAGATCAATTACATGACATTTGACGTGGGATCACATAAATATTTTATGATAATAAGTTCTTGCATATCAATTTTTCTAACAGGTTAACTAAAGAAATAGATCACATGTCCTGTTTTGTTGAAAGTTTTGTTAACATCTTTTGCTTGCACAATATTGAGTTAATGCACAGTATTGTTGTACATGTGGACAAATGAGACTTGATGTATATTCCTACGAATTTTTGTGTCTGTTAATGAATACGTATCAAAATGGATGACAAACAAATGAATTGAAATGGAGGGAGCCAACCAAGTTGTACGGTAATCTCAAGATATAAGGTAATCTATTGTCAAGGTATAAGGTAATCTCATTAAATATACTTTTTAAAAGTAGAACTGATTTGAGATACAATTAGTTAAAACTTAATTTGGTCTTACCAAGAACCAACAATTCATTACACTATAGAAAATTTGAAATCACTTACAAACTTATTAAACCTCTAAGAAGTACCCCCCCCCCCCCCCCCCCTAAAAGAAATATAAGATCATTTAGATCACTTTACTGATCTAAATGCTCTTATATTTCTTTACAAAGAAAGTAACATATATATGGTATATTGGATGTAAAAAGTGTGTTGGGTTATATAAGATAAAGTTTTATACAAATTATACATCACAAGAGTGCTTTACTTAGTTATTTGCAATAAAAAGGAATATTTTAAAATTTGGGCTGTCTTGCTCGGTGCTGGGCTGAGGTCAACAAAGGCCCATTAGGGTTCCTATATGAGTAAAATCCTGGCTTCTGATTGGTTAACTCCACCCTCACGCGGATCGCGAGTCACAGCCATCGGATCTTCTCAAATCCAACGGTGGTACACGGGTTCCTTATCCTCACTCTTTCTTCCCCACCGCAAGAGGAGCCGCCGGCTGAACTTCCACGAGCATCTAGACACTTCTACCCCATCGATCCCCGACTCCTCTGCCCAATCTTCGTTCTCCCAGCACCTTCCTTCCTTCCACCCCATGACCGAAACGCAGCCCCACCACGGCGGCTGCCGTCGAACTTTTTTGGTTGTGCCACGCTGGGCCGCCAGTCATCTTCATCAACCGGTCGGCCGGAAGCTGCATCGTGGCGGATGCTTACGGGCTCCACTTCCGGAGCGACGGCGGCCGGCGCGCCAGCGGGATGGCCTCCCGTTTAGTCCCGACCGAGGGCTACATCGCCAGCAGGGTGGCTTCCCGTCGAGCCCCGACCAGAGACTACGCCACCGCGGGATGGCTTCCGGTTGAGCCACGATGGAGCCGTACTGGCTGTGTTGCTCCCCCGTGCGGGGTTGAGGTCGCCAGGGCAATTCCTACGGCGTCGACATGCTCAAGATCTCCACCATCGGGCCTCCATGGTCCAGGGGCATCGGACACGAGCTAAGATGTGGCGACGCGCTGTCCTCGAGGTCGCCTGAGTCGTGCCTGGCACAAGGGTTGATGCGGTGGGGAGGACCTCGGCGAGCACTGGTCGGCATGGGAAGATATCGCTATCAATCTGTCCGGAGGGGATTTAGGAACTTTGTAATTTATGTTTAGTGTGGTGTTGTTTGCTTTTGTTTTAGGTTGTAACATTTGTTTCTGTAATCTTTTTAACATAGTTTTTTGTAGTTAAATCGTTATACGAACCAAAATCTCGTACTGTACGTGCTCAAAATGGTATAATAGACTGAAATTAATGGGCATTTCTTATGGACTATAATTATTGGGCATTTCTTATGGACTATAATTATTGGTCTAATTACACGTTCGAAACTACAAAACTCCAATCGGGTCATTGAGAACTTGGGCCAAAACTAAGACTAGTGGGCTAACATCTATTGGATTGACTATCATATGGGTCAGAATTGAAATTCATGGGCCAATTATTACATGGGCTGCCATGTCAGATCTATGTTGGTGGGCATGTGAGATGTTGACATGGCAGGCGTGTTAATGTCGTTATCAGTTAGGTGATTGTGACAGTCAAAATCCGTCACAGATCCATGACAGTTTTCGTAGTCCGTCATGGACTAGACGATGATCAAATTATGACGCGATATACATGACGGATCTCAAATCCTTCATCCATGAATCTTCATGAGAGTTTTGTGCTGATCTGTGACAGACTAAAACCGTCATGTATTAACAGATTTCTTGTAGTGCTTAGAGCTAAAAGGGAATTTTTAGAAAAAGTGTTTTCTAGTGATTGCTTTCATAAAAATGATGAAGATCTTAAAATGATTGATGTTTCTTCTATTGATTCCCTGTTTAGTAATATTAAAATTGATGATAAAGGGACTGAGGAAGAGTCAACTTTAGCTAGAAGGCGTCCCAATAATTTGGAGGGTGAAAATCTTAATGAAAAAATGATGAAAGTGGGTTTGGAGAGGTGAAAACTTTAACTAGTGATGTGCCCGGTATTTTGGATTACAAAGACTTTATTATGATAGTTGCTCTTTGGTTGAATGCATTTCTTTGTTGCAATCCATGATAAATTCACCCCATGCTTATGAACAAAATAAAGCTTTTACTAAACATATTGTTGATGCCATGATGAAATCCCCAGAAGAAAAGTTGGAATTGAAGATTTCAATTCCTACAAAATTACATGATGAGTGGGAACCTACCATTAAAGTCAATATTAAAAATTATGAATTCTTTGCTTTATGTGATTTGAGTGCTAGTGTTTCCCCATTTTCGAAATCTCTTTGTGATGTGATTGGTCTTACCAATATTTAGGAATGTTCTCTTAATTTGCACTTGGAGGATTATACTATTAAAAAGCCTTTGGGAAGAATTAATGATGTTATTATTCTTGCAAATAGGAACTATGTCCCCATTGATTTTATTGTTCTTCATACTGATTGCAATCCCCATCATACTTGGTAGACCGTTTTTACGCACTATAGGCGTCGTGATTGATATGAAAGAAGGCAATACCAAATTTCAATTTACACTTAGAAAGGGTATGGAACACTTCCCTAGAACAAGAATTAAGCCACCGTATGAATCAATCATGATGGCATCCTATGGAGCAAAAACTAAAGATGACAATACTTGAATCTATGTGTTATGCCTAGCTAGGGCATAAAACGATTGCGCTTGTTGGGAGGCAACCCAATGAATAAAATTTATTTTTACTTTTTCTTTCTGTTCTTGGGTGTTTACACAATTATTCTACTACTATGATTGTTTTTTATGTTTTAATTTGTGTTTGTGCCAAGTAAAGCCTTTAGGAACATGTTGGGTGATAGTTGATTTGATCTTGTTGAAAAACATAAACTTTCGTGTCCAGTAAAAAAAATCTTAAAACTCAGAGGAGCGACGAAAAATACTAAATTTTTTACACAAGATTGATATACAAATTGCTGACGTTGTCCTAATGTTTCAGAATTTTTTTAGTTACAGAAGTATGGTTAGAGTACAGATTACTATAGACTGTTCTGTTTTTGACAGATTATGTTTCCATTGCATTGTGTGCTTGTTTTGATGAATCTATGGCCTGTATTGGAGGGTATAAGCCATGGTAAAGTTAGAATACATTATATATAATGCAATAATAAAGTATGAATGGGTTTTCAACAGTATTTAGAGTGGTGATTTGCTTTATTATACTAACGGATCTCACGGAGATTTTGTTAAATTTTGTGTGATTGAAGTTTTCAAGTTTTGGGTGAGATCACGATGGATGAAGGAATAAGGAGTAAAAGAGCCTAAGCTTGGGGATGATACATCACCCCAAGATAATATCCAAAGATGAACAAGCAACTAAGCTTGGGGATGCCCCGAGTGGCATCCCCTCTTTCTTCTAACGACCATCGGTATTTTACTTGGAGCTATATTTTTATTCGTCACATATCATGAGTTTTTCTTGGAGCGTCTTGTATTATATGAGTCTTTGCTTGATTTGATTTTTATTTTGTTACAAGTATCCTTGCTGGACACACCTATTAGATAGAGCCAAAATTATGCTATGATTTGTTAGAATTGCTTTGTATGCTTCACTTAAATCTTCTGAGCTATGGAATTCCTATTTATGCTTCACTTATATATTTTTGAGCATGGTGTGCTTTACATTTTTGAAGAAATACTCTCATGCCTCACTTTTATTAATTTGAGATTTAGTGAATTTTTATAAAAATTCTCTCATGCTTCACTTATATTATTTTTAGAGATAAAAATTTTATGCTCGTGTTCTTCACTTAAATCTAAGCGACCTTGTCAAAAGAAATGGCAATATATGAAACTAGTCGCAAAGTGATAGATATTCAAGAGGGATATAATAAAAACTTTCATGAAGATCATTGGACAAATTAAACTTGATTCCTTGCCATAGTTCTGAGACATGATGATAGTAATATGTGAGTTATGTTGGTGAGAAATTATGCTTTAGTAGGAATATTGGTATTAAGGTTTGTGATTCCTTAAGAAAGCACGAAAGTTAATAGTTATGCAATGAAATTACATCCTACTTATGGTGCATAATTCAGTGTTAGTTATGCTTAATGCTCGCTTATGTGAATTTTCGTTTCTTGGTTGGTTGCTTCTCGGTCTATTTGCTAGCCTTCACTTGTACTAAATAGAAATACTACTTGTGCATCCAAAATCCTTAAACCCAGTTTTGCCACATGAGTCCACCATACCTACCTATATGTGATATGTCCATGCCGTTCCAAGCAAATTTGTATGTGCCATCTCTAATTTTCAAAATGAATTTCCTTTTTGTGTGCTCATACCGCTCATGAAGCGGAAGGGGGTGAGTGGTATTTTTCCATGCTAGATGTGTTATTCTCAAGATGAGTGTTTATTCACTTGCCATTGCACGAGAGTATGGTGGTAATAGGGATGCCCGATCCCGGAATGAAATAGAAATTTACTTTATGTTGTGAAATAATAAATTCCTTGGAAAGTGTTGGTATGGAAGGCAACTATGGATTCGACTAGCCATGGATTGTGAAAGAATGGTGGAAAAAGGAATAAACTTTATTTTCTGTTTGGGAACCGCTTATGATATATCTAGCATGGAAAGGTATTGAAAGCTCTCAGTCATTTCCGTTGGCAGGGAAGGCATGCTACCCAAAATAGTTTTCTCTATCAATTTAAACTTTGAGCTCTGGCACCTCAACAAATCCCTACTTCCCTCTGCAAAGGGCCTATCTATTTAATTTATGCAATTTTACTTTTATTTTGAGTCTCCATCTTCTCTTATAAAGCACCAACTAGGGGGCACTATGATCGTACTTGAGCATTATGTGTAGCTAATATTTGAGTGTGTTTCATGAATGGGTCAATGATTGAGCATGATAGGCTAGGGATAACTTTCTTTAGTGTTGATATTTTGAAACACATGGTTGCTTGTTGGTATGCTTGAGTATTAAAGTCTTCATGTCGAAACTAGACTATTGCTTTGAACCATCTAAAAGTCCAAATGTCCATGCTACAAAAGAAAAGAATATGTGATGAACATGTTAGGAAGCATTCCACGTCAAAATTCTGTTTTTATCATTTACCTACTCGAGGACGAGCAAGATTAAGCTTGGGGATGCTAATACATCTCCAACGCATCTATAATTTTTGATTGTTCCATGATGTTATATTATCAATCTTGGATGTTTTACAATCATTTTATAGCAACTTTTTATCATTTTTTGGGACTAAGCTATTGACATAGCGCCAAGTGCTAGTTGTTGTTTTTTGCTTGTATTTTCCTTCGCGGAATATCAGTATCAAATGAAGCCCAAACACCGCAAAACATTTTGGAGATTTTTTGGGCTAGAAGACACCTGGAGGACCAAAGAAGCACCGGAGAGGAGGGCCGAGGAGGCCACAAGACACCAGGGCACGCCAGAGGCCCCTGGCGTGGCCTGGTGGGTTGTGCCCTCCTTGGGACGCCTCTCCGCTACCTATCATCTCTATAAATACCCAAATATTCCAAAAATCCTAGGGTAATTTGTTTACCCACTTTGTGCTATACTCATAAGAGATGCCACTAGTGAAACCTATGCCCCCCCCCCAGGTCTATCTTCCAACATATTGCTTTCCGATCTATCTTTTTGCCGTTTTTGTTTTCAGATCTACTATTCCAAAAACCCAAAAATACTTTGCTGCACTTCTATTTGCTTATTTTATTTTGTGTTCTCGTGCAGTCTATCCATCCAATCTACTACAAACCAATCTATTTTTTTACCGTGGAGAGATTGCCAACCTCTCTTACGCGTCGAGTTGCAAGTATTTGTTCTTTGTGTGCAGGTATCATTTACATAGTGTTGTGTGGTTCTCCTACTGGTTCGATAACCTTGGTTTTATAACTGAGGGAAATACTTATCATCATTGTGCTACATCATACCTTCCTCTTTGGGGAAATAACGACGCAGTCTCAAGCCACGTCAAAGGAATTTCTCGCGTTGTTGCAAGGGAGACATCATCAACATCTATCAGGTTCCTAATCACAAATCTCATCTCCTTGAAAATTACATTATTTCCCATTTTCCTCTAATTTTCCTCTCCCCCAATTCACAAAAATTGCCATTTTATTCGTCCTTTTTTCGTTTGCCTTTTTCTAGTCAGATCCCTTGTTTGCTTGCAATCTTGTTTGCACGGTCACATGCAGAGGCAGAGGCAGCCAGAGCCACTAGTGCTCTAGTGCCAAGGACCAAGAGTGAGTAGATGGATCTTCTCCTTACCACTATCCAGGTCATGCAGAAGGACATCATAGACATCTTGCAGAACCAGAAGAGTCTGGAAAGGATATTAGAGGATAAGTTCCACGCACTGAATAACAAGGTAGATGGGCTGACCAAGACAGTTGATGAGCTCAAGAAGGAAGTGGATGCAGTACCCATTCCTCACACTTCATATGATGATGATGATGATGATGATGATGATGATGATGATGATGACAGTCACCCTCTCCATCCCAACGCTCACTTCAAGGCCTAGGCTAGATCTGTGACAGTGCCAACTCCAGAGTTGAGACCATCTTCATCAGCACCTGTTGCAGCTCCTTCGGCTTCGTCAGCTCCTCCCGCACCTCCAGTTTCTACTCCAACTCCTTCCATGACATCTGTAGAAGTCTTCACCGAACTGGTTCTCTCGACTCCTACATCAACAACCGGAGGAGAGTCCCAGAGAGAAGATTAGTTCTCTACCTTTGAACTTTTTGGTAACTTGTTCGCCAAAGGGGAGAAGTTGTATAGATCATAGGGCTTGGAGAGAGAGAGAGAGAAAGAGAGAGAGTGTGTGTGTGTGTGTTGCTTTTTATTGCTCTCCAAAACTTTAAAATGTTTTGGTTTATTTGTGTTAAACTTGTTGGTGTTTGATCTTACACTCCTTACGTGTTTCTACTATTTCCTATCTTTGAGATGCTTATGAGATGATCATTCACTTTTGCTTGATGTGTTGTGTTATGTTGTTCATTCATATTATTCTCGCACACCACCGAGCTGTATGTGACATGGAATAGTGCCCCATGAACCTAATCGATTATGCATTTGCATTCAATCGCAAATTCAAAATAGTGCAAAAATTTAGGGGGAGCTCTTGCTTATCACATACTTCTCAAAGCGATGATTCTATTCATTGATTATATCATATGTCGAAGCTTTGATATATATGTTGTCATCAATTACCAAAAAGGGGGAGATTGAAAGCACATTTGCTCCCTTGGTGGTTTTGGTAATTAATAACAACATATATCTCACTGGACTAATGTTTCCACTAAGTATATTTCAGGAAAAGTTCAATGATGGGATGGCTATAGGATTGTGAGGAGACCCCCAAGATGCAAGGAATAGGATTGGCCAAGCTACAAGCAAGGAGACTCTACATTTTACTTTGTGAGAATCACTTTTAGTCCATAGTAAATCCACTACTATTAAAAGGGGGTGAGGTAATGTTGGTGAACAAAATTCTCCACGTGCACAAGTGCTAGCCACCAAAAACACCCACAAGCTCTCTCACAAAAAATACTCTGTCTAAACCCTACCACAAAAAATTGGTGCCACCAAGTTTTTTCACTCGGCCGTACCAATTTTCATCTCAGACAAAACCCAGCCAAACTCTAGCTTCTCGGTACCACCAAGTCATGTATCGGTGCAGCCGAGTTTCCGTGACCAACATTTTGGTGCGCCGGTTTATAAAATCAGGATTTCCGAGTTTTATGAATCGGTATCACCAAGTTTGGAAACTGCCCTCAGGCACTCATATAGGTACTATCGAGAATCATATAACGGTATCACCAAGATTCCTAAAGTTGCCACATTTTGAACAAATTGGCACGACCAAGTTTTACTTCGGTTTCACCGAGTTGGTCAATAATGGTGCAACGGTTGGATTTTTGGAGATGCCTATATATACCCCTCCACCACATCCCACTCGCAAGAGAAGCACTCAGAACTGCTCCACACTTGCCATATCCAAATTTCCAAGAGAAAACCACCTACCCTTGTGTTGAGACCAAGATCATCCACTCCAACCATATGGATATTGATTTCTATACTTCCCAAGTTGCTTTTGTAACATCCCAAAATTTCCATTTTGGAATGTTATGAAATATAGCTATGCATCATCATCACTTTGTTTGGATGAATAAAATGGTTGAAGTGCTTCCTTTGAAATTCTAAAAGTCCATTTCAATTTTTCATATTCTTGTTTCACCTATTTGAAAACCTCTAGAAAAGTTCAAAGAAAAGAGGGGAGTAACATGACACTCCACACCAGGGGCATCTTGGTGAAATATTTGAACAATAAAACCAGGGGTCATTTGAGAAATATTTGCAAAAGTGATTAAAATCAATTAGGCATTTTTCTAAAAAAATAATTTTTCTGAAGTATTCAATTTGACAGAGGAAAAATGTTCATTAAATAGCATTTATTCCCCCGATCATTTTGATATATATATATCTCCTATACTTGGAAAATATTTGAATGCATTAAAAGGTAAACACTCTGGAAAAATAGAAAAGGAAAGAAATTTGCGTTTTAATTAGAAAATATGGCCGGCCCACCAACATTTAAGACCGAGATCCTTTCGGATCGGCCACCGACGCGCTGCCGTCACTCTCACCCTCACTGCCAGCGGACCCCACCCGACCGCTAGCGAGATCAGCGCGGTCACCTTTCTCCTCGCGCCAGACCATCGTCGCCGGAGAACACGCACTCACCGGATCTCTCTCCCTCCTTCCTTTCCCGACCCCGCAACCGGCCTATAAAAGCCCCTGCTCCCTCCGCTCTCTGTTCCACCCCCGAAACCCCCTCTTCCCTCACCGGAACGCTGCCGCACCACCTCGCCGGACTTCGGCCTCCGTCGTCCCCAACCCTCTCCGACGCCACCAATCGACGCCGGAGCTTCGCCGCCGCCGTTTGAAGCTTTCGGACGCCGCCCCGACCACCGCACCGTCGTCCCCGAGCATCTCCGACCTCCGGCTGCCGTCGACCTCGTCGGAAACCCCTACCCCCACCGTTGTAAGTCGCCGCCCTCTCCGTAGCCGTCCGATCTCGATCTAACGCGTTAGAATAGATCACTTAGAACATCGAACCGGTACGCGCTAAGACTCGGTCGACCGCTCGTTAGCACTCACACGCACGCCCTCGCGGCCAATCACAAACTGCCACGTAGCCCTGTCTGATCGTTAGGTAGTTTTTCTTTTTCCTTCTCTGTTTTAGAAAACAGAATGCTTTATGTTTTTGTTTTTATCACATCTTTTCAAATAATTGGAGTTTTTAGTTGATTATTTTTGCAATGGTTCATAAATTTGTTGTAGTTTATGTCTGTATGCTTAGATTTCAAATTCGAACTTTAAAATTTGAATTTCACCGAATTTGCTTAAATTACCAAAATCTGTATAACTTGAGTTTAAAAAATTATTTTTGAGTGAATCTTTTTGCCTCTGATTTGTATTAGTTAGACCTATCACTCACCTAGTTTGAGAATTTTAGGATAAAAATTTGATTAGGTTTTTAATAAAAACAGAATCTGTTTAGTGGTTAATATAGTTTAATTAGTTTAATTTTTAGTTAGTTTAAATCTGAGTTAGTTATAATTTTGTTTTAGTTAGGTTCTGTTATTCCAGCAATTAGGAATTTTCTTGCTGTTAATAAAAAAATAATTTGTTTAGGAACCCTATTCTTTTTCAACTAGGTATAGTTTGTTAAAAACAAATTAGTTAGTAATAGTTCTTTTAACAAAAGTTTTAGATAATTAGATTCTGTTTTCTAAGAAAAGTTTTAGTAAATTCTTTTTTGTTAGGAGAATGTTTTATTAATAAAAATATAGTTTAGTTCACTCTATTGTTAGGAAACTCTAGCCCACTTCATGTAGTAGTGTTTAATAAAACATTTAAAACTCTACTAGTAATTCTTCTCAACAAAACTTTAATGAATTTAATTTTGTTTATTAATAAATATTTTATTGTTTCTTTTCCGTCAACTATTGTTTTAGTTAATAAGAAAAATACAAATAGTTCTATTTTGTTAGTAGTAGTTTACCCACCAACTTTTAGAAAACAAAACTATGTGTTGTTTTTATTTCTTGTGATTGTGCTTTGTATTGTCTTGATTGATTACTAGTTACATTACTGATTTTGTGAGCTACAGTATTTTTGTTGTATGCTTATTGTGTGTTGTTGTTTGATTCGTTAGATCATCCGGAGTGCGAAGCTTGTTATCTAGAGTCACTCGAGTACGAAGATCGTCAACAAGGCAAGTCACTTTGATCATTTTAACCAATGTTTTATTTGCATTAGTTCTACCATCACCCCAATTGCATGAAAAGTAGGTAAATTGGAAACTTGGTTACATTGTTGTAGTATCATGTGGTAGGTACCCCCCCTTCACCCCCCTTGACACCATGGCCCTGGGAAACGTTGTTTTAATTTCTACTATGCTATTAGTAGACGGGGATGGTTGTGTGATTCACGAGAGATGTGAGTTGATAAAAAAAATTCAAGACCTACCTAATGATCAAGACTTCAAGTTTTCAAATATTACCTCTGGGTGGATGATGGTTGGAACGGCACCCTGGAGAAGCCAGTGGTTAGCCTAGGTGTTGCTGGAGAAGGGCTAGTATTCACGCAGAAAGGTCCACCCAGGAACGAAGGGATGGAAGGATGCTTCAAGACCCAAGGCTTACCTGCACAGCCACAAGCCATTATGGGTTCTGGCTTGGTTGGATATTATGGCGACACTAGACAGGCGGTGCTACGAGATGTAGAAGAACGGTAGGAAAGGATGGGCACCGACAGAGTCTCAGTGGAACCCCTTAGAAGACCATGTTTTGGTCATCCGTTCCTCAAACACCCTGAAGTGCGAGGAAATCAACGGAGGCGATCAAATCTTGTGGGGAACATGTGCAAAACTCTGCAGAGTACCCAAACCTAATCGATTAGCCTTGTCCACGGTCATGGACAACTTGAGCCAAAGGAACTGAAACTTCTGGAATTCTCAACACAATTAATATTTTGATGTGGGTATTAATAACTTGGGTATGAGAATTGTTTGGTGGAACCATCTAATTAATTCAACCAACTTAGTAATACCTTTTGCTTAGCCCCTCTCTTGTTGTAGGAAAAATTGGCTTTACGCAAAAACTTACTACCCCACCTGCCATATATGCATGTAGAATAGATAATTATTTCTCACCCCTCTCTTGTGACTTTGCCGACATATTCAATATGCTGACCTACACGGCTGCAACGTATCATGTTGCAGAGTACTTTTTCGACCAGGAGTGAGGATTACGCTCTACGCTCAGTGAGATGCCCTTGGAGTCAGATGGACTCGTCTACTCGAAGCTTCCGCAAGATTTAGTTTATCTCATGAGTTGGCCTTCAGCCACTTTATTGTAATACATTATTGTAATAAAGGACTCGATGTGAGATTTCGTTTAATTAATGTTGTGTGATTTCCCCTTTGATATATACATTGATGTACCGTGTGTGTACCAGCATGATCTTGGGATGGTACGGAAACACCGGAGATGCGACCTCTCGGGTCGGGTCGCTATAGCTTCCCACCCAATCAATCTCTTCTACCAAGCGAAATATATGAGAGAGTGATTGAGTGTTGAGGAGTCTATCATCTTGAAGCACAAGAGCAAGGAGTTCATCATCAGTATGAAGCCTATTACCTTTTGGTGGGTGGTGCCTCCTAGATTGGTTAGGTGTTGCTTGGGAGCCTCGTACTTCGTGTTATGGAGTTGAACCAGAAGTTTGTACGGACAAAGAGATCGCCTACTTCGTGAAGATCTACCCATAGTGAGGCTAGTCCTTCATGGACGGAAGCCGTTATGGAATAGTCAAGGTTGCTACTTCGTGGACCCTTATGGGTGGAGCCCTATGTGGACTCTAGCGACCATTACCCTCTGTGGGTTGAAGACTCCATAAACATGGATGTACGCTAGTGCCACCTATCAGAACCATGGGAAAAATCTTCGTGTCCACAATTGTGTTTGATCTTTCTAACCCTATCCCCTACTACATGTGTTTGTCTTTACTTTCCGCTGTTATACTCTTAGACATGCATTTGTAGGGTGTGTTTGGCTTGCTATTATTTCTAAAATCTGCCCACGACTAAAATTGGGAAAAGGTAGAATTTTTATTTGGTCAAGTAGTCTAATCACCCCCCTCTAGACTTACTTTCGATCCTACAAGTGGTATCAGAGCTTAGGTCTCCATTGCATTGGTTTCACAAACTAGGAGAGTATGGCGTCTAGTGAGGGAAATTATCACCATAGAGGTCCATACTTTGATGGTACAAATTTTGCTAGTTGGAAGCATAAGATGAAAATGCATATTCTTGGTCATAACCCCGCCGTTTGGGCAGTTATTCGTGTTAGCTTGCAAGGTGATTTCTTTGGTGATGGAAAGGAACCGGATCGTGAACCGACCGCGGATCAATTAAAGATGGTGCAATACAATGATCAAGCATGTGACATTCTATTCAACTGCTTATGACCCGAAGAATTCAACAAAACCAGCCGCCTTGGGAATGCAAAGTAAATTTGGGGCACTTTGGTTGATATGCACGAAGATACTGATTCCGTTGGAGAATCTAAGTTGGATGTGCTTCAAAGTCAACTTGACAAGTTCAGGATGAAGGACGGTGAAGGAGTTGCCAAAATGTACTCTAGGCTAGCTCTCATCACAAATGAGATTGACGGCTTAGGAAATGAAGAAATGACCTACAAATTGAAGATACTTAGAGCTTTGGGTGGAAAGTATGGCATTGTGTGCACATTAATCCAAATGATGCCAAACTACAAAGGTCTCAAGTCTACGGAAGTGGTTGGAAGGATTGTTGCTCATGAGATGTCACTCAAGGACAAGGAAGAACTTCACAACAAGTCAAGCGGTGCTTACAAAGCCTCAAGTGATGCTCCCGCTACTTCAAGCAACAACCTTGTTACCAATGAAAGATAAGCCTCATGGTCAATAAATTCAACAAGCTTTACAATAATAGAGGCAAAGAGAGGAACTCCAACTCAAGATATGAAGAGAATCGTTCATCTAGTCATGATCGGAATTTTTACAATTTTGGAAGGCCCGGACACTAGTCCAATGAGTGCACGACCCCCCCCCCCCAAAAAGAAAGGAAGAGTCACCTAGAAGAAAGATCTCAAGAGATGAGTCACCTCAGAGAGAGTGAAGGAATATAGATAATCGCTATGAACAAAGACCCTCAAGGAGAAGTAGAGACTCGGAGAAGAAGGACAAGTACACCAAGAGCTACTCAAGAAAAAGACATCAAGCTCATGTTGGTCAATGGATTTCCGGCTCCGAATCCAACAACCATTCCGAGAGAAGCTATGACTCTGACTTTGACTATAGTCAAGACGAAGGTTTTTCCAGACTTGCACTCATTTCCTCCAACTCCTATGACATATTTGATTCACCAAATGAAGGGAGTGGAAGTTGCTTCATGGCTAAAGGCCCCAAGGTATCACACCCCGAATATCCTGATTTCAATAGTGATGAGGATGGCCTACTAGGAGATGATGACTTGCTATTTGACAAATCGAGTGATACTAGTCAAAATGAACTTGTTAGTAATCACTCTAGTCAAGATAAGTCGTGTGATGATGATAAGCTGGAAAGAGAGCGACTAACTCAAGAACTAAACACTCTTAAGTTAGCCCACGAGTCTACTCTAGAAGATCATAGAGAACTTGGAAGGACTCGTGAGAAGCTCCGCTTCGAGAAGCTCAATTTGGAGAAAGAGCATGAATTCCTTAAAGCTATCAATGACGATCTTCGAAAGAAGACCTCCTATTATCTAGCCAAACGACTTCTCTTGAATACATTCATTCCACAAGTCAAGGATAAGCAAACTAGTAACAAAGGCAAGAAAGGTTCTTCAACTAGTAGCAATAAAAATGTTAAATCCAATGATATTGCTTCTAGTAGTTCTATTGATTCCACTAACAATTCTTTTAGCCAAGTTACGCTTGAGCACGGAAATGGTCTATTAAAAGGGATTATAGAAAAAGGTATGTACAAAAGTCTTGTCGTATGTAAGCAATTTGAGGAAATTGTATGCAAGCATGGAGGATACCGGAAGAACCATGGCGTTGGCTACTTCCGCGAAAATGGAGTTGAATGGGAAGCAGGTCAGTATCCCAAGCCCAAGTTTGTTCCTCAAAGGGAGAAGTGTGAACATGTTCTTACCAAGGGAACAAAAGATCAAGATGACCCTCCACCACAAGACCACAAGCTTAAGGGCAAGGACAAGCTTCAAGTGGAGATTGACTCATATGTAAATCAATCCCAATCCATGGTCACGTGGGTTCCCAAGGATACTACAAACTCAACTTCTACAGCTGCTACTTCAACCCCAAGGATTCCCATCAACTTGATGTGGGTCCCCGAGAAGAAGAACTAAAGAAGTTCTTGAGGGGTGACTCCGCCAATGAAATTCACTCACATTCATTATTGGCAAGGACTAGTTGCAATCAACATCAACATTATGCAATAGTTCAAGGAGTCACACATTCCCTCAAAGGTAAGCAGGGGACAAGGTGATTAATGAATCCATGGACATCATCATGTATGCTTCGCACTCCATGTCCATAGATATCCTTGTATTTGTCTCTTGTGTGTGGGACTAACCCATGTAGGTGAGGAGAGTAAGAAACAAAAAGGATTGCTCCCAACTCAAGATGATCTTCATCAACTATGAGCATACACCACTACATCACCCACATGAAGTCTTCTACGACAAAACCCAAGGTCAGTTTATCCCTCTTAGGGGGATGTCACATCAAGGGGGAGCTTTACTATAATACTTGAGTTAAAGCATCTCTTAAAATGTGACAACATTAACAAGCTTTATGTAAAAGTGGCAACCCCACTTGTGCTTAAACGATGAGTATGACCTATGATCAAGTATTCTTACTTGCCCCCTAAGTCAATATACTCATATATGGATGACTACTTCATCGCCAAAGTGCTTGATAGATGCTAGAGTGTTTGTGCATGTTTGCCATGATTTCATTTAAATGTCTGAGCATGTTAGTCTACATATCTTTACTCATTCAAGGATATCCAATTGTTTATGTTTGGATTTTAGTTTTCTTTTCCCAATTGGATGTGCAAGAATGCATAGGACCCTTCTCTAGCTATCTTTGCTTTCTCGTCTCAAGTTCTATTCATGTTACATCACAAAACTTGAACAATCACTTCTCGAACCCTCTGTGTGAGGAGCACTCGGAGTACCGTGTCCACAAGAGTTGCATTCCAAAAACTCTATGTGAATCTCGGTGTAACCAACCCCCAGAACTCAATTCCATCGAATCACTGAGTTGATCTGGTTTTTGCTCTCGGTACAACTGATTGGGTATTCTCGCTCTCACCGAGTTCCGCTGTCTCCTAACAGTTAGGAAACTCGGTGGCACCAAAATGTTCCAATTGGTGTCAATGACAGTCAGGGGTATTTAACCTGGTGGACCCGACTTTTTAAATTCAACCCTCCAAAGTCAGTTTCTCCAAACCCCGAACTGCCGCACCGGACCCCCTGGTCGTCGCCCTTGTCTCCCCGAGCACCTCCGTCGTTGGGATCTTCGCCGTCGACACGAATCAACACCGTCGTCGTTGTCGTAGTCGGGCCATCGCCAAGTTAGGGTATATTCGATCCCCTCATGCGTCCCAAAGTCTAATTCGAGAGCATTAGGGTTACTCCGTATTATTTCCACACATTGAAGCTTCCTACTCCACCAAAACTTCCATTAGATTAGTGAACGAGAAATTTTTATGTCTAGCCGTCCGCAAAACGAATCTCGGTGACACCGAGTCATAAAAATCGGTTCTATTGATTTTGGTTCTAGGGTTCCTGAGGATAGTCTCGGTGAAACCGAGCGGTCGTTTTTGGTGACACCAAAATGGCTGCCAAGTTTCTGTGAAGACTACGTGTCTCGGTGGATCCGAAATTTTTGACTCAAAGGTACCGAAATCCCTTTTGCGGAAAGTTAAACTTAAGAATTTCTTTGTTCAAACTTTGACAAATTTCTGTGTTTTCTGATGCTCAATCCTTCTGCTCTTCTATGCTCTATTCATAGGGTCAGCATGTCAGATTCAGTTGACAGACAGAATGATTTTAGAGAGCCCCATGTTGATGCAGATCCAGGCACTAGTCCCGAGGCTAGTTCTTCTTCAGAAGATCCAGACACCCCGAGTTCTCATGGGCTACCCAAGGCTGCTACAAGAGCTAGGAGGAAGTTGAACTCAGATGAGGAAGATTCAGACTTTGTGCCAGATGAGGTTCTTGCTAAGAAAAAGCAAGACAAAGCAAAGAGAGTTGCAAAGAAGTCTGCATAGAGGCCACTTCATCTAGGAGGCCAGTGAGAAAGGAGTATGCCAGATCTAAAGCTATGAGAGCACCAGAGAGTGTTAGGGCATCCATGTCCATTGATCTAGCCATGAGCTCCATGCCCAAGAAAGGCAGATGAGAAGATGAGGAGCAGAAAGAGTATTGTTCATGTTGTAGGTAGACCCACTTCCATGTATGAAGACCAAGCAGAAGATGAAGAAGAGGAAGAGGAAGATCCAGCTGCCAAGGCTCCTCCCAAGAAGAAGAAGAAGTTTCTTGCTGATGCCATGTCCAGTTAGGCCCCATACAATAGCAAGTCAGCTGCTCCCAATAAGCCCATAGCTCCTAAGTCCAAGAGGACAACCAAAGATGTTTTAGCTGCAGCCAAGAACAAGTGTTCCACCTCTAGAGTTGTTGCTGAAGAGGATGAGATAATTGTTTTAAGGAATATGAGACCTCACCTTCCAGAGCACAATGACAACCATCCTATTGTTGAGGACATGAAGAAGAGGAAAGATTCAAGGCTGAGGGAATGGAGAGCTATTGATCCATATTCTCAGAGGAGAAGGACTAATCTAGATTAAAGATTCTACACCAAAGAGCAGTAAGATTTCTATGAGACCATTCTTCTGGACAAGAGCCCAACTATTAGTTATATGATATATGTAGACTGGGACTACATTAAGGAGAATGGAGACTATTTTCAAGAAAACTTCAAGTCCATGGACATTGATGCTTTTGTTGGTAGAGAGTTCACTCCTTGGAATGATGAGATGATCATGCAATTCTATTCCACTGCTCATTTTTATGGATATGGCAGAATTGTCAGGATGACAGAAGGTGTCAGGTATGAATCCATAGTTAAAGAGTGGGCTATCATCATAGGAGCCCCACAGGTGCAATATGGTGATTTGGATGTGTAATCTGAGGCCAAGATGAATCATAACTCCATGGAAAAGATGTACAAGGAGATTCCTGTTGATCATGTACATTCACATAAGTTTGGCTCAACATATTATCTACAAGCAGGACTGACCACCACCAACAACATAATGAGGTATACATTGATGCCCAAGTTAGGAGATGACAAGATGATCCGAGGATTCTCCATCAACATGCTGCATCACATTGACCTTCACACCAGATTTAGGGTCGTGGACTTGATTGTTGAGACCGTGAAGACGACTGGTGCTGATCAGAAGAGATCTTGTGGATATGCACCAAACATTCAGATGCTTATCAACTCCAATCTAGACAAAAATGTATATGCACTTGATCGACCACATATGCCACTCCAGCCTGAGTTTGAGGACAATGTTGTGGTGATGGATCCTAGTCATCCCACTTCATCTACTGCACATGCAGAGGCTAAGGCAGCCAGAGCCACTAGTGCTCCAGTGCCAAGGACCAGGAGTGAGCAGATGGGTCTTCTCCTTACCACTATCCAGGTCATGCAGAAGGACATCACAGACATCTTGCAGAACCAGAAGAGTCTGGAAAGGATAGTAGAGGATAAGTTCCACACACTCAACAACAAGGTAGATGGGCTGACCAATACTATTAATGAGCTCAAGAAGGAAGTGGATGCAGTACCCATTCCTCACACTTCATATGATGATGATGATGATGATAGTCACCCTCTCCAGCCTAGCACTCAGTTCAAGACCCAGGCCAGATCTATGACAGTGCCACCTCTAGAGTTGAGACCATCTTCATCAGCAGCTACTGCAGCTCCTTGAGTTCCATCAGCTCCTCCAGCACCTCTAGTGTCTACTCCAACCCCTTCCATGACATCTGCAGAAGTCTTCACCGAAGCGGTTCTCTCGACTCCTACATCAACAGCCAGAGGAGATCAACCCCAGAGAGATGATTAGTTCTATACTTTGAACTTCTTGGTAACTTGTTGCCAAAGGGGAGGGGTAAGTTGTATAGATCATAGGGCTTCAAGAGAGAGAGAGAGAGAGAGAGAGAGAGTGTGTGTGTTGCTTTTTATCGCTCTCCAAAACTTTATAATCTTTTGGTTTATTTGTGTTAAACTTCTTGGTGTTTGATCTTACACTCTTTATTTGTTGCAACTATTTCCTATCTTTGAGATGCTTATGAGATGATCATTCACTTTTGCTTGATGTGTTGTGCTATGTTGTTCATTCATATTATTCTCACATACCACCAAGATATATGTGATATGGAAGAGTGCCCCATGAACCTAATCGTTTGGGATTTTGCATTCAAACGCAAATTCAAATGGTGCACAAATTTAGGGGGAGCTCTTTATTATCACATACATCTCAAAGCGATGATTCTATTCATTGATTATATCATATGTCAAAGCTTTGATCTATGTGCTGTCATCAATTCCCCAAAAGGGGGAGATTGAAAGCACATTTATTCCCTTGGTGGTTTTGGTAATTAATAATAACATATATCTCATTGGACTAATATTTCCACTAAGTATATTTCAGGAAATGTTTAATGATGGGATGGATATAGGATTGTGAGGAGACCCCAAGATGCAAGGAATAGGACTGCCCAAGCTACAAGCAAGGATACTCTACATTTTACTTTGTAGGAAATCACTTTGAGTCCATAGGGAAGCCAATACTATTAAAAGGGGGTGAGGTAATGTTGGTGAACAGAATGCTCCACGTGCACAAGTGCTAGTCACCAAAAACACCCACAAGCTCTCCCACAAAAATACTCAGTCTAAACCCTACCACGCAAAATTGGTGCCACCAAGTTTTTCCACTCGGCCCAACCGATTTTCATCCCACAAAAAACCCGGCCAAACCCTAGCTTCTCGGTACCACCAAGTCCTATGTCGGTGCAACCAAGTTTCGGTGACCAACATTCTAGTGCCCTAGTTTATAAAATCGGAATTTTTGAGTTTTATGAATCGGTCTCACCGAGTTTGGAAACTGCTCTCGGCCACTCATATTGGTACTACCGAGAATCATATATCGGTCTCACCGAGATTCCTAAAGTTTACACATTTTTAACAAATCGGTACGACCGAGTTTTACTTCGGTTTCACCGAGTTGGTCGATAATGGTGTAACAGTTGGATTTTAGAGATGCCTATATATACCCCTCCACCACATCCCACTCGCAAGAGAAGTACTCAGAATAGCTCCACACTTCCCATATCCAAATTTCTGAGAGAGAACCACCCACCCTTGTGTTGAGATCAAGATCATCCACTCCAACCATGTTGATCTTGATTTATAGCCTCCCCAAGTTTCTTTCCACCCAATCAATATCTTCTACCAAGCCAAATCTATGAGATAGTGATTGAGTGTTGAGGAGTCTATCATCTTGAAGCACAAGTGCAAGGAGTTCATCATCACTATCAAGCCTATTACCTTTTGGAGGGCGGTGCCTCCTAGATTGGTTAGGTGTTGCTTGGGAGCCTCCTACTTCGTGTTGTGGAGTTGAACCAAGAAGTTTGTACGGGCAAGGAGATTGCCTAATTTGTGAAGATCTACCCATAGTGAGGCTAGTCCTTCGTGGATGGAAGCCGTTTTGGAATAGTCAAGGTTGCTACTTCGTGGACCCTTATGGGTGGAGCCCTCCGTGGACTCTCGCGACTGTTGCCCTCTGTAGGTTGAAGACTCCATAAATGTGGATGTATGATAGCGCCACCTATCGGAACCACGGGAAAAGTTTCATGTCTACAATTGTGTTTGATCTCTCTAACTCCATCCTCTACTACATGTGCTTGTCTTTACTTTCTGCTGCTATACTCTTAGACATGCATGCGTACGGTGTGCTTGACTTGCTATCATTGCTAAAATCTTTTTTTGAGAAACTAGCAGGAGCTCTACCTTTTCATTAAGAAGAAGAGAGTTGGCCAATTTATAAGGAAAACTAGCCAAAAACCGATACATTGAAACACACACCAGCCCCGGGGCTGCGTACCTAACGAGCCGACTTCCCCATCGCCCAAACGACCAAAGTTGCCACCCCACCACATGACCCAGAGTCGCCACTCCACCTTACAAATCTGAGCAACTCACACATGTCGGCCCCGAGGCCGCATACCGCACGAGCAGACAATTCTGCCGGCCACGCGACCAGACCCGACACTCCACAACACAAAGGTGCTCTCCGGAGCCGCCGCTCTGACTTCCCTGTCGGCCCCGAGGCCGCGCTCCAACTGAGTCAATGACTCTGTCGCCCACGCAACCAGACCCGACACTCCACAGCCCAAATGGGCTCTCCGGAGCCGCCGCTCTGACTTCCCCGCCGGCCCCAAGGCCGCGCTCCACCCGAGTCGACGACTCGGCCGCCCACGCAACCAGAACCGACACTCCACAGCACAGGGGTGCTCTCCGGAGCCACCGCTCCGGCTTCCTCATCGGCCCCAAGGCCGTGCACACTCCTGACCGACGAAGAACAAGCATTACCGCCCAACCATCATGAACTAACGAAGGACCAGACCTCCAAGGTGTCGCCCCAAAGAGGGAAGTGACGAGAACGTTGCCGACACCCGTTTTGACCAGGGTCGAAACTTGGGTTTTCACCCTAAGAGCCTGAGACCAAGACAATAACGGTGGTGAAGGGGCTCTGCGACATCGCCTCCAAGAAGGGAACGACATCCGAGGATGCCATTGACGCCGGCGCAAACCGAGGTCAGGCAAGGCTTTCTAGCTCATCGAATCCATCGCCACATCAACATGCCCAGCAAACCGTCTCTGGCAACTTGCTGACCGTCCTCGCCCAAGCAACATGACCAAGCATGCAAAGACGCTCGCCGCCGCCAACTACCACCGGCAGCACCAACCAGAGCAGTGCACCTCGCACGTCGAGGAAAATTGCGGACGCCCAACACGCAGAGCAGCACCATCGCTGCCCTATTCTCGTACACCTCCCCACCGCCCCCGCGGACCAGGGCAAGATAGCCTCTGCCGGGCCGCTGCCACAGGCCGATGCCCCGCCGCACCACCAGATCCGGGAGCATTGCTAAAATCTGCCCACAACTAAAATTAGGAAAAGGTAGAATTTTTATTTGGTCAAGTAGTCTAATCACCCTCCCTCTAGACTTACTTTTGATCCTACATGATGTCGAGCTCATCATTGATGGAGAGCTTCTCGAGCATCCCGACGTCTGCAACGCCTACAGAGAATGCTGAGATGACGACGGCGGCGGAGGCACGTTGTGTCTTGTTGCGCTCTTGGCTAAAATACTAGATGTACTTGTGGAGGGCCTCCCGAGGGTGCTGATGCATGCCGTGCAAATGGTTGAGCATGAGGGGGCGCTCGTAGGTGCCCTTGAAGTTGGCGATGAACTGCTTGCACAACTCGGACCATGAGGAGATGGAGTTGTCGGGGAGGTTCATTGGCCACGAGCGAGCGTTGTCCTTGAGTGACATGGGAAGCCAGTTAGCTATGCACTTGTCATCGCCGCCCGCAACCTGAATGCCTCTGGCATAGAGCGTTAGGAACTCCATGGGGTTGGTGTTGGGGGTTCCTTCGTAGCGAGGAGGAAGCTCTAGCTTCCACTTGAAAGGCACACCACGCGACACATCTTAGGGGTGAAGGCAAGTCATCTTCGTGGACGGCGCCGACTCCGCCGATGAGGGCGGCCTGGTTCTGGCGCTCGGCCGCTGTGATGTCTTGGATGATGCGGTCCTAACGGTTGCGATGCTTCTCGAGGAGGACACACATGTCTGGCTGCGCATGCCAAATGATCTAGCAGCTAGTGCCAGCGTCGTTGGGCGAGGACGCTCCTGGGGATCGATCCGGCATGCGTGCTCGGCGGCGAGGCTCGTTGCCGCCGCCGTCAGCAGGAGGAGGAGGAGGGGCGTCGTGCTCTGCCCGTGCGCCATGCGTCAACGGAGGCAACAAAGGGCAAGAGTGTGGTGTTGACGAGCTTGGTGTTGTGCATGAGCCAGACGTCGTAGCTGACCGGATTCGGGCGATAGCATGATACTTGTGATATGCGTTGGGTTTTACGTGAAGAGGAACGGGTAATTGCAGCACAATACGGGTAAGTATTTGCCTCAGTTATGAAACCAAGGTTTATCTAACCAATAGTAATATCAATCCACAACCGTCTTTAGCGGCTGCACACAAAAGAGCAAACAACTTGCACCCAACGCGGACAAGAGGGTTGTCAATCCCCTTCATCTCGTAATTTGCAAGCAAATGAAGTGTGTAGATAATAGTAGATAATTGTAAATTGCAAAATAAAATAAAAGGTAAATACGAACAACAAGGTATTGTCGCGTTTGTAAATATATATGTGAATAGACCCGGGGGCCATAGTTTTACCTAGCGGCATCCCTCATGAAAATAAGCATACGGTAGGTAAACAAATTACTGTTGGGTAATTGGTAGAAAAGCGGATAGTTATGTGATGTTCACGGCAATGATCATGTGTATATAGGCATCACGTCCAAGACAAATAGGTCGACTCATGCCTGCACCTATTACTATTACTCCACTTCAAGAGCGCTTCTATCCTTGCCTCTCTACATATTAAGATCATTACAAACAAAGTAATGCATGGAGAACGATGACATGATGTAGACAAAGTAAACTCAAGCAATATGAATAAACCCCATCGTTTTATCCTTAGTGGCAAAAACACAAAGACGCAACTTGTCCCCTTCTGTCACCGGGATATAGAAACTCATCAGGTTGAACCTACTACAACGCACCTCTCTCATTGAAGAAAGATCGGTCTACTTGGCCAAAGCAAATCAATAGATCGAAGAGAATTACGAAGCTATGATGATCATAAAATTAAGAATCATAATAATTTCTGAGAAGACTCAAATACTTTTCATGAATAATCTGAACATAAACCCACAATTCATCGGATCCCAACAAACGCACCACACAAAAGAGTTACATCGGATGGATCAAAGCGAATATGCGATGACCATTGTATTGAATATCAAAAGAGAGATATATAGCCATCTAGGTACTAACTATGGACCTGTAGGTCTATGATGAACTACTCACACATCATCATGAGGGAATCAAGGTTGATGAAGAGGCCCTCCATGATCGATCCCCCTCCGGCAGGGTGCCGGGATGGAGCTCTAGATGAGATTGCGACGGAACAGAGACTTGCAGTGGTGGAAAAGGTGTTTCGGGATGCCCTCTAGGGGTTCTTGAATATATGTGAATTTGTAGGCCAGAGAACAGGGTCAGGATACCTAGCAGGGAGGCACAAGCCATCAGGGCATGACCACCCCCTGGTCGCGCCCTATTGGCTCGTGGCTCCGTTGTGTGGCCTCCAGTGTTCTCCTGAAGCTTCCATGTCTTCTTTTGGTCCAAAAAAAATCATAAAAAAGTTTTGGGGCAATTGGACTTCGTTTGGTACTGTAGACGTGAAAAGTAAAAAAAATGCGTAGAAAACAACAACTAGCACTAGGCACTGGGTTAGTAGTTTAGTTCTCAACAAATGATATAAATTGTTAAATAATTACTCAAAAGGTATACTAGAATGATAATATAATAGCATCAAACAATAAAAAATTATAGATACGTGTAACATCCCAAATTTTGGAATGTTATAATAAATATTAGAATGAATGTTTGTTTGCTTGAGTGATTGAAAGTGAGTGAAATTTGAAACTTTTGAAAGTTTAATGAGAGGGAATGAAATGACTTTCCCAAAAATTTCACTCTGCATTTTTTGATCCTCAGGAATTCAAATTCATTTCATCACAAAACTCCAGAGTGAACATGACATGACTTCTTCCATTTAAAGAAATGAAAAGGGATTTGAAAATGATTTGAATTTCATTTGAAAATATTTCAAATTCAGAAACTTTATGCAACTCAATGATTTTCATGAGAGAGGATAAACGGGCTTCTTCAAATTATATGAAATATGAGTTGGACGTTTAAAAGAAGGATATGAAAGTGGATTTGAAAATTTCTGAATTTTTCCTTTTGGAAGTCATTTCATATTTGGTTCCATTTTTACTTTTCAAAGCATTTAAAATCCCTGACAAAAGTTGAGAGGAGTAATATGACACTCCAAAACAGGGGTACTTTTGTGAAATATTTGAACCCTAAAACCCATGGGGTTATTTGAAAATTTATTGCAAAAGAATTTAAACCAATTTAGGCATTTTCTGAAAATAATTTTTTTAAAGTATTCATTTTGACAGAGGAAAAATGTTCATTAAATAGCATTTATTTCCCTGATCAATTTGATATATATATCTTTATTTGTTGGAAACATATTGACAGCCATAAATGAGATTTCAATGCTCTGGAAATTAATAAAAAAATGTTTAGTATTAAAGTCCACCGGCCCACCTGCCCTTAACCCGCTCCCGAAATCTCTACACACTGGCCACCGATGCCGCGTCCTCTCCCTCTCTCTCTCTCTGACGCCCCGGCCCCACCGACCGCTCTCGCCATCACCGCGGTCATCCCCTCCCCCTCTCGCTCCCCTTACCTCGCCGGCGACCACCGCGCCGGATCTCCCTCCTCCTGCCATTCCCCGACGCCCCGAGGCCGCCTATAAAACCCCGCCCCTCCCCTCGACCTGTTTCCCCCATTTCTGCCTCTGCCCGACGCCTCTCACCGCCCCAAATCGCTCACCGGAGCCCGAGCGCCGCCGCCTCTCCATTGCCCCACCCTGCTCGCTCCCGACCTCCCAAGCCACCGCTACCACCCCCATCTGCTCTGCCTCGCTCGTGCGCAGCTCCCCGTGCACTCGCCCGTGCTCCAAAGCCGCCGGAGCAACCTCCCCATCGACCAACCAAACGCCATCGCCGCCTCGGAGCTCGTCGCCGACGCCTCCGACCACCCGCGACGACGCCAGGACCACCGTCGTGCTCGCCGTCCTCGCCTGCATCGACCGGTACCATCACCAACGCCGGAGGACCACTGGAACACCATCTCCATTGACCTTGCCGCCATCGTACATCGTCGGTGCTTCGCCGGAGACCACCCCCACCGCGGTGAGCTTCTCCTTTCCTCCTCCTCCATTCGATCTCATTCCAACGGTCAGGATTATAAAGAGTATTTTTATTTTAATAGACGAACCGTTTTCTTTTAGTTATCGGCCATCCGCTCGAATCGATAGAAGACGCACACACTCCAGCCAATCACAGCTTGCCACGTGTACCCCCTGTCCATTAGAGACATTTTTTTTCTTTTTCTGTTTTTGTTTTAAAAACAGAATAGTTTCTGATTTTGTTTTCTTCATATCTTTTATGTTTTTAATTGTTTTAATTTGATTCCTTTTGCATTGTGTCACAAATTTTATGTAGTTTCTGTAGATATAAAGTTTGACCAAATTTGAATAGTTTAAAATTGATTCAAACAGATTTGATTCAAATGTTATTTTCTGAATATTTTAAGTTTAAAAATTTATTTTGAGTTGATTCTTTTTGCTACTTGTCACTAGTGACCTTAGTTATCAGTAGGTAAAACTTTAGAATTTTTGGAAAATTTTAAATTAGCATTTGTTAACAAACAGATTATGTTTTAGTTCTTTTTACATTTATTTATATTCCTTTTGTTTAAAATTGTTTTAAATTATTTTCTTTTATATTAGTGATAGATTTTATAAATTTTTCTGGTAGATAATAGTAGCCCTTCAAACAAATATTATTTTATTAGTTGATTGCATGAAAATCAATTCTAGTTCAATTATAATTTGCAATTTGATTTTCATTGCTAGTTTGATCTACTATTTGAAAATAGTTTCCACAAAGTGTTTTATAAGATTGATTATGTGTTAATCTAAGTTTAGACCAGAAACAATTTGTATTATAGTTGAGATTGTTTGTGGTTTAAACCAAGGATGACCTTGTTTTATATCAAAAGAAGAACCTTTATAAAAGCTTTTCAATTAGTTCTTTTTGCAAACCAAAGATTTATGAGAAAATACTTTCTGTTAATTATTTGCTTTAGAATTTGTTTTTCTTTTATTAACTTGGTGTTTTCTTGTTGATATGTTCTAGTAGTTAAAAACTCATGTTGCTAGAGTATTGTTTTCTTAGTTCTTAGTTGTTCTTCAAAAGTAATTCTTTTTACTAAGTAAAATATTTACTAAACTACTTTTGATTATATTTTACTTTGTTTAGGGTTTTTACTTTTGAAAATATTTTTTATTTGTAGAGAAAACCAACCTTAGTTGTGTTGATAAAAACTTTGTTGTTTTGAGTTTTGTCTTAAGTATTTCCTTCATCACAACCTTGTTGTTTTTGGTTTTGTGATACATTGATGAAGTTTTGTTGTTTTGAGTTTTGTCTTAAGTATTTCCTTCATCACAAACCCTTAGTATTTACTCTTGTGTTATCCTTGTGTGTTAGAATTGATTGCTAGTATGATTGCTTATATGAATGCAATGTTTGATTATATAGATTTCCCTTGGAGAGTGACGTATAGTTCTATCAAGTATTTTCTGAGAGCGATATTATTCTTCATCAACAGTACAGGCAAGTTCACTTTGACCATCTTTTTCATACCTATGTTTTATTGCATGTAGTGACATCATCCAACAAATCCCTCCAGTAGTGTTATTGAAATTCTTGTAGTTGAGTAGTATGCATGAGGTAGGAACCCACCACTTGTTGCTAAAGCCCCGGGAACGTTAGTTACTTTAATGCTATGCTAAAGTAGACGGGGCCTGGTATGAGTGTTCGTGAGTGGTGTGATAAGGCGGACTCCACGTCAAAACGACAACGTCATGAAGGCATCTTCAAGTCCTGCATCTTCAAGACCTCAAGACTTCGAGACTCGAGAAACAAGTTTTCAATACACACTACTGGGTGAAGGACGGTTGATTGGGAACCCTGGAGTAACCAGTGGATGGCCGGGATGCATGGAGAAGCACCATGACATCTTGCGGAAAGCTTCACCCAGACTCAAAGAGACGGATGAATACTTCATGCCCGGAAGCTTGCCTGTGTAGCCACAAGTCATTATGGGCTCTGGCTTGGTTGATCTTTGTTGTGACTCTGGCTGGGCGGTGCTACAAGATGTAGTCGACGTTAGGAATGGATGGGCACTGACAGTAGTCAGGGAAACACTCTGAAAGACCATGTTTCGTTCGTCCTGTTCTCAAACATCTGACAGTGCGAGGACTTACCAGGAGGGAACGAATCTTGTGGGTAAAGTACACAACACTATGCGGAGTTAAAACCTAATCGATTAGCCGTGTCCCCGGTTACGGACAATTTGAGCCTCTGGACTTGGATCTATCTCTGAACTCTCAACACTGGACTGATAATTAATTGTGGGCAACTTATGATACTTGTGGGCATTAAGACATCGGTTGGCGGAACCATGTCATGAATAGATAACTCTGTAGTGAAAACTCCTGATATTCCTTTGTTGTAGGAAAAGAAAATAAAATCAGCTTTTATGCAAAAACTTAGACACAGTGCCATAAAGCCCTACTGCATATAGAATAGTCTTTATCTTCTGTTTCTATTATGGTGATCTTGCCTGTACATTCAATGTACTGACCTACACGGTTGCAACATCTCATGTTGCAGATACTCTTCTTCGACGAGTAAGAGTACGACTCAGGGTTACGGTCTACACTCAACTTGCCGTTGGTGTCATTGGGACTCCACTCCCGTTGACTGTTTCCGCTGAGATTTTAAGGTATATATCAACTTTACGTTAATTACATGTGATTGCACTTTGATATATACATTGATGTACTGTGTGTGCCAGCATACTGATCCAGGGATGGCATGGAACACACAGAGGCTTGACTCATTTTGAGTCGGGTCGCAACAATACGTCGGACGTATCATAGCGTAACAACTCTTGCGCCATGAGCAACACAACCTACAACGTCGGTGGCCCACAGGGAGTGAGAGAAGATGCAATGCCGGTGCCCTCGAGCGAAGGTGATTGTTGCTGACGAGTAGATAGATCGACCAAGGAGGCCAGTTGCTCCCCCCGCCATCGCCTCGATGGCGGCGCACGCACATCCACAACGGGTGCCGTTGACGATGGGCTCCGTGCGGATATGGTTGGCCATGTGCTGGGTGCGCGATTGATGCGCGTTAGCCATGTCGAGGACGAGGTTGAGGGCGCTGCAACCAAAGAAAATGCCCCTACCTAGCACACCAAATGTCGGATAAGCGTTTGAGCGAGGGTACACTCTCCCAAACCCTGGTTCAAACTCTCGTGCCTTGTTGTGCAGCTATCTCATGACTTGACATCGACTATGGCCACGACGAACGGAGCTTGGCGAGAGCAGGCAAGCACAGGGCACCAAAGTGGACACACAATTTACCTAGGTTCGGGACACCTTATGGTGTAAAACTCTACTCCTGCTTGGTGGTATTTCTCTTGGGGAGGCACTGGTGTTAAAAGGTGGAAGAAGACCGTACAAGTGAGCGATTGGAGGTTAGGCCAACTAATCTCTCCCTTTTCCTCTAAGGCGGAAACACTGCCCCCCTTATCAATGCCTTGATCCTCTTCCCCAAAAATATCGACAGGAAAGGGAAGCCACAAGGCGGCAATTCGAAGGGGGGCAGGTGATAACCCACAAGTATAGGGGATCACAATAGTTTCCGAGGGTAGAGTATTCAACCCAAATTTATAGATTCGACACAAGGGGAGTCAAGGAATATTTGAGAGTATTAGCAGTTGAGTTGTCAATTCAACCACACCTGGAGATAAATATCTGCAGCAAAGTGATTAGTAGCACATTAATATGATAGTTTGATAGCAGTGGTAACAGTAACAATAGCGGTAGCAATAGTAGCAATAGTTTTATAGCAAGTGCAACAGTAACATCAGTAATAGTGACTTAGCAAGAGCAATAAGTGGAAAGATCGTAGGCACTAGATCGGAGTATTTGTTGGATGATATTCATCATATGACAGTCCTAACCTAGAGCAACACAGAACTAGCTCCAGTTCATCAATGTAATGTAGGCATGTATTCCGTATATAGTCATACATGCTTATGAAAAAGAACTTGCATGACATCTTTTGTCCTACCCTCCCGTGGCAGCGGGGTCCATAAGGAAACTAGGCGATATTAAGGCCTCCTTATAATAGAGAACCGGAACAAAGCATTAGCACTTAGTGAATACATGAACTCCTCAAACTACGGTCATCATCGTGAAGTATCCCAAATATTTCCACCATGGGGTTGACGGATCATAACACGTAATAGGTGCATATGACTAGGCAAGATCGGATCAAGAACATAGATATAAAGATGATTAAATAAACGATTCAGATATGCAATAATGGCACTCGGGCCCTAGTGAAAAGCATTAAGCATGGCAAAGTCATAGCAACATCAATCTTAGAACATAGTGGATACTAGGGATCATGCCCTAACAAAACTAACTCAATTACATGATGAATCTCATCCAACTCCTCACTGACCAGCAAGCCTACGAAGGAGTTACTCACTCCCGTTAGGGGCATCCTAGAATAGGCGATGGAGAAGGGTTGATGATGACGAAGGCCGAAGATTCCCCTCTCCGGAGCCCCAAACGGACTCTAGAACTGGCCTCCTGATGTAAGACGGACCCTTTGAAAGGACGTGGATGTCGCCTAGAGGGGGGTGAATAGGCGCTTCAAAATAATTACGGTTTAGGCTTGAACAAATGCATAATAACTATCATTTAATTAGTCAAGCACAAAACCTAAAACAACTAGGCTCACCTATGTGCACCAACAACTTATGCTAAGCAAGATATAGAACTAAGTGATAGCAAGATATATAACAAGAAACAATATGGCTATCACAAAGTAAAGTGCATAAGTAAAGGGGCTTGCGTAAGAGATAACCGAGGCACGCGGAGACGATGATGTATCCCGAAGTTCACACCCTTGCAGATGCTAATCTCCGTTCGGAGCGGTGTGGAGGCACAATGCTCCCCAAGATGCCACTAAGGCCACCGTAATATCCTCACGCCCTCACGAAATGCAAGATGTCGTGATTCCACTAAGGGACCATTGAGGGCGGTCACCGAACCCGTACAAACTAGGTTAGGGCAATCTCCACAACTTAATTGGAGGCTCCCAACGACACCACGAAACTTCACCACAACGGATTGTGGCTCCGAGGTGAAATCAAATTCTCAGGGCAATCTCCACAACCTAATTGGAGACCCCGGCGCTTGCTTGGAGCTTTGCACCACAATGATTGAGCCCCGAGACAACACAAGTCGTCTCGGGCACCAAGTCACCCAAGAGGAACAAGCTCTAGGGTGCACAAACACCCAATATCTAGATCTCCTCTCTCTTTTCCCTCAAGAACTAGCAAGAATCATTGGAGGGATTGAGAGTTAGCAAGCTCGAAGAAGGTCAACAATGGGGGAAGAACACGAGCTAAAGAGATAAGGTTCGATGAGGAAGAAGACCCCCTTTTATAGGTGGGAAAAAATCCAACTGTTATGCTCACAGCCCGCACAGAGCGGTACTACCGCTCCAAGGAGAGGTACTACCGCTAGGGCGGTAGTAGCCATATGAAAAACAACAGCGAGGAAGCAAAAGGCCAGTAGAACCGCCAGAGCGGTACTACCACTCGTCCTCACGGTACTACCGCTAGGGATAGTGGTACTACCGCAAAGGGTAGCGGTACTACTGCTTGCGAGCGGTACTAAAAAAATACATCGTGCCTACCACCGGTGGACAAAACACGAGATTTTGGTCCGGAGCGGTAGTACCGCTCTTGGAGCCATGGTAATACCACTCTAGAGCGGTAGTAAAAAATTACATCCACTCTAGGCGCGGTAGTACCGCTGTAGCCTTTTAAGAACACCAAAACTGCCACAACTTTTACAAACGGACTCCGAATTCAACGAAACAAAGTTTGTTGGAAAGATAATGACATGGTCTAACACAGTATTGATTTAAATATCAATAATAAGCAAATGAGAAAAGGCCCATAAGAAAATGGTGAGAACCCTTCCTCGAATAAGACCGGTAATACATCCAACACCGAAAACGCAATAGACGAAGCATATGAAATCCGTTTTTGATGTACTAGAGCTTGTCACGAAGATAAACACAAGCTCAAGAACACACATAGAGAAAAGACAACCAAGAACCAAGAAACATGATGATGCCAAGAATGCAATGGTTTGAGCTCTCAACGAACGATACGATCAAGCTACTCACTTGAGAGCCCCCCTTGATAGTACGACAATCGATCCTATAACCAGGTCTATCAACTACCACCATGGGACCGGTAAAATATAAAACCCTATCAAGGTCAAACCTTAGCCTTGCGCATAGTCCACTTGAGCTAGATGATGACGATCTTGACTTCCTCAAGATGGACCACCTTTCTTGATTGTGTCGGCTTGATGAAGACTAGATGATTGCTCCCCCATACTCCACTATGGGTGAGCCACTCTTCAGCACATCTTCACAAGTACATTGTCACCATAATGAACGACGATCCTCAAGCATGATCTCTCTATGATGCTTCACTTGAGCTTGCACATCGCAACCTTGATGACGATCTCCACTTGATGTCATCTTCCATGGGATGTATGGGATCTGCCACTTGATGCAAGCCCATGGAAATATACCTAATCCCACAAAGAACTCTCACGTAGACCATGGGTTAGTACACAAAGCGTAATAGACAATGCTTACCACACCATGGGATCATTTGATCCCTCTCGGTACATCTTGTACGCTTTGTGTGTTGATCAACTTGATTCACTTTTTGACTTAGTCTTGATCAACCTTGTATCTTAGCTTTTCTCTTCATAAAGATGATGTCTTGAAGGTAAACATGAATGCTTACACAATCTTCTTCTTCAAGACATGTTGCGATAAGCTCAACTCCCACATGACCAATCTTTGGATAAACCTCGAATACCACCTTGGTCACCATATAAACTCCTTGAAACCAACAGATGGACTCCAATAAGTACCTATAGACAAATCCTTCGAATATAACTCAAGGCAACCATTAGTCCATAGGGATTATCATCAATTACCCCAAACCACACATTGATAAATGTGCTCTTACAGTCTCCCCCATTTTGGTAATTGATGACAACCACTTTCAAGAGAGTTTATATAAGGAAATAAGCACAACCAAGCACACACAAATGCAAAGCAATGCATGGATGTGAGATGTAAATGCTTAAGCAATAAAATTTAAACTCTCTAAGATTTCCAAACTAAACTCTCTAAACTTCTCCCCTATTGGCATCGATTGCTAAAATGGGCGAAAAGCTTAGAAAGCCAATATAATAGGTGTTCCTCCAAAAGGTTTGTATTTCTGAAAATACGTGTGGGGAGAAATACACAAATCCAATGATAAGTAGTTGGAGGAAGACAAACTATATTGAGAACCCAAAGATTGCAAAAAGGATCGTATGGCACAAAGACATACACCGGAGTGAAGCAAGCAATCAAATGATACTAATTGTAACAAACAATCACATGGACCTATGAGCCACATGAATAAAAGATATTATGATATGGTCAAAAGAGTGTTTATAAAGCAACTAGAGGAGCTCCCCATGATTTGTGCACAATTAATAATTTTTCTATTTGAATGTAAGTGCACAAAATAGGATCATGACTCCCCCCAAAATCAATATAAACACACAACAAAGTGCAAGCAAGTAGATAAGACAATACGCATAGTACTTGAGCATCAGGTAGAAAAGGTTAAAGAATAGGCTCAACCAAAATGATGTGTGTGAGTCATGTCAAAGAACTTGAGAGGACTAATATAAGGATGAGCATTAAGCATCAACATAGTCTTGATGAAATGAGACATAAAGTGCAAGACATATCCTTCCCACACACAAACCACTAGCAACTGGGTTCACAAGCTTACTAGTAAGAAAATTAAAAACCAAAGCTTGGGACAACCCATTGTGAAGATAGGAAATAATAGCCTTGTCAAGAGGAGGGATACCAATTGAGATGCCAAAACCCTCGTGAGGACAAGCATGAGGAAAATAATCTTCACCACCAAGGAGTGCATCAAAATGCAAGGATATAAGATCCGCACTCAAGACAGATTCTTTCATGAAACCACCAAGTAAATAAAAAGGAAATGCAACGGTGGACGTGAAGGAAAAGAGGATATCAACTAGAGATGTAACTTCTCTCATGTGTATAAGATTCTAGGAAGAGGGCAATCATGATGATATATCCACAAAGAATAATGTACACACGGAATAGTTACAAGAAGGAAGAAACAAGATATCCAAAATGAAGTCATAAATATACCAATAAGATCTTTGCTTGAAAGCATAGCACATAGCCTAATATTTTCTTATTGTACATAAATGAACTCCCAATACATGAACATCAAAGACATCACAACTAGCAATTTGAAATCATCGTTGATATGCTTTGAGAAAGGAAACAAGTACCACAAGAATGACTCAAGAAATTCATGCCATGATGCAACCTATAAACGGTTGAATGCGAGAAATGTATGCATGAAGTAGATACTTGTTAATGAGATAGCATTGTATTTATGTAGTAGACAATGGTTCTTCAATCATCCTAGCAAGACTCCAATAAGCACATGGTGTCAACACCTTCCTTGTAAGTGAGCCGAGTGTCCAATTTATGTCCAATTGTTCCTAGAACAACACCACAAACAAGATGGTACCCAAACTCATTGGGACCAAAAATTTAGTGGACCAACAATACATAGGACAAAACTCCACATAAATATGTGCATATAGATATGAAATTGAATTTCATGCACACTTTAGCCAATTTACGTCATAGTGGAGTCTCCCCTATATATTGGGTCAATGAAAGAGAACATGCTAACGAAAGTACATGTAGAAAATATGCATGCTCAAGGCTTTCAAGAATCAAATCAACACACAGTTGATAAGATACCGAAAGATAGGGTATCAAGTGAAAATAAGATACCAAACTAAAAATTATCACTTGGCGAATACCAACTAAAAGATACATCAAGGAATGAGATATCCATCGGCACATTCCAAATAGAAGGAAACAAGATACCAATTGAAGGAAAACAAGAGGTATCAAGTTGCCAAAACAGATCTAGTTTCCAAACCAAACCAAACCCTCCGCAAATTTTCATGATGGCAAAAAGCACCATAGAGAAAAGGCTTGCCTCCCACCAACACACACTTTATGAAGATCAAAATATTTTATGATAAACACATAAAGAGAGTGTTCTAAAGAAAATATGATAGCTACCCCAAGAGATGTGCATTATATAGATTTTTCATTTGAATACAAAATGCACACGATGGGATCATCACTTTCCCTATATCTATAGAAACACTAGACATGCTCAAAAAGATCCACAAGAGGCAAGGAAGACAAACGATAAACAAAAACCTATGTAAATATGATTAGCAAATTCTACCACTTAAAAGGAATACCAATTTTCAAAGGACAAGAAGTATTTGGAAATAATTCCCATTGGTAGATTGCAAATATATCCAACATCATCTTTACTCCTAAATCACAAGCAAATGACACTTGTAGAGCTAACATGCCATCTAGGAACAAGATAAATTATAATATCAACTCTAAGTGGCAATATCTCAAATGTACACATTCTCCGGGCTTGTAATATGCACATAGTATATTACTCCCCCATAATGTGGTAACCCAATGTTATTAACAAGTGGCAAATGAAATCCAACAAGAGATGATTAATGGACCATTTAGAATTTGAATTTCTCATGAGAAGACAAACCAAATAGAAGCTAGATAATCTTGTGATATCAATACTAAGTGGTATTCCTCATGAACACACATTTTTAGGGTCGTGAAGTCCATAAAGCACATCACTCCCCCCAAAATGGGATAATCCATTAATCTCTCACAAAGAGCGAACTAAGATACAAACACAATGCAAAAAGGCTCTACACAAGACTCACACATACATGATGTGCAACCCATCATACATACTTGATTTCTAAAGATAAACAAATAGGAAGCACAACATATACAAACACATGCAAGGTACAAAACCACAACATGCAAAGGGGCAAGTAACTAACAATGTATTTAATTTAAGTACAAGTTACCACAAGAAGGAACATTGGTATATGATAGACACTTGATGATCCACATGACTTGGCTTGAGACAATATGAATGATGAAGAACCCTCAATTATTCATAATGTAACCAAGTCACCAATGCCCTCCATCAACACCTATTGATCAAGTTTGAGCTTGTTGGTCCCCAACCAAGTTGGGTCCTAAGAGGTTAGTAACAATAGGCTTGGCTACCCAAATGGTTCTTTTCTTGACACCACTTTGAGTACCAACACATTTGGCAAACACATTGCCAAGCTTATCCTTCCCAAGGGAATAGATATCATAAATAATGATTGGGTTGGATAAGTTACCTTTCGTGCAAGAAGAAGCGAAGTGACCCTTTTCACGACATAAGTAGCAACATCTACCCTTTACTTTCTTCTCAATTAATTTCTCAACTAGAGGAGCGTCGACTTGGGTCTTCTTGGGAAGATGCCTTTCTTCAACTTGTGGTTGAGCATGTGACTGAACTTGTGGCCGCTTCCCTTGTTGCTTGTTACTTTGAGGCTTCTTCTTCAATGGGCAAGATCTTACATGGTGCCCTTCTATTTTGCACTTGAAGCAAATAATCTTGGCCGAACTCTTGACTTGTTCTCGGCCCTTCTTCTTGTACTTCGTGGACATCTTCTTTTTGGAGTTGAATCCAAGTCCACCTTTGTCATTTGGGAATTTTTGCACACTCAAGATATTGTTGAGTGTGAACTTCCCTTCATGACTCTTTTCCAAGTCTTTCTTCAAAGAAGTGACTTGGGCATTGAGCTCATTGATTTCCTCTACATGGTTAGAATCAACACAAGTGCTAGAGGAAGTATAAGCTTCACCGTTAGAGCAACAAGGCAAGGAAAGTAATTCATCACAAGATGTACCAACATTATGAGTAGATGAACTACGAGGCCTAGCACATGGCAATAAAGCATTTCTACTATATGTAGTGCTAATGTCCACATGAGGCTCACTAGATGTTACCTTAGTAGTACTAGCCTCATGAGCTATCTTTAGCACATTATGCGATACTAGAAGATCGCCATGAGAACTAGAAAGCTTTTCATGACTTTCTTCCAATTTCCCATAATTGCTAGATAGCAACTCAAGTTGAGCCCTTAGCTCAACATTCTCCTTTAATATGGATGCTTCACAAGAAATATAGTTAGTAGCACAAGTGTCATTATTAACAACACATGGAGAAGTCAACATGGCAAGCTCTTTAGCATATGAAGCTTAAAGTTGAGCATGAAACTCGGTGAGTTCAATGAGCGAACTCTTAATGACCCTTGAGCCATTTTCGAGGTGCTCAAAGTCCTCAAGGAGTTTAGCATGTGCAACTTCAAGCTTATCATTTTTAGTTCTAAAATCATTAGCCACCTTGAGAGCTCTTTCATGAGATTCCTTTAATCTAGATAATTCTAGAGCAAAGGCCTCGTCAAGAGATTCCTTGGTGGTTTGTTCATTTTCAAGAGCTTGAGATAGCTCCATGATCTCATTGGCGTAATCACGCTCATGACCTTCCATTTTCTCAATGGTGGCCTCGTGCTCCTCGAGATGAGATTCCAAGCCCTCAATGGCAATAGACATGATTTTCATGAAGTTGGAATGTGCAAGTTTATTCTTATGAAGAGCTTTAAAATCATTTCTCCCTTAATTTTTAAGGAAGCAACATTATCACACTCTTTGTGATTATCCTCATTATCATCAACATCATCATCATGAGATATATTGGGATTCAAAGTAGGAGATACCTTTGAAGCCTTAGCCATAATGCAAAAGTGAGAAACAATAGATGATGATGTAGGATCCCTTGAAGCACCATTAAAGACCACATCTTGTTCCATGAAGTGTTAGGTTTCCTCTACATTGTTAGCACAACAACTCGAGAAAATAGAAACATTTTTATCATGGCAACAATATATAGCAAGCATATCATCATGAGATTTAGTCAAGAAATTTGTACATTATATGCAAGGACTATCAACACAAGCATGTGAAACATTTAAAGTGCCTGAGGTGTTAAAGTCCAAAGATGAAGCATTGCAATAAGATAGTGAAGAAGAATTATCAACAATAAGCCCACTATCATCATTACAATGATCATCACTACTCACCATATAATTACCTTGTGGCAATCCACATGTAGGTGAAGTAGATGAAGTTGAGAAGACAACACGATCGGAGGTGGAGAGAGAACAATAATCCCTACAAATCTTGTACTCACCAAATTTATCTTAAAGTTTTGTCCACAACTCATGAGCATCCCAGAACGGCATGAGTTCAAATATACATTGCTCAAAGCATCAAAGAGCACATCAGAAGCTTGAGCATTGAGATAAGAGTTTTTCTCATCCTCCAAAAATAGGTGTTGAGAATCCTTTGGAGGAGAAAAACCCATATCTACAATTCACTCTAAAGACGGGTCCATGACCGTAAAGAGATTAAGCATGCGAATTACCATAGTCGACATCCTAACAATGTAGAGGAAATTAAGAGTGTCAGAGAATCCTAATCCCCTAGTCAACATCCTTACTATCTAGGTTGTTAAACCTAATAATGAGAGACCTCGCTCTGATACCAATTGAAAGGATGTGGATGTCGCCTATAAGGGGGTGAATAGGCGCTTCAAAATAATTATGATTTAGGCTTGAACAAATGCGGAATAAAACTATTGTTTAATAGTCAAGCACAAAACCTAAAACAACTAGGCTCACCTATGTGCTAAAACAACTTATGCTAAGCAAGATATACAACTAAGTGATAGCAAGATATATAAAAAGAAACAATATGGCTATCACAAAGTAAAGTGCATAAGTAAAGGGGCTCGGGTAAGAGATAACCAAGGCACGCGGAGACGATGATGTATCCTGAAGTTCACACCCTTGCGGATGCTAATATCCGTTCGGAGCGATGTGGAGGCACAATGCTTCCAAAGATGCCACTAAGGCCACCGTAATCTCCTCACGCCCTCGCACAATGCAAGATGTCGTGATTCCACTAAGGGACCCTTGAGGGCGGTCGCCGGACCCATACAAACTAGGTTGGCGAAATCTCCACAACTTAATTGGAGGCTCCCAACGACACCACGAAGCTTCACTACAACGGACTGTGGCTCCGAGGTGACCTCAAATGCTCGGGGAAATCTCCACAACCTAATTGGAGACCCCAACGCTTGCTCAGAGCTTTGCACCACAATGATTGAGCTCTGAGACAACACAAGTCGTCTAGGGCGCCAAGGCACCCAAGAGGAACAAGCTCTAGGGTGCACAAACACCCAAGAGTAATAAGCTTCTCAAACTTCACTTCCACGTATCACCGTGGAGAACTCAAACCTATGCACCAAATGCTATGTCAAGGGCACACGGAGTGCCCAAGCTCTTATCCCCCAAATCCCACCACAACAACTAATGCTATGTAGGAAAGTGAGAGTAAGAACAAAGAAGAACATGGAGAACTCCAAGATCTAGATCCAAAGGGTTCCCCTCACATAGAGGAGAAAGCGATTGGTGGAAATGTGGATCTAGATCTCCTCTGTCTTTTCCCTCAAGAACTAGCAAGAATCATTGGAGGGATTGAGAGTTAGCAAGCTAGAATAAGGTCAACAATGGGGGAAGAACACGAGCTAAAGAGATAAGGTTCAATGGGGAAGAAGATCCCCTTTTATAGGTGGGGAAAAATCCAACCGTTATGCTCATAGCCCGCACAGAGCGGTACTACCGCTCCAAGGAGCGGTACTACCGCTAGGGAGGTAGTAGACATATGAAAAACAACAGTGAGGAGGGAAAGGGCCAGTAGAACCGCCGGAGCGGTACTACCGCTCGTCTTCACGGTACTACCGCTAGGGATAGCGGTACTACCGCTAGGGATAGCGGTACTACTGCTTACGAGCGGTACTAAAAATATACATCCGTGCCTACCACCGATGGATAAAACACGAGCCGCAGAGTACCGCTCCGAAGTGGTAGTAAAAAATTACATCCGCTCTAGCCGCGGTAGTACTGCTGCAGCCTTTTAAGAACACCAAAACCGCCACAACTTTTGCAAACGGACTCCAAATTCAACGAAACAAAGTTTGTTGGAAAGCTAACGACATGGGCTAACACAATCTTGATTTGAATATCAATAAGAAGCAAATTAGAAAAGTCCCATAAGAAAATGGTGAGGACCCTTCCCCAAATAAGACTGGTAAAACCTCCAACACCGAAAACACAATAGACGAAGCATATGAAATCCATTTTTGATGTACTAGAGCTTGTCAAGAAGATAAACACAAGATCAAGAACCCACATAGAGAAAAGCCAACCAAGAACCAAGAAACATGATGATGCCAAGAATGCAATGGTTTGAGCTCTCAATGAATGATACGATCAAGCTACTCACTTGAGAGCCCCCCTTGATAGTACACCAATCGATCCTATAACTTGGTCTCTCAACTACCACCATGAGACCGGTAAAATAGAAAATCCTATCAAGGTAAAACCTTAGACTTGCGCATAGTCCACTTGAGCTAGATGATGATGATCTTGACTTCCTCAAGATGGACCACTTTTCTTGATTGTGTTGGCTTGATGAAGACTAGATGATTGCTCCCCCATACTCCACTATGGGTGAGCCACTCTTTAGCACATCTTCACAAGTACATCGTCACCACAATGAACGGTGACCCTCAAGCATGATCTCTTTGTGATGCTTCACTTGAGCTTGCACATCGCAACCTTGATGACGATCTCCACTTGATGTCATCTTCCATGGGATGTATGGGATCTGCCTCTTGATGCAAGCCCATGGAAATATACCTAACCCCACAAAGAACTCTCACGTAGACCATGGGTTAGTACACAAAGCGTAATGGAGAATGCTTACCGCACCATGGGATCACTTGATCCCTCTCGGTACATCTTGTACGCTTTGTGTGTTGATCAACTTGATTCACTTTTTGACTTAGTCTTGATCAACCTTGTATCTTAGCTTCTCTCTTCATAAAGATGATGTCTTGAAGGTAAACATGAATGCTTACACAATCTTCTTCTTCAGTACATGCTTGCAATAAGCTCAACTCACAAATGACCAATCTTTGGATAAACCTTGAATACCACCTTGGTCACCATATAAACTCCTTGAAACCAACAGATGGACTCCAAGAAGTACCTATAGACAAATCCTTCGAATATAACTCAAGGTAACCATTAGTGCGTAGGGGTTGTCATCAATTACCCAAAACCACACATGGCGAAATGTGCTCTTACACCCTTCTCTCTGATTTTTATGAATTTATAGCGTCGGAATTAGGGACGGGGGACCCATTGTTGGGAAACGTAGTAGTAAATCAAAAAAATTCCTACGACCACCAAGATCAACCTATGGAGAACCAGCAAACAAGCAAGGGGAGAGTGCATCTTCATACCTTTGAAGATCGCTAAGTGGAAGCGTTACTAGAACGCGGTTGGTGGAGTCGTACTCGCAGCGATTCAGATCACGGTGGAATCTGATCTTAGCGCCGAACAACGGCGCCTCCGCGTTCAACACACGTACAGCCCGGTGACGTCTCCTATGCCTTGATCCAGCAAGGAGGATGGATAGGTGGAGGGAGAGATCCGGCAGCACGATGACGTGGTGACGGTGCAGCGGCGTGGTCTTCGGAAGGGCTTCGCCAAGCACTACGGAGAACGAGGAGATGGAGGAGTAGGGCTGCGCCGTGGGAGAGAGAGATGCGTGTCTCCGGCTGCCCCAAGTGCTCCTCTATTTATAGGAGGAGGAGGAGGGAGGGTTGTGCCCTAGGGTTCCCACCCTAGGGGTCGGCGGCAGCCCTAGATGGGACTTGGTGCGGCATCCAAGGGAGGGAGAGGTGGTGCGGCAGCCCTAGCCACCCTAGGGTGGGCCTAGGGGCCATCTAGGCCTAGGGTTTGCCCCCCCTCTCTCCTTGTTGTGCCTTGGGCCAGGGTGAAGGGTGCACCAGCCCACTCTGGGGCTGGTCCCTTACCACCTTCGGCCCATGCAGCCTTCCGGGGCTAGTGGCCCCTCCCGATGGACCCCCGGAACCCTTCTGGTGGTCCCGGTAAGTTACCGGTGATGCCCGAAACTCTCCCGGTGACCAAAACCTCACTTCCTGTATATGAATCTTTACCGCCGGACCATTCCGGAGCTCCAGGTGACGTCCAGGATCTCATCCGAGACTCCGAACAACGTTCGGTAACCACGTACACTATTTCCCTATAACCCTAGTGTCATCGAACCTTAAGTGTGTAGACCCTACGGGTTAGGGAGGCATGTAGACATGACCGAGACACCTCTCCGGTCAATAAACAACAATGGGTTCTGTATACCCATGTTGGCTCCCACATGCTCCATGATGATCTCATCGGATGAGCCACGATGTCGGGGATTCAATCAATCCCGTATACAATTCCCTTTGTCTACCGGTATGATACTTGCCCGAGATTCGATCGTCGGTATCCCTATACCTTGTTCAATCTCGTTACCGACAAGTCTCTTTAATCGTTCCGTAACACATCATCCCGTGGATAACTCCTTAGTCACACTGAGCTCATTATGATGATGTCTTACCGAGTGGGCCCAGAGATACCTCTCCATCACACGGAGTGACAAATCCTAGTCTCGCTTCGTGCCAACCGAACAGACACTTTCGAAGATACCCGTAGTGCACCTTTATAGCCACCCAGTTACGTTGTGACGTTTGGCACACCCAAAGCATTCCTACAGTATCCGGGAGTTGCACAATCTCATGGTCTAAGGAAATGATACTTGACATTAGAAAAGCTTTAGCGGACGAACTACACGATCTTGTGATATGCTTAGGATTGGGTCTTGTCCATCACATCATTCTCCTAATGATGTGATCCCGTTATCAACGACATCCAATGTCCATGGTCATGAAACTGTGACCATCTATTGATCAACGGGCTAGCCAACTAGAGGCTCACTAGGGACATGTTGTGGTCTATGTATTCACACATGTATTACAGTTTCTGGTTAACACAATTATAGCTTGAACAATAGACAATTATCATGAACAAGGAAATACAATAATAACCATTTTATTATTGCCTCTAGGGCATATTTCCAATAGTCTCCCACTTGCACTAGAGTCAATAATCTAGTTACATTGTGATGTATCGAACACCCATAGAGTTCTGGTGTTGATCATGTTTTTCTCGTGAGAGAGGTTTAGTCAACGGATCTACGACATTCAGATCTGTATGTACTTTACAAATGTCTATATCTCCATCCTGGACATATCCCCGAATGGAGTTGAAGCGGCGGTTGATGTGTCTTGTCTTCTTGTGAAACCTGGGCTCCTTGGCAAGGGCAATAGCTCCAGTGTTGTCACAGAGTAGAGTCATCGGGCCCGACGCATTGGGACTCAATCCTAGGTCGGTGATGAACTCCTTCATCCAGACTCCTTCCTGTGCTGCTTCCGAAGAAGCTATGTACTCCGCTTCACATGTAGATGCCGCCACAACGCTTTTCTTGCTGCTGCACCAGCTTACTGCCCCTCCGTTCAAAATATACACGTATCCGGTTTGTGACTTGGTGTCATCTGGATCTGTGTCGAAGCTAGCATCGACGTAACCCTTTAGGATGAGCTCTTCGGCACCTCCGATTACGAGAACATGTCCTTGGTCCTTTTCAGGTACTTCAGGATATTCTTGACCGCTGTCCAGCGTTCCGCTACGGGATCACTTTGGTACCTCCCTACCAAACATATGGCAAGGTTCACATCAGGTCAGGTACACAGCATGGCATACATAATAGAGCCTATGGCTGAAGCATAGGGGACGACACTCATCTCTTCTCTATCCTTTGTCGTGGTCGGGCATTGAGTCGTACTCAATCTCACACCTTGTAACACAGGCAAGAACCCCTTCTTGCACTCCATATTGAACTTCTTCAATACTTTGTCAAGGTATGTGCTTTGTGAAAGACCTATGAGGCGTTTCGATCTATCTCTATAGATCTTAATGCCTAATATGTAAGCAGCTTCTCCAAGGTCCTTCATTAAAAAACAC
Organism: Hordeum marinum; assembly: GCA_022496015.1. Taxonomy (NCBI): domain Eukaryota; kingdom Viridiplantae; phylum Streptophyta; class Magnoliopsida; order Poales; family Poaceae; genus Hordeum; species Hordeum marinum. The sequence continues at coordinate 277,050,664 of CM039672.1, read as the reverse complement.
TTATTCAAGTAGGACTTTATGCTCTCCAAAAGTTCTATATCATTTCCCATTATCAATATGTTATCCACATATAATATGAGGAATGCTACAGAGCTCCCACTCACTTTCTTGTAAATACAGGGTTCTCCATAAACCTGTATAAATCCAAACGCTTTAATCACCTCATTAAAGCGAATGTTCCAACTCCGAGATGCTTGCACCAACCCATAAATGGAGCGCTGGACCTTGCATACCTTGTTAGCATCTTTACGATCGACAAAACCTTCCGGCTGCATCATATACAGTTCTTCCTTAAGGAAGCCATTAAGGAATGTTGTTTTGACGTCCATTTGCCAGATCTCATAATCATAAAATGTGGCAATTGCTAACATGATCCAGACAGACTTCAGCATTGCTACGGGTGAGAAAGTCTCATCATAGTCAACTCCTTGAACTTGCCGATAACCCTTAGCGACAAGTCGAGCCTTATAGACGGTTACATTACCATCTATGTCCGTCATCTTCTTAAAGATCCATTTATTTTCTATGGCTCGCTTATCATCAGGCAAGTCCACCAAAGTCCATACTTTGTTCTCATACATGGATGCTATCTCAGATTTCATGGCTTCAAGCCATTTGTTGGAATCTGGGCCCGCCATTGCTTCTTCATAGTTCGAAGCTTCACTGTTGTCTAACAACATGATCTCCAGGACAGGGTTGTCATACCACTCTGGTGTGAAACATGTCCTAGTGGACCTTTGAATAGCAACTTGATCTGAAGTTTCATGATCAACATCATTAACTTCCTCTCCAGCCGGTGTAGGCTCCACGGAAACAACTTCCCTTGATGCGCTAATCTCCGGTTCGAGTGGAGGTACGATTACCTCATCATTTTCTATTTTCCTCCCACATACTTATTTCGAGAGAAACTCTTTCTCGAGAAAGGATCCATTCTTGGCAACAAAGACTTTGCCTTCGGAACTGGGGTAGAAGGTATACCCAATATTCTCTTTGGGATATCCTATGAAGACACATTTTTCCGCTTTCGGTTCGAGCTTCTCAGGTTGAAGTTTCTTCACATAAGCATCGCATCCCCAAACTTTTAGAGACGACAGCTTAGGCTTCTTTCCAAACCATAATTCATACGGTGTCATCTCAACGGACTTTGACGGTGCCCTATTTAAAATGAATGCGGCAGTCTCTAATGCATATCCTCAAAATGATAGCGGTAAGTCGGTAAGAGACATCATAGATTGCACCATATCCAATAGAGTGCGATTACGACATTCAGACACACCATTTCGCTGAGGTGTGCCAGGCAGCGTGAGTTGTGAAACAATTCCACATTTCCTTAGGTTCCTGCCAAACTCGTGACTTAAATATTCTCCGCCACGATCAGATCGTAGGCAATTTATTTTCATGTCACGTTGATTCTCTACCTCACTCTGAAATTCCTTGAACCTTTCAAAGGTTTCAGACTTGTGTTTCATTAAGTAGACATACCCATATTTGCTCAAGTCATCGGTGAGGGTGAGAACATAACGGTAGCCACCGCGAGCCTCGATGCTCATTGGACCGCATACATCGGTATGTATTATCTCCAATAAGTCAGTTGCTTGCTCCATTGTTCCGAGGAACGGAGTCTTGGTCATCTTGCCCATCAGGCATGGTTCGCACGTCTCAAATGATTCGAAATCAACAGACTCCAAAAGTCCATCAGCATGGAGCTTCTTCATGCGTTTGACACCAATATGACCAAGGCGGCAGTACCACATGTAAGTGGGACTATCGTTATCAACCTTACACTTTTTGGTACTCACAATATGGACATGTGTAACATCACGTTCGAGATTCATCAAAAATAAACCATTGACCAGCGGGGCATGACCATAAGACATTTCTCTCATATAAATAGAATAACCATTATTCTCAGATTTAAATGAGTAGCCATCTCGCGTCAAACGAGATCCAGATACAATGTTCAAGCTCAAAGCTGGTGCTAAATAACAATTATTGAGGTTTAAAACTAATCCCGAAGGTAGATGTAGAGGTAGCGTGCCAACGGCGATCACATCGACCTTGGAACAATTCCCGACGTGCATCGTCACCTTGTCCCTTGCCATGTCTCCGCTTATTCCGCAGCTCCTGCTTGGAGTTACAAATGTGAGCAACTGCACCGGTATCAAATACCCAGGAGCTACTACGAGCGCTGGTTAGGTACACATCAATAACAAGTATATCACATATACCTTTAACGTTGTCGGCCTGCTCATCCGCTAAGTACTTGGGGCAGTTCCGCTTCCAAAGACCGGTACCCTTGCAATAAAAGCACTCAGTCTCAGGCTTGGGTCCATTCTTGTTCTTCTTCCCGGCAACTTGCTTACCGGGCACGACAATAGCTTTGCCGTCCTTCTTGAAGTTCTTCTTACCCTTGCCTTTCTTGAAACTAGTGGTCTTATTCATCATCAACACTTGATGCTCCTTTTTGATCTCGACCTCCGCTGATTGCACCATCGAGTACAACTCAGGAATGGACTTCTCCATACCCTGCATGTTGTAGTTCATCACAAAGCTTTTGTAGCTAGGTGGAAGCGACTGGAGGATTCTGTCAATGACCGAGTCATCCAGGAGATTAACTCCCAGCTGAGTCAAGCGGTTGTGCAACCCAGACATTTTGAGTATGTGCTCACTGACAGAACTATTCTCCTCCATCTTGCAGCTGAAGAACTTGTCGGAGACATCATATCTCTCGACCCGGTCATGAGCTTGGAAAACCGGTTTCGGCTCATGGAACATCTCATATGCTCTGTGTTGATCAAAATTCTTTTGGAGCCCCGGTTCTAAACTATAAAGCATGTCGCACTGAACCAGGGAGTAATCATCATAGCGTGACTGCCAAGCGTTCATAACGTCTTGATCCACTAGGAAAATGGGTGCGTCACCTAGCGGTGCATCAAGGACATACAATCTCTTGGAAGCTATGAGGATGATCCTCAAGCTACGGACCCAGTCTGCATAGTTGCTTCCATCATCTTTCAGCTTGGTTTTCTCTAGGAACGCATTGAAGTTGAGGGTGACATTAGCATTGGCCATTGGATCTACAATATAGATTGTAAAGACAATTTTAGACTAAGTTCATGATAATTAAGTTCATATGATCAAATTATTTAATGTACTCCCACTTAGATAGACATCTTTCTAGTCATCCAAGTGACACATGATCCATGTCAACTAGCCCGTGTCCGATCATCACGTGAGACAGACTAGTCATCCATGGTGAACATCTCCATGTTGATCGTATCTTCTATACGACTCATGTTTGACCTTTTGGTCTTCCGTGTTCCGAGGCCATGTCTGTACATGCTAGGCTCGTCAAGTCAACCTAAGTGCTTCGCGTGTGTAAATCTGGCTTACACCCTTTGTATGCGAACGTTAGAACCTATCACACCCGTTCATCACGTGGTGCTTCGGAACAACGATCCTTAGCAACGGTGCACGGTTAGGGTGAACACCTTTCTTGAAATTTTATTGAGATATCATCTTATTTACTACCGTCATTCTAAGCAAATAAGATGTAAACATGATAAACATCACATGCAATCAATATAGTGACATGATATGGCCAATATCATCTTGCTCCTTTGATCTCCATCTTCGGGGCACCATGATCATCACTGTCACCGGCACGACACCATGATCTCCATCATCGTGTCTTCATGAAGTTGTGTCGCCAACTGTTACTTCTACTACTATGGCTAACGTTTAGCAATAAAGTAAAGTAATTACATGGCGATCTTGATTGACACGCATGTCATACAATGAATTAAGACAACTCCTATGGCTCCTGCTGGTTGTCATACTCATCGACATGCAAGCCGTGAATCCTATTACAAGAACATGATCGATCTCATACATCACAATGCATCACATCACATCCTTTGTCCATATCACATCACATGGCATATGCTGCAAAAACAAGTTAGACGTCCTCTAATTTGTTGTTGCAAGTTTTTACGTGGCTGCTATAGGTTTCTAGCAAGAACGTTTCTTACCTACGCCAAAACCACAACATGATATGCCAATTGATATTTACACTTCATAAGGACCCTTTTCATCGAATCCAATCCGACTAAGGTGGGAGAGACAGACACCCGCTAGCCACCTTATGCCACAAGTGCATGTCAGGCGGTGGAACCGGTCTCACGTAAGCGTACGTGTAAAGTTGGTCCGGGCCGCTTCATCCCACAATACTGTTGAATCAAGATAAGACTAGTAACGGCAAGCATATTAACAAGATCGACGCCCACAACAACTTGTCTTCTACTCGTGCATAGATTCTACGCATAGACCTAGCTCATGATGCCACTGTTGGGAGACGTAGTAGTAAATCAAAAAAATTCCTACGACCACCGAGATCAATCTATGGAGAAACCAGCAAACGGGCAAGGGGAGAGTGCATCTTTATACCTTTGAAGATTGCTAAGTGGAAGCGTTACTAGAACGCGGTTGGTGGAGTCGTACTCGCAGCAATTCATATCGTAGTGGAATCCGATCTTAGCGTCGAACAACGGCGCCTCCGCGTTCAACACACGTACAACCCGGTGATGTCTCCTACGCTTTGATCCAGCAAGGAGGAAGGAGAGGTTGAGGGATAGCTCCGGCAGCACGACGACATGATGACGGTGGAGCAACGTGGTCTCCGGAAGGGCTTCACCAAGCACTACAGAGAACGAGGAGATGGAGGAATAGGGTTGCGCCGTGGGAGAGAGATGTGTGTCTCCGGCTTCCCCAAGTGCTCCTCTATTTATAGGAGGAGGAGGAGGAAGGGATGCGCCCTAGGGTTCCCACCCTAGGGGCCGGCAGCATCCCTAGATGGGACTGGGTGCGGCGGCCAAGGGAGGGGAGAGGTGGTGCGGCAGCCCTAGCCACCCTAGGGTGGGCCTAGGGCCCATCTAGGCCTAGGGTTTGCCCCCCCTCTCTCCTTGTTGTGCCTTGGGCGAGGGTGGAGGGCACACCATCCCTAGGGATGGCACCTGCAGGGTATGGGTGCGGGTGGAGCAGCCCCATACCCTTGCCCGTCCCCTTCGAGTTTACCCGTTACCCGTACCCATACCCGTGAGCGGGTACAACTTTTTGCCATACCCGTCACCCGACAAGGTAAAGGGTTGCCCACGGGTAAAAGTACCTGTATTAGCAACATAACAAAATTGAGCCAATATATGGTAAACAGAGACACCTCACCTTCTCATAAAAAAATACCACTTGCTCATAAGCAAAAACTCATCACAAATGATAGACAGCACCACATAACCATAGACAACAACATATAGTCATAAAAAGCAACACATAGCCATAAAATTTAAGTTCACCAATCACGACAAAGTATATAGATAATTTGACCATACACAAGGCCACAAAATAAACAGTAGAATAAAATTTTGACGCTATAATAGGTTCAACGAATGGTCCAAAAGTAGCAAAACAAAGATCGTGACGTAGTATTTATTTGATCTTTAACTTGAACTTGAACTTGACTCGACGAGACCATGCCTCCTGCCTCCACGTCTCAAAGGGCCTAGTCCTATTGGGAAACAAGAATACATTTGTTAGTATTTGCATAGTAGAAGTTGTAATGAAATACTCATATTGTTAATTACCAACTTGCATCTCCTCTTGGATGTCTTGAAGGCAAGTCCAAAAGCTAGCATCTCCTTTAATAGAATCTATACAAGAAGTGTACACATGAAGAATAATGATTAGGAATCGTTAAATAAACAAAAAATATGAACAATTTTATATTTCCTTACCTTTGTATTTGTTTCTAAGCCAATCTTGGGAGCACATTAAAACCTCCAACATATGAGATGTTAGGCGGCTCCTATGCTCACTAAGTATTCTGCCACTTATGCTAAAGGCCGACTCCGAAGCAACTGTTGTCACGGGAATAGCAAAAATATCTCTTGCAACCTTCCTTAAAGTTGGGTACCTTGTTCCAGCTACTTTCCACCAATCCAACACATCAAATTTTTCCGTATAAGGCACTAAGGCATCTGTCAAGTACATCTCTATTTCACCTTCTATCCTAGCAGCTGCAGGACTTTGCTTGGCAACAATTTCATTAAAGATACTCATGATGGCAGGAGCTTTCACTGAAGAAACCAATTCTTCACATGGGTCACATTCATTTTCGTCCACTTCATACTCCTCTAGCAATGAATGTAGTCTAGCAACTAATCCATCAACCAACTCAGTACACTCATAAGAAGATGGCTGAATTCCATGAAGCATGGCAAAGCAAGCTGTCAACATCTGCCTCTTATATCGAGGATCAAGAAGTGTAGCCATCCCCATTAGACCTTGAATGTCTTTCCAATACTTATCAAATTTAGTAGTCATCTCCTCTGCCATTTTTTTGATAATTGGATTGCTAGAAGTGGCCCACTGTCTCATTCTCATTTTAATCTCACATATTTTTGGAAAGTAAACATTAGCAGTCACATAATTAGTTCCAAAGAACAACTCGGTTATCTCATAGAATAATCTAAGTCTCTCTACCACATCTACAGCAAACTTCCATTCTTCATCGGTAGGTAAATACTCATATTGCTTGTCAGTTTGCTTTGCACGTTCAAAAATAGCTCTATATGGTAAAGCTACGTCTAGCATCATGAAAGTAGAGTTCCACCTAGTTTTGCAATCAAGAATTAACTTTTTTGTTATTTTAACTTTCTTAAACTTGGCCATCTCTTCAAACTTCTCTATCCTTTTTCCGGTGGCAGTCCAATATGCCACACTTTCCCTAATGTTTATTATAGCTGACTTCATAACATCCAAACCATCCTTAACTATAAGATTTAAGATATGTGCACAACAACGCATATGAAGCAAACTACCTTCCAAGGGGAGCTTCTTCTTCCCTATCTTCCCAACGATCGTCTCAATTGCCTTGTCATTGGTGGTGCAATTGTCCAGAGTCACTGTCATCAACTTTTCATCAATATTCCATTCAAGGAGGGAGTCATAGAGCTCATCGCATATCACATCAGCAGTATGTGGAGCTGGAACATATATAAACCTGAAATATTCAACATATTTCATAAACAACAACGCAACACATAGTAAGCAGTAGCACATATTAAACAGCAACACATAGTAAGCAGCAACACATATTAAGCAGCAACACATATTAAACAGCAGCACATAGTAAGCAGCAACACATATAAGCAGCAGCACATATTTAACAGCAGCACATAGATACAACGGCACATATTAAGCAGCGGCACATATTAAACAGCAGCACATAGATACAGCAGCACATAGTAAACAACAACATATTGTAAACATCTAATCGACACCACGCATTAGTACCTCATGATAATGCTTCTAAGCTTCCAAGAATCATCAATGAAATGAGCTGTGACAACCATATAGCCCTTCTTTTGGATGTCAGCGGTCCACATATCTATGGTGATAGCAACCCTTGATTGGTTCATGGTCATGTAATCAATTGCTTTTTTCCTTTCTTTCTTGAAATTTTCTACAATATCATTCCTACACAAAAAAGTATAACATATGTTACTTCACTATTGTAGAGAAGAAAATAAGCATAAGACAAATGAAAGAAAACCATATCAGGTTATACCTATAAGTATTTCTTGTGTGCAACTTGAACAATGGCTGAAGTGCATGAACAAACTTCCTAAAACCAGCATGGTCAACTATAGAAAGCGGATAATCATGCAACACCAACATGTTACAAAGTTCTCTTCTAGCAACCTCTTGATCAAAAGTATAGTTCTCCACAGAAACTTTTCCATCCTCCTTAGCATTCATCATCAATGATGACTGAGTCAATGTTTCCCCCCCCCCTTGGTTTTCAACATCTTGAGAGTACAAGTCTTTAGACGTGCAGCAAGATGTTTCGTGCCCGCTCGGGGACCTGTAGTAAGATCCTTGTGACAGTAATCACACCTTGCCCTCCATGTGCCCATGACCTTCACCTTCTTCATTTCCAACCAAACTTTAGAAGTAAACTTGCGTCTCCCAGCTGCATTTACCTCTTCCACCTCATCCTCTTCTCCACATTCATCATCTGAAATTATAACATGATCTCCATCTTCATCTATTGGGTTAGATGTGTCATCCCAAATTTCACAAGGAACCACTACGCTGGAACTTCTTTCACTGCCATAGTTCATTCATCATAAAACAAGAATTAAAAAATCAAATTTCCGCTAACAAAAAACATAATTTCCGTGAAACCAATGATCATATAAGCAGATACATGATACATCAAGTCATGCACATATACAAAAATTGACATTAAAAATTATACGTAGGAATCTGCTCTCGCACATGAATACACTAGGCATCTACTGTATATACAAACAAAATTATGCTACTCCAAGATCAATGCTTGTATTCATAAAATTACACAATCTCACCAAGTTAGATTCGTTTTGCTCTTCTTCTTGCCCCTGGTAGCAGCAGGGTTTGGCTCATTGCTAACAGGGCCAGGGTGCCGGATCATGCCGGACGCTACGCCACGACGACGCTTGCAGCCTCGACCAGGAGGTGGAAGACCCTCGCGACGTCCGGGGAGTTGGCTCTTTCCTGGGGCCTGGAGGCGCAAGGATCCATCTGGTGATGGGGTGGGGCTTGGAGTAGGGCTCGTTGTGAAGTGTTGCTCCATGCCGTGGTGGTCGACGGCCTCCGGCAAAGTTACCGTATCGTGCAACTCGTTGTCTCCATCCCTGTCCAGGCGCGTGCGCTGGGTGCCGTCTGCAGCTTCCGCAGCGTCCATGGCGTCACCGCCGTAGCAGGCTTGATAGGGCGACGTGAGGAGGCGCTGGTCTGGCGGCGGCCGCGAGTCGCGATGGAGACTGGGAGGGATGGCAGGTGGCAGCTTATTAATCTAGGCTATTATTACGCGTGAGACTCACAGGATTGAAACGTGGAATACCAGACGGCAGTTGACCTTGCATGACTATCGTAGGAACCGTTAACTCATGGGCCTTTGGCCTTGAGTGACTTGTGGGCTGTGGGATTATAGAATTAGGTTAGGTTAATTATGCTATATAAGCCCCACTTGACAGAGTTTATACGGGTAGAAGGGCACGCGGGTATGGGTTGTACAATCCCATGCCCGTACCCTCTCTACCTGATGGGCATGAGATTTTCCCATATTTATACCCATGGGTATTTTTTAGTCCCAAACCCTTACCCTAATAGGGTTTTTACCCGCAGGGTATCAGGGTACAGGGTACCCATTGCCATCCCTAACCATCCCACTTTGGGACTGGTCCCTTCCCACCTTCGGCCCATGCAGCCTTCCGGGGCTGGTGGCCCCTCCCTGTGGACCCCCGGAACCCTTCCGGTGGTCCTGGTACGTTACCGGTGATGCCCGAAACTCTTCCGATGACCAAAACCTAACTTCCTATATATGAATCTTTACCTCCGGACCATTCCGGATCTCCTCGTGACGTCCAGGATCTCATCCGGGACTCCTAAAAACCTTCGGTAACCACGTACACTATTTCCCTATAACCCTAGCGCCATTGAACCTTAAGTGTGTAGACCCTACGGGTTCGGGAGGCACGTAGACATGACCGAGACACCTCTCCGGTCGATAACCAACAGCGGGATCTGGATACCCATGTTGGCTCCCACATTCTCCACGATGATCTCATCGGCTGAACCACGATGTCGGGGATTCAATCAATCCCGTATACAAGTCCCTTTGTCTATCGGTATGATACTTGCCCGCGATTCGATCGTCGATATCCCTATACCTTGTTCAATCTCATTACCGACAAGTATCTTTACTTGTTCCATAACACATCATCCCGTGGCTAACTCCTTAGTCACATTGAGCTGATTATGATGATGTCTTACCGAGTGGGCCCAGAGATACCTCTTTGTCACACGGAGTGACAAATCCCAGTCTCGATTTGTGCCAACCCAACAGACACTTTCGGAGATACCGTAGTGCACCTTTATAGCCACCCAATTACGTTGTGACGTTTGGCACACCCAAAGCATTCCTACGGTATCTGGGAGTTGCACAATCTCATGGTCTAAGGAAATGACACTTGACATTAGAAAAGCTTTAGCAGACAAACTACACGATCTTGTGATATGCTTCGGATTGGGTCTTGTCCATCACATAATTCTCCTAATGATGTGATCCCGTTATCAACGACATCCAATGTCCTTGGTCGTGAAACTGTGACCATCTATTGATCAACGAGCTAGCCAACTAGAGGCTCACTAGGGACATGTCGTGGTCTATGTATTCACACATGTATTACGGTTTCCGGTTAACACAATTATAGCATGAACAATAGACAATGTTCATGAACAAGGAAATACAATAATAACCATTTTATTGCCTCTAGGGCATATTTCCAACACCCACGAGGTATCCACCCTCCACCAAGCCATGCTAGAGGGGCCTGGCGTGCCCTGGTGGAGCTTGGGCACCCTGGGTCCCCTCTCAAGTGGCTTATGGCTCCATAATTCCTTAAATATTCCAAAATAAATCTCCAAAAAGTTTTGCTCCATTTTGAGAACTTTTATTTCTGCACAAAAACAACACCATGGTAGTTCTGCTAAAAATAGCATCAGTCTGGGTTAGTTTCATTCAAATGATGCAAGTTAGAGTCCAAAATAAGAGCAAAATTGTTAGGAAAAGTAGATACGTTGGAGGCGTATCAACTCCCCCAAGATTAAACCCTTGCTTTCCCTCAAGCAATTTAGTTGACAAACTGAAAGTGAGAAAGAAAAACTTTTACGAACTCCTTTGTTCTTGTTTACATACATATGCTTAAGTAGCACCCAGGTTTTCAGCAAAGATCATGACTAACCATGACAACAATAAATCTTAAATACTATATTAACTCATATAAATGATGCAAACAACTAGCGAGCAATAATAAGATATCTCAAGTGCAAATAATTTTTCAAAACAATCATGCTATAATATGACAATAGTGGTATCTCGCTAGCCCTTTCCGAGACCGCAAAACATAAACGTAGAGCACCTCCAAAGTTCAAGCATAGACTAAACATTGTAATTCATGGTAGAAAAGATCTAGTCATGATGCATCCAACATTCACTATACACAATGCATGAGGATGACAATAGTGCTCTCAGATCTGGCATTTATTTTAGAAGGTGATGACTCAACATTAAAGTAAATAGGTAGTCCCTTTGCAGAGGGAAGCAGAGATTTGCAGAGGTGCCAGAGCTCAAGGATTAAATAAGAGATAAGTATAATTTTGATAGGTACACCCTTCCTTTCAATGTTACGACCAAGAGCTATCAATATCTTCCATGTTAAACAAATTAGTGGCGGTTCCCAAGCGGTAAAAGTAAATGTTTACTCCCCCTCCACCAGGAAACACACTCCAGGCGAGCTGAATCCACGGGTATCGTCCAAACCAACAACATTCCTAGGGGAGTTTTGTTTAATTATTTGCATTTATTTTGATTTCGGGACTGGGAATCTCTATTACCGCCCTTCTCATGCAAGGATGAGTGAATAGACACTCATCATGAGAGTAAACCGCTTAACATGGAAGATACTAGCCACCCCCTGTCGCTCCATGAGCGGTCCAGGCACACAAAACATATGTTCATTTGAAATTCTAGAGGTGGCACATGCAAATTTACTTGGAATGGTAGGGTAATACCGCGTATAGGTGGATATGGTAGACTCGTCTAGAATAACTTTGGTTTAAGCATTTTGATACACAAGCAGAATTCCCACTTAGTATAGGTGAAGTCTAGCAAATATATTGAGAAGCGGCTAGCTAGAGAGCGAATACGGTCATAAACATGCATTACGAATAATAAACATTGAATGATATCATGAGTAGGATACGGACACCATGAACATAAATATCATGAAGGCTATGTTGGTTTTGATTCAACTACATGCGTGAACATGTACCAAGTCAAGCCGCTTGAAACATTCAGAGGAGGATACCATATCACTATACTACATCACAACCATTTTAATGCATGTTAACATCCAAGATAAATCATTATCCACTCCTAGCTACTAGAGCATGGCATGAATCACCATAATCTCTAATTGTCATTGCAAACATGTTCAATCATAATGTGCTGAATCATGGATACTAGTTTAAACATATTTACAAAAACAAGAACAAGTTGAATTCCTACCCGCTTTTCTCTGCCACGGTCAATTCATCCAATATCGTCATTATTGCCTTTCACTTGCACAATCAAAATGATATGAAAATAATAATGGTACAAGAGTGTCATGGACTAGAATTTGCAAACGTTTTATTCAAGAGGAGAAGACAAAATAATATGGGCTTTGTGTTAGATCAATAGCAATGCATAAGAGAGCCACTCAACATTTTCATTGTGGCCTTACCCTCGGTATGACTCGATAAAAGAGAGAGAATTTCAGAGAAACACACTAAAATATTTTTGGAGTTTTTAGTTTTTCTTGAAGAAAGCAAATAAGATAAGGAAAACAAAAACGAGAAAAACTATTTACATGGGAGAACTCCCAACAAGCAAAAGAAGAAATTGGAAATCTTTTTGGGTTTTATTTTAATACTACAACTAACTAAAATGAAAATAAAAACCGAAAAGAATCAAGAAGTATTTTTGGATTTTCTCAAAGTTTTTCAAACACACAATAAGAAAGCAAGAAAAATAAATCTAGCATGGATAATACGATGAAAGAGTATGGACGCCGACAACTGAAATGAAATGTGTGAACATGAATGTAATGTCGGTGGGAATACGTACTCCCCAAGCTTAGGCTTTTGGCCTAGCTTGGTGATCACCATCTGTAGCCTGGGTAATGGCCTGAGTGATAGCCTACCGAGGCTCTTGGTGCAACCACCTCAGCCCTCCTGGCAGTTTTAACCTCTGCATTGTACGCACGGGCCTCGCCCTCATAGACGAAGTATCTTCCCTTGTTGTTAAAATCAAAGAGAGCGGGAGCATGCAATACAATAGGCACAATGGGACCGTTACCAAACCTCAAGTTGTAAGTATAGTTATTAACCGTGCCTGTAAGAAATCTATGGTGTTTCATGGCATCAAACTCTAAGTACCTGTTAGGTAAGATAGGATCATTAGGCCAAGGGGACACTCCCAACCTCGTAGCAAGGCGAGAAGCATAAATCCCTCCCTAGAAATTACCATTGGGAGCATTGAGAGTCAATCTTCATGCAATAATTGCTCCTAAGTTGTAGTCTTTAATTCTAGTTAAAACAATGTATATAAGACTCACTACAAAGCGTGCTACAATCCTTCTTTTCTACAATGCATTTACCATTAAAAAGTGCAAGGTATTGAATAGACGGAAAATGGATGCTTTTTATCCTACCTTGTGTCACTCCTCTAATTTCACCACAACAAAGGTTTCTCAATAATGATTCAAACTCAGGTTTTGTTGGTTCATCTAGCGAACCCCAATACGGAATTTTACATGCGTCACAAAATACATCTAAAGGCATGGTGAAAGCATTATCATACAGACTAAATGAAACTCTTGACTCACGAGGAAAATATTTGAATTTCTTAGTAAATTTCTCCGTGAGAGTGAGGTGTTGAGTGCACTTATCTTTGATGAAGGTAACCGGATCGGTGTTGTGAGCATATTGTTCAAATTCTTCCTTAATACCTACACTTTTCATGGAAGTGTTACACGGCCAAAGGCATGATTTAGTTTGAGCACCCCGTATCGAGCTTGCACTTGGCTCAACATAAGATTGTCGTATAGATATTTCACTTGATGATGGTCCCGAGGATCTCCTCCTCGAAGAGCTCCTGAAGAATTGCATTTTATCTGCATACAATTTCTGGAAAAAATTGTGACACAATATTTTGTTACCAAAACGAAATAAGATTGATAGTAACTACTCCTAGGGATGCATCTAGGCTATATCAAGCATTCAAACTACTTAGAACTCTAAGAATTCAACATGCAAGCTCATCTACAGCAGAACCAAGAGTAGCTAGTTATTCTAAAAATACACCACTGAATCAAAAACAAATTGGAGCAATGGGGGAGTTACATACCGAGAAGCAATCCCCTAAAACAGTTTCGGAAATGGAGCTTTGAGCAAAGAGATCGACATCCACGAGTTCTTGAGCAAGAACACGAGGGAGAGAGCAATGATGATTTTTTCGGGAGGTAGCAGATGACATGGGCTAAAGAGATAAGTGAAGGGACCCACCAGGGGCCAACTGTTGGGAGACGTAGTAGTAAATCAAAAAAAATCCTACGTGTTCACCAAGATCTATCAACGGAGAAACCAGCAATGAGTAAGGGGAGAGTGCATCTTCATACCTTTGAAGATCGCTAAGTAGAAGCGTTACAAGAACGCGGTTGGTGGAGTCGTACTCGTAGCGATTCAGATCGCGGTAGACTCCGATCTTAGCACCGAACAACGGCGCCTCCGCGTTCAACACACGTGTAGCCCGATGACGTCTCCTATGCCTTGATCCGGCAAGGAGGGGGAGAGGTTGAGGGAGAGCTCCAGCAGCACGACGGCATGGTGACGATGGAGCTGCGTGGTCTCTGGCAGGGCTTCGCCAAGCACTACCGAGAACGAGGAGAAGGAGAAGTAGGGCTGCGCCGTGGGAGAGAGAGATGCGTGTCTCAAACAGCCCCAAGGGCACCACTATATATAGGAGGAGGAGGAGGGAGGGCTGCACCCTAGGGTTCCCACCCTAGGGGCCGGAGGCAGCCCTAGATGGGACTTGGGTGGCGGCCAAGGGAGGGAGAGGTGGTGCAGCAGCCCTAACAGCCCTAGGGTGGGCCTACGGCCCATCTGGGCCTAGGGTTTGCCCCCTTCTCTCCTTGCTGCACCTTGGGCCAGGTGGGAGGGGCGCACCAGCCCACCTAGGGGCTGGTTCCCTCCACCTTCGGCCCATGCAGCCCTCCAGGAGATTAACTCCCAGCTCAGTCAAGCGGTTGTGCAACCCAGACATTTTGAGTATGTGCTCACTGACAGAACTATTCTCCTCCATCTTGCGGCTGAACAACTTGTCGGAGACGTCATATCTCTCGACCCGGGCATGAGCTTGGAAAACCGGTTTCAGCTCATGGAACATCTCATATGCTCTGTGTTGCTCAAAACTCTTTTGGAGCCCCGGTTCTAAACTGTAAAGCATGTTGCACTGAACCAGGGAGTAATCATCATAGCGTGACTGCCAAGCGTTAATAACGTCTTGATCCGCTAGGAAAATAGGTGCGTCACCTAGCGGTTTATCAAGGACATACAATCTTTTGGAATCTATGAGGATGATCCTCAAGCTACGGACCCAGTCCGCATAGTTGCTTCCATCATCTTTCGGCTTGGTTTTCTCTAGGAACGCATTGAAGTTTAGGGTGACATTAGCATTGGCCATTGGATCTACAGTATAGATTGTAAAGGCAATTTTAGACTAAGTTCATGATAATTAAGTTCATATAATCAAATTATTTAATGAACTCCCACTTAGATAGACATCTCTCTAGTCATCCAAGTGACACATGATCCATGTCAACTAGCCCGTGTCCGATCATCACGTGAGACGGACTAGTCATCCATGGTGAACATCTCCATGTTGATCGTATCTTCTATACGACTCATGTTCGACCTTTCGGTCTTCCGTGTTCCGAGGCCATGTATGTACATACTAGGCTCGTCAAGTCAACCTGGCTTACACCCTTTGTATGCGAACGTTAGAACCTATCACACCCGATCATCACGTGGTGCTTCGGAACAACGATCCTTAGCAACGGTGCACGGTTAGGATGAACACCTTTCTTGAAATTTTACTAAGAGATCATCTTATTTACTACCGTTGTTCTAAGCAAATAAGATGTAAACATGATAAACATCACATGCAATCAATATAGTGACATGATATGGCCAATATCATCTTGCTCCTTTGATCTCCATCTTTGGGGCACCATGATCATCACTGTCACCGGCACGACACCATGATCTTCATCATCATGATCTCCATCATCGTGTCTTCATGAAGTTGTCTCGCCAACTATTACTTCTACTACTATGGCTAATGTTTAGCAATAAAGTAAAGTAATTACATGGCGTTTATGATTGTCACGCCGGTCATACAATAAAATAAGACAACTCCTATGGCTCCTGCCGGTTGTCATACTCATCGACATCCAAGTCGTGAATCCTATTACAAGAACATGATCAATCTCATACATCACGATGCATCACATCACATCCTTTGGCCATATCACATCACAAGGCATATGTTGCAAAAACAAGTTAGACGTCCTCTAATTTGTAGTTGCAAGTTTTTATGTGGCTGCTATAGGTTTCTAGCAAGAACATTTCTTACCTACGCCAAAACCACAACATGATATGCCAATTGTTATTTACCCTTCATAAGGAGCCTTTTCATCGAATCCAATCTGACTAAGGTAGGAGAGACAGACACCCGCTAGCCACCTTATGCAACAAGTGCATGTTAGGCGGTGGAACCAGTCTCACGTAAGCGTACGTGTAAAGTTGGTCCGGGCCGCTTCATCCCACAATACCGCCGAATCAAGATAAGACTAGTAGTGGTAAGCAAATTAACAAGATCGACGCCCACAACAACTTTGTGTTCTACTCATGCATAGATTCTACACATAGACCTAGCTCATGATGCCACTGTTGGGAGACGTAGTAGTAAATCAAAAAAAATCCTACATGTTCACCAAGATCTATTTATGGAGAAACCAGCAACGAGTAAGGGGAAAGTACATCTTCATAGCTTTGAAGATCGCTAAGCGGAAGCGTTACAAGAATGCGGTTGGTGGAGTCGTACTCGTAGCGATTCAGATCGTGGTGTACTCCGATCTTAGAGCCGAACAACGGCGCCTCCGTGTTCAACACACGTGAAACCCGGTGACGTCTCCTACGCCTTGATCCAGCAAGGAGGGAGGAGAGGTTGAGGGAGAGCTCCGACAGCATGACAGTGTGGTGACGGTGGAGCTGCGTGGTCTCCGACAGGGCTTCGCCAAGCACTACGGAGAACGAGGAGAAGGAGAAGTAGGGCTGCGTCGTGGGAGAGAGAGATGCGTGTCTCAAACAGCCCCAAGGGCACCACTATACATGGGAGGAGGAGGGAGGGCTGCGCCCTAGGGTTCCCACCCTAGGGGCCAGCGGCAGCCCTAGATGGGACTTGGGCAGCAACCAAGGGAGGGAAAGGTGGTGCGGCAGCCCTAGCAGCCCTAGGGTGGGCCTAGGGCCCATCTAGCCTATGGTTTGCCCCCCTTCTCTCCTTGCTGCGCCTTGGTCTAGGTGGGAGGGGCGCACAAGCCCACCTAGGGGCTGGTTCCCTCCACCTTCGGCCCATGCAGCCATACGGGGCCCGTGGCCCCTCCCGGTGGACCCCCGGAACCCTTCCGGTTGTCCCGGTACGTTATCGGTGACGCCCGAAACATTTTCAGTAACCAAAACCTCACTTCCTATATATCAATCTTTGTCTCCGGACCATTCCGGAACTCCTCGTGACGTCCGGGATCTCATATGGGACGCCGAACAACCTTCAGTAACCACGTCTACTATTTCCCTATAACCCTTGCGTCATCGAACCTTAAGTGTGTAGACCCTACGGGTTCGGGAGACACGTAGGCATGACCGAGACACCTCTCCGGTCAATAACCAACAGCGGGATCTGGATACCCATGTTGGCTCCCACATGCTCCACGATGATCTCATCAGATGAACCACGATGTCGGGAATTCAATCAATCCCGTATACAATTCCCTTTGTCTACCGGTATGATACTTTCCCGAGATTCGATCATCGGTATCCCTATACCTTGTTCAATCTTGTTACCGGCAAGTCTCTTTACTTGTTCCGCAACAAATCATCCCATGGCTAACTCCTTAGTCACACTGAGCTCATTATGATGATGTCTTACCAAGTGGGCCCAGAGATACCTCTCCGTCATACGGAGTGACAAATCCCAGTCTCGATTCGTGCCAACCCAACAGACACTTTCGGAGATACCCGTAGTGCACCTTTATAGCCACCCAGTTACGTTGTGACGTTTGGCACACCCAAAGCATTCCTACGGTATCCTGGAGTTGCACAATCTCATGGTCTAAGGAAATGATACTTGACATTGGAAAAGCTTTAGCAGACGAACTACACGATCTTGTGCTATGCTTAGGATTGGGTATTGTCCATCACATCATTCTCCTAATGGTGTGATCCCGTTATCAACGACATCCAATGTCCATGGTCATGAAACCGTGACCATCTATTGATCAACGAGTTAGCCAACTAGAGGCTCACTAGGGGCACATTGTGGTCTATGTATTCACACATGCATTATGGTTTCCAGTTAACACAATTATAGCATGAACAATAGACAATTATCATGAACAAGGAAATACAATAATAACCATTTTATTATTGCCTCTAGGGCATATTTCCAACACCAACCCTCCACCAGGCCGCGCGAGGGGGTCTGGCGCGCCCTGGTGGGGCGTGGCCACCTGGTGCACACCCCCCCCCTCTGGTGTTATTTGTCCGAGAAATTCACAAATGATTAGAAAAAAATCATGTTAAATTTTCAGAGCATTTTGAGAAATTTTATTTTTGGGTCATTTTTTATATCGCGGGGAAAACAATAAACTAGAAAAGCATGGCATTTTATTTTATTTAACTAGGAAAAACAGAAAAATAAAGGTGGATACAAAGAGTTGTGTCTGCTAAATTCATCAACTTCATACCTCTCGAAAATGATTCATTAATAAGGTTGATCAAGTCTTACTAACAACCACTTTCAATTAGCATGAAACCGAAGAACTTTCATAAAACACTAGGTTACCTCAATGGGGATAGGTATATCCCCAACCATAATAATATCATATTTCTGTTTGATAGTAGGTAGAGGTAATTAGAAGCTTCCAATAATGGGTGTCGAAGAATACTCAATAACATCCACACCATTCACTTGGAATTGTTTCTTCGTAAAGTGCACCGTATGCTCATTACCATTGATATGAAAAGTGACCTTGCTTTTATTGCAATAGATAACAGCCCCTCCAATATTCAAGAAGGGTCTACCAAGGATAATCGACATGTTGTCATCCTCGGGCATCTCAAGAATAACAAGGTCAGTTAAGATAGTAACATTTGCAACAACAACGGGCACATCCTCACAAATACCGATAGGTATGGCAGTTGATTTGTCAGCCATTTGGAATGATATTTCAGTAGGTGTGAGTTTATTCGAATCAAGTCTTTTATATAAAGAGAAAGACACAACACTGAAACCAGCTCCCAAATCACACAAAGCAGTTTTGACATAATTTCTTTTAATGGAGCAAGGTATAGTTGGTATTCCATGATCTCCAAGTTTCTTAGGTACTCCATCATTAAAAGAATAATATCAAGCATGGTGGAGATTTCAACTTCACTTATCTTTCATTTATTTCTGATGATGTCTTTCATGTATTTAGCATAAGGTGGCATCTTTAAGATAACCGTCAAACGGGTACATAAAAAGACTGACCTTATCATTTCAGCAAAGCGTTCAAATTGTTCACCATCCCTTTTCTTAGATGGTTTAGGTGGAAAAGGCATGGGTTTTTAAACCCATGGTTCTATTTCTTTTACATGTTTTCTAGCCACAAAGTCTTTTTTATCATATCATTTGTTTTTAGGTTGTGGGTTATCAAGATCAGCAGCAGGTTCTATCTCTACATCATTATTTGGTTCTTTATCATTACCAGGTTGAGTATCCTCATGAACATCACTATCATTATAATTATCACTAGGTGGATGTTCATTACCAGATTGAGTTTCAACATCAAAATAGAAACATCATTAGTATCATCGGGAGGTTTTTCTATCTCAAGTTCACTAGGAGCATGCAGAGTCCTATCATTTTTCTTTTTCTTCTTCTTCTTAGAAGGACTAGGTGTATCAACATTAATTCCTTGAGATTCTTGTTCAATTCTTTTAGGATGACCCTCGGGATAAAGAAGTTCTTGGGTCATTCCACCTCCTCTAGTTACTACTCTAATAGCATGATCATTCATTTCATCAAGCAATTCTCTTTGAGATTTAGCAACTTGTTCTAATTGAGTTTGAACCATAGAGGCATGTTTTCCTACACCTCTAACATCATTACTGGTTCGAAATAGCAAGTCACTCAAGCGAGCAATCATATCAGAATTATATTTCAAGTGTTTCAGAACATTTGCATTGAAGTGCTCTTGCTTCATAATGTAGTTGTCAAACTCATATAAGCATTGACTAGGATGTTTATTGTAAAGGATATCACCTTCATCAAACTGTAATAAAGAATTTACCTCTACCCCTGTGGAGGTGGTGGTGTGTTGAGTCCATGAATCTCTTCAATAGGTGGTAAATTCTTAACATCCTCAGCTTTAATACCTTTTTACTTTATACATTTCTTTGCCTCTTGCATATCTTCAGGACTGAGAAATAAGATACCCCTCTTCTTCGGAGTGGGTTCAATTGGTGGTTCAGGGAGAGTCCAATCATTATAGTTCTTCGATATACTATTCAATAGTTCCTCAGCTTGTTCAACAGTTCGTTCCCTAAAAACACAACAAGCACAACTATCTAGGAAGTCCCTAGAAGCATCACTTAGTCCATTATAGAAGATATCAAGTATTTAATGTTTCTTAAGAGGATGATCAGGCAAAGCATTAAGCAATTGGAGAAGCCTCCCCCAAGCTTGTGGGAGACTCTATTCTTCGATTTGCACAAAGTTAAATATTTCCTATAAGGCAACTTGTTTCTTATGAGCAGGAAATATTTTCCAGAGAAGTAGTAAATCATATCCGGGGGACTATGCACACAACCAGGAGTAAGAGTATTGTACCATATCTTAGCATCACCCTTTAATGAGAACGGAAATAATTTGAGAATATAGTAGTAACGAATCTTCTCAAGATGAGCAAATAGGGCGGCCATATCATTCAGCTTAGTAAGGTGTGCTACCACAGTTTCAGTTTCATAGCCATGAAAAGGATCGGATTCAACCAAAGTAATTAACTCTGGGTTGACAGAGAATTCATAATCCTTATCGGTAACAAAGATAGGTGAAGTAGCAAACTTAGGATCACATTTCATTTTAGCATTCAAAGTCTTTTCTTTATACTTGCATAGTAGTTTCTTAACATCATTCCTATCCTTACAAGCAATAATCTCTCTAGCTATTTCTCCATCCAAAGCATAACCTTCAGGTATCTTAGGCATTTCAAAACTAGGATAGCTAGGCATATTTGGTGTTTCATAATCATCAGTTTCAAAGTTCTCATTAGTTTCAGTAGATTCGACAGTTTCAATAATTTCATTCTCTTTAGCTCTAGCAATTTGTTCATCAAGAAATTCACCTAATGGCACAGTGTCATCAAGCATGGTACTAGCATCATCATAAGCATCATTCATAGCAGAAGTAGCATCATCAATATCAGGATTAATAGCATGTGGTGGTGTTGCAAATTACTCATAACAGAAGGTGAATCAAGTGCAGAGTGTGATGGCAGTTCCTTACCTCCCCTCGTCTTAGAGGAAAAAATCTTGGTTTTAGTATCCTTCATATTCTACATAGTGATCAATTGATATAAATACCAAGTGACTCAGCAAATATAGCTATGCTCCCCAGCAACGGCGCCAGAAAAAGGTCTCGATAAACCACAAGTATAGGGGATCGCAACAGTTTTCGAGGGTAGAGTATTCAACCCAAATTTATAGATTCGACACAAGGGGAGCCAAAGAATATTTGAGAGTATTGGCAGTTGAGTTGTCAATTCAACCACACCCAGAGATAAATATTTGAAGCAAAGTGATCAATAGCACAGTAATATGATAGTTTGATAGCAGTGGTAACAGTAACAGTAGCGGTAACAATAGTAGCAATAGTTTTGTAGCAAGTGCAACAGTAACAACAGCAAAAGTGACTTAGCAAGAGAAATAAGTGGAAAGATCATAGGCATTGGATCGGAGTATTCATTGGATGATATTCATCATATAATAGTCATAACCTAGAGCGACACAGAACTAGCTCCAGTTCATCAATGTAATGTAGGCATGTATTCTGTATATAGTCATACGTGCTTATGGAAAAGAACTTGCATGACATCTTCTACCCTACCCTTCCGTGGCAGCGGGGTCCATAAGGAAACTAAGGGATATTAAGGCCTCCTTTTCGTAGAGAACCGGAACAAAGCATTAGAACTTGGTGAATACATGAACTCCTCAAACTACGGTCATCACCGTGAAGTAGCCCAAATATTGTCACTATGGGGTTGACGGACCATAACACGTAATAGGTGCGTATGACTAGGTACTACCTCTTGAGCTTGCGTTGGTTTTCCCTTGAAGAGGAAAGGGCGATGCAACGAAGTAGATAAGTATTTCCCTCACTAGATGAGAACCAAGGTATCAATCCAGTAGGAGGAACAAGCAAGTCACCAATGGATGCACCTACACAAACAATCAAAGTCTTGCACCCAACGATATAAAGGGGTTGTCAATCCCTTCACGATTATTTGCAAGGATTAGATCTAATAGAGATAGATGTAAACAAGAACGGAAAGTAAAAGGTAAATAAATTGCAGCAAAGTATATTTGGTATTTTTGGTTTATAGATCTGAAAATATAGTATGGAAAGTAGACCCGGGGCCATAGGTTCCACTAGAGGCTTCTCTCTTGAAGGAAAATGTCATGGTGGGTAAACAAATTACTGTCAAGCAATTGATAGAAAAGCCAATAATCATGCATGTAGGCATCACGTCCATGTCAAGTAGACCGAAATGATTCTGCATCTACTACTATTACTCCACACATCGACTGACTCCTGCCTGCATCTAGAGTATTAAGTTCCTGAATAATAGAGTAACGCATTAAGAAACATGACATGATGTACATGGATAAACTCAAGCAATATGATGAAAACCCCATCCTTTTACCCTTGATGGCAACAATACAATATGTGCCTCGCTACCCCTACTATGTCACTGGGTGAGGACACCGCAAGATTAAACCCAAAACCAAGCACTTCTCCCATTGCAAGAATTACCAATCTAGTTGGCCAAACCAAACCAATAACTCAAAGAGACTTAAAAGGATATGAAAATCATGCAAATAAGAATTCAGAGGAGATTCAAATAAGATTCATGGATAATCTGAACATAAACTCACAATTCATCGGATCTTGACAAACACACCACAAAAGAGGATTACATCGGATAGATCTCCATGAAAATCATGAAGAACATGGTATTGAAGATCAAAGAGAGAGAAGAAGCCATCTAGCTACTAACTATGGACCCGTAGGTCTATGGTGGACTACTCACACATAATCGGAGGGGCAATGGATTTGATGAAGGCCCCCCGTGATCGAAACCCCCTCCGGCAGATTACCGAAAAAGGCTCCAAGATTGGATCTCTCGGGAACGGAGGCTTCTGTCGGTGAAAAAGTATTTGCGTGGCTCTTTCTGATGTTGGGGGAATATTTGGGAATTTTTAGGCCAAAGACTAGGGTTAGGAGACCTGTCGGGAGACGAAAAGCCTGCTAGGCGCGGCCAGGAGGGCCCGCGCCTACCAGGCTTGTGGCTCCCTGGCAGATGCTCTGCCATGCACTCCAAGCCTGGTTGATTTGTTTCCTTCCAGAAAAATTCCTTCCGAAGGTTTTATTCCGTTTGGATTCTGTTTAATATTCCATATCTGCAAATCTCAAAAACAAGGAAAAAAACAGAAACTGGCACTAGGCTCTAGATTAATAGGTTAGTCCCATAAATAATATAAAATAGCATATTAATTCATATAAAACATCCAAAACATATAACATAATAGCATGACATCATCAAAAATTATAGATACGTTGGAGACGTATCAGCATCCCCAAGGTTAACTGATAACCCACAAGTATAGGGGATCAATTGTAGCCTTTCTTGATAAGTAAGAGTGTCGAACCTAACGAGGAGCTAAAGGTAGGACAAATATTCCCTCAAGTTCTATCGACCACCGATACAACTTTACGCACACTTTACGCTCGCTTTACCTAGAACAAGTATGAAACTGGAAGTACTTTGTAGGTGTGATAGGATAGGTTTGCAAGATAATGAAGAACACGTAAATAAAAACTAGGGGTTGTTTAGATAAAGAAACGATTACGTTAGCTTAACGAGTGTGGAAAAGTGGTGGTAGGAGTTGCGGAATTGTCCGTAAGCAATTGACTACGTTACTAGATCGATAGCAAGTTTTTTGTGGGAGAGGCCTCTGCTAGCATGTCATCCCTTACTTGGAATTCTATGCACTTATGATTGGAACTATTAGCAAGCATCCGCAACTACTAACGTTCATTAAGGTAAAACCCAACCATAGCAATAAGATATATTGATCCCCCTTCAATCCCATATGCATCAATTTCTATGCTAGGCTGAAGCTTCTGTCACTCTTGCCCTCCAATACATAGTCCTATCAACATACAACTAACCCTATGGTGTGATCCACGCGCGCGCTCATATGATGGGCACCAAATAACAACAACATAACCACAAGCAAATTAAACCAATCATAGCAATTCATGAATCACCGAAAGGACAACGAAAATCTACTCAGACATCATAGGATGGCAACACATCATTGCATAATAATATGAAGCATAAAGCACCATGTTCAAGTAGAAGGTACAACGGGTCGCGGGAGAGTGGACCGCTGAATATAGATGGGGGAAGGTGATGGAGGTGTTGGTGTAGATCATCTCCTCGTCATGGAGATCGCCGGGATGATGAAGATGGCCACTGGAGATGGGTTCCCGCTCCGGCAGGGTGCCGAAACGGGCTCCCGATTGGTTTTTGGTGGCTACAGAGGCTTGTGGCGGTGGAACTCCCGATCTAGGTTTCTTTTCGTAGGTTTCTGTATTTATAGGATTTTATGGCGGCGGAATTGCGTCAGTTGGGCCCACGAGGAGGTCACAAGCCTGCACGACGCGACCAGGGGTAGGCCGCGCCCCACGGGCTCGTGACTTCCTCGTGGCTCTTCTGGCCTTCTTCCAAATCTTCGGGAGTCTCTTTTGGTCTAAAAAAATCATCGCGAAAGTTTTATTCCGTTTGGACTCCGTTTGATATTCGCACCTGAAAAAGGTCAAAAACACGGAAAAAACAGAAACTGGCACTGGGCACTGAGTTAATAAATTAGTCCCAAAAATGATATAAAATAGCATATAAATGCATATAAGACATCCCAAGATGATAATATAATAGCATGGAATGATTAAAAATTATAGATAGGTTGGAGACGTATCAAGCATCCCCAAGCTTAACTCCTGCTCGTCCTCGAGTAGGGAAGTGATAAAGACCGAATTTTTGATGTGGAATGCTACCTAGCATGTTTGTTCTTTGTAACTCCTTTATTTTGGCATGAATGTTCAGATCCGTAAGATTGAAAACAATAATACTTCAAGCATACTAGCAAAGTAGTCATGAACTTTTGAAATAACAAGGCCAAAGAAAGTTATCCCTACAAAATCATATAGTCTGGCTATGCTCCATCATCCCCACACAACGAATTTAAATCATGCACAACCCCGGCATTGGCCAAGTAATTGTTTTCGCACTCTCACTTTCTCAAACTTTTTCAACTCTCACGCAATACATGAGCGTGAGCCATGGATATAGCACTATAGGTGGAATAGAGTGTGGTGGAGGTTGTGAGGCAAAAAGGAGAAGATGGTCACATCGACTCGGCGTATCAACGGGCTATGGAGATGCCCATCAATAGATATCAATGTGAATGAGTAGGGATTGCCATGCAATGGATGCACTAGAGCTTATAAGTGTATGAAAGCTCACAAAGGAAACTAGTGGGTGTGCACCCAACTTGCTTGCTCACGAAGACCTAGGGAAATTTTGAGGAAGCCCATCATTGGAATATACAAGCCAAGTTATATAATGAAAATTTCCACTAGTATATGAAAGTGACAAAACAAGAGACTCTCAATGAAGATCATGGTGCTACTTTGAAGCACGAGTGTGGAAAAGGATAGTAGCATTGTTCCTTCTCTCTTTTCTCTCATTTTTTTGTGGGCTCTTTGGCCTCTCTTTTTTTTGGTGGGCATCTTTGGCCTCTTTTTTGTATATGGGCTTCGCTGGCCTCTTTTATTTCCTCACAGGGGACAATGCTCTAATAATTATGATCATCATGCTTACAACTCAATACTTAGAACAATAATGACTCTATATGAAATGCCTCCGGTAGTGTACCGGGATGTGCAACGATCTAGCATAGCAATGACATCAAAAAATAGACAAGCCATGAAAACATCATGCTAGCTATCTTACGATCATGCAATGGCAATATGAAAGTGATGGCACATGTCATGAGATGGAACGGTGGTAGTTGCATAGCAATATATCTCGGAATGGCTATGAAAATGCCATAATGGGTAGGTATGGTGGCTGTTTTGAGGAAGGTTATATGGTGTGTGTATGCACCGGCGAAAGTTGCGCGGCACTAGAGAGGCTAGCAATGATGAAAGGTGAAAGTGCATCTATACCATGGACTCACATTAGTCATGAAGAACTCATATACTTGTTGCGAAAGTTTTATTAGTAATCAAAACAAAGTGCTAAACGCATACTCCTAGGGGAAGGGTTGGTAGGTGTTAACCATCGCGCGATCCCGACAGCCACACAAAGGATGACAATCAATAAATCAATTATGCTCCGACTTCCTAACATAGCGGTTCACCATACGTGCATGCTACGGGAATCACTGACCTCAACACAAGTATTTCTATATTCACAATACCCTACTAACATAACTCTAATATTACCATAACCATATCTCAAAACTAATTATGAGGAATCAAACTTCTCTTACTAATCAATGCACTTCAATATGAAAGTTTTTATGATATCCTCTTTGGATGCCTATCATATTTAGGACTAATTCATAGCACCCGCCAATTACCAAGTTACTTAGAGGGAGCACTCTCAAAATGGTATAAGTGAAGATCGAGATTTTTTATTTCTACAAAATATGCCACCGCCGTGCTCTAAAAAGATTTAAGTGAAGCACTAGAGCAAAATTATCTAGCTCAAAAGATATAAGTGAAGCGCATGAAGCATTCTATAAATCCAACCAAGGACTATCTCATACCATCATGGTGCATAAAAGAAAAAGGAAAAATAAACACAAAAGACGCTCCAAGCATTTGCACATATCATGTGACGAATAAAAATATAGCTCCGAGTAAAATTATCGATAGATTGTAGACGAAAGAGGGGATGCCTTCCGGGGCATCCCCAAGCTTAGACGCTTGAGTCTTCCTTGAATATTACCTTGGGGTGACTCGGGCATTCCCAAGCTTAGGCTCTTGCCTCTCCTTATTCCTTCATCCATCGTGGTCTCACCCAAAACTTGAAAACTTCAATCACACAAAACTCAACAAAAACCTTCGTGAGATCCGTTAGTATAATAAAGTAAATCACCACTTTAAGTACTGTTGTGAACTCATTCCAAATTCACATTAGCATTATATCTACTGTAATCCAACTTCACCATGGTTCATACCCCCCGATACTACCCATAGATTCATCAAAATAAGAGAACAATGCATAGAAAACAGAATCTGTCAAAAACAGAATAGTCTGTAGTACTCTGAACATATACCATAATTCTGATACTCCAAAAATTCTGAAAAATTACTATAATCAGGGAAATTTGCATATAAATCATCATAAAAAATAATCAACTCAAAATCTCTTTCTGTATAAGAATTAAAAATAATTTCGTGAGCACAAAGTTTCTGTCTTTTTTCAGCATGATCAAACAACTATCACCCAAACTAATCGTAAAGGCTTTACTTGGCACATTATTTTTATAATACAATGGAATTGTACAAGGGGATAATTATTTTTGCGAGAAACTTCCATGAAAAAATCTACATTGTTTCCATGAGCATGAACACAAGTGTTCAAGGTCGACCCTCACTTCCGCAATGCATCACCTTTCAATCGCTTCTCTTTTTGAAAAAGTTTTAAGTTCCCCTCTACAATTTTTGTTTTTAAACTATATAAAAGCACTAAACATAAATAAATGACTCTCTAAAACTTTCGGGTTGTCTCCCAGGCAGCGCTTTCTTTAAAGCCATTAAGCTAGGCATAAAGTGCTCAAATAATGGATCCACCCGGATCCCAAGGTATATCAAAGCCAATTTTAATTAACAATGATTTGTAATTTAGTAGTGAGCACAAGGTAACATATATCATGCAATGACGATGTCTAACTCTCTTCCTATGCATTGGCATGTCATAAAAGAACAATTCATGCACATCAAGTAAAGGCCAATACATAGCATAAGCAGTTTCTTGCAATTTTATCGTATTGGAAACATAGAGAGGTGGAGATGTAGTTCCTCTCTCATAATAATTGAAAGTAGGCACAGCAAGAACATGCATATTACATTCATCAAAATCATCATGTGTAATAGTAGAAGGCAACCCATCAATGTAATCCCTAATAAGAGCAAACTTCTCCGATATAGTGTAGTTGGGAGAATTCAAAAGGATAATAGGACTATCATATGTGGGTGCAATAGCAACAAGTTCATGTTTAACATAAGGAACTATAGCAAGTTCATCTCCATAAGCATCATTCATATTGGCATCATGGCCATAAGCATAGCAAGCATCAAGTTCATCAAAAAGGGATATTTCAAACGAATCCAAGGGATCATAGCAATTATCATAGCATTCATCCTTCAATAATAACAAAGGGAAATTAAACAATGTATGAGTTGAAAAGTTACTCTAATTAGAAGGTGGGTACGGGTAGCTAATCCGCTCTTCCTCCTTTTGTTCTTCACTCTCCTCCTCATCTTTTTCATCTAATGAGCTCACAGTTTCAACAATTTCTTCTTCCATAGTTTCCTGCAAGATATTAATCTCTTCCAAAGCAGCGGTCATTCTTTCCATAAATTCAATAATATCAGCATTGCAATCATAATTGTAATAGCAATATTTAAGTATGGAAACAATTTCAGATTCGTAAGGAGCATCATCATGATACTTTTCAAGCAAAGAAGCAATTTCATAAGCACCTTTAAAAACAACAAATTCTTCTATTCGTTCCACATCATAGTAATCATAAATACCTTTAGCATATGAAGCTAAGGTTTCATTATCATTAAATTTGCATTTAAATGGAAGGTGTCGAGCTTCTATATTAGAGCAACAAGTAAAGTCACATCTCAAGCATGCATCCCAAGCAAACCATCTCAGTATTCTAATTTGATCCCATAAGTGTTTCCCTTTTTGATATAAGCGATAATCTCTAAAGTATTCACGTTGATCCAACGTGTATCCCATTATCAAGTTGAATGGGGTTTTCTCAGGATCATCAAAGTAGTGCATAATATTTTCCACATAACGAGCATCGAGGGTTTTAGGAGGTTCCCCATCTCCATGAGTAGCAAGTACACCTAATTTTTTTGGTATTTTGTGTTCCATATCCATAACTAAAGATAGAGAACAACTTAGAATAGCAAATAAAATCTACTTAGTGATAAAGCAAACAAGCACTCACAAGAATATTCACCCCACGCTATCTCTCCCCGGCAACGGCGCCAGAAAAAGGTCTTGATAACCCACAAGTATAGGGGATCAATTGTAGCCTTTCTCGATAAGTAAGAGTGTCAAACCCAACGAGGAGCTAAAGGTAGGACAAATATTCCCTCAAGTTCTATCGACCACCGATACAACTCTACGCACACTTTACGTTCGCTTTACCTAGAACAAGTATGAAACTAGAAGTACTTTGTAGGTGTGATAGGATAGGTTTGCAAGATAATGAAGAACACGTAAATAAAAACTAGGGACTGTTTAGATAAAGAAACAATTACGTTAGTTTAACGAGTGTGGAAAAGTGGTGGTAGGAGTTGCGGAATTGTCCCTAAGCAATTGACTACGTTACTAGATCGATAGCAAGTTTTATGTGGGAGAGGCCTCTGCTAGCATGTCATCCCTTACTTGGAATTCTATGCACTTATGATTGGAACTATTAGCAAGCATCCGCAACTACTAATGTTCATTAAGGTAAAACCCAACCATAGCAATAAGATATATTGGTCCCCCTTCAATCCCATATGCATCAATTTCTATGCTAGGCTGAAGCTTCTGTCACTCTTGCTCTCCAATACATAGTCCTATCAACATACAACTAACCCTATGGTGTGATCCACGCGCGCGCTCATATGATGGGCACCAAAGGACAGCAACATAACCACAAGCAAATTAAACCAATCATAGCAATTCATCAATCACCGAAAGGACAACGAAAATCTACTCAGACATCATAGGATGGCAACACATCATTGGATAATAATATGAAGCATAAAGCACCATGTTCAAGTAGAGGGTACAGCGGGTTGCGGGAGAGTGGACCGCTGAATATAGATGGGGGAAGGTGATGGAGGTGTTGGTGTAGATCATCTCCTCGTCATGGAGATCGCCGGGATGATGAAGATGGCCACCGGAGATGGGTTCCCGCTCCGGCAGGGTGCTGGAACGGGCTCTCGATTGGTTTTTGGTGGCGGCGGAACTCCTGATCTAGGTTTCTTTTCGCAGGTTTCTGTATTTATAGGAATTTATGGCGGCGGAATTGCGTCAGTTGGGCCCACGAGGAGGTCACAAGCCTGCACGGCGCGACCAGGGGGTAGGCCACACCCCACGGGCTCATGACTTCCTCGTGGCTCTTCTGGCCTTCTTCCAAAGCTTCGGGAGTCTCTTTTGGTCCAAAAAAAATCATCATGAAAGTTTTATTCCGTTTGGACTTCGTTTGATATTCGCACCTGAAAAGGTCAAAAACACAGAAAAAACAGAAACTGGCACTGGCCACTGAGTTAATAGTTTAGTCCCAAAAATGATATAAAATAGCATATAAATGCATATAAGACATCCCAAGATGATAATATAATAGCATGGAACAATCAAAAATTATAGATACGTTGGAGACGTATCATTAACTCGTGCTCGTCCTCGAGTAGGTAAGTGATAAAACAGAATTTTTGATGTGTAGTGCTACCTAACATATTTATCCATGTAACATTCTTTATTATGGCATGAATATTCAGATCCGTAAGACTCAAAACAAAAGCTTAATATTGATATAAAAACAATAACGTCTCAAGTATACTAGCAAACAACTGTATCTCTTCAAAATATAATGGCAAAAGAAAGTTATCCCTGCAATATCATATGGTCTGGCTATGCTCCGTCTTCCCCGCACAAAGTATTTATATCATGCAGAAACCCGATGAAAAGTCAAGAAATTTTTTTCACACCCTTTTTCTCAAACCTTTTCAACTCTCACGCAATACATGAGCATGAGCCATGGATATAACACTATAGGTGGAATAGAATATGGTGGGGGTTGTCAAGGTTAGGGAGAAGATAGTCTCACATCAACTAGGTATATCAACGGGCTATGGAGAGGCCCATTAATAGATATCAATTTGAGTGAGTAGGGATTGCCATGCAATGGATGCACTAGAGCTATAAGTGTATGAAAGCTCAACGAGAAACTAAGTGGACGGGCAACATGAAGAAAAATTCCACTAGTTATATGAAAGTGACAAAATAGGAGACTCTCTATCATGAAGATCATGGTGCTACTTTGAAGCACAAGCGTGGAAAAAGGTAGTAGCAATGTCCCTTCTCTCTTTTATCTCATTTTGTTTGGTGAGCATCTAAGGCCTCTTTTATTATATATCTTTTATTCGGGATTCGCTGGCCTCTTTTATTTTTTCATAAAGTCCGGAATATCATCCCCACTTGTGAGGGAATCATAGCTTCCATCATCCTTTCCTCACATGGGACATGCTCTAGTAATGAAAATCATCACATTTTTATTTACTTAAAACTCAAAAGAAAATTACAACTCGATACCTATGACAAAATATGACTCTATATGCAATATGGAAGTGGTGGCGCATGTCATAAAAGGAAACGGTGGAAGTTGCATGGCAATATATCTCGGAATGGCTATGGAAATGCCATAATAGGTAGGTATGGTGGCTGTTTTGCAGAAAGATATATGGTGGCTGTTTTGAGGAAGGTATATGGTGGCTGTTTTGAGGAAGGTGTTTGTTGTACCGGCGAAAATTGTGCGGTACTAGAGAGGCAAGCAAAGGTGGAAGGGTGAGAGTGCGTATAATCCCTGGACTCAACATTAGTCATAAAGAACTCACATACTTATTGGAAAAGTCTATTAGTCATTGAATAAAAGTATTAAACGCATGCTCCTAGGGGAGAGGTTGGTAGGAGTTAACCATCGCGCGCCCCCGACCCTCACACAAAGGTCGACAATCTATAAACAAGTCATGCTTCGACTTCCTTACATAACGGTTCACCATACGTGCATGCTACGGGAATCACAAACCTTTACACAAGTATTTTTACCAAATCACAATTACTTCATAACATGACTCTTAACACTACCATCTTTATATCTCAAAACTACATACAAGGAATCAAACTTCTCGTAAATACTCAATGCACTTAATATGGAAGTTTTTATTATATCCCTCTTGGATGCCTATCATATTAGGACTAAATTCATAACCTAGAACAATTACCATCTTGTTTAGAGACTCTCAGAATAATATAAGTGAGGTATGAGAGTTCAAGTATTTCTATAAAACGTAAACACCACCGTGCTCTAAAAGATACAAGTGAAGCACATAGAGCACAATTGCCTAACTCAAAAGATATAAGTGAAGCACATACAACATTCTAACAAATTCAAGATTCAGCGTGTCCTTCTCAAAAAATGTGTGCATAAAGGATGATTTTGGCAAACTAAAAATCAAATACTCATATCATACAAGACGCTCCAAGCAAAACACATATCACGTGGTGAATAAAAATATAGCCTCAAGTAAATTTACCGATGGATTGAAGACGAAAGAGGGGATGCCTTCCAGGGCATCCCCAAGCTTAGGCTTTTTGTCATACTTTAATATGACTTGGGGTGCCTTGGTCATACCCAATCTTATGCTCTTGCCACTCCTTATTCCATAGTCCATCAAATCTTTACCCAAAACTTGAAAACTTCACAACACAAAACTTGACAGAAAACTTGTGAGATCCGTTAGTATAAGAAAATAAATCACCACTTTAGGTACTGTTGTTAACTAATTATTTATTTATATTGGTGTTATAACTTATGTATTCTAACTTATCCATGGTTCACACCCCATGATAAAACCCAAAGATTCATCAAAATAGGCAAACAACTCAAAGAAAATAGAATCTGTCAAAAACAGAATAGTCTGTAGCAATCTGAAAACCTCCTATACTTTTGTAACTCAAAAAATTATGAAAATTTTGGAAAATCTGTAAAATTTATATATAAATCTTGTGTAAAAATTTCAGACTCATTAGACTCTCTGAAAAAATTATAAAATTCCTGGACTGACCGCAAAAGTTCCTGTTTTCAGCAAGATCAAATCAACAACTACCATAGATCACCCAAAGGGTTTACTTGGCTCAAACACTAATTAAAACACTAAAACATAATTACTACAGAAGTAATAATTTTTTAAACACTCAAAAACAAAAATAAAAGCAAAAACAAAACATAAAAATAAATTTGGTTGCCTCCCAACAAGCGCTATTGTGTAACGCCCCTAGCTAGGTATAATGATTTCAATGATGCTCAGATAAAAAGTAGTAATTGAAATATGCAAGAAAGCATAATGAATCTCATGACAATCACATTTAAGTCTAACACAATTCCTATGCATAGGGATTTTGTGAGTAAACAATTTATGGAAGCAAGAATCAACTAGCATAGGAAAGCAAAACAAGGATAACTTCAAAACTTTGAACACATAGAGAGGAAACTTGATATTATTGCAATTCCTACAAGCATATGTTCCTCCCACATAATAATTTTTAGTATCATCATGAATGAATCTCACAATATAACTATCACATAAAGGATTCTTTTCATGATCAATTATAGCATACGTGTCATCACCAAAACTTGGGGAACAAAAAATATCATCTGCATCAAGCATAGCATCCCCAAGCTTGTGGTTTTGCATATCATTAGCATCATGGATATTCAGAGAATTCATACTAACAAAATGACAATCATTATTTTCATTCAATGATCTATCATGAATCTCCTTATAAATTTATTCCTTCAATACTTCATCAAAAAATTCAGATTCATGATTTTCAAACAAAACTTCATAGAGATAATCAAGTGCACTCAACTCACTAGCAATTGGTTCATCATTTGAAAATATTAGCGAGTGGATGAGTATCCATATCAATATATTTTTAGCAAGAAAATATGCAAGCAAATAGAACGCAGATGGCAACACAAGCAAACATAGCAAACAAGAGACGAACGGAAGAAGGGCGAATAAAAAGGCAAATCTTTTTTTTTCAGAAAATCATTTTAGAAGTGGGGGAGAGGAAAACGAGAGTCAAATGGAAAATAATGTAAATGCAGGAGATTATTTTGTCATGGGTACTTGGTAGGCTTGATGTGTTTCCTCCCCGGCAACGACGCCAGAAATTGGCAAGTTGATGGGAAAGATCTTGTCTTGACTTGCTATGTTTCCTCCCCGGCAACGGCACCAGAAATCCTTCTTGCTACCTCTTGAGATTGCGTTGGTTTTCCCTTGAAATGGAAAGGGTGATGCAGCGAAGTAGATAAGTATTTCCCTCAGTTGTTGAAAACCAAGGTATCAATCCAGTAGAAAGAACAAGCAAGTCACCAATGGATGCACCTACACAAACAATCAAACTCTTGCACCCAGTGCTATAAAGGGATTGTCAATCCCTTCACGATTATTTGCAAGGATTAGATCCAATAGATATAGATGTAAACGAGAACATAAAGTAAAAGGTAAATAAATTGCAGCAAAGTATTTTTGGTATTTTTGGTTTATAGATCTGAAAGTATATGATGGAAAGTAGACCCTGGGGGCATAGGTTTCACTAGAGGCTTCTCTCTCGAAGGCAAATATCATGGTGGGTAAGCAAATTACTGTCAAGCAATTGATAGAAAAGTGAATAATCATGTAGTTATCCAAGGCAATGATCATGCATATAGGCATCATGTCTGTATCAAGTAGACCGAAACGATTCTGCATCTACTACTATTGCTCCACACATCGACCGACTCCTGCCTACATCTAGAGTATTAAGTTCATGAAGAACAGAGTAACGCATTAAGAAATATGACATGATGTAGAGGGATAAACTCAAGCAATATGATGAAAACCCCATCATTTTACCCTTGATGGCAACAATACAATACGTGCCTCGCTACCCCTACTATGTCACTGGGTGAGGACACTGCAAGATTGAACCCAAAACCAAGCACTTCTCCCATTGCAATAATTACCAATCTAGTTAGCCAAACCAAACCAATAACTCGAAGAGACTTACAAGGATATGAAATAATGCAAATAAGAATTCAAAGGAGATTCGAATAAGATCCACGGATAATCTGAACATAAACTCGCAATTTATCGGATCTTGACAAACACACCACAAAATAGGATTACATCGGATAGATCTCCATGAAGATCATGAAGAATATGGTATTGAAGATCAAAGAGAGAGAAGAAGTCATCTCGCTACTAGCTATGGACCCGTAGGTCTATGGTGGACTACTCACGCATCATCGGAGGGGCAATGGAGTTGATGTAGATGGCCCCCGTGATCAAAAAACCCTCCGGCACATTACCGGAAAAGGCTCCAAGATTGGGTCTCTCGGGAACGTATGCTTCTCTCGACGGAAAAGTATTTGTGTGGCTCTTTCTGATGTTGGGGGAATATTTGGGAATTTATAGGCCAAGGAGACGACAAGCCTGCTAGGCGCGGCCAGGGGGGCCGCACCTACCAGGCTTGTGGCTCCATGGCAGGTGCCCTACCGTGCACACCAAGCCTGGTTGATTTGTTTCCTTCCAGAAAAATTCCTTTTGAAGGTTTTATTCGTTTCGACTCCGTTTAATATTCCATATCTGCAAATCTCAAAAACAAGGAAAAAACAGAAACTGAGACGGACTAGTCATCCATGCTAAACATCTTCATGTTGATCGTATCTTCTATACGACTCATGTTCGACCTTTCGGTCTTCCGTGTTCCGAGGCCATGTATGTACATGCTAGGCTCGTCAAGTCAACCTAAGTGTTTCACGTGTGTAAATCTGGCTTACACCCGTTGTGACGTTAGGGTGGGCCTAAGGCCCATCTAGGGCTAGGGTTTGCCCCACCTCTCTCCTTGATGCGCCTTGGGCCAGGTGGGAGGGGCGCACCAGCCCACCTAGGGGATGGTTCCCTTCACCTTTGGCCCATGCAGCTCTCCGGGGCCCATGGCCCCTCCCGATGGACCCCCGGAACCCTTTTGATGGTCCCGGTACGTTACCGGTGACGCCCGAACCATTTCCGGCAACCAAAACCTCACTTCCTATACATCAATATTTGTCTCCAGACCATTCCGGAACTCCTCGTGACGTCCAGGATCTCACCGGGACTCCAAACAACCTTCGGTAACCATGTACACTATTTCCCTATAACCCTAGCATCGTCGAACCTTAAGTTTGTAGACCCTACGGGTTCGGGAGACACGTAGACATGACCGAGACACCTCTCCGGTCAATAACCAACAGCAGGATCTGGATACCCATGTTGGCTCCCACATGCTCCACGATGATCTCATTGGATGAACCACGATGTCGGGGATTCAATCAATCCCGTATGCAATTCCCTTTGTCTACCGGTATAATACTTGCCCGAGATTTGATCGTCGGTATCCCTATACCTTGTTCAATCTCGTTACCGACAAGAGTCTTTACTCGTTCCGTAACACATCATCCCGTGGCTAACTCCTTAGTCACATTGAGCTCATTATGATGATGTCTTACCGAGTGGGCCCAGAGATACCTCTCCATCACACGGAGTGACAAATCGTAGTCTCGATTCGTGCCAACCCAACAGACACTTTCAGAGATACCCGTAGTGCACCTTTATAGCCACCCGGTTACGTTGTGAAGTTTGGCACACCCGTAATTCATATGGTGTCATCTCAACGAACTTTGACGGTGCCCTATTTAAAGTGAATGCGGCAGTCTCTAATGCATATCCTCAAAATGATAGCGGTAAGTCGGTAAGAGACATCATAGATCGCACCATATCCAATAGAGTGCGATTACGACATTCAGATACACCATTTTGCTGAGGTGTGCCAGGCAGTCCACATTTCCTTAGGTGTGTGCCAAGCTCGTGACTTAAATATTCTCCGCCACGATCAGATTGTAGGCACTATATTTTCCTGTCACGTTGATTCTCTACCTCACTCTGAAATTCCTTGAACCTTTCAAAGGTTTCAGACTTGTGTTTCATTAAGTAGACATACCCATATTTGCTCAAGTCATCAGTGAGGGTGAGAACATAACGGTAGCCACCGTGAGCCTCGATGCTCATTGGACCGCATACATCGGTATGTATTATCTCCAATAAGTCAGTTGCTTGCTCCATTGTTCCGGAGAACGGAGTCTTGGTCATCTTGCCCATGAGGCATGGTTCGCACGTGTCAAATGATTCGAAATCAACAGACTCCAAAAGTCCATCAGCATGGAGCTTCTTCATGCGTTTGACACCAATATGACCAAGGCGGTTGTGCCACATGTAAGTGGAACTATCGTTATCAACCTTACACTTTTTGGTACTCACAATATGGACATGTGTAACATCATGTGTAACATCATGTGTAACATCACAATATGGACATGTGTAACATCAAAAATAAACCATTGACCAGCGGGGCGTGAACATAAAACATTTCTCTCATATAAATAGAACAACCATTATTCTCAGATTTAAATGAGTAGCCATCTCACATCAAACGAGATCCAGATACAATGTTCAAGCTCAAAGCTGGTACTAAATAACAATTATTGAGGTTTAAAACTAATCCCGAAGGTAGATGTAGAGGTAGCCTGCCGACGGCGATCACATCGACCTTGGAACCATTCTCGACGCGCATCGTCACCTCGTCCTTTGCCAGTCTCCGCTTATTCCGCAGCTCCTGCTTGGAATTACAAATGTGAGCAACTGCACCGGTATCAAATACCCACGAGCTACTACGAGCGCTGGTTAGGTACACATCAATAACAAGTATATCACAAATACCTTTAACGTTGCTGGCCTTCTTATTCGCTAAGTACTTGGGGCAGTTCCGCTTCCAGTGACCGGTACCCTTGCAATAAAAGCACTCAGTCTCAAGCTTGGGTCCATTCTTGTTCTTCTTCCCGGCAACTTGCTTACCGGGCGCGGCAACACCTTTGCCATCCTTCTTGAAGTTCTTCTTACCCTTGCCTTTCTTGAAACTAGTGGTCTTATTCACCATCAACACTTGATGCTCCTTTTTGATCTCGACCTCTGCTGATTTCAGCATCGAGTACAACTCAAGAATGGACTTCTCCATAGCCTGCATGTTGTAGTTCATCACAAAGCTCTTGTATCTAGGTGGAAGCGACTGGAGGATTCTGTCAATGACCGAGTCATCCGGGAGATTAACTCCCAGCTGAGTCAAGCGTTGTGCAACCCAGACATTTTGAGTATGTGCTCATTGACAGAACTATTCTCCTCCATCTTGCAGCTAAAGAACTTGTCGGAGACGTCATATCTCTCGACCCGGGCATGCGCTTGGAAAACCAGTTTCAACTCTTGGAACATCTCATATGCTCCGTGTTGCTCAAAACGCTTTTGGAGCCCCAGTTCTAAACTGTAAAGCATGTCGCAATAAACAAGGGAGTAATCATCGCAGCGTGACTGCCAAGCGTTCGTAACATCTTGGTCCGCTGGGAAAATGGGTGGGTCACCTAGCGGTGCATCAAGGACATACAATCTCTTGGAAGCTATGAGGATGATCCTCAAGCTACGGACCAAGTCCGCATAGTTGCTTCCATCATCTTTCAGCTTGGTTTTCTCTAGGAACGCGTTGAAGTTAAGGGTGACATTCGCGCTGGCCATTGGATCTGCAATATAGATTGTAAAGACAATTCTAGATTAAGTTCATGATAATTAGGTTCACATAATCAAATTATTTAATGAACTCCCACTTAGATAGACATCTCTCTAGTCATCCAAGTGACACATGATCCATGCCAACTAGCCTGTGTCCGATCATCACGTGAGACGGACTAGTCATCCATGGTGAACATCTCCATGTTGAACGTATCTTCTATATGACTCATGTTCGACCTTTCGGTCTTCCGTGTTTTGAGGCCATGTTTGTACATGCTAGGATTGCCAAGTCAACCTAAGTGTTTCACGCGTGTAAATCTGGCTTACACCCTTTGTATGCGAACATTAGAACCTATCACACCCGATCATCACGTGGTGCTTCGGAAAAACGATCCTTAGCAACGGTGCACAGTTAGGGTGAACACCTTTCTTGAAATTTTATTGAGAGATCATCTTATTTAGTACCGTCGTTCTAAGAAAATAAGATGTAAACATGATAAACATCACATGCAATCAATATAGTGACATGATATGGCCAATATCATTTTGCTCCTTTGATCTCCATCTTAGGGGCACCATGATCATCACTCTCACCGGCACGACACCATGATCTCCATCATCATGATCTCCATCATCGTGTCTTCATGAAGTTGTCTCGCCAACTATTACTTCTACTACTATGGCTAATGTTTAGCAATAAAGTAAAGTAATTACATGGCGTTTATGATTGACATGTAGGTCATACAATAAAATAAGACAACTCCTATGGCTCCTTCCGGTTCTCATACTCATCGACATGCAAGTCGTGAATCCTATTACAAGAACATGATCAATCTCATACATCACGATGCATCACATCACATCCTTTGGCCATATCACATCACAAGCATATGTTGCAAAAACAAGTTAGACGTCCTCTAATTTGTAGTTGAAAGTTTTTATGTGGTTGCTATAGGTTTCTAGCAAGAACGTTTCTTACCTACGCCAAAACCACAATATGATATGCCAATTGCTATTTACCCTTCATAAGGACCCTTTTCATCGAATCCAATCCGACTAAGGTAGGAGAGACAGACACCCGCTAGCCACCTTATGCAACAAGTGCATGTCAGGCGGTGGAACCGGTCTCACGTAAGCGTACGTGTAAAGTTGGTCCGGGCCGCTTCATCCCACAATACCGCTGAATCAAGATAAGACTAGTAGTGGTAAGCAAATTAACAAGATCAACGCCCACAACAACTTTGTGTTCTACTCGTGCATAGATTCTACGCATAGACCTAGCTCATGATGCCACTGTTGGGAGACGTAGTGGTAAATCAAAATTTTCTACGCGTTCACCAAGATCTATCTATAGAGAAACCAGCAACGAGAAGGAAGAGATTGCATCTTCATACCTTTGAAGATCGCTAAGCGGAAGTGTTGCAAGAACGCGGTTGGTGGATTCGTACTCGTAGCAATTCAGATCGTGGTGCACTCCGATCTTAGTGCCGAACAACGGTGCCTCCGCGTTCAACACACATGCAGGCCGGTGACGTCTCCTACTCCTTGATCCGGCAGGGAGGGAGGAGAGGTTGAGGGAGAGCTCCGGCAGCACGACGGCGTGGTGACGGTGGAGTTGTGTGGTCTCCGGCAGGGCTTCGCCAAGCGCTACGGAGAACGAGGAGAAGGAGAAGTAGGGTTGCGCCGAGAGGGAGAGAGAATCGTGTCTCAAATAGCCCCAAGGGCACCACTATATATAGGAGGAGGAGGAAGGGCTGCACACTAGGGTTTTCACCCTAGGGTGGTGCGGCAGCCACCAAATATGATCTGGTGCGGCGGCCAGAGGGAGGGAGAGGTGCTGCGGCAGCCCTAGCAGCCCTAGGATGGGCCTAAGGCCCATATAGGGCTAGGGTTTGCCTGACTCTCACCTTGCTGCGCCTTGGTCCAGGTGGGAGGGGCGCACCAGCCCACCTAGGGGATGGTTCCCTCCACCTTCGGCCCATGCAGCTCTCCGGGGCCCCTCCCGGTGGACCCTCGGAACCCTTCCGATGGTCCCGGTACGTTACCGGTGACGCCCGAAACATTTTCGGTAACCAAAACCTCACTTCCTATATATCAATCTTTGTCTCCAGACAATTCCATAACTCCTCGTGATGTGCAGGATCTCATCCGGGACTCCGAACAACCTTCAGTAACCACGTACACTATTTCCCTATAACCCTAGCGCCATCGAACCTTAAGTGTGTAGACCCTACGGGTTCGGGAGACACGTAGACATGACCGAGACACCTCTCTGGTCAATAACCAACAGCAGGATTTGGATACCCATGTTGGCTCCCACATGCTCTACGATGATCTCATCGGATGAACCATGATGTCGGGGATTCAATCAATCCCGTATGAAATTCCCTTTGTCTACCGGTATGATACTTGCCCGAGATTCGATTGTCGGTATCCCTATACCTTGTTCAATCTTGTTACCGGCAAGTCTCTTTACTCGTTCCGTAACACATCATCCCGTGGCTAACTCCTTAGTCACTTTGAGCTCATTATGATGATGTCTTACCGAGTGGGCCCAGAGATACCTCTTAGTCACACGGAGTGAAAAATCCCAGTCTCGATTCATGCCAACCCAACAGATATTTTCGGAGATACCCGTAGTGTACCTTTATATCCACCCAGTTACATTGTGACGTTTGGCATGCCCAAAGCATTCCTACGGTATCCGGGAGTTGCACAATCTCATGGTCTAAGGAAACGATACTTGACATTGGAAAAGCTTTAGCAGACGAACTACGCGATCTTGTGCTATGCTTAGGATTGGGTCTTGTCCATCACATCATTCTCCTAATGATGTGATCCCGTTATCAATGACATCCAATGTCCATGGTCATGAAACCGTGACCATCTATTGATCAACGAGCTAGCCAACTAGAGGCTCACTAGGGACATGTTGTGGTCTATGTATTCACACATGTATTACGGTTTCCGGTTAACACAATTATAGCATGAACAATAGACAATCATCATGAACAAGGAAATACAATAATAACCATTTTATTATTGCCTCCAGGGCATATTTCCAACAGGTGGAGCGTGGGCCCCCTAGGTCCCCCTCTCAGGTGGCTTCTGGATCCATAATTCCTTAAATATTCCAAAATAAATCTCCAAAAAGTTTTGTTCCGTTCGAGAAATTTTATTTTTGCACAAAAACAATGTCAGTCCAGGTTAGTTTCATTCAAATCATGCAAGTTAGAGTCCAAAACGAGAGCAAAAGTGTTAGAAAAAGTAGATACATTGGAGATGTATCAACAGGTGCTCAGTCTAGCATGACAAAAAAGGTCTTCGTCTGCAAAGGCGCCACCCACGACGCTCCGATGGGATCGGTGATGATTTTCGCCCTAGTGTCCGATGTCACCTTGGTCGCCTGGCA
This sequence comes from Hordeum marinum, assembly GCA_022496015.1. NCBI lineage: Eukaryota > Viridiplantae > Streptophyta > Magnoliopsida > Poales > Poaceae > Hordeum > Hordeum marinum. The sequence continues at coordinate 277,008,221 of CM039672.1, read as the reverse complement.
CCAAAATGAAACTTTGGAAATCTACTTTGGAGGAGGCAGCCCGCGCTGCTCTTTAATAATCAGAAATGAAATCCTCTTTGTCCATGCCTGCTGGCACGGTCCTATTGTCCTTCCCTGCATGAGTACGTCACCCACGTGGCAGGCACGCAACCGCGCGACCAGCGCCGCTCGGCCCCTCCGGATGGAGGGCCTCGCGGGGCAGTCGCCTCATGAGGGGAGCCTCGTGAGGCTTCTTGATGCTGAAGATAGTTGACTTGGATTGTTCTGCCTCGCCGAGAAGGGGGCTCGTGAGATCCGAGCCTCACGAGGTGCTTCGTTTATGGAGACTCGAGTGGGCCGCCTATTGGGCCTTTCACCAGGTGTCGCTCCTAGGCTACGGGCAGACGGGTCGTGGTACCCTGGTTCCCACTAGACCGACATGAGCTCTTTCTATGCGATGAAGACTTTGAAGAGACTTTGAGTACTCCTTCTTCTTCTTGTCGTCTAAATCATCATCCTCGCTCTTATTCTTCTTCTTTGATCCTTTTCCCACTGGGGACAATTAGCAATATAGTAACCAAGATTCTTGCACTTGTGACATGTTCTCTTCTTGTTGTCCCAATAAAACATTTTTCTAGATCTCTTTGAATCATACTTTGAAGACTTTCCAAAGCAGTTTGTCTTCGCAAACTTCTGGGACTTCCTCACAAGTACTGCAAGCTCTCTACCAATGTCTTCAGGGCCAACGGAACTGCAGTCAGATTCGTCTTCACATGAAGACATGACTTTTGCCTTTAGGGCACAAGAGTGACCATAGCTGGAACCATATATATCTCTTTTCATGACTTGCTAAAATTCAAGAGTATTTAGCCTCTCAAGAATATTGGTAGGATCCAGGGTCTTGAAGTCAGGACGCGCTTGTAGCATTAGAGTAAGTGTGTCAAATGAACTACCAATGGACCTTAGCAGCTTCTTTGCCACTTCATGCTTGGTGATGTCGATGGCACCAAGACCTAGAAGCTCATTGAGATATCAGCGAGATGATCCAATGTGAGCTGTCACTTTTGTTGTCAAGCCTCTTGAAGCGGCTGAAGAGATTGCAAAGAACATCAACTAGAGAATCTCGTGGAGAGTATACACACTCATTAACTTTGGAGATCTACTCCCATATCAGCTTTGCAGATTCCAGAACACAAATGACCATACCGCCCTCTAGTCAGATGACCACAAATGATGTTCTTGGCGATGGAGTCCAATTGAGTGAACCTCTTCACATCATCAGCGACAACGCCTTCTCTCATCTTGGTTACCCCAATCTCGACAATACCAGGGGTCGTTGTCGATGGCTTAAAGATGCATGTGCATGTTTTTCTTCCAATAAGGATACTCACTGCCATCAAAGACACTGCGCATGTCGGTGACCTTGATAATCCCTGCAATCGAGATAGTTAAAACTCTAGATGGTTAAACCAAAACACACAGATCAAGAGAGCACCTTGCTATGATACTAATTGAAGGTGTTGGTTATTTAATAGGGGGTGAATAGGCGATTTTTAGAAAGGTCTTCAAAACAACCAATGTGTTTGAACATGCGGAAGCTAAACATGAACTAAATGAGGCATACCATGAATAGAGCTACACTAGGCATGCAATGAAGGATTAACTAGTAGATATGAGAAATGTAGACATCATGCATGCTAGTTATCTTAAAGGATAAATGAAAGGCAAACAGGAAGACAAAATGTAAGCAATAGGAATGTCTTCGAGAAACGTCTTCACACACAAGGGAGCATACAAAGGCTTCACAATACAAGACATAAAGTAAAGTAGTGAAGGGATAGAACCAGTTTCTCGGTGAATATAAATGATTTGTTTGACCGGTTCTAGTTGGTGTGACAATTGTGCGTCTGGTTAGGGAGGCTGAGATTTAACTCAGAATGCCAAGTCTTCAACTTATTCCACTTGAGCTAAAGTCACTTGGACCTCGCCCAATCACTCAGGTAAGTCTTTAAAGTAGACTTCCGAAACCTTCACAAACTTGTTCACTGATCCACAATGACTCTTTGTCATGACCCACCTTTTCAGGCATACGATCTTTGTGTGTTTCTATGCCAACCCATGGATCTAATCGTTGGCATACACGGTAACGATGTTGTATCATACACAAATGCATTCTTTATTACATCATATAATCCAAAAAGCAAATAGTCTCACAGACTCCAGCCATAGGCTAGTCAAATACATAGTCTTACAACACGCAAACACAGTTTATAACATGCATAAACGAAAGTAAAACCAAGGCAGACATCTTGGTAAACT